>CAJZBQ010000037.1:0-600000 GCA_914767885.1 Blepharisma stoltei
TAACACCCTAACACCCTAACACCCTAGACACCCTAACACCCTAACACCCTAGACACCCTAACACCCTAACACCCTAACACCCTAACACCCTAACACCCTAACACCCTAACACCCTAACACCCTAACTACCCTAACACCCTAACACCCTAACACCCTAACACCCTAACACCCTAACACCCTAACACCCTAACACCCTAACACCCTAACACCCTAACACCCTAACACCCTAACACCCTAACACCCTAACACCCTAACACCCTAACACCCTAACACCCTAAACACCCTAACACCCTAACACCCTAACACCCTAACACCCTAACACCCTAACACCCTAACACCCTAACACCCTAACACCCTAACACCCTAACACCCTAACACCCTAACACCCTAACACCCTAACACCCTAACACCCTAACACCCTAACACCCTAACACCCTAACACCCTAACACCCTAACACCCTAACACCCTAACACCCCTAACACCCTAACACCCTAACACCCTAACACCCTAACACCCTAAACACCCTAACACCCTAACACCCTAACACCCCTAACACCCTAACACCCTAACACCCTAACACCCTAACACCCTAACACCCTAACACCCTAACACCCTAACACCCTAACACCCTAACACCCTAACACCCTAACACCCTAACACCCCTAACACCCTAACACCCTAACACCCTAACACCCTAACACCCTAAACACCCTAACACCCTAACACCCTAACACCCTAACACCCTAACACCCTAACACCCTAACACCCTAACACCCTAACACCCTAACACCCTAACACCCTAACACCCTAACACCCTAACACCCTAACACCCTAACACCCCTAACACCCTAACACCCTAACACCCTAACACCCTAACACCCTAACACCCTAACACCCTAACACCCTAACACCCTAACACCCTAACACCCTAACACCCTAACACCCTAACACCCTAACACCCTAACACCCTAACACCCTAACACCCTAACACCCTAACACCCTAACACCCTAACACCCTAACACCCTAACACCCTAACACCCTAACACCCTAACACCCTAACACCCTAACACCCTAACACCCTAAACACCCTAACACCCTAACACCCTAACACCCTAACACCCTAACACCCTAACACCCTAACACCCTAACACCCTAACACCCTAACACCCTAACACCCTAACACCCTAACACCCTAACACCCTAACACCCTAACACCCTAACACCCTAACACCCTAACACCCTAACACCCTAACACCCTAACACCCCTAACACCCTAACACCCTAACACCCTAACACCCTAAACACCCCTAACACCCTAACACCCTAACACCCTAACACCCTAACACCCTAACACACCCTAACACCCTAACACCCTAACACCCTAACACCCTAACACCCTAACACCCTAACACCCTAACACCCTAACACCCTAACACCCTAACACCCTAACACCCTAACACCCTAACACCCTAACACCCTAACACCCTAACACCCTAACACCCTAACACCCTAACACCCTAACACCCTAACACCCTAACACCCTAACACCCTAACACCCTAACACCCTAACACCCTAACACCCTAACACCCTAACACCCTAACACCCTAACACCCTAACACCCTAACACCCTAACACCCTAACACCCTAACACCCTAACACCCTAACACCCTAACACCCTAACACCCTAACACCCTAACACCCTAACACCCTAACACCCTAACACCCTAACACCCTAACACCCTAACACCCTAACACCCCTAACACCCTAATAAAGCAGCGAGCAGAAAGGCCAACAATATTTGATATCTTAACTAATGAGTTTTTAGTCAACAAAACTCTAAGTTTAGGCATTACAATTCCACAAACATCTGCTATGAATGTAGCTATTTGCAAAATTCAACTTAATAAAGAAAGGGAAAGAAATGAGCAGCTTGAAAAAAAGTTATCTAAATATAGAAAAAAGAATACAGCCAAAACAAGTGAAATTGAGTTGCTTAAAGAAGAAATAGCTCACTTAAACAGTATAATAAATGACAATAAAAAAAACGAGAAAGACCTCAAAGACAGTAATGAAGAATTGATAAATTCTCAAAGAATTAAGATTACTCAAGATCTTATCAAAAATAACGAAGCAGAAAAAGCCCAAAAGATCCAAGAGCTAAGAGAGAAAAGATTTGAAATTTGAAATAGATCAAATGGCCAAGACTTAGAGCAAGATTTTAGGAGAACCTGCTCAAAGTACAGTAGCGATATCTATGCTGATGAGCAAGCTTATCAAGATTATACTAATGCTTATCGCCAGAAAACATCTCTTTATACAATTGATAATGATTTAAACAGAACTAATTTGATTATTTATGATACAGAAAATGATAGTAGGGAAGTCAGGATAGTTGATACTCATGAATCTCTGGATTTAGGCACTTGCATTGCTCAGCTTCCTAATGGTAATTTATTTTGCTTTGGTAAAGACTCACCAATAATTTCTGGGACTACATTGATAATTGATGAGAATTATAGAGCTCGGGAGCTGCCATCTGGAACTCATTGCTATTCATCATCAGCTATCTATTTCAATAATAGTGTTTATTGCTTTGGGGGAATTAATAATAAGGGTTCTATAACTCTATCAGAGAGATTTGATTTAAATAAAAACAGATGAACTAAATTAAAGTCACTACCACAAGCTGATCACGGTTGCAAGAGTGTAATGTTTAATGGGAATATTGTGATTTCTGGATATAATAAACATCTTTTGAGGTACTCAATTGGTAAGAACACTTTCGCAAAAATTCCTTATGATTTTAAAGAATTTAAACAAAAGATTCTTTTAAGTGCAGAGAGATTGTATTTAATTGAATGCCAAAATGGATCAATCTATGAAAGTGAATTGTCAAGTGACACTGCCTGGAGGCCAATTGGAGACTCAATAATAAATTCTTTTCATCAAATTTATGTGTCATATAATAAAGGAGGAATAAACATAGCTGTTTATATCCTGTAACGAAATTTTGAAATAATTGGTTTGGCATTAATCGGTTTTTAATTATATAAATTGGAATTCTTGACTTTATAAGTAGACATTTGCTTTTAAAAACCCGATTACTGCTGGCTAGACAAATCTGAGCTTCGCTCGAAAGTGTAATAGACTATATTGCACTCATTTATAGTGTAGTTACTCCCCTCTTTAAATCGGAACAAGAGATCCGTAAAATATAAATTAGCCCTCCTTTCTATTTGAACAAAATTTTATAAGTAAAAATAGCAATTTATATATAAATAGTTTAATACTCAATTTAATGCCACCAAAATCGAATTTTAACGATAAAATAATTCTATTTTAAATGGAGAAGGGAAACAGAATACTATTAAGCAAATAGAACTTTGAAAAAAGACAAATTTTATAAAAATATGTTATTTTATAAAAGTTTATATAAAATTTTTAACTATTATAAAATCTATTTCTTTATAAATATTTAAACACTCCTTGAATTGGAATTTTTATGCAAGTGGGAGTTTATTAGTTACTTCAAGTTCAATTTAGAGGGAAAAATATTAACCAAGCTGGATGAAATTCATAGGTAATAAATAGGTTTCATTTGATAATCTTTTACTATTAAATCTTAACTCTTTAAATTCTTTTATTAATCAATCTATTTATATGCCCATGCCCTTATTCAGCTAAAGCTATGCGAATATGCCTGCTAAATTGAAGTGAAATAAGTCAATTGTGATGGACAATAGAATTTGTCTTACCTAATATCGGAAATACTCACGATATGAATTCAGTATTGCAAATTTTATCTAATACTAAAGGTTTTGAAGGTATAACAACTTGCATAAGGCTCCCTTTTTCACTTATCTTGCTAATATTTTAAAGCTCATGAAATCAAAACCAGGCAATTTATCTTCTGCTATATCCCAATTCAAAAATTAATTAAGCTCAGAATTCACAATCGTAACCTTTATTTAGTTCAAAGGATACAACCAAAAATGACTCCAAAGAGCTTTTCCAAATTATCATCTCAAAAAGTAGCTGATGAAAAGCCTAATTTTGGCTTGTTCTTAATAAAAAGATTTATTTGTAGAGGGCATGATTCAGACTCTTCATATGAAAGCAACTCGTTTTTGTTGTGCCTACATTAAAGGAGTATCCAAAGCTATATAGATGGGCTAAAGAATTCATAGAAATTTCAAGGAGAGAATACTCCTTATTGTGACAAATACGACTTCTTGAGAGATACCATAATTGAGACAAAGCGTATTGATACTTCAGCTAATTTAGCTTTCTATTTCGCTCCATCCTCAGCCTCTTTCACTGCAGAAGACAGCATATCAATTGAAAACAACATTTATGTGCTTTATGGAGTTATCTGACATATTGGGACAAGTAATTCTGGGCACTATTTTGCTTATACTTATTGTGAAGCTGAGAGTTCATGAGTTGAGTATAATGACTAGATGGTATCTTTTGTGGATAAGCTGATTTTAGAAACGCTTATATGCTCTTCTATAAAAATAAACATTAATTTTGTGTTAAATGGTTAATCTATATAATCAAATTGCGACTTGACTAGTGATTCTATTATTTATTTTGGCCTGAAAGACAAACATTATTTTGTAGGAAAAGCACTATAATTTAATTTTACAAATAGGCTCTTCAGACTAGTAGCTCTCTTTGAATATGCCTGCTTATTATTGAAATAAGTTTTTGAATTGAATATACAGCATAGTGAGAAACATCCTTACGTAGAGTATTTATTTATCAATAAACGCATCAGTAAAGTCAATAATAGTTTAACTATGGACTTTGTTTGGTAAGATGAAAATGAAAAGGGCATTGACCTTATTATTCATGATTAAGATCTGCAGCAAGGATTATGAAACAGTCTTGCTGAATATCAGATTTCAATTCACTTTTTTCGATACTATTTTAGTTACTCTTAAATTATAAGAAATATACCTACAGAACTTTTTTGAAAATCTTTTAAGCACCTTTGGAAGTGTGCTCCATACAGGCATGCATTTCGAGCGGCTATCAACTAAGTCCATCCCTCCTCCCATTCCCTTCACCATTTTGGCTGGGACAATCCAGTTTGCAAGATCCGCATACCTGGACACTTTTCGACCTCCGAGAATAGTTAAATCAAGATGGTCGCCACGGACAATTGCGAAACTAGTGCTGCTTGAGAAAATTAAAGAGCCCTGGTTTTATGTATATTAAAAAATCAAATTTAAGCAGCGAGTAAGTCATATTTATCTATCTCAATTTGAGATCTAGCATTTATGGTAATTCATTTTGGTGTTCAAAGTTGTGAGTCATCAAGGACATATTAACGCCATCACCATATTAATTATCTTTCATGCTGGGAATTTTCTGGATAATTTTATGCTTTAAATCTTTCCAAACAGGTTTTCATATTAGTCTAATAGCTAATTATATTATTCTCAAAATAAAATTTGAGAAAAATTAAAGTTTACTTATCAATTTTTTGAATGAAAGATAATAGAATTAATGAACTAAAGTATATTTATTTCTATAGTTTATTATTATATTTCTCATTATAAATTTAAAACAATGATATTTCTTTTAGGCCATTTACTTACTTTCCTTAAAGGTATTTAATATTTAAATAATAGCAGCACTTACTTATATTTATAGAAATAAGGTATTAACGAACCATCAAATGCGCATTCTCTCTATAATAATATATCTATAGTTTGCCGCAAATAAATTAGTTTTCCAACTAACTCATCAAGCAAAGTTGCTCTTGCAAAAGCCTGCACCTTCACACAGCATTGAGAGCAGGTTGAGTCGCTAATCCTACTGCATTTTCTGCAAAGTATATGACCACAAGGAATTGTAAAAACTGCTTCTTCTACTAAATTTAAGCAATTCATACACGAAAAATCACTTTCAAAAGCACTCATCGCGTGATCTAATTTCTCAATGACCTTTGGCAGATTTTCTTCTTTCTCTCTAAGAAGCTCCAATTGTTTTTTTAAGTCTTTGAATTTTGGATCGTTCAGCTGGGATTTTGCATCTTCAAGCTGAGACTCCAGCTGAGAAATTATTTGAGTTTGGCTTAAAGACATGGTTTTCATATATTCTTGAGCCTTTAAGTGATTCAAAATTTCTTCTTTTAGCTCCGCACACTCTATTTCTAGCTGAGCTATTCTTGCTTGTAAGCGATTTTGGTCTTCTTTTATAGGTGAAAATTGGATAGGCTTTTCACGCTGTGATAATTCTCGCTTTAGTTTTATGACTTCTTGGAGATGGCTGGAGTTGAAATTTTTTTCATTATTTAGCTCTGCTTGAAGTTCATAAATTTTGGCTTGAAATAGAGATTCCTGGTCTTTATATTTCAGCTTTAATCTTTCCTTTTTGCGCATTGCTTCTTCGAGACTTTTTTCAAGCTTCTTAAACTTCGATTTCATTGAAGAATTTTCTTCTTTATTTTCCTTAAGCTCTTTTATAATTTGGTCGAATTTTAAAGCTTTTTCTTGAAATTCTTGGAAATTCTTTTCTTTTTCAAGCTTTTCTTTATTAACTTCCTCCTCCGTGAGCAAACAAAATCATTGGAATAATCCCTAGTTTTTACTCAAAACCTACCTCCGTGGGTAAGCAAATTTTTTTATGAGAAAAAATTTTGATATATATAAAAGATAATTTATTATAATTCAATTTTAGCTTATTCTTTTAATCTACAAATTAAATTAATTTTTACATATTCGATATTTTTTTAAATTTAAATTTTTATATAAATTGTTTTATAACCCCCCTCTGGAACAAAATTGTTTTGATCGCTCAGGAGGGGGAGTAAGGGCATCGATTTCGCTTATTAAATCTTCACATTTTCCATTTGACTCAGCTATTTGGCTGTTTTTGGTATTTATTTCTTCTCCTAAATGCCTCAGATTTTCACTATAAGACTTTATCTGGTTTTCATTTTTCTTTATATTTTCCTCCATTTCTCTGATTTCAAGAGTTTTAACCTTTAAATCCTGTGAGATTGTTTGGATTAATTTTTCATATCTGAAGGACTCTATTTGCTGCTTTTTTCTCAATTCCTCTACACTAGCTAGCAGCTCATAGCGTGAGTTCATTGATCGTTCCAGCTTATCTTCAGCGTCATTCTTTTGTTTAGTCATTGAATATAGCTGATCACCAAGAGAATAAGCTTGCTTTTGAAACTCTTCCAATTTTTGCCTTAAATCGTCGTCAGAGTTTACAGAAATTTGATTCACTGCTTGCGTTTTATTCTGATTTTCAGCCTGCATTTTTTTTAATGCTTCTTTGAGTTCACTTATCATTGAGCTCGAAATTTCCAATTGACTTTCAACGTTATTTAAATTTTCTTGTAAAATTATGACTTTTTCATTTAATTTAGAATTTTGTGATTCGAGATCAGATTTTGATTTTCGGACTTGGCTTATTTCATCTTTTAAGGTTTCGTTGGCCTTTTTGAGATGATTTAGCTCATCGATTAACTTTAATTTTTCTTCAGCCAGATCATCAGTTGCTTCTTGCAATTTTTTATCTAGTCTTTGCATTTGGCCTTTAGAAACTGCAATTTCATGTTCTAATTTTTTGCAAACCCTCTCTCAGTCATTATTTTCTCTTGTCCTTAATAGAGATTACCTTATCAATAATAACTTGATTAAGTTTTTTGATTTCGTTAGTCAAATCTGCCTGATTTTCTTTGAGTTTTGAGCTCAGCAATTTTTCTTGATTATTTAAACTTTGCTCGGCTTCGTTTTTTTCTTTTAACTCGCCAATGTGTCTTTTCAAGGAGCTATTTTCTTTTTGTAGTTCCATATTTTTCTCTCGAAGTTCGATATTTTTGTTTTTTTCTTCTCTGCAAGCATTTCCAATGGCCTCAAAATGTTTTCCAAGGCTTTCTAAAGCAATCGATCTTTCCTCAAGGTCTTTTCTTTGTTCTTCTACTTTTTTTCCAAGCTCGTTCATTAGCTGTCGGTCTGATCCTGGAGTATTGAGCTCAGTAATACTGGAAGTTCTTGTTAAGCCAATGCTACCTGGAACAGTAGTTTGGACTCTGCGAATTTTTGGCAGTCCAAACATTATTGCTGCTCTGCTTAAAGGTTTTGGCTGTTTTTGCCTATATAAATTGTTCATATTTTTTAACTTATTAGAAAATTCATCCATTTTTGAAAAAAGAGCAACATGAATCCTAAATATAGTCTAACTAATTACGGAGCTATTAATTTGCATTACTTCCCAGTTTATTAATACTTTGACGAAAAACATTTTATTATTCAATTTTTTTATCTATTAATGCTATATTAAAAGTTTCCTATAAATTCTATAGTTAGTGACACTGACTGGCACGGGGTGCTTTTGGCTCGAAACTGAGCCAAAAGCACCCCGTGCCAGTCAGTGTCACTGACTATAGCATTTTCTCTTATTGAAAAATTCATTTTACTGTTCAGATACGTTTAGAATATTTTCGAAAAAATGGAATTTGCTAACTTAGGAGCACATTGCGCACATCCAGGATGCAACCAGCAAGATTTTTTACCCTTCAAGTGCGATTTATGCAGGCTCGACTTTTGCCAATATCATAGGAGCTTGACAGAACATCGCTGTACAAGAGAACCGAAAGGCTGGGAAATTTTCAAATGCCCTATTTGCAATCGAGCTATTGACCTAATCCCTGGCCAAGACCCTAATATAACGTGGGAAAGCCATATGAACTCTGGAGGCTGTCAAGAACCAGAAAAGAAAAAGTGTCCAGTTCCCAAGTGCAATAAAACATTAACTGGAGTCAACTGTGTCGAGTGCAATCGATGCCATCAAACTTTCTGCTTAACCCACCGATACTCCGACACTCATAACTGTGTTCATCCCTTAGAAAGAATCATAATTGATATGATGGTGTCGACGAAATATGCCAGTAAACCATCCTGATCGTAAGGGTCACTATGTAGTCTAAATCACGGTTCAGGCTCTTTAACTCTAACGTTTACCTATTGGATTTTAGATGTTTGGAGGTAGGTGACCTTCGAGTCAGTTGGTGCTGAGTCAAGATCAAGTATTGCACCTGACTCTTTATTAATTTATGAAAGAAAAATACCTTTAGTCATTTTAAAAAACAAATTTAAAACAGGAGATAAAGATGAAATTTTTAAATTTATTTTTCAATTTTTCCTTTTTAAAAGTCATTGCTCTTAAAGATCTATATAAAGGGTACGCACTATATTGATTATCCAGACGGTTTAGGGCAACGGTAATTTTCTAGAGAGTGAGGTTCTTTTTTCCTGGGTGTCATCTCTCCGAAAGTTAACCTATAGGAACGATCGTACTAGCCTTATGGTATGCTGAAAGCGGACTTAGTAACTCATTGAAACTCTTGGGATTCACAGTGAAAGCCCTTTACCTTAAGATCTTTATTCCAATAGTAGCTAAATTCCCGCCTGACAAGTAGGTTATATAGCGCTTTTCCTAAGATGGCGCATTGCACGCCATCTTAAGAAAGGCGCTATATCATTTATCGGAAGCTTGAGGGTATCAAATCTTGGAGACTTTAAAACTTTTTAATTTAGAAAGAATCACCAAGCCACACGGAGGTTTTCAGTGTAAGCGCTGCCCTCGAGTTTTTCCCAAAAGTGGCGATCTCATCCAGCACATGAGGGCAGAACATTTGGCTTAATTTTATTAATTACACATATCTAAATTGACTCATAGCATTTTTGTTTAGGGTTATAACGAATTTCCTGCCCATCTTCTACATTTTCTGTCACATTTACGAATGGAGGAGTAAAATGCCGCATTTGCATAATAATTGACATCTGATTTTCAAAAAATTTTGGCTCTTTGAATTTGTCTGTTGGAGAGTCTGCGTTTATGATATTAATTCAAGCAGAGGTGTCAATGGGCACCTCTGGCGCATCCACTTCAATTTTTTCTTCTATGTCGTCTGATGGCTCAGCTGGTCTTGTATAGTTATGTGTTATTTTTCTACTTAACACTTTATAGCGCTCTTCATCAAGCTCTTTTTGTTCTTTTCTTCTGAATCGTGGGAATAATGCTTTTTTCTCTGTATTTACGCTCCGTAAGTACGCTTCTTTTAAATCCTTGATCTCTTTTTCTACTGACTTACCTCCTCCATAATTAAAATATGGCGTCTTCGTCTGGACATGGCCTCCGGCCATGCAGCCTCGACTCATATTTTAATTATATCCGGCAAGGTTTTGCCATTTCAGAGATGGACGGCAATGCTAGGTAAGCAATTCTGGTGGAGTACAGAGCCTAGCCCTAGTCTACTCTCAGAGATGGTTTTTTCCTCGTGGGGAAGGAAAGCACGGCAGTTGGAAAGGGGAAGCCTAGCAGAGTCCACACGACCTATCGGGTAGCTCCCTAGCGTGAAACTGGGCGTTACGTCCCAGGCTACGTGTTTTTCCTTTTTGCCGAAAGCCTACCAGAAAATCCATTTTTTGGGTTTTCGGAATGGCAACCCATGTTACAAGCAAGTAGCTCATCCATGAGCCGTCGAAGCCGGCAACACTTGCCCCTAGGCGCACCTTTGGTGAACGAAGCGGACCGGCCCAGAGGTCTGTGGGCCCGATGCGACGAAAGGCGAGCCGATGTCTGGGCTTTGCCAACCCCATAGTGGATGTTAAGCGTTATAAGTAGTAAGATAAGAGAAGAGAGACCTACCTCCTCCGTGAGTGAACAAAAAATTTTGTTCACTCACGGCTATTAATTTTTTTTCTCAAAATTTTAAAAAACTACAATCGAGAGGGTAAAAATTAATTTAATTTGCGAATTTTATGTTTTAAATACAAGCTACTTGAAATTAAACAGAATTAGCCAGATTATAATAATTATCATTTAAATATAAAAAATTTTTTCATAAAAAAACTTTTCCTCATGGAGGGTGTTTTTTGGGCAAAAAATAGGATTTTTCCAATGGTTTTGTTCTCTCATGGAGGGCAGGAGTGAGAGATTTCTAAAAATACTTGGGTTATCCTTATATAAATATTTTTTACCTCTGGGAGGAGAATTCGAAAAAAATACAGGCCGAGGTGTCTCTTGAAAAGACACAGCATCGATTGTTTGCTGCTTGATATTTGAGCCTGGAGGCATTTCACAGCCGATTGGGATTGTCTGATAAGGGTCGAGCTTCTGAAGCGTAAAGATCCTTCTAACTATGCATGTACCAGTTAATGATACGGACTCAAGAGATCTATAAACTAGAGTAGAGAAGCACATAGCAAATAAAGACTCAATGTTAAAGAATAAATTCAGCCAAACCCCACGCTCGATTATTGTATGAGGAATTCTTGCATGCAACGGGTTCTTTATTACCTTTCGTCCATGAGTAAAAACTAATCGTCGCTTTATCGATTGTGAGTCTGAGGTTGTTAGCTCTATTGTCAGAGGCTTATTTTTATGAATAAAAAACTGAAAGACAATAAACGGATGAACTAATTGCAAACTTTCACGGTTGTTTCGAGGGATTTGAAGACTTGCAGCGTTGAGATTAATTATGTAGCCTCTCGAGGTCTGATCGAAACTGTGGTCAACCTTGCCATGAAATAAGCAGAATTGTAGAGATTTTCGATTTTGAGAGCTAAATATTTCATGGGAGAAGGGCTGATTTTTCATTTATCATGCAGAAAAATTTTTATGGATAATTCAGAGCTTTGCATTATACTATTTAAAGTCTTAAGCTATAAGAATCAAATCTTAAAACAGATTATTAATATTTTTATATTTTATTATACCATTACGAACCATTCTAGTCCTCAAAAATTGTTTGAGTAGACTGGTCTTGCTTTATGCTTGCATATTGATTAGCTTTAGCTATAATGTTTTTATATACCACGTCTCCTATCTACCTTTCTCTGATAAAATCCTCTCAAGACCACCCAAATTCGACTGATCTTATCAAAAAATACAATTTCATTTGCCCTTAACTACCCCTCCTGAGCGAACAAACAATTTTGTTCGGTCACGGAGAGGAATTTATTTTTTTAAAAATTTATAGTATAATTTTTTTTTCGAAAAATTTAAAAAAATCCAAATCCGCAAAAAATTAGAATCATATATTTATTAAATTTATAGAATTTATGTTGTAAAATGCAATTTATTTAAAATTAAACAGAATTAGCTAGTGATTTTCTTATAATAATTATCTCTTATATATCAAAATTATTTTTTATGGAAAATTGTTATATTATTAATGGATTTTGTTTCGCTCACGGAAGGTGGGTTTTTGGCAAAAAATAGGAATTTTTCCATTTGGTTTGTTCGCTCAAGAAGGGGGGAGTAAGCAAATTTGTTTATTAGTGGGTGATTTTTAAGCAAAAATTAACAAAGTGTAATTTATATGAATAATCGAAATTTGTCTATTATTTGGGCACATGCCCAAAATTTGCATTTTTTCACTTTTGATCTGAAAACCTCCAATAATAAGCAAATTTCGATAAATTCATATAAAATTTCTAACAAATAAGCAAAAATTTTTTTATTGCTGTGGGAGTAAGGTATTTGTCATTCCCTCTTTCAGCCAAAAATTTTTAGTTCGAGCTAGTGCTCTAATCATGTCAGACTCTACAGCTTTGGCTATTGGCGCTTTATCAGAAAATTTTTTTCCCCTTGAAATAGCCAAGAATTAATTTGTCTGGTTAAGCCAAAACTCATAATTAAGATATTCAAGAGCAGATTTTTTGATTGTAAGACCAGAAATTTTGATGACGCCATATTTTGATTATTATCTTGCTTTATGCACAAAGATTGCCTTGCTTCTATATTATTTTCTTTTTTATTTTTCAGCTCTTTTACAGTTCGAAGAATCTTTTCAATTATCTTTGCATTTTCTGATGTCAAGTTATGGAGATTGTCGATTTTTTCGTTAGCAGTTTTTATGAAGTCGAATTTGGAGTTTCCAGGGGTATTGTTTTCTAAGTTTTTTAAATTTATGACTTCTTGTGTCAGCAACTCTTTAAACAGCACAGAAGTCATGCTTTTGATGTTTCCTTCTTTATTAGCTGCGTGCAATATTTTCATTTCTGCAAGGGCATTTCTTAGTTTTTTATCATTTTCGAGTGCTTGTTTTTCCATTGTCTTCCACACCTCAGGGAACTCTTCCTCAATAATTTGCACAGTCTAATTAAAAATTACCCTTGAGCCCATTACTAATAAGTTACATTCTTGAGAGGATTGAACATTGTATTTTCGAGTGATTTTTTGGACAGTTTCTATATCTCCAAAATGCTGCCCTTCTGACATTGGCCTGAATGTGGTATTTTCTTGTCCATAAACATACTGGCATCTTCCTCTCATGATAAACATAATGTCTGTTGAATTTTCTCCTATAGAATAGATCGACTCGAGTGCCTGGACAAAAAACGGCTGCAAGAGTGGCATTATTTTTGCAATGAAATTTTCATCTCTGTCATTAAAAAAGTATAACGTTTTAATGACAGAGTGATACATATTCATAGCAATATCATATTTAAGCTTCATCGGCAGCTCATATAACAAATTTTCTTTATTTTCAACTGAAAATGCTCTTTGTTCTGTATTCATCGTAATTACTTTATGCATTTTTGACTGGATTTCTTTGCTTAAATTGCACTCACTTACAAACTCATCAACCTCTGCTAACCTTTGTGTCAATTGGTTATTCCTTATATCTGTTTGTGCAAACATTGAAGAAAGACTGCTTACCACAAAGGATAGTGCATACATTGATATCACCATTCAGCACATTGTAAATGATTTTTCTGTCAGTGTTAATGGGGTGATGTCGCCATATCCCAGCGTTACAAGGGTTGTTAATGCCCAATACATAGAGGTTAAATATATTGTAAAATGGTCTGAGTCTATATATCCATACCTCACAACCCAGGTATCAGGACCAAAGTCATCAAATTTATCACAAATGTACCAAAAGCATGTGACACAATGTAAAGCTATAAGTAGCCCAAAAACTGTGCTGACGAATCGTATCGTAGTATGTCCCAAATTAAAAAAATGCTGAAAGGTTTCCAAAATTTCAGCCTTTTTCGAATTTCCTTCAACTTTCATAGCTTTAAGCATCCTCAACAGCTTTGGGAGCCCTTTTAAGCGAAAAAGTCTTACAAGTGAGCTATATTTTCTGTTATTTGAAGAACTTTCATTTTGTCCCGAAAATGCTTCAAAAAATCCAAACGGGATTGCTGAGATCAGATCTAAAATAAGCCATCCTTTTAAGTAGTTGATAAAGATTTTCCATCGGGATGTTACCAATCCCCCTTCGCTATCTATATAAGCTGTATTTAAATTCAGCAAAAAATCAATCAAAAAGCTAAAATCAATGATCGTATTCATCCACCACCAAGTATCAAAGACAAGTGAGTTAATAAATGCCATTGAATAAGGGATGAAAATAGCAGTGAATATCAGCACTGCCCCAATGTAGCAGTTTCATACAATTCTGCATCCTTTTGATGGATGAATAATTCCACAGGGAGTGCTATTGGTAGCTATAAGGCCTGACCTGACAGTGAGAATTTGGTTTTTTTTTTTTTTGAAATAGTTTTCTATATCTCCTTCTTCCATCTCTTCGTTCATCCCAGGCCCAAAAAGCCTTATGTTGTTCATTAACTTCTTCATTCTAATGTTTGTGAAAATCTTTCGTTTTGCTCTCTGCCAGATTTCATAATATTTTGAATGGGCAGTCTCTGCGTTATTTCCTTCAAGCAAATGGTTACTTTCATCATTTGCGGAAAGTTTTCTTGGGGTCATAGGAGGGATATTAAATTTGTCGATTCCTTGAGATAATTTTTTTGGGGTCCCTGGTGCGGATTCGAGTCGAGAGGGATTCTTTAATTTGCCTTTAAAGGCATGTATAAAATATTCGGCCATATCTGCGATAAATTTTTAATGGGTCTAATGGAAGACCTTTTTTTTGAAATTTTATGGAGGCAGTCTCGATCAACTTAATTTTATTAAAAAATTTGAGATTTTAATATATTTTATAAATTGTTTATTATAAAAAGAATGATAATTTGATATCTCCGATGAATTAATTATTTTCTAATTTTATTAGGTTTGTTGATAAATGAAACTAACAGAATTTAAATGGTCGATCATCATAACTTAGCAGAAAGTTCTGCTGTAGGAGTCACAGCAGTAGTTTTAGTAATCTCGACCTTTATTTCTCTCTACCAAATAGTCTCCTATGCAAGAAATATGAAATACAAATCTGCTCAAATTGCGTGCATGCTTTTATTTACAACACCTATGATAGTCGGCTGGTCAGCGTGAGCGTCGTTATATGTAGGTGAAGAACTGAAAAATCTAGACTCACTAGTCACAATAGACAAAGCATTCTGCATTACAATGTTTCTGATCCTCACAGAAATGCTTCTAGGGTGGACTGAGTCGAATGGGAAATATTTTTACACCAAAGAAACAGAAGTAAGAACCATAGTAAACATGAAAGAAGCCAAATGGCTTTTGCCCTGCATCAAGCCAAGCCCTTTATCTACGCCAGATCAAGCGTTATCTTACTTGTGAAAAGTAAGAATAGGGACATATCAAGTGGTGTTTGTGATTATAACAGTCACAATTATTACTGCAGCTTTGCTTATCTTTGACAGTGAAGATTTTAAAATCGGAGACAATAATAGCAACTCTGTCTGGCTTTGGTTGAATTCTATAAGGTCAATAAGCTGTGCGGTTGCTTTATTTTATTTAGTAAATTATGCATTTTTTGCTGCAAGAATTCCTGAGCTTAATGACCTGAAAATTCGATCAAAATTCTACCTGATCAAGCTTTCTATGATTTTCACTGAAATCCAGCCTTTAATTATTTCATATTGTGCAGGAAAGGGCTGGATAGCAGACACCGATGACTATTCGCAAGAAGAAATTACAAGCTGAACGAATTCTTTATTGCTGTGCTCAGAAATGATTATTGTTGGGTTTATACAAATTTTAGTGTTTCCTGTAAGCGATTATGATACACCTCCATCATCACGAAAATTCAGCACTCATGGGGAAAACTCTGATCGGCTTCTTAAATAATATCATCAATTAATAGCTTCAAATAAAAAAAAATTATAAAAATACAAAATTTAAAGAAATATAGCCAGAGTCTCTTTTTTAGATTGCTCTGGGCTATAAATGCATTCCAACTGGTGGAATGACTCGCGAAACAAGAGTTGTAAGAGCATTTTGTAGCCTAAGGCGATCTAAACGGCGCCCTGGGTTATATCGAAGATTTAAAATAAAAGTATTTTCATTTATATAAAATCAAATTCTCTATTTCTAATCAATTTTAAAAAAGATAAAAATCTAAAAATTGAAACTCCTGAATCAATATGAAAATATGGTAGTTTTTAGACTCGAGAATAAGAATTTGCTTATATGAAGGCAATTTACCCAGATTGTTGAATTTGCTGATTTTATTAATTTTACCTCTCAAAAATCATCTTGATTCTTGTTCGAGTTTGCCTACCTAGGCTGCCATTTCGAAAATTTGAAACACAAATTTTTGGCTATTTTCGTATCGATGTGATACATGAGACCTGGGACACAATACCAAATATCGCACTGGTTATGAGTCGATGAGAATGGTTTTACAAACCTATCAATTTGGAAAGGAGCAAATTAGAAAAGACTCAGCTCAAAACTGTGATAAATTTGAAATTTTTGCTTTAATATTAACATATAAGATAACTAATAATTGCTTTAGCATAATCACTTAATAATCATGCACTTAATAAAATAAATTGAGTTATTATTATCAACTATAAAATATTTTTATTTTGTGTGCAAATTAATAGAAATCGATATAATAAATATGAAACATTTATATTTTGTCAGGTCTCTTAAACTATGCATATACGAAAAATCTCAAGACAGAAAGATTTCGGGCAATCTGAGGGAATTCATAATATTTTTGATTAATTATTAAAATTTGTAACGCTGATAGTATGCATTTTTAATTTTATTTAAAAACCAAAATATTGAATAGAATGCATTATATTGCTTGATCTTCTTAATGATAATAAAATTTTCTCCAATTTTTATTAGAATGGGAGAGATAATTATAAAATGAAACCTTAATAATTGTAAATGGTCAATCGTGATAATCTGGAAGAGAGCTCTGCGATAGGAGTCACCGCAGTTGTCTTAATAATTTCCACCTTCATATGTCTTCATCATATATTCTCGTATGCAAGGAATATGAAGTACAAATCGGCTCAAATCGCATGCATGCTTCTATTTACGACACCTGTAATAGTCGGATGGTCAGCGTGGGCGTGCTTATACGTAGGTGAAACAATGAAAAATTATGAAGCTCTAATCGCTTTAGACAAAGCCTTTTGCATCGCAATGTTTTTGATACTTATTGAGATGCTTCTTGGATGGACTGAGTCTAACGGCACATATTTTTTTACTAAAGAGGCTGAAATTAGAGTACTAATGGATATGAAGGAAGCCAAATGGCTTTTGCCTTGTATTAAGCCAAGTCCTTTATCCTCGAGTAAGCAAGCAATCTCTTATTTAAGAAAAATAAGAATTGGAATATTCCAAGTGATCTTTGTGATTATAGCCATTACAATTATAAGCACTCCTTTTCTTATTTTTGATTATGATGACTTTAAAATCGGCGAAAATAGCACCGACTCTATTTGGTTTTGACTAAGCTCAATAAGATCTTTAAGTTCAGTAGTAGCAGTGTTTTTTTTGGTAAATTATGCCTTTTTCGCAGCAAAAATTCCAGAACTAAATGAGCTGAGAATTAAATCAAAATTCAACTTGATTCAGCTTTCTATGGTTTTCACTGAAATTCAACCTTCAATCATATCATTTTGTGCAGATAGAGGCTGGATTGCGAACACTGATAATTACTCCCAGGTGGAAATTATAGGCTGAACTAATTCTTTGTTGCTGTGCTCAGAAATGATTATTATGGGGTTTTTGCAAATTCTTGTTTTCCCCCTAAGTGATTATAAAACTCCGCCATCATCAAGAAAGTTTATCGCTAACTAAGAACAAATTTAAAAAGAATTGGTTTTCATTCTATTAATAATAATCAATAAATAATAGCAAGTTATTTCTGTATTTAGATTTAAAGTTTATTTTATTTGCAGAATTATGAAAGGCTAATAGTTTTTTAAAGAATTATTTGCGGATCAAGGCTGAATTGCAAATAAAGATAAATATTCTCAATCAGAATTACAAGCTGGACGAGCTCTTTGTTACTGTGCTCAGAAATGATTATTGTTAGTGTTTTAATTTAGTGTTTCCCCCATCTTCTATGAGACCCCACCATCTTTAAGAATATCTCTTGGCCAGGAGAAAGCATGTCGCTTTATTAATTAATCTTCATATTAATCTATCAAATTCATGATATAGATTTTAGTTTCTCCCAATGAATATTTAAGTTCACGTTGTAATTGGAAACAATTCTATACTTTAAGTTTTTTGTAAGCGAATTCTATAAAAATAAGATTGAGCTGAATTTAAAATATTCTAAATTTGAAAGATCTAAGCTAGAGTAATTTAGATATCACAACTATAAAAATTGGCAGATCCCTCATCGGTATGGCTCAAAGCTATTGATTCT
The DNA here is from genome assembly GCA_914767885.1 of Blepharisma stoltei. Lineage (NCBI taxonomy): Eukaryota > Ciliophora > Heterotrichea > Heterotrichida > Blepharismidae > Blepharisma > Blepharisma stoltei. Next base: position 18,594 of record CAJZBQ010000037.1, read on the forward strand.
TTAATAAAACAAATAAAATGGCATTCTCAAGCAATTTTATTTATGGGTTTAGGTTTTCTTCTGAGAACTTCTGTACAGCAACAACATTTAACTCAGGCATATAAGCTGAGGCACTGCTCCGAGTACATCAAGAGGCTCGAAGTTTTGCCTCTCAGCACACCCGAGGAAGGTGACCCTTAGACGGAGCACGCGCAGGAGCTGAGTCAAGGAAGGCAAGGCAACCCAGCCCGTCGAAGCCGGAACGTTGTATTTTGCCGTGCCATGATATAACAAAGTGGATCGATCCAGAGGTCCATGGGCCCAAACACGTGGACAAATATGGTGACAGCTCTGGAAACGGCTACCCCGTAGTGTACTTTAAATGTAATAGATAATATAACGATAACGATTCATTAATACAAAGACAATTAAATTGAAATGCAAACAGATTTAATTTAAATAGCCAGCGAGATAATTTGGATAATTCTGCTGTATGAGCCAATAAGATTTTATGTCATTTCAGATACTAATGCGCAAAATTATGAGCAAATTTAAGGCATTCTACTTATATTTAAAACACCAGTGATGGCTTATCAATATGATAATAATTATAAGTAAAAACCGTTTTTGCCTTGCCAGCTATTTTTATTATTAATAATGCTTTCGGCCAGAATCTTCAAACAGAAAATTGTTTATCCATAAGAGAGACTTCAAAGAGGGTCAGGGTTTAAATTAGCGGGCTGGAAAAAAGCCCCCGACTCGCCCTTATGGGAGAGCAATTTAAGTTTTAATTAGAATAAATTATGCTGAGGGCTGAGGAGCTTGGAATTTTTCAAGAATACATGCCACCATTTGTCTGAATTGCTCATGCACTTCTCTTACAGCTTCAATTGCACCTATCTCGTCTCTCCATCTATTAAGGGCTGGATAAGTACTGAAATCAAACGAAGCAAATTCCAAGTGACTGACATAGCAATACAAAAGAACATCTGCGTAAGTTGGGTGAGCAGTTCTTGCAATGTAAACCCCAGTTGCGAATAAATCGTCAAGGGATTTAAGGAATGTGCGTGCATTTGCAATAAGCTCAGCATCAAACTCAGGAGTAACTGGAGGCTTCCCCAAAAACATAGGAGCGACGACCTTATTGTAGGTATAAGGGATAATATTTTTTACAGTATTGGTATGATGCCAATGGAGTGATGAGTTGATTTTAGCTTTCTGTTGGAGGTCTGCAGGGAACCATTGACTGTCTAAGTGAAAAGTTTCAGCTAAATAGAAGACAATTGCTCCACTCTCACCCAAATGGAAGTCTCCATGAGTAATGGCAGGAACCAAGCCATAAGGATTAATTGCTAAATATTCTGGGGACTTATGACCACCGTGGGCCATATCAACATCAAGGAATTCGATAGGAATGTTATGAAGTTGACAAAATATGAGGACAGCCCTAACAGGAGGCGAGAGAATGTGTCCGTAAACTTTTACAGTGTTGTCTGCCATTTATTTGAGACTTCAAAGAGACTAAAAAATAAATTAAATTTAAAACTTACTCTGAAGCCATTATCATATCATTTTTGGGGAACATTTTTGGTGTCTGCATATTATTTATAAAGCAAGTTAAGAATTAATAATTTCAATTAATGTCGATTTTTAGACAAAATAGGTTTTAAAGAATTATAATAGATATCCGCACATTATATTCCAATTTTCAACATAACTCCCGTTAATTTTAATTTAGAAAGCTTGAATTTCCTGTTCTTTTTGACTATAATTTCTTGTGAATTAAATTCATTTTCCATTTTATAAAGAATTCGCTGATTCTTCATATAAACTGATTTTTCATTTTTCAGTTTTAGATCATTTTTTATTGATTCAATATATTGATCTCATTTATCTCTAAAATTCCATCACTCTAAACTGTAAATTAGGAAGTTCCTCTTTTGTGGGCGACATATTGTTTCTGCTTTAGACCTTTTATTAGTCTCTTTTGCCTTTTTCTTTGTTTTTCCGTTTTTCTTTGAAGGAATTTTCAGCAATTTTTGAATATTATGCAAGATCATACTTCGAAAATTGCTTTATATTTATAATAAAATTCATTTTCAAAGTTAAAACTGTATTTTTGATAAAAATTCAAGTGCAACATTAAAAATTAGATTTTATAAGTAAATTTTATATAGGGGTAAAATTTTTTATTATACATGTGAAGCCTGGACAAAGATGTCTTTAAGTAATTATTATTTTCTATTTTGTGAATTTAGTAAAGGGTGAGATCCAGACTCCTTTTTCCTTGTTGTGAATATCTTATCCTAGAAAAATAATAGATCAGCATCTTTTTATAGCTCACTCCACCGTTAGCGAACAAATCATTGGAAAAGTCGCTAATTTTTATTTAAAAGCCCACCCTCTGTGAGTATTTTTTATATAAAAATTTTTATAAAAATTCATTTTATATATGAGTGATAATTATTATAATGAAATCTTAAACTAATTCTGTTTAATTTTCATTTTTAAAACCTAAATTTATAAATTAAATTAATATTTGTTTTAACATTATTTCAAATTAGGATTTTTTTTAAAATTTTTAAAAGAACCTAATATAAAATTTAAATATAAAATTTTTAAAAAAAATAATCCTCCGTGAGCAAACGAAATTTTTTTAGCCACTCACTGAGAGAGTAAGTGAGTTTCTGGCTATTATATATTATTCTGCTTACTCCCCCTTTCGCCCTTCATGAACGAACCAAACATTGGAAAAATTCCCTATTTATCCCAAAAACCCACCCTCCGTAGCGAAAAAATAATTTTTTAATTTACCAATTTTTAGGAAAAATTTGATATACAAATTATTATTATTATAATGAAACATCTAGCTAATTCTGTTTAATTTTGAACAAATTGAATTTTAAAACATAAATTTTACAAATTAAATAAATACTTGCTTTCCATTTGGAGTTTTTAAATTTCGAAAAAAAAAATTATGATAAAATTTATATATAAATTTTAAAAAAATATTAACCCCCTTCGTGAGCGAACAAAATATTTTTGTTCGCTCACGGAAGGGGGAAGTTAAATTCTTTATATAATTTTTATGGATCAAGAAATGTCTTCAAGAAATTACTATACGTCTTTTAAGGAGATTTTTGTAAAAAAAAGTTAAAAGTATTAGCTTCTTGTTGTCTGTGATTAAATACTAATACTTTAAAAACTAAGAATAAGTAGTTAAAACAAGGGTGCAGGCACAATGATTATGTACTTTTGATAGTATACACTTCACCGAAGTGAATTAGTCAAAAATTGGTTGAATTTTTTTGAAGTGAGGTATTAGACCAAAAAAACGTTAGATTTCAAAATGCTACACTATATAAAAATTTTCGACCAAATGTACTTCGATGAGATGAACACTATCGCAAGTAGATGATCATTTGGAATGGAGTGATAAAAAAGTGCATCACGAAAAAATCTATTTTTAATAATATAAAATTTAAGACATAATTTTAAAAATGAAATGAAAATTGCAAGTGAAGCAAGATTTTTAATAATTCTATGAAATCCTTGTAAATTGGATGCATATTCGCTATGAAGAGCAGTTAGAAAAAGCAAAGATTTTAATTTTCAAAAGATTAAGTTAGGCTAGGTTAAGTTAAGTTAAGTTATTAAAGTCGGGTGTTAAGTGAGAAGGTCACCAAAGACCTCCCATATGGGAGTTTCTACTGCTTTTTTTCGACTCCATCCCAAGAAAAAGAAAATTCAGTCAAGAAATCAAAAATCAAATTTAGACGGACGCAGAAAATTCAAAATTTATAACTGAAGAATATTTAGCAATATGGAAGAATTAAAAATCAAGAGGTAAAAGAATTATTAAATCTAGATAAACCCTGGAATAATGGCTTAAAATAAGATAATATTCTCTCTCATAAAAACGCATTAGAATTCAAAGTATTGTCTCAATTTTTAATTTTTTTCTAAAAATTAACCCCTCTTTAAATTGGAACTGAGTTTTTTGTTTAAATTTATCCACCCAGTATTTACCTTGTCTAATGGAGTGCAATTTCGGATTTGCCAACATTAATCTCACATCCAGATCAGGGTTTTTACCTAGAGGGAGATTATCATTCGGAGTTGGAAAAGGAAAGCCCAGCATTAGGATTAGGATGATTAAAAGTCGTCAGCCTATTGGTGAACAGCCACCAAAGACCTTCAGTACGGCAGGTTCTACCGCTTTTCAACTCCAGCTCAGAGGGTCTTCCCCCGAAGGTGGATGCCACTTCCAGCACCTTCTGTCTCATCCTCACCTTGAAACTTCAGTCTTGAGTGGCGCTTAAAGGGAAACCCAGCAAGGCCAAGAGTTTCATTATGAAACTGTCAAGCGCGATAGCTGGTGCTGCGTCTCGAGTTACGAAGCTCCACTTTGATCGACGGCTCGGAAGGGCAACCCGTTGACGCGAGGAGCAGTGACTCAGTCCATGCACCCTAGGAAATGATTTAAGAGTTGTCCATCGGATCGATGTTGACAAGATAACTGAGGCGAAGTTAGCGGGGGAATTCATTGCTCACGAAGTAATGCTGGGAGCTTTAAATAGCATTAGCTTAGCTTAATTTAATTAATATTAAAAACTTAGCCTATGCCATGGCATGATCACAATATCAAAACTTTACAAGGATGTTTCAAAACGAGAAGAGTCAAGAATTTATTAAACCAAGATGGTATAACCGTTCTCCTCAATTATAAAGCCTCTCTAAAAGCCTCAAATTCTTGATCTTTGCACAAATTGGTTTTAAAACAGGGATATGTTTTCTGCTGTTGTCATAAAAATTAGCTTCAAGTCTAATAGAATTTGCATTAATCTTATTCCCACAGCTTCTGTTAAATTTATACAGTATAGCAAGTTGCAAAATTTATTAATTAATCACTAATTCAAGTTTTGGTATTTAGAGCTCGTCTTTAGAAAATATTCTCCAATTTTGAGCACTAAGGAGAGCAAATTGAAAAATGGTGAAAATTGGTATTTTAAATGGTAAACCACGATAATTTAGGAGAAAGCTCTGCTATCGGAGTAACAGCAGTTATCTTAGTTATTTCCACGTTTATCTGTCTCCATCAAATTTTGTCGTATGCTAGAAATATGAAGTATAAATCAGCCCAAGTTATATGCATGCTCTTATTCACGACACCTATAATAGTTGGCTGGTCAGCATGGGCATGCTTATATGTAGGTGATAGGCTGAAAAATTTAGATCCAATAATTGCAATTGACAAAGCATTTTGTTTTGCAATGTTTTTGGTTCTTATAGAGATGCTCATAGGTTGAACTGAATCAAATGGGGTTTATTACTTCAGCAAGGATGCTGAACTCAAAACTATAATGAGCATGAAAGAAGCCAAGTGAATCTTACCTTGCATTAAGCCAAGCCCCTTATCTACCCCTGAGCAGACAATGTCTTATTTAACAAAAATAAGAATAGGGACATTTCAGGTGGTTTTTGTGATAATAGTGTTTACGATTGCCATCTCATTTTTGTTGGCTTTTGATATTGATGGCTTCTCTATTGGAGACAGTAGCACAGACTCTCTCTGGTTTTGACTAAGCGCTATTAGATCGATCAGTTCTGGATTGGCCTTGTTTTATTTGGTAAATTATTCTTTTTTTGCGGCTAGAATTCCTGAGCTATATGATTTGCAGCTTAAAGCGAAATTCAACTTGGTTCAGCTTTCCATGGTGTTCACAGAACTTCAGCCTATAATAATTTCATTCTGTGCAGATCAGGGGTGGATAGCTAATACTGATGACTACTCCAAAGAAGAAATTACAAGCTGGACAAATAATTTATTGCTGTGCTCAGAAATGATTATCGTTGGTTTTTTGCAAATTCTGATATTCCCTGTAAAAGACTATAATCCCTTGAAATTTTTTGCTTTGATATCTTGGGTACCAAATTAATTTGAGGACTGGCCGGTTCAGTCTATGCCACTAAAATGCTTTATATGTAAATGTCAGAAAGCAAAATAATTAAAGCATCATATGATACTCCTCCATCTTCAAGAAGATGCTTCAGCCAGAGAGAAAGTTTGAATTGTCGCCCGATTAAGTAATCTATAATCAGTGATTAATAATTTAAAATAAACCATAGTTCTCTAAACAGATTTTCAAGCGATAAAGGAAGTTTTAGATTTTCTATTCAAGGTTTGATTGGGAGATTTAAAAATGAAGTCCCATAATTATGATCAAGCTAATAATCGAGTAATAAGCCAAAAAATTTCCCTCTTTCATTACTATTCAAGATCTGCTTAAAATGACTATTGATATAGGGAAAATAATTTTTTATATTTTTGAGTCTATCATGAGAGAGCTTCTTCATTTCCGATTCTGCTTAAATAACTATTTTTATTATATAAAATAATACTTGCTCGTATGTGTGAGTCAAAAAATGGGAGAAGATAAATAAAAGCCTTTTTATGTCAGCTTTTCTGTCAATTGACTCCATTTAGAATTAGCCAAGCAAGACTAAAATTGTGCCATAAATATGAAGAATATATAAGCTCCTTAATGCAGAGTCCAATATCATATCAAGCTTGCATCCTTGACTCTCCTTAAACAATACTCTTTTTTAATTCCAGCTTATGGAGATTATTCCCAATAAATATCATAAAGAATATCAATGCTTTCAACACCTTTAAACCTTTTGGTTTTTTATTATAATTTTTACTAATCTTTGAATAAGCTGAAATTTAAAGAAAATGCAGCTTAATAAATGGAGCGGCAAGGAGACTATGTTTATATCGAAGATGGAGCATATACTTCTGCCAACTTATTATGCATCCCTGAGAAATACAAAGCATACATCGACTTAGTTTTCATCTCCAAAGGTCAAATCGAAGACAGGATTTTAAGGCTCGCTGAAACCCTCACAAGCGAGTCAAAAACTCGCTCAATCGCCCTTATCGTGATCTTGCGAGGAGCCTTTAGATTTGCCAAGGATTTAGTTGATGGCATCGACCGCGCCTGCTATAAAGAGCAGTTTGTCTATACAATTGACTTTATCCGTGCAAGGAGCTACGTAGGTCAAACCCAGCATGACATTATCCTTGAAGGCCTGGACGCCCTGGACCTAGAAGGAAAAGAGGTGGTCATTGTGGAAGACTTAGTTGATAGTGGAAATACACTTTCAAGAGTCGCAAGTATCATAAGAGGGGGGCTAATTTATAATTTCATAGAGCTTTCACCATAATCGTTATTAATTATATAACAAACTGTTTTGGTTGCTAAAAAAGGGATTAATTTTTTCCTTTTTCTAATGGTTGTGCTTTCTTCCAGGGTAGGAGTAAGAGAAAAAAAACCCAGCTTCATTGAAAATCTGCGTGCTAATTTATAAGAGAAATCCTGAAAACACACGCATTGTGCCTGATCACATTGGATTTTCGGTGCCAAATGAGTGGATTATTGGGTATCATACGGACTATAACAACTACTTTAGGGATCTCCCTCACATTTGTTTGCTTAATGATGCTGGAAAGGAAGAATTCAGGACTAAGTAATAAGCATATTTAATTGCTGGTCTAAATTTTTAGTCATATTAAGGTTGACATTAATAAAATAAGTTTAAGTGGCACTAGTTGTTGAATATGCATTAAAATGGTTATACATGTGTCAGCATGCCTCTTGGCGCAACAGTCTAGATGGCTAAGGCGAACTGGGACAGACTTCGAGTTGAGAATCAAGAGGATACTCAAAAGATGTGTATCCGAGTAGGTTTTAGCTGCTTCCCTGTGATTATAAATGGAGGTATTCAGCAGCATCCTTAGATCCGAGGAACTATGGGCTTTCCTCTATCGAGAAGCCGAGTTTTTTTTCGGCCCAGATCATAGGTGAGTAGTCTTTTTGTTTAGCTGTCGAAGGAAGGCATTTCGGTATCTAATAGACTACAAGGAGCTGATCAGTGGAATCAAGCTACTCCAATCGCCCGCACCAATATGGCTAACGCCTAACTTTAATAGCCTAATCTAATCCATCATTAGTTGCTGAATCAAAATTATTATATTTAGAGATAATCGACTTTGCTTTAATAAACTTCCTTTACTAATTAATAAGGCTTTCCATAATTTAAAATTTTTAAAAAAAACTTATAGAACAAAAGCTGTAATTTAGATTAATTAAATACAGAGCTAAGTCTAGGAATGACTTCCCGGCCTTGAGCTCGTATTTAATTATATCCTGCGAATTAAATTAAAACAAATTAAAGTCTTCTTCATAATTTTTTTGCCTTGTTCACTTCAACCAATGAAGCCTGCTAGCTGAGCAGAAATTCAGATGCTATTTGAAAATTGGTCTACTATAGGGGTGGGGCTTGCATTTAGGTCTCCAAGAGTCTCGACACGTCGAAATGTACTCTTTCGTCAGAATGTCATCGGCCACTAAAAAGGTACAGGTTAGCCCAATACCACTATCGGCCACCTCGAGGAATAGTGACACCCAGGAAAAAGAAAGCACTCTATCCAGAGTTGAAAGGGATAAAGCCCGCCCAAATACCATCAGAATAATTAATATCTCGTCAGGAGCCACCATAAGCTGGCTCTCAAGAATACACCCCATACAGCTCGGCGGAGTATGCCAAGGATTAGAGTTATAGAGTTTTTTTTGAGGTCAAGGTGGTGCATCGCTTTTTGATTAAATAGTTAATTTTAATTATTATATTTGCAATGGTTGACCAACTCGAAATGGACTGCTATGCTAGGCAAATAATTCTAGAATGTACAGAGCCTAGGCCTAATTCACTTTCAGAGTTGGATTTATCCCGAGAAAAAAGGTAGTTTGGAGTTGGGAAGTCCAGCAAAGCCTGCAGGCAAAATCTAGCAACTCTCCAGAATGAAGCAAGAAGTTACGCTCTGGGCTACTTATTTTCCATTTCTTTCGATAGCAGAACAAAACTCGATCTTTTTGGTTTTTGGTGGACCGCCTTCGTTCAGCACATTACAAACATGGCTATATTGCCTAATCAATACTTGATCCAAAAGGTAAAGAGGAAGTGACGAAGAGCGACAAGTTAGATGTCCTATGGCATCAGAGGCTGAAGAAAGAGAAAGGTGTCGTTCGAGCTAACTTTCAAGCAAATTATCTCAAATGTTCAATTCAGCCAATTGCATTGCAAGTTGGAAAAATCTCAATCGAGATCCTTAGTGACCTGACCTCTTTAACAGCAGGGATCAGCATGTTTTTATGTTAAATTAAATGCTAGATTATGATTCTATGATACGATAGATATTATCATAAAATCAAAAGCTTCAGTAAGGAATTTTGGTGTAATTCAGTTATTATGATTTGGGAGACTCGTTTCCACTTTTTCACATGCCAATTTATCTTGACTTGCAAAATGCTTACTCCCCCCATCAGCCACAAAAAACATTGTTCACTTATGAAGAGGCTTTTTTTAAATTTACATCTAAATTTTATATTTTTTTTTTCATATATTTAAAAAAAACATCCAAATTCGAAATAATTTTAAAGCAAATATTAATTTAATTTGTAAAGTTGATTTTTAAAATCTAATCCTTTTAAATTAAACAGAATTACTAGAGATTTTATTATAGTAATTATCACTTATATATCAAAATATTTTTTTCCTAAAAGATTTTATATTAAAACATTTTTGTTGTGGGGTATCCCAAAAATAGGCATTTTTCCAATGGTTTTGTTCTTTCACGGAGGATGGAGTTAGATTTTCGATATCCATGCTCCAAGAAATGAAAAAATTAAAGGAAAATCGCAACCTAGAATATGGTATGCCGATGATACCATGCGATTTTAATGCAGACAAGATTATTCTCAATAGCAAACTGATTAAAAACATTTTATAGTCATGATCCACAATTTTTTATTATATAGAAACTCAGTAATATCTGCCGAGTGGTAAGTGTTTTTATACATTACTGGAGCTATAGAAATCTTAATAGAATAATATCACTATATGAATTAAAAAATTATTTTTGTGTCTTAAAAATTAACTGTTGAATTACTATTCATGGGATTAAAAACAATGTTCTATCAATTAATATAAAGTCTTTGTCAAGAATTTTCCTAACTCCCTATTTGTGAGCGATAAATTTATTTTTCTAGCAAGAGTTAATTATTTTAAAAATTTATAATAATTTTTTTCCGAAATCCACAAAACAATTAAAGTAAAATTTTTATTTATTTGCGAACTTTATGACTTTAGTATTCAAGCTGCTGAAAATTCAAAAGAATTAGTTAGAGATTTTGTTATAATAATTATCACTTTATATTATTTACATAAAATGGCTAGCTACGATGGATCCGTACATTTTGGCGGGCGTTCTTATGCATATACATAGTGGCTTTTGGCTTAAAAGCTAGCCAAGTGCTAGACTAACCTCAAGGATAGAGGGTAAACACTATTTCCACTGATTAGTGGTCAATTTGGGTGGCAATTTTTAGCATATTTTTACCAGCAGCACTCAGGCCCAGGTTGGTGCTCGATAGGAGCAGGACGACATTTTGCTAAAAACTTGGTGGCCTGTCTTATATAACGAAGTTTTTAAGCTTTTCTTTTTTTGGAGATCATCCATAGAAAAAGAGAAAACAGGCTGAAAAGGGTAATCCACTTATATCTCTATCCTATCTCTTGTTTATAATCTAATCACTTATATATTAAAATTATTTAATAAGAATTTGCCATATTAAAACAAATTTTTTAGTCAGAATCATTTTTTGAATTTTTATACGAAGAGAGAGTTATAAAAATCTTTTAACTGAAATTTAAATTTTAATATTTAATAAGGTTCAAAACAACAAATTAATTCAATTTCCCTATATTTTTCTTGTACCAGATTATAAATTCTAGAACTCAGTATAAAGAATTTATTTCTTTTTTTACTTTCTCATCATTTCCAAAAATATTGGATTCCTTCATAAAAATGACTTTCATCTGATTTATTTTTATTTAAAATTATTAATTCATTAAATTCGTTTTTGCTACAATTTGAAATGCCAAAGAAATCTCCTTACTCCCCCCTCCGTGAGTGAACAAAAAAATTTTGTTCGCTCAAAGAGGGTTGATTTTTTTTTAAAAAATTTATATAGAAATTTTGTAAAAAAATCCAAACTTCGCAAAAATAGGAAAGCAAGTATTAATTCAATTTGTAAAATTTATGTTTTAAAACGCAATTTCTTTAAAATTAAACAGAATTAGCTAGATATTTCATGATAATAATTATCACTTATATATCAATTTTTTTCATAAAAAAAATTTTTTTCTATTTAAAAATTTTTGTTTGCTCACGGAGAGTGAGCTTTTGGTCAAAAAAATAGGATTTTCCAATAGTTTTGTTCGCTCATGGAGGGGGAGTTAACAATTTCTTTTCAATGGGTTTTTAATCAATAATTTAATTCCTATCATGAAATCTCCTATAAGAATAAACATATTTTATGGCATCAAAAGAGCTAGAAAAGTCACCAAGCAACGAAAGCATCTCAAAGCAGGCTAGTTCTGTTATCTATAGCTTACTTGACCACGAAAAAGCGGAGAGCAAAAATCTTCCAGTTTGTCCCAATCTTCTTCATTACAATGACAACTTTTTGGAATGAAAATACAGGCAAGCTTTAATTTGTGAAAGTTACAGTTTCACAAAGCCTTCAGCTGAATTCAAAAATAATTTGATGATTTTTTATATACCTTTTTTTTATGAATCTTAAATAAATATCTTAAGCCTTTATTTATAAGAAATATAAGAGATTTAGTATATCTTCATAACAGCATATTTAGGCATTTTACTCGCTACTTCATTGCTGCTCTACCGAAAAGGCGATTTGAATTATTATCACCTAATATTCCACCTGCTAAATCCCCCCTCTTCTGCCGAGCAAACAAAATGGTTTAGCTCATGGAAGGGTTAATTTTTTTTTAAATGAAAGCTAGAAATTTCATTATATTATTTATAATTTATATATCAAAATATTTTTCATAAAAATTTTATTAAAATAAAATTTTTGTTATAGAGTGAGATTTTCCCCAAAAAATAGGATTTTTCTAATGGTTTGACTCGTTGCCTCGAGGGGAAGTATGCATTTTGGCGTTGACAATTATTGCATATTCAATACTGGTCCTAATTTTATTTTCGAGCTGATCTTTGATGAATTATAGACCTTTATTAATGATTTTGAGCTTTGCTTTTCTTATTTACCTTGTCATCGGGGACGGAAAAGTTTTATCAGAAATTTTTTCTACGAGTTCTGATTCAGAAAATTGGCTGCCATGCTCGGTGGGGATAACCTGCTACATTGTAATGGTCAGAAAACCGCTCTTTGAGTGTTTTTATTTGATAGCTATGTTGTCAATCGCTAGCATGGTGTTGTATTTAGGCGCAAATATTACTCTATCTACAAGCTCTTATTATTCAATTTTTAGTGAGTTTACCCTTTTTTCGGTTTTTCTGTTTTTACAAATTATAGACGCGTATCAGTTAGAATACAGATCCAGACAAATTTTCCTGAGAATGCATATGGAGGAACAAGACGGTAAGGCAAAAGTGGTTTTGGGGAGCGAAAATGAAAAAGAAGCGATAAAGACAGAAATTGAGATGATTGTGAGGACGCTTGACAGCATTAAAAGAGAAATTCGATATGCTGGGAGGATGATTATATACAACGATCTTAAAAAAAGACTCAAATCCACTTGCTTAGAAATCGAAAAAATAATCAGAATTATCGCCCACGGAAACTTTTTGAATGTCATTAATATCGCAAGAGAAAGAGACATGGATGAAGACGATAAAACTTTTATTGAGCAGAATTTTATGAGCCCTCAGCCAAACAACCCAAGAATCCCTTCATCGTTAATGTCTATTAGCGAAATCAGTGAAAAGAAAATTAATTTTCCTTTTATGAGCTATGGCGTCCACGAGTTAGAAAGTGTCCTAGCGACAGTTGGGAAGAATTGAAACTTTGACATATGGTTTGTTTATAACTCGACTGGGCACAGCATTTATGTGATTGCTAACTCCTCCCCCTCGAAGTTCGACCAAGATATAGGGAAAATTCCTATTTTTTTGGAAAATTAACCCCCCTCAAAGTTTGACCAAGACCTATATAAATTTACTAGGAAATAAGCAATTTTTTCAAAAATTTTAATCTATGTGGGGGTGAGCTTGCGATTTTTGTATTCAAGTTCTAAAAAAGTGTTACAAAACCATCTTGCACTATTTTTTCTAACCCTTACACCCTCTCAACCATACAGAAGAATATGATAAATATTTTTTTTTTTTTTTAACTACTAAATTATATAAAAAAAAATTCTATATAATTTTTTTTAAAAAAATTTTTCTTAACCCCCTTCGAAGTTCGACCAAAAAAATGTTGGTCGAACTTCGAGGGGGGGAGTAAATATTTATTAAAGAAATGGAGCCTCAATGATTCTTTTAAAATTCCTGATCTGGTCATTGACCGATATTTCCAGACCTTAGAAAAGGTAATAAATATTTAGAGTTATTATAAAAACCCTTATCATAATGCCTGCCATGCTGCTGACGTATTACACACAGTTCTGTTCTTTTATCATCATGGGGATTTATTGAAATCCCTAAGTCCTCTTGATCTGCTATCCTCAATAGTTGCTGCCTTAGGGCATGATGTAGGACACCAAGCTCTTAATAACAGATTTTTGGTAAATAATCGAGACGAAATTGCTCTGATTTATAATGACAGCAGCGTGCTAGAAAATATGCATTGCTCTAAAACCTACCAAATCATGAACAAACCAGATTGCAACTTATTTGGAAGTTTGACTCCAGAAGATTGGGTTAAGTCCAGAAAATTAATCGTGGAAATGATCCTAGAAACTGACATGTCCAAGCATTTTGAAATTCTCGGAAGGTTCAAGATCAGAGCTTATTCTTTGTCAGATTTCAATATAAATAACCAAGACGACAAAGTCCAGCTTTTGTCAATGGGTCTAAAATGTGCTGACATCGGTCACAGTGCCAAAGCTACCGATTTACATGAAAAATGAACTAAACTTGTATGTGAAGAATTTTTCAACCAAGGAGATATAGAAAAAGCCAAGCATCAACCAGTATCTATGTTTTGTGATAGAGATACAACTGATATCCCTAAAAGTCAAGCTGGATTTTTAAAAAATATTTGTATTCCTCTATTTGAAGCATGGTGTCACTATCTTCGCTCAGACTCGATAAACTTGCTTGTCCTTGAGCAGATCAAGCGAAATCACCAGAGCTGGGAAGCCAAATCCCAGACCAGAAGGGCAACTATGGGCGTTTGCGACTCCTTAGTCAAAGAATTCGAGAAAACCAAGCGAAGCAGCGTAGCTTCGAGTGATGGCACAAAGCTGCACACTTCTGAGTTTTAAAGGCTCAGTGATGTAAATTCAGTATTTTAGACTAAATTTGATCAGAATTATCTAATAATTTTCGAATAAAACGGATTAAAAATATTACGATAGAAATGGGAGGAGCTATAAGTGTAAACTGCGGGTGCTTTACTGTCATAAGCTCGGCCTGTAAAGGGGTTAGCTCATATTGGCATCCAAAGCCAAGCTGCGAAAAGCTCTCGATTTTAGAAGAAGATGATTTATACCCAGCTGGGCTGCTTTCAGAACAAGAAATTCAGAGGCTGCTGAATGAGAGCTTAGATCTCTATGGGTCTTGCAAAGAGGTAGGGAATAGTCAAGATTATAGATCGAATGAAGAGTATGCAGTAAATTTTGATAATTCTAATTAACTGTGACACAATTTCAAGTGCTTGGGCTTTTGGGATTTCAATATGAAGGGGTGATCATGGGTTTTACCTTTTTTATATTGATAAATGTGAATTAAAATCTCAAATATTAAATATACTTAACTCATCATGTGCCTTTATTATTTTAAGATTTGCTGCTGAGCCATTTAAAATATTTGTTTCAATAAATCAAAACCTATTCGAAGCCAATTTCAACAGACATGCAAAGTAAATTTTCAGTCGTTTGGTTAAAAAATTGCATTTTATCCATCTAATTAGAAGTTATCAAAGAGTTAGTTTTGATTATCACATAAACATGATATTTCCTAAACACTTCATAAATCCTAAACCATATTGTAAACACTTATTTTTAAGCGCACTTACATAAAGAAATATTCATGCAGCTCTAAATGTTCTTAATATCTGTCTCAATTTAAACCTTAATATTACAAAATTTTTAAATTCTTTTATTATCTAAAATCAAAGGAGAATAAATCTCTGCATGAAACAAATATACAGATTATGTTTTTCCTGCTTCGAAAAAGCCAAGAAAGAGCAAGAAAAGGAAATTGAAGTTATCAATCCTACAGAAAAGGGCAATATAGATATAAGTACAAAAAAGTTTAATGTAAAAATCGTGAAAGATGATGCAAGTAACTCCTCATCAAATCACTCGAATTTGGCTATATCAAGCTTGGAAATCTCTAGTGTTTCAAAACAAACTGGATCAGAAGGTAAAAGAGCTTCAGAGCTGATAAATGCCAATGCAATAGCCTTTACACCAGATGGCTATAAAAGAAAAAAGTATGTCAAGCACAACAACCGAAAATTGAGCGAAGATTCAAAATCAGGAATAAGTTAAATAAACCTTAAGGATGTAAAGAATCATCTTCTCCAGTATAAACTCTGATTTTAAATATTATGATTAATAAAAAAAACTTGATTATTGGATAATTATAAATATAGATTTATCAAATGTAAAAAGTTAAATGAATTAACTTTTAAGTAAATTAAAGTATGTGTAGGGTTTTACCCTTAATAGTCCGATAAGGGGCAGATAATTCCCGCTAGAATCATCGAGTTGGTCAAACCAGCAAGTGAGTTGGTCCGACCATTGCACTAAGTTGGCTGGACCAAATAGATGATTCCACGGGAATCATCTGCCCTTATCGGGCTATTAAGGGTTAAACTCTATATAATAAGTAATGTCCTAAAATTAGAAATTTTAAAATACCGCACATAAAAAATATAATGTTTAGCTGCATACTCCTCTTTGTTGAAAAAGAACTTAGATTTAAAAATTGTTTTTGGCTTTAAAAATAATTAAATTTGTAAATACTTGAAACAATAAATTATAAAATATAAAATATATTTTAGATTGCAATTTATGCAAATTTCAATATAATTTGCTCGAGATTAAATAATATTTTACTTCCAAATTTTTTGCAATTAGGATTTTTTACTTTCCTAATTATTTTCAATTTAGCAGGTGACACACTTAAGGATTTAGACATGAAGAAGCTTAAGAAATGTTTAAAACTCTTGTAGAAACGATATCTGTAATTTTTAAATTGCTTATTTTTTTAATCGGAGAACTAATGTGGAATTCCTAGATCATAGTGTTTAATCGTCGATTTGGAAGAAATAAAAATATCAGAAATTTTATTTTTAGATTAGAATTACATTGAAAGAGAATTTATTCAAAAAAGGTCATGTGGAAAGTCTTATGTCCATATTTAAACTTTAATCTTAATTAATTATTTTTCAATGTAAATTTTTAAAAAAATTAAATTAATCCACCTAAAATTGCTCTATCATTGAGCGAGGATTAGAAGATTTAGAATTTTTATAAATGTAATTCTTAAGCTTAGCTTAATTATGATTGCTAGTAAGATATATGCTTTCTTATATCTGTGGCCAATTAATAGGCTCAAATTGTTCTAAAAGTTATTGTTGTGCCAGTATCATTTGCCTTTATAAATTTATGCGAAAAAATGGTCACATAAGCACCCAACCCCTTGACCTAACTTTTCAACCGCACGGCCACTTCGAATTAGCAAGAAGCATTAGAGAATAAAGGCTGGCATGGGTTACTTATTTCAGAATACGCTTTGGTTTTGTTTCTGAGGTGGCCTGCAATGTCCTTTAGAACTAAAGACCATCTTTCTCCAGAAGTTAGATGTTACAATTTTGGGCCACAAAATTAAGCAGTTGCAGGAGAAAGGCACTTCGGTATCTGATAGACTCCAACATTCCCTCCTAGATAGGGCTATTTTATAATAGTCCGAAGCAGGACCACCGCCGCAGAAGTCAATAGTCTGCCAACTCAAAAGTAATGGAGTAGGCATCCTCAACACGCGATTCTCCATCAAGAGCTAAAGAAGGAGCAAGGTATTTACAAAAAGCCATCTGGCCTATCAAGAGTTTCGACAGGATATGTCGCAAAGCGGACAAAGCCGATAAAAGTTCCTTGGTGACTAGAACCCAAAAAGGCTAAGCCCACCTGCATTTAGATTATGACTAAACCTTTATAAACTTTATCAAGTAAAATGGCATTGTGCACAGTTACGCAACATCAAAATATTCAAGTTAAAGAGCCTCAAAAGAAGATCAAAAGCGTTAAAAATATGAAAAAAAGAAAAATATCTACCCTTCCTCTATTCTTATTCAAAAAAAGTGTATATGTGCTAAAAATTTGCAAAAAAATATAATCAGATACAAGATTTTATGTTTTAATTACTTTTAAATGTGAGAGTATAATGGATGGAACTCATCAGATTTTATGGATTTCAATTTTCAACTCAGCTTTGGAAAAAATGTTGACAACCAGATTGAAGAATCTAGAAAAAAATAGAAGATAATAAAGTTTTAGAGCAAAAATTGACAGAAATAAAAGTTTCTAATAAAGAGAAGAAAATTTATATTGCAAAAAAAGATAGCAAGCGAGGAAAAT
This sequence comes from Blepharisma stoltei, assembly GCA_914767885.1. NCBI lineage: Eukaryota > Ciliophora > Heterotrichea > Heterotrichida > Blepharismidae > Blepharisma > Blepharisma stoltei. The sequence goes on from CAJZBQ010000037.1 coordinate 36,267, forward strand.
GCTCTGGTTGTTTTAAGTTGCCAAGCATTGAAGATGCTATGCTGGAAACATTGCATTAAGCTTGATATCTTGCGTTTAGTGGCCAATACCACATTGCTGCGCGGTCTTCCCCAGCCTATCATCGCTTCATGCACCACCTGGCTTTATGACTGAATGGTTCCTCAGCTTCGGGCGTTCCGATTTCGGCAGCTGTCATTCCAACTCTTGGACTTGAAATGGGTTGTCTACACAAATCCCAAAAATAGAATTTTAGTCAACTGTCGGCAAAAAGTCCAAATTGTAGCCCATAGATTAACTCCTGATTTCACTGTAGGAGTTGCCCAAATTATCTAGCAGGAGCTGTTGAATTTCCCCTTTCCAGCTCCAAGCCTTTCCTTCCCTAAGAATATCAAATCCTGAAAAGGGAGGCTATACCCTGGCTGAGACGCCATGTTTAATTGGCAATGCTGAAAGCAATGATTAAATTATAAGTATCTATAAATTTAGTTAATTATGATAGGTATGCATACTCTATTTTCAATGATGCCGTTCCCTGTGCTACGGGTTTCATTTTGATCAGCAGCCAGTCTAGAAAATTCTCTTTTCGAATTTTTGGAAATAGTAACCCTAGCATGTAGTAAGGCGAACCATCGTTCTCACTTTCGGGATAGCTAGAGCAAGTCATATTACGATAGAAATGGGAGAGCTATAAGTGTAAACTGCGGGTGTTTACTGTCATAAGCTCGGCCTGTAAAGGGGTTAGCTCATATTGGCACCCAAAGCCAAGCTGCGAAAAGCTCTCGATTTTAGAAGAAGATGATTTATACCCAGCTGGGCTGCTTTCAGAACAAGAAATTCAGAGGCTACTAAATGAGAGCTTAGATCTCTATGGGTCTTGCAAAGAGGTAGAATGGTCAAGATTATAGCTAGTGCAAGCCCTCTCCCAAGAGAAGTAAGATGGTGAAACTTCGTTTTAGAACTTGTAAGCAGAAATCTGAGCGAATTAAGGGACATGAAAAACCATTATAGCTGGCTAGGAGCTTCTTAATAATATCTAAGCTAAGCTAAAAGGGCGAAGCAAAAGATATATTTCGATATTTATTAGATGTCTAAATAAATTATAATTTTAGACTAAGAAATTGTAATTTTCTTTCAATTATGTAAAATTGGAAAGACATATTAGACAGTTTCATAATAAAAATTAAATGACATTTTGGATAGCAACAGAACAAAAAAATATTTATGCTTCAGAGCCTCAAAAGAAGCCTAAAGGTGTAAAAAATATGAAAAAGAGAAAAACTCCGAAGAAATTAATAAAAAACTTTTATCCCCGTTGTAGAGGATGAGGGGTAGGCTATTGGCGCAAAATGAGATGGGAGTATAATGGATGAGACTCCTCACACTTTATGGATTTCGGTTCTCACTTAAGTTATGGGGAAAATGCTGAAAAAGAAATTAAAAATGCCCGAGCAAAAATAGAAGAAAATAAGGATTTGGAGCAAAAACTTACAGAAATAAAAGAGTCTAATAAAGAAAAGAAACTTGATAAGACCTTAACATTTAATGAAGATAGTCAATATCCCTATATAAATTTCTTTATTGAGCAAAATGCAATGGACAGTTGAACGACCAAGACAGACTCTTTCAAATGGATGAGCTGGATCTTATAAAGGTAAGCGTTGAAAAGTGGCACACCAAAAATGGTTGACAAGTGTGAAAAAAGTTGATAAGTAGCGCGTGCAGTTTTTAAGTGGCTTTTTATTAACTTGATTTTAAATTTAAGATACTCTTTTTAGACTGGATATAAATATAAAACATCTTCCCAAGTGAAAGGGGCAACTAAGAGGTTTTATTAAAAGGTGCTGAAGCAGAGACCTGGAAGGAAGTTAAAAGAAGGGGCCGGATTGGGACCATTGCGTCAGCCAAGGATATACCAGGATTTTGCCCTCCCTCCTGAGCTATTAAAACCTGCTATTATATAGCTAAATATGTTTCAAGCAGGCTATAGAAGGCCAATTCCCCATATTTGATTTTGAAAGTTGATAAGGCAAAAAAATATAAAAGGCGAGGGGAATATTTAGATATTTATAAGTTTAAGCTGTCAACCATTGAAGATACTATGCTGGAAATAATGTCAAAGATATAAATATTGATATTTTTAAAATATATGAATAATTTATTCAGTTCTCAATATTTAATGAATTTTAATTCTATCGATCAAAAGCATAATGCACATAATTAATTCTAAAATATTGAAATTTGGTTATAAGGCAAGATTTATCTTCTATAAAAGGCTTCCAAGACATATTGTGTCTAAAGGCTTAGCCATGAGGTGGGCTTCTCAGCCCAACTTTACAGTAGAGGTATTCCCATAATCGGCCAGAAATCACCATTTCCTACTCGAACACCAAATTGCAAACCCCGCTTGCCTAATCAGATTGTCCAATGAAGGGATCTTTTTCGACAGAAAAGGCTCTCATTTCTTTATACTTGCTCTCTGTGGAGCCTTTTCAATTGGGTCATTCTCAAATGAAAATCAGCAATTCTTGACAAAATCACTTAGCAGCTGAGGCTGGTATACCACTCTCCATTTTTCGAACACGCATTCTGGAGCTGCTGACAAAAAAAATCAAGCCACCACTAAAAAGCGGAAATAGTTCTTAGACAGCTTCTTGCACCAAAATACTACTTTTATATATACATAAGATAGAATTCACTGATCATTGACAATTTTATGCATATAAACACGAATAAATTATCATAATGCCAAAGCTCATAACTTACTACCAAAGCTTTCAGATGGACCTGCTAGATTTAGCTACTAACTTCAAGTTAGATTCACTGGCTTGACCGCAAATCTTCTAAAATTCAATATAAATAAATAAACATTCATCTCTCTGTTGCTGTTATTTTAAAATGAATTTTAGCAGGTTAAGTTATTTGAAACTTTTAATTTAAAGTAAAATTAAATAATCCTAAACAATTTTCAAAATGCACAATAAAAAGCTATTTGAAAAAGCAATGCAAAATTTATATATAAAATTAAGGAATAAATTTTTCCTTTTATGAATTTATCTAAATAAATTTCAATTCTTATATTAAATTTTATTAATTCTAAAGATAGATCTATATATTTAATCAAACATTTATTAAATTTATATTTATTTAACTCGATAAATAATTTTCTTAAATAAAATCCCATAAACTTGACTAAATATTTTTACTAACCATCTTTTATTTTGGTTTTGCTAAAAATTTACTGATTGCCAATAATTTCATCCTGAATGTTTTACTCAAATTTAATTTATTTTACCTAATGCTCAAAAAAATCTTTCCTTTAGCTTTTCTTCATATCGATGGTGTATTTATTTTCTATTTAAATATAAAGACCTTAATTTAAACTAAAAATTCATAAGGAAACAAGAAGCTTTATAAATATCATTAAGATGGAAATATTAAATTATAAATTTATTTCTCCCGAATTCTTTAAATAGAAAATATTTAGCCGCGAATTATATACAACCTAGTTAAAAATTCGACATCTTTTGGTCAATTTTCTATCGATTTTTTGGCCCTAGCTAATATTTAAGATTCAATGGAAATAGTTGATAGTTTTTGTTGATAAAATTTATCAAAAGCTATCAAAGTTTATTTCAATTCTAAATGTTTCTTATAATTTAATCTAATTAATAACTATATTAATCTTTTAATCCCTTATCAGGTCCTTGGGTTAAGGCTCCCATAATTATAAAAATTTCTTAATTTGTCGTAAAAATTCCGTCATTTTTATCCAGCTAATAATTTTATTATCTTAATTTGAACCTCTGGCTCCACAATCTTCCATAATTTAAGTTTATAAGCTAAATTTTATTGTTAAAAAGGGTCACTTAAGTTAAGGATTTTTTTCCATTGTTCAAAAATTTACCTATTAAAGCCATGGCTTATAAAAATATGTTTAAGCGATTTCTTCTTTGCTTTATCATAGCTTTTATGCAGCTTCATGCTGCTGAAGTCGCTGATTCGAGCGTTCCTCTTGCTAAAATGAGTGAGATGTTTAACTTTACGTTGACATCTGACTATGCGGGTATTGAAGACCCTCCTCAAAAGAATATATCTGTGATGAGAGAGCCTCAAGGATCAAGATATGGAAGAGCTCTTTTGGTCACTCCCTGTTCTCCTGGGAATTATGACAACTCAGGTATTTGCTCACCTTGTGGGACAATGTGCGCTTATTGTGATGACAATGGAAACTGTTTGGGCTGCCAAAACAACTATACAATGATAATCAGCTCAAATAAAAAGGACTGCGAGTGTAACGATGCTACTGCTACAGCTGGAACCTGCATTTGTCCACAAGCTAATCCTTGGTTTGATGGATCGACTTGCCAAACTTGTGAATCAGGCAGTTATTATGGAAGCTCTGGATGCACTGCTTGTTCAACATCAGGGTCTATTAGAGTTAGATCAATGATCAAAGCCAAGAAAAGTCCAAGCTGCTGTCCTGACGGCAAATATTTAGATAGCTCAAATTCAAAATGTTCAACTTGTGATGCAAACTGTGAGCTTTGTGAAGATGGAGCTGCTGGCCGTTGTGATAAATGCACTAAAAAATTAATTTTGGCGTCAAAAGTTAAAATAAAGAAAACTTCTTGTTGTGTCGATGGACAGTTTAGAAGCAGCACTGTTAGTTCATGCACACCATGCCCTGATGTGAATTGCAATCAATGTGCAGATAGTGGAAGTGGGAATACTTGCATTCAATGTTCAAAAACCTTTACCGTTACATCAAGACTTAAAGTGAAGAAAACTTCTTGCTGTGACGAAGGAAAATTTAGAAGCAGCACTGTTAGTCCATGCACACCATGCCCTGATATTAATTGCAAATACTGTGAAGATAGTGGAAGTGGGAATAATTGCCTTCAATGTGCAAAGACCTTAACTGTTGCAGATACACTTCAAGTAAAGAAAACAACATGCTGTCAAGAAGGAAAATTCGTAAGCAGCTCTCAAGCAAGTTGTGCAAACTGTCCTGACTTAAATTGCAAATTCTGCGAAGACAGTGGAAGTGGGAATACTTGCCTTCAATGCGCAAAGACATTAACCGTCGCAGCAAATGTTAAAATTAAGAAAACTTCGTGCTGTGTCGAAGGACAATTTAGAAGCAGCACTGTTAGTTCATGCACACCATGCCCTGATACTCATTGCAAATACTGTGCAGATAGTGGAAGTGGGAATACTTGCATTCAATGCGCAAAGACCTTAACTGTCGCATCAAGTCTTAAAGTGAAGAAAACTTCGTGCTGTGTAGATGGACAATTTAGAAGCAGCACTGTTAGTTTATGCACACCATGCCCTGATACTAATTGCAAGCAATGCGAAGACAGTGGAAGTGGGAATACTTGCATTCAATGCTCAAAAACCTTTACCGTTGCATCAAGACTTAAAGTGAAGAAAACTTCTTGCTGTGACGAAGGAAAATTCGTAAGCAGCACTGTTAGTCCATGCACATCATGCCCTGATATTAATTGCAAATACTGTGAAGATAGTGGAAGTGGGAATAATTGCCTTCAATGTGCAAAGACCTTAACTGTTGCAGATACACTTCAAGTAAAGAAAACAACATGCTGTCAAGAAGGAAAATTCATAAGCGGCTCTCAAACGACTTGTGCAAGCTGTCCTGACTCAAATTGCAAATTCTGTGAAGACAGTGGAACTGGGACAAACTGTCTCCAATGCCAAAACACCTTATCCTTAGCGAATAAGGTGAAAATTAAAAAGACCTCTTGCTGTTTAGAAGGATTTTATGTTAGTAGTAGTCAAACTACATGTGCAGCCTGTGCTAGCCCGAATTGCAAATACTGTGAAGACAGTGGAAGTGGGGATACTTGCCTTCAATGCTCAAATCTTATAACGATGACTCCCAAACTGAAAGTAAAGAAAACTACTTGTTGTGATGATGGGTATTTCATTAGCAGCACTACCACTCAATGCACAAAATGCCCTGATACTAATTGCAAGCTCTGTCAAGATAATGGAAGTGGGAACACTTGCATTCAATGCTCCAATCTTTTAACTGTTACAGATACTTTGAAAATAAAGAAAACATCATGCTGCGACGCTAAAAACTTTGTTAGTGACAAGCATTCTTCATGCACCGCCTGTAAAGACTCAAACTGTCAATACTGTGAGGATAGTGGAGACGGAGACAATTGTCTTCAGTGCTCAAAGACCTTCTCTTTCTCAGATAAACTTCAAGTAAAGAAAACATCATGCTGTCAAGAAGGAAATTTTGTAAGCGGCTCTCAAACGACTTGTGCAAGCTGCCCTGACTCAAATTGCAAATTCTGTGAAGATAGTGGAACTGGGACAAACTGTCTCCAATGCCAAAACACCTTATCCTTAGCGAATAAGCTGAAAATTAAAAAGACCTCTTGCTGTGACGAAGGATTTTATGTTAGTAGTAGTCAGCTTACGTGTGCAGCCTGTGCTAGCCCGAATTGCAAATACTGTGGAGACAGTGGAAGTGGGAATACTTGCCTTCAATGCTCTGATCTTTTGACGATGACTACCCAACTGAAAGTAAAGAAAACTACTTGTTGTGATGATGGGTATTTCATTAGCAGCACTACAACTCAATGCACAAAATGCCCTGATGAAAATTGCAAACAATGTACAGACAGTGGAAGTGGGAACACTTGCATTCAATGCTCCAATCTTTTAACTGTTACAGATACTTTGAAAATAAAGAAAACATCATGCTGCGACGCTAAAAACTTTGTTAGTGACAAGCATTCTTCATGCACCGCCTGTAAAGACTCAAACTGTCAATACTGTGAGGATAGTGGAGACGGAGACAATTGTCTTCAGTGCTCAAAGACCTTCTCTTTCTCAGATAAACTTCAAGTAAAGAAAACATCATGCTGTCAAGAAGGAAATTTTGTAAGCAGCTCTCAAACGACTTGTGCAAACTGCCCTGACTCAAATTGCAAATTCTGTGAAGACAGTGGAACTGGGACAAACTGTCTCCAATGCCAAAGCACCTTATCCTTAGCGAATAAGCTGAAAATTAAAAAGACCTCTTGCTGTGACGAAGGATTTTATGTTAGTAGTAGCCAGCTTACATGTGCAGCCTGTGCTAGCCCGAATTGCAATTACTGTGAAGACAGTGGAAGTGGGAATACTTGCCTTCAATGCTCTAATCTTTTAACTGTGGCAGATACTTTGAAGATTAAGAAAACAACATGCTGTGATGAAGGAAAGTACATTACCGGTACTAAAACCCAATGTGAAAATTGTGCTGATTCAAATTGCAAATTCTGCGAAGACAGTGGAACTGGAACAACTTGTCTTCAATGCAAGAAGACCTTATCCTTCACAGACGCACTTCAAGTAAAGAAAACATCATGCTGTCAAGAAGGAAAATTCATAAGCGGTTCTCAAACGACTTGTGCAAGCTGCCCTGACTCAAATTGCAAATTCTGTGAAGACAGTGGAACTGGGACAAACTGTCTCCAATGCCAAAACACCTTATCCTTAGCGTATAAGGTGAAAATTAAAAAGACCTCTTGCTGTGACAAAGGATATTATGTTAGTAGTAGTCAACTTACATGTGCAGCCTGTGCTAGCCCGAATTGCAATTACTGTGAAGACAGTGGAAGTGGGGATACTTGCCTTCAATGCTCTAATCTCTTAACGATGACTCCCCAACTGAAAGTAAAGAAAACAACTTGCTGTCTTGATGGGTATTTCATTAGCAGCACTACCACTGAATGCACAAAATGCCCTGATACTAATTGCAATATCTGCGAGGACAGTGGAGCTGGTTCAAGTTGTCTCCAATGCGCTAAAACTTTATCAATTTCAGATACTTTGAATATTAAGAAAACCACTTGTTGCAATGAAGGAAAATTTGTAAGCGCTACTCATTTACAATGCTCAAACTGTGCTGATTCAAATTGCAAATACTGTGAAGATAGCGGAGAAGGTACAGTTTGCAATCAATGCAAAAAGACATTTAGCTTTACAGATACTTTGGAGATAAAGAAAACATCATGCTGTAGTGAAGGAAAATTTGTTAGCGATGCTCACACTGCATGTATAGCTTGTGACAGCCCAAATTGCAAATACTGTGAAGATAGTGGAGACGGGGAAAAATGTCTTCAATGCTCTAATCTCTTAAGCTTTAGCAACACTCTCAAAATAAAGAAAACGACTTGCTGCCCAGATGGACAATATGTTAGTAGCACTCAAGCAACCTGCGCGCCATGTGCTGACAATAAATGCAGCATTTGTGAGGATAGTGGATCTGGCACAACTTGTCTTAAATGCTCTGGAATTTTAACTGTTTCTGACACTTTGAATATAAAGAAAACGACTTGCTGTGAAGATGGGAAATTTGTTAGCGGCACTAATCCTGCATGCACTAACTGCTTTGACAGCAACTGCAAGATCTGTGAAGATAGCGGGGATGGAAAAGTTTGTCTTGACTGTGCTAAAAAGCTTAAATTTACAGACACCCTCAATATCAAAAAGACCACATGCTGCACTTTAACTACTTACCTAAATGGAGGTAAATGTGACCCTTGCCCTAGCAAATGTGATGCCTGTGAAGATGTGACCGGTGAATGTATAACATGTTCAGAAAAAGTCAAGTTCACTGGCTCCTTAATCCACCCTTCTCCCCGTGACGAACAAATAACTTGTTCGCTAACACGGAGGAGGTTTTATTTTTTAAGAACTAATGTTAAAAATTTTAGAGTATTTTTCTATCGAAATTCATAAAAATCATAAAATTCAAATAGATTTGATTTGTAAAAATTTATAATTAATTGAAATTCAACTTTATTTTATAATAATTAAAAATATACATATAATAATTTTATAAAAAGTTTTTATACTAAAACAATTTTTATTCACTTACGGAAGCAGCTTTTAACCAAAATAGGGATTTTTCCAATAGGTATATTCGCTTTAAAATGGGGGAGTTAGTGAAGCCATCATCATGCTGCGTAGATGGAACTTATTATAGCGGTGGCACTTGTGTGTCCTGTGATGAAACTTGTGCTACCTGCGATAAAGATACTGGAAAATGCCTTACTTGTCTGGATAAGATGGAAAGAGACTCAGATAGCGATGACATGAAATGCAAGTGTATAGGTGACCAAACTCAGTCAGGGAAAGTCTGCTCATGCCCAATTGGGAAGTTTTTCAATGGACAAGTATGCTCAGTCTGTGGCCATTTCTGCGACACTTGCACCTTGGATAGTGTCACTTGCAAAACTTGCATTGATCAATCAAGAATGATGCTGAATACCGATAAGCCTGCTGAATGCAAGTGCAAAGGAAATAATCAACAAGAAAAAGCAAATGGATCCGGCTGCATCTGTAAAACCCCAGACACTTATTTCAAAAATGATGACTGTATTTCTTGCGGCGTGAACTGTTTAATTTGTGACGATACTGGAGGTTGCACATCTTGTGTGAAAAATGTAGCGCTAAAAGGTAGCTTAACTGATCCAGCTTTATGCTGCGCATCAGGGAATTATTATGACTCAATGCAACAAGATGATTAAAGTGATTTAGCACGGAGGGATATCAAAGCCTCCCTTTTAGTTCTAATTGACGACACTCTCAACGATCTTGAACGGGGAATTCACATAGTAGCCAGGCATCCTTCACTTTGCAGACCTCTTTTCAAACTATAAAGATGCCCTCCCAGATGTACCAAGCAGTAAACCCCTATCTTCATTTTTATATAAGCTAGCTGTATTACCTGTATAATAAGCCGTTTTGATATTGTGGAATAAAGTTTTTATAGGAAATAGACCTATAATAAAATTCTCATAAAAGCTTTCAAGAGAGAGCTCCCTCTTTGATCGCCATTTAATTATTATGACTCAGTAAATCTACGTTGTATTCCTTGTGAGGAAAATTGTGCTACCTGTGATGCCCACACTGGAGTATGTGCTACTTGCAAGAAATCGAAGATGGAGGTGGACCCAACAAATACCAAAACTTGCCACTGCATCGGAGACCAAGCATTAGTTGGAGGAGAATGCACATGCTCACAAGGATTATTTTTTAATGGGCAAACATGCTCATCTTGTGGCACTTTCTGCAAAACTTGTGAGGACAATACCGGTAAATGCTCGGCCTGTATTGACAGTGACAGAATGAATTTAAGCACTACCAATAATAAAGTATGCGAATGCAAAGGAGTCAATCAAACACCAACAGCCACCAGCTGCACCTGCGCTGCAGGCAAATATTTCAGCAATGGCGACTGTGTAAATTGTGATAGCACTTGTCCTGACTGTGATGCTATCACTGGAAATTGCAAGACTTGCGTTGATACTTCTTCAAGAATGGCAGTCTCTCAGTCTGACTCAAAGAAATGTCAATGTCTCGGATCGCAACAGCTTGTCTCCAATCAATGTTCTTGTGCCTCAGGCTCTTATTATGCAGGCAGCACGTGTGAGACATGCGGTGACAACTGTCAAATCTGTGCCGATCTCTCAGGACAATGTAGCTCCTGCAAATCTTCAAGAATGATTTTTGACTCAAATGACTCAAAGAAATGCGTCTGCAAAGCTGGCCAACATCTAGTAGGGTCTGACTGTGTTTGTGATGAAGGGACTTATTATGACACAAACAATAAAGTTTGCATACCATGTGAGTCTAGATGTGCCACCTGCTCTGACGATGGAACTTGCATTACTTGCAAAGAGGGCAGAAAAATGGATTTAGACGCAAATCTGCCAAAGACTTGCAAATGCAAATCAGATCAAACTACTGGACTTGATTGTTCTTGTGCTACTGGAAGCTACTTTGATACTTCAATTTCTAATTGCAAATCATGCGAAACCAACTGTTTAGCTTGTTTAGACTTCACTGGCGATTGTACATCTTGCAAAAAGAATATAGCTTTTACAGGAGATCTGATTGACCCAGCGACTTGCTGCCTAACAGGAACTTACTATAGTAACGGAGGCTGTGTACCCTGTTCAGATAAATGTGCAGAATGCGACATACATACTGGGAAGTGTACTAAATGCAAGGAGGAAAGCAAAATGATATTTGATGATACTGATGAGAAAAAATGTAAATGCGCAGGTGACCAACTGTATGTTTCAGAAAAATGCACATGCCCTGACAATCAAAAGTTTAACGGATTAGTGTGCTCCACTTGTGGCACTTTTTGCAAAGTCTGTGCAGATACAACTTTGATTTGCACCGAATGTCTTGATAGCTCAAGAATGCAATTTGGTGCATCAGATAATAAAATCTGTGAGTGTAAAGGATCAAGCCAAACTACAACTGCAACTGGCTGTGAATGTGCTGTTGGAAAATACTTTACAAACAACGGCTGCGCTCCATGTGGGTCACTTTGTGCAGCCTGTGCAGATACCACTGGAATTTGCAGCTCTTGCAAAGATATCACTATGACAAAAAGTGATGATAATTTAAGTTGCAAATGTAAACCAGGTCTTCAGCTCGATGAACAAGCAGGCACTTGTAAATGCTCTTCAGGCTACTACTTCGATAGTAACACCTGCCAGCCTTGCGGAACTCACTGTTCTGTTTGCGACTCAACTAGATGCTCTGTGTGTGATAGTATCAGCCATCTTATTGTTGATCCATCAAACCGCAACAATTGTATTTGTGAAAGCAGCTATTATTGGATTGTAGCAAATAATGACTGTGAGCAATGCGCTGAAGGAACTTATTATGACGGAAGCAAATGCTCTAGCTGTTCCACTAACTGTAAAGCCTGCGATAATTTCACTGGGAAATGCAATACTTGTGCTGGCGGAGATAGAATGGAATTTGATCCTACGGATGACAAAGCTTGCAGATGCAAAGGAAATCAAATTCTTAGCGGGCTGACTTGCTCTTGCAGCTCAGGATCTTACTTTGATAGCCTTACTTGCTCTCCATGCTCTGAATTATGCGCTGTCTGCACAGATTTGACTGGAGAGTGCACAAAATGCAACGATGAAGCTTTAATGACTATCGACTCACAAAACAATAAAAACTGCAAATGCAAGTTTTCTGACCTAACAGCTGTATCAGGCCAGTGTGTCTGCACTGGAGGCAAGCAATGGAATGGATCTGAATGCTCTAGTTGTGGAAACTTCTGTAAAACTTGTAATGTAGTAAGCAATGTCTGCACTGAGTGTACAGACAGCGCAAGAATGGACCCGGTAAGCAGCAGTGTTACTTGTAAATGCAAAACTAGCTTTATAACCTCGGCAGCTGGCTGCACTTGTGCTGCAAGCTCTTACTATGACAACTCAGCATGTTTTACTTGTGGAGATTTATGCTCTACCTGTGCAGATATTTCGGGCGATTGTACTGCTTGCAAAGACAGCACTATGGAATTCCATCCTACTAATAAGAAAATCTGTAGATGCAAAGGAACTCAGCAGTATAGCACCGTGCTAAGCACTTGTACATGCCCAATTGGATATTTCGACGGCTCTACTTGTCAGAGCTGCACAACTCTTTGTTTAACTTGTGATTCAACTAAGTGTTTAACTTGTCAAAATATTCTCCATCTTGTGGTTGACACCCAAAACCCTAACTTTTATCTGTGAGTAAGCAAAAAAAACACGAGAAAAATCTCTATTTTTTGGTAAAAGAAATAATAGGAAAATTAAAAATATTATTATTTTTGTGAATTGGGATTATTTTGGATGCAAAAAAATTGTAAAAAAATACTCCATGAGTGGGAAAATTGTTTTAGCTTACTGATGTGGGAGAGTAAAGATTGCGTCTGCGCTAGCGGCTACAATTGGATTACAGCAAGCGGCAGTTGTGAGCAATGCTCTGTTGGAACTTACTACGATGGCAACAAATGTGCTAGCTGCTCAGCTATGTGTGCTACTTGCTCTGGGCTGACTGGCACTTGTGATACTTGTAAAGACACCGCTAGGATGGCTCTTAGTGGAACCACATGCATTTGTAAAGGAAATCAAAAGTTAACCGGATCTACATGCTCTTGTGATGCAGGATACTACTTTGATGGCTCGACATGTCTTAAATGTTCAAGCTTATGCAGTGCTTGTAAAGATTATACCGGAGTATGCACAACATGTAAGGATTCGAAAATGACATTCGATTCAAACGACAACAAAAACTGTAAATGTATTGGAGATCAGATTCTTAGCGGGGAGACTTGCACCTGTCCTAGCAACCAACAATTCAACGGAAATGGGTGTTCTACTTGCGGTGAATTCTGTAGTACTTGTGATGTTAATAATATTGTCTGCAGCACTTGTATAGATGGAAATAAGATGTCACCTGTGAGTGGTACTGTAACTTGTGCCTGCAAAGGAAATCAACTTAAAGCAAACGCCGGCTGTACTTGCCCGTCAGGCTCTTACTTTGATAGCTCAACTTGCTCAACTTGCGGTGATTTATGCACTACATGCACAGATACAACTGGTGTCTGCACTGTCTGTAAAAGTGATAAAATGGAAGTTAACCCTACTAATCAAAAAGTTTGTAGATGCAAAGGAACTCAACAGTACAATACCATAACATCCTCTTGCTACTGTCCTACTGGATACTACGATGGCTCGACTTGTCAGAGTTGCACAACTCTTTGCTCAACCTGTGACTCGACTAAATGTTTAACTTGTCAAGCTATTGCCAACCTTATAGTAGACCCTCAAAACCCAACTAACTGTGCCTGTGCGAGCGGTTACAATTGGATTACAGCAGCGGGCAGTTGCGATAAATGCTCTGATGGAACTTATTACGATGGCAGCAAGTGTGTTAGCTGCGCTGCTACATGTGCTACTTGCTCTGGGCAGATTGGCACTTGCAATACTTGCAAAGACGCTGCTAGGATGAATCTTAATCCCCCGAACAAAAATTTCTAATAAGGGAATATATATATATATAAATGACAATTATTATAACGAAATCCCTAAATAATTTTGATGAATATAAAGCAGCTTCCGTTTTTAAAATATAAATTTCTTATATTAAAATAATTTTGCTTCTCAGTTTTACATTATTGGAAATTTTTAAAATTTAAAAAATAATTTATTAAAAAACATTAACCCCCTTCCTTAAACGAACAAAAGTTTTTGTTCGCCCACGGAAGGGGAGTTAGTGGAACCACATGCATTTGCAAAGGAACCCAAAAACTAACTGGATCAACATGTTCTTGTGATGCAGGATACTACTTTGATGGATCTACTTGTGTTCAATGCTCAAGCCTGTGCGCCTCTTGCAACGATTACACTGGTGAATGCAAATCTTGCAAAGATTCGAAAATGACTATTGACCAAGCCAATAAGAAGAACTGTATATGTATTGGAGATCAGACTCTTGACAATGGATCATGCACTTGCCCTCCCCACCAATTTATTCAAATTTAAATTTATTGTGCTTTCTATACCACAGCTGCCTTAAATACCACTTTAGGACGTATGAGCCATATTCCTCCGGCCGGCCAAATTGTGGCATCCTGAATTTGTTTTACGACAGAACGCCAGTTTTTAATTTTGTTTGGGCTTCCCTGGCTCTTTTTTGAGCTTAGGCTATCAACTATTCATTATGCACCCGAAAGATCCCAATCTCTATTGCCTGAGGTAGGTGGCATCCTTCTGAAAAGTTCGATTCCCTAAGCAGGAGTCAGGTAGGAAATGCCACTCTCTCTTGTTTCCCTGAAATAGTGTGGATAAATTCATCATGGAAGTTAAACCTCATAGTTAAAATGTACACAAGAATTTTCGGTCAGGAGACCAGAGAATTCGAACGACGCCATATTTCAATTATCCTTGCCCTATCGGTCAACAATTTAATGGTGACAAATGTTCTGACTCATCCTCCTTAAAATTGGAAAATGATATCGGTAAAGTTTTCATTTTTTGGTACCCCCCCTTTAAATGGAACAAAATTATAATTTTTACAAATGAAAATAATAGCTTTTATATGCCAAGTTTTGGATTTTATATTACTAGAAGAATATATTATTATTGAAATCTTTGTGCCTAAATTGATTAATTTTTTAAAAAAACTTTATAAAAATAAAATAATTTGTTCTATTTATATTTTTAATCAAAATATGGCGTCATTTAGATATTCTATTCTCCGGACAGAAATTCTTCCTTCTGCACTTTTTGCTTATGAGGTTTGCTTCACCCAGTAATTTATCCTAGCATTATGGTATATTATGACCAAGGGTGCGCGACCTTGGACGCCCATTCCCAAGAACAGAGAATTTCTGGAAGTGAGCTTAGTCTTAGTCTTAGTCTTAGTTAAATTATAGAGTAGCTCCCTGCCAGGACCGAAGGTCCTTTTCTTCCGCCTTTTGGACGCCTCGCTTGCTTTCCTTGCCCTGCTCCCAGTGTGCACCTAAGTGCCACAGGCTACCACTCAGCTCCTTCCGGTCATGGGGCTTGGTCATGCTATCCCGGAAGTAGGCGGACTGGGTCACCATGCTTCACGTCGCCAGACTAGGGTTAGAGCTAAGGATTAACTCCTTAGCTCTTGTCGGCTCCTGCTATGCCCTCCAAATTGGCACTAACAGTCCCTAGAGGAAAAACCCTTTTTGCCCCGTGTCCTATCGAGACGACCCTAGGATCGTCACTGCTGGACTGGGAGGGAAACCTAGCCGGGATCTGGAAGTGAGCTACCAACCCAGGTGGCGGAGAATGGGACCTTTATTATGCCAAACGGACGCAAGCTGGCTTGTCTGAGAGCAAGAAGGATTGCAGTCTAAATCTGAGCACCAGAAGCCGAGGGACTATTTCAAATCAAGAACAGGTGGTAGAAGACGATTGGTTGGACGGAAGCCGGCCTGAGTGATGCGGTATTGAATGCTAAACGAAGGAAGACCCTTAGTCAATTTAATGTATGTATGCTCTATTTATATTTTAAATTTTATTTTCAAACATAGCATCTTAAATCAGAACAGGATTTTTTTGTTCTATCTATAGGTGAGAGGGATGAGTGCGGAACATTTTGCAATTCTTGCAGCAAAACTTCAGGAATAATATGTAACATTTGTATTGATTCTGTAAAGATGCTTGCAGTTTCTGGAACTACTACTTGTTCATGCAAAGGCGACCAAACTGCAACAGTAAGCGGCTGTTCCTGTCCTGCCGGATATTACTTTAAAGACACAAAATGCACTCAATGCGGTAGCTTATGTTCTTTATGTGCAGATACAACAGGAATTTGTAGCACCTGCAAAAATGGTTCTACAATGGAAGTAAACCCTAGCGACACCACAACTTGTAGGTGTAAAGGAACCCAGCAATACAATACCGCTTTATCGGCTTGTGCTTGCCCTGTTGGCTATTTTGATAACGACACCTGTAAGAGCTGCACAACTCTTTGCTCGACCTGTGACTCCACCAAGTGTTTAACTTGCCAATCATAAATAAAATGGTATTTAGATTAGGAGAAATTAGTGGAGATAATTTTTTCTCCTAATCAAATTTTATTTATCTTCGAGAACTTCTGGATAGACTCACGGCTTAACTTTGGGGATAGAACTACTCCACGCTGCAACAAGACTCTCAAAGTTTATTATAAAGCTAATCTGAGGAGCATGAAATGCAGGAGAAATGCGTGCAGGAGCTGAGCTGAGGAAAATTAAATTTAAAATCTTGAGATCTTACAGATTTGATGCCTCCATGTGCTTTCGAACCATCGGACTCTTACTTGTCAGCAGAAGAATCAGTTGCCAGAGCTCCATCAATAACAGCTTTCTCCTAGATATATGAGCTTACACTGCATCCCTGAGCTTGACGGGTTTGAAAGACCCTCTGTGGTGAACATCTTTTAGGCGTTATAAAGGTAATTCAGCGCGATGCTTCCTGTTAGCCTCCTTCAGGTTGGATGTCACCCAGGAAAAATGAACCACACCCCTCCTAAACTGGCAAGAGACTCCATAGATCATCTACCAATACGTCCATATAGCAAGATTAGGGTTAGAATCAAAGAGTATAAACCTTGGTCTAGGCTATAAAGCCATTTTGCACCCAAAGAGGGTCCTCATCCACAAGTGAATACTTTGTCTCCACAGTCATATTAATTATTAGCTGGGCAAATGCGATGGTAACGCTCCAGGTAAGAGGCGCTAATCAAGATGACGGGCGGCTTATTTGGGAATGCACAATGTTTTGGATGGAAAATGCTTGTCATGTCACCATTTTGGCCCTGTCTCTTTTAGTAGAAGTGTGTGATGAGCGTCTAAATGCTCTACTCACTCACCCCGCCCCTCCTGGGCGAAAAAAAAATACATTAAAAAATTACTATTTTTGCTAAAAGCCCACCCTCCTTGAGCAAACAAAGCTTTTTTATGAAAAAGTGTTGATATATTAGTGATAATTATATAATTGAACTTTCGAGAAAATTTTTGAGCATATTGTATTTTAAAACATCAATTTTGCAAATTAATTAAATATTTGCTATCTAATTTTGTAAATTTGGTTTTTTAAATTTCGAAAAAAAAGCCCCTCTCTGAGCGAAAGTTAATGTGATGATATGTTTAACTTGCCAATCCATTGACCATCTTGTAGTTGACACCCAAAACCCTAAAAACTGTGTCTGTGCTAGCGGCTACAACTGGATTACCGCTAAAAGCACTTGTGAACAATGTTCTTCAGATATGTATTACGATGGCAACAAGTGTGCTAGCTGCGGAACTAATTGCGCAACTTGTTATGACGGGACTGGAGTTTGCAAAACCTGTAAGAGCTCAAGAATGGAAAAAGGAAGTGACCCTACTAAATGCATTTGCAAAGGAACCCAAAAGTTAACCGGATCTACATGCTCTTGCGATGCAGGGTACTACTTTGATGGAGATACATGTGTTCAATGCTCAGATTTATGCAGCACTTGTGAAGATTTAACTGGAGTATGTAAAACATGTAAAGACTCGAAATTAATGACATTCGACTCAAACGATAATAAAAAATGCAAATGTATTGGAAACCAAGTTCGTAGCGGTGATACTTGCACCTGTCCTAGCAACCAACAATTCAACGGAAATGGATGCTCTACTTGCGGTGAATTTTGTGATACCTGTAATGTCAATTCTAAACTCTTCATTCGTAAGCCAGTAAAACATTTTGAATAAGGGAACTTTTTAAACAGTAAAACTAAAATTCATAACTAATTTAATTGAATTTTTTCCCCAAAAAATAGGAGGATAATTCTAATAATTTCGTTTCCTTAGGAAGAGGGATAGTAACGTATGTAGCGCATGTATAGATATAAATAAGATGTCACCTGTGAGTGGTACTGTAACTTGTGCCTGCAAAGGGAATCAACTTAAGACAAACGCCGGCTGTACTTGCCCGTCAGGCTCTTACTTTGATAGCTCAACCTGCTCAACTTGCGGTGATTTATGCACTACATGCACAGATACAACTGGTGTCTGCACTGTCTGTAAAAGTGATAAAATGGAAGTTAACCCTACTAATCAAAAAGTTTGTAGATGCAAAGGAACTCAACAGTACAATACCATAACATCCTCTTGCTACTGTCCTACTGGATACTACGATGGCACAACTTGTCAGAGTTGCACAACTCTTTGCTCAAACTGCGACTCGACCAAGTGTTTAACTTGCCAAGCTATTGCCAACCTTATAGTAGACCCTCAAAACCCAACTAACTGTATCTGTGCCAGCGGATACAATTGGATTACAGCAACGGGCAAGTGTGAACAATGCTCTGTTGGAACTTACTACGATGGTAACAAATGTGCTAGCTGCGCTGCTAATTGTGCAAGTTGCTATGACGGGTCTGGAACTTGTAAAATCTGTAAAGACCCTAATAGGATGGATCTTAGCGGAACGATATGCACTTGCAAAGGAACCCAAAAACTAACTGGATCAACATGTTCTTGCGATTCAGGCTATTACTTTGACGGATCTACTTGTGTCCAATGCTCAAGCTTATGCTCCTCTTGCTCAGATTACACTGGCGAATGCAAAACTTGCAAAGATTCGAAAATGACTATTGACTCAGCCAATAAGAAGAACTGTATATGTATCGGAGACCAGGTACTTACTCACACCTTCCGTGAGTGAACAAAAAATTTTGTTTATTTCGGAGGAGGTTAATTTTTTTTTGTAAAAAATTTTAAATATAGAATTATAAATTTTTTCCTATGAAAAGCACCATTTGGGCATGAATTGACCACGGGGTTGGGTTGCTTTTTTTGGTCCGACCAAATTAAAAATTTTTTAATCAATTTTTGGTCGGACCCAAAAAAAAGCAATCCCGTAGCCAATTCATAGCCAAATAGCGCTATTCATGGGAAATGCTATATACAAAATTATTTTTCGAAATTTTAAAAAAAATCCTAATTTACAAAAATTGGAACTAAAATAGTTTAAAATTAAATTTAGCTAGATCTAGATTTAAATTATACTAATTATCATTTATATATCGAATTTTTGTTCACTCACGGAGGGTGGGTTTTTTGGACAAAAAATAGCGATTTTTCCAATTATTTTGTTTACTTTCGGAGGGGGAATTAACAATAATATGTGTACATGCCCTGGAAGCAAACAATTTAACGGATCTGGATGTTCTGATTGCAGCACTTTCTGTTCAAATTGCAATGTTGGCTCTAATACCTGCAACACTTGTTTAGATGGAAACAGGATGTCTCCTGTAAGCAACACTCTAACATGTGCCTGCAAAGGAAATCAAATAGCAAATAATGATGGTTGCGGTTGTCCTTCAGGCTCTTACTTTGATAGCTCAACTTGCTCGACTTGCGGTGATTTCTGCACTACATGCACAGATATATCTGGTGTCTGCACTGCCTGTAAAAGTGATAAAATGGAAGTTAACCCTACTAATCAGAAAGTTTGTAGATGCAAAGGAACTCAACAATATAGCTACACGCTATCCTCCTGCTACTGCCCTACTGGATACTACGATGGTTCAACTTGTCAGAGTTGCACAACTCTTTGCTCGACCTGCGACTCGACTAAATGTTTAACTTGTCAAGGTATTGCAAACCTTATAGTAGACCCTCAAAATCCAACTAACTGTGTCTGTGCGAGCGGATACAATTGGATTACAGAATCGGGCAAGTGTGAACAATGCTCTGTTGGAACTTATTATGATGGTAACAAATGTGTTGCCTGCTTAGATAATTGTGCAAGTTGTTACGATAGAACTGGCTATTGCAAAGCATGCAACTCAAGATTTACTCCAAGTACCATCAACCCAGCTAAATGCATTTGCAAAGGAACCCAAAAATTAACCGGATCTATATGCTCTTGTGATGTAGGGTACTACTTTGATGGAGATACATGTGTTCAATGCTCAGATTTATGCAGCACTTGTGAAGATTTAACTGGAGTATGTAAAACATGTAAAGACTCGAAATTAATGGCATTCGACTCAAACAATAATAAAAAATGCAAATGTATTGGAGATCAGATTCTTAACGGTGATACTTGCAGCTGCCCTAGCAACAAACAATTCAATGGACTTGGGTGTTCTAGTTGTGGTGAATTTTGTAGTGCTTGTGATGTTAATAATATAGTCTGCAACACTTGTTTAGATGGAAGCAAAATGTCTCCTGTAAGCAACACTCTAACTTGTGCCTGCAAAGGGAATCAGCTTAAAACAAATACTGGCTGCACATGTCCATCAGGCTCTTACTTTGACAGCACAACTTGCTCGACTTGCGGTGATTTCTGCACTACATGCACAGATACAACTGGTATCTGCACTGTTTGTAAAGATAGTAAAATGGAGGTGGACCCTGCTAATCAAAAAGTTTGCAGATGTAAAGGAACTCAAAAATATAGCACCGTGTTGTCTTCTTGCTATTGTCCAACTGGATACTTCGATGGCTCAACATGCCAGAGTTGTACAACTCTTTGCTCGACCTGCGACTCGACTAAGTGTTTAACTTGCCAAGGTATTGCAAACCTTATAGTAGATCCTCAAAACCCAACTAATTGTGTCTGTGCGAGCGGCTACAATTGGATTACAGCAACGGGCAAGTGTGATCAATGCTCTGTTGGAACTTACTACGATGGCAACAAATGTGCTAGCTGTTCAGATAATTGTGCAAGTTGTTATAACGGTAGTGGATTTTGTGGTGTTTGCAAAGACTCAAGAATGATGATAAGCACTAGCGAGCCAGCAAAATGCATTTGCAAAGGAACCCAAAAACTAACTGGATCAACATGTTCTTGCAATGCAGGGTACTACTTTGACGGATCTACTTGTGTCCAGTGCTCAAGCTTATGCTCCTCTTGCTCCGATTACACTGGCGAATGTCTTTCTTGCAAAGATTCGAAAATGACTATTGACCCAGCCAATAAGAAGAACTGTATATGTATTGGAGATCAGATACTTAACAATAATATGTGTACATGCTCTGGAAGTAAACAATTCAACGGCGCTGGATGTTCTGATTGCAGCACTTTCTGTTCAAATTGCAATGTTGGCTCTAATACCTGCAACACTTGTTTAGATGGAAACAGGATGTCTCCTGTAAGCAACACTCTAACTTGTGCCTGCAAAGGGAATCAAATAGTAACAAATGCCGGTTGCAGTTGTCCTTCAGGCTCTTACTTTGATAGCTCAACTTGCTCAACTTGCGGTGATTTATGCACTACATGCACAGATATATCTGGTGTCTGCACTGCTTGTAAGGATAGTAAAATGGAAGTTAACCCTACTAATCAGAAAGTTTGTAGATGCAAAGGAGCTCAACAGTACAATACCATAACATCCTCTTGCTACTGTCCTACTGGATACTACGATGGCACAACTTGTCAGAGTTGCACAACTCTTTGCTCGACCTGCGACTCGACCAAGTGTTTAACTTGCCAAGGTATTGCCAACCTTATAGTAGACCCTCAAAACCCAACTAACTGTGTCTGTGCGAGCGGATACAATTGGATTACAGCAACGGGCAAGTGTGATCAATGCTCTGTTGGAACTTATTATGATGGTAATAAATGTGCTGCCTGCTCAGATAATTGTGCAAGCTGTTACGATAGAACTGGTTATTGCAAAGTATGCAACTCAAGATTTACTCCAAGTACCATCAACCCAGCTAAATGCATTTGCAAAGGAGCCCAAAAGCTAACTGGATCTACATGCTCTTGTGATGCAGGGTACTACTTTGATGGAGATACATGTGTTCAATGCTCAGATTTATGCAGCACTTGTGAAGATTTAACTGGAGTATGTAAAACATGTAAAGACTCGAAATTAATGACATTCGACTCAAACAATAATAAAAAATGCAAATGTATTGGAGATCAGATTCTTAACGGTGATACTTGCAGCTGCCCTAGCAACAAACAATTCAATGGTCTTGGGTGCTCTAGTTGTGGTGAATTTTGTAGTGCTTGTGATGTTAATAATATAGTCTGCAACACTTGTTTAGATGGAAACAAAATGTCTCCTGTAAGCAACACTCTAACTTGTGCCTGCAAAGGGAATCAACTTAAAACAAATACTGGCTGCACATGTCCGTCAGGCTCTTACTTTGACAGCACAACTTGCTCGACTTGCGGTGATTTCTGCACTACATGCACAGATACAACTGGTGTCTGCACTGTTTGTAAAGATAGTAAAATGGAGGTGGACCCTGCTAATCAAAAAGCTTGCAGATGTAAAGGAACTCAAAAATATAGCACCGTGCTGTCTTCTTGCTATTGTCCAACTGGATACTTCGATGGCTCAACATGCCAGAGCTGCACAACTCTCTGCTCGACATGCGACTCGACTAAGTGTTTAACTTGCCAAGGTATTGCAAACCTTATAGTAGACCCTCAAAACCCAACCAATTGTGTCTGTGCGAGCGGCTACAATTGGATTACAGCAACGGGCAAGTGTGATCAATGCTCTGTTGGAACTTACTACGATGGCAACAAATGTGCTAGCTGTTCAGATAATTGTGCAAGTTGTTATAACGGCAGTGGATTTTGTGGTGTTTGCAAAGACTCAAGAATGATGATAAGCACTAGCGAACCAGCAAAATGCATTTGCAAAGGAACCCAAAAACTAACTGGATCAACATGTTCTTGCGATGCAGGGTACTACTTTGATGGATCTACTTGTGTCCAATGCTCAAGCTTATGCTCCTCTTGCTCTGATTACACTGGTGAATGCAAAACTTGCAAAGATTCGAAAATGACTATTGATCCAGCCAATAAGAAGAACTGTATATGTATCGGAGATCAGATACTTAACAATAATATGTGTACATGCGCTGGAGGCAAACAATTTAACGGATCTGGATGTTCTGATTGCAGCACTTTCTGTTCAAATTGCAATGTTGGCTCTAATACCTGCAACACTTGTTTAGATGGAAATAAGATGTCTCCTGTAAGCAACACTCTAACTTGTGCCTGCAAAGGGAATCAAATAGTAGCAAATGCTGGTTGCAGTTGTCCTTCAGGCTCCTACTTTGATAGCTCAACCTGCTCAACTTGCGGCGATTTATGCACTACATGCACAGATACAACTGGTATCTGCACTGTCTGTAAAAGTGATAAAATGGAAGTTAACCCTACTAATCAGAAAGTTTGTAGATGCAAAGGAACTCAACAGTACAATACCATAACATCCTCTTGCTACTGTCCTACTGGATACTACGATGGCACAACTTGTCAGAGTTGCACAACTCTTTGCTCGACCTGTGACTCGACTAAATGTTTAACTTGTCAAGGTATTGCAAACCTTATAGTAGACCCTCAAAACCCAACTAACTGTGTCTGTGCCAGCGGATACAATTGGATTACAGAATCGGGCAAGTGTGAACAATGCTCTGTTGGAACTTACTACGATGGCAACAAATGTGCTAGCTGCGCTGCTAATTGTGCAAGCTGTTATAACGGGTCTGGAATTTGTAAAATCTGTAAAGACCCTAATAGAATGGATCTTAGTGGAACGACATGCACTTGCAAAGGAACCCAAAAACTAACTGGATCAACATGTTCTTGCGATGCAGGGTACTACTTTGACGGATCTACTTGTGTCCAATGCTCAAGCTTATGCTCCTCTTGCTCAGATTACACTGGTGAATGCAAAACTTGCAAAGATTCGAAAATGACTATTGACTCAGCCAATAAGAAGAACTGTATATGTATCGGAGATCAGGTACTTAACAATAATATGTGTACATGCCCTGGAAGCAAACAATTCAACGGATCTGGATGTTCTGATTGCAGCACTTTCTGTTCAAATTGCAATGTTGGCTCTAATACCTGCAACACTTGTTTAGATGGAAACAGGATGTCTCCTGTAAGCAACACTCTAACTTGTGCCTGCAAAGGGAATCAAATAGCAACTAATGATGGTTGCAGTTGTCCTTCAGGCTCTTACTTTGATAGCTCAACTTGCTCGACTTGCGGCGATTTATGCACTACATGCACAGATACAACTGGTGTCTGCACTGTCTGTAAAAGTGATAAAATGGAAGTTAACCCTACTAATCAGAAAGTTTGTAGATGCAAAGGAACTCAACAGTACAATACCGTAACATCCTCTTGCTACTGCCCTACTGGATACTACGACGGTTCAACTTGTCAGAGTTGCACAACTCTTTGCTCGACCTGCGACTCGACTAAATGTTTAACTTGTCAAGGTATTGCAAACCTTATAGTAGACCCTCAAAATCCAACTAACTGTGTTTGTGCCAGCGGATACAATTGGATTACAGCAACGGGCAAGTGTGAACAATGCTCTGTTGGAACTTATTATGATGGTAACAAATGTGCTGCCTGCTCAGATAATTGTGCAAGCTGTTACGATAGAACTGGTTATTGCAAAGCATGCAACTCAAGATTTACTCCAAGTACCATCAACCCAGCTAAATGCATTTGCAAAGGAACTCAAAAATTAACTGGATCTACATGCTCTTGTGATGCAGGGTACTACTTTGATGGAGATACATGTGTTCAATGCTCAGATTTATGCAGCACTTGTGAAGATTTAACTGGAGTATGTAAAACATGTAAAGACTCGAAATTAATGACATTCGACTCAAACAATAATAAAAAATGCAAATGTATTGGAGATCAGATTCTTAGCGGTGATACTTGCAGCTGCCCTAGCAACAAACAATTCAATGGTCTTGGGTGCTCTAGTTGTGGTGAATTTTGTAGTGCTTGTGATGTTAGTAATATAATCTGCAACACTTGTTTAGATGGAAACAAAATGTCTCCTGTAAGCAACACTCTAACTTGTGCCTGCAAAGGGAATCAACTTAAAACAAATATCTGGCTGCACATGTCCGTCAGGCTCTTACTTTGACAGCACAACTTGCTCGGCTTGCGGTGATTTCTGCACTACATGCACAGACACAACTGGTATCTGCACTGTTTGTAAAGATAGTAAAATGGAGGTGGACCCTGCTAATCAAAAAGCTTGCAGATGTAAAGGAACTCAAAAATATAGCTACACGCTATCTTCTTGCTATTGTCCAACTGGATACTACGATGGCTCAACTTGCCAGAGTTGCACAACTCTTTGCTCGACATGCGACTCGACTAAGTGTTTAACTTGTCAAGGTATTGCCAACCTTATAGTAGACCCTCAAAACCCAACCAATTGTGTCTGTGCGAGCGGTTACAATTGGATTACAGCAACGGGCAAGTGTGATCAATGCTCTGTTGGAACTTACTACGATGGCAACAAATGTGCTAGCTGCTCAGATAATTGTGCAAGTTGTTATAACGGCAGTGGATTTTGTGGTGTTTGCAAAGACTCAAGAATGATGATAAGCACAAGCGAGCCAGCAAAATGCATTTGCAAAGGAACCCAAAAACTAACTGGATCAACATGTTCTTGCGATGCAGGGTACTACTTTGACGGATCTACTTGTGTCCAATGCTCAAGCTTATGCTCCTCTTGCTCCGATTACACTGGCGAATGCAAAACTTGCAAAGATTCGAAAATGACTATTGATGCAGCCAATAAGAAGAACTGTATATGTATCGGAGATCAGATACTTAACAATAATATGTGTACATGCCCTGGAAGTAAACAATTCAACGGCGCTGGATGTTCTGATTGCAGCACTTTCTGTTCAAATTGCAATGTTGGCTCTAATACCTGCAACATTTGTTTAGATGGAACCAGGATGTCTCCTGTAAGCAACACTCTAACTTGTGCCTGCAAAGGGAATCAAATAGTAACTAATGCCGGTTGCAGTTGTCCTTCAGGCTCTTACTTTGATAGCTCAACCTGTTCAACTTGCGGTGATTTCTGCACTACATGCACAGATATATCTGGTGTCTGCACTGCTTGTAAGGATAGTAAAATGGAAGTTAACCCTACTAATCAGAAAGTTTGTAGATGCAAAGGAACTCAACAATATAGCTACACGTTATCCTCTTGCTACTGCCCTACTGGATATTACGACGGTTCAACTTGTCAGAGTTGCACAACTCTTTGCTCGACCTGCGACTCGACCAAGTGTTTAACTTGCCAAGGTATTGCCAACCTTATAGTAGACCCTCAAAACCCAACTAACTGTGTTTGCGCCAGCGGATACAATTGGATTACAGAATCGGGCAAGTGTGATCAATGTTCTGTTGGAACTTATTATGATGGTAATAAATGTGCTGCCTGCTCAGATAATTGTGCAAGTTGTTATGATAGAACTGGTTATTGCAAAGCATGCAACTCAAGATTTACTCCAAGTACCATCAACCCAGCTAAATGCATTTGCAAAGGAACTCAAAAGTTAATCGGATCTACATGCTCTTGTGATGCAGGGTACTACTTTGATGGAGATACATGTGTTCAATGCTCAGATTTATGCAGCACTTGTGAAGATTTAACTGGAGTATGTAAAACATGTAAAGACTCGAAATTAATGACATTCGACTCAAACAATAATAAAAAATGCAAATGTATTGGAGATCAGATTCTTAGCGGTGATACTTGCAGCTGCCCTAGCAACAAACAATTCAATGGTCTTGGGTGCTCTAGTTGTGGTGAATTTTGTAGTGCTTGCGATGTTAATAATATAGTCTGCAACACTTGTTTAGATGGAAGCAAAATGTCTCCTGTAAGCAACACTCTAACTTGTGCCTGCAAAGGGAATCAACTTAAAACAAATACTGGCTGCACATGTCCGTCAGGCTCTTACTTTGACAGCACAACTTGCTCGACTTGCGGTGATTTCTGCACTACATGCACAGACACAACTGGTATCTGCACTGTTTGTAAAGATAGTAAAATGGAGGTGGACCCTGCTAATCAAAAAGCTTGCAGATGTAAAGGAACTCAAAAATATAGCACAGTGTTGTCTTCTTGCTATTGTCCAACTGGATACTTCGATGGCTCAACTTGCCAGAGCTGCACAACTCTCTGCTCGACCTGCGACTCGACTAAGTGTTTAACTTGCCAAGGTATTGCCAACCTTATAGTAGACCCTCAAAACCCAACTAACTGTGTCTGTGCGAGCGGCTACAATTGGATTACAGCAACGGGCAAATGTGATCAATGCTCTGTTGGAACTTACTACGACGGCTCCAAATGTGCTAGCTGTTCAGATAATTGTGCAAGTTGTTATAACGGTAGTGGATTTTGTGGTGTTTGCAAAGACTCAAGAATGATGATAAGCACTAGCGAACCAGCAAAATGCATTTGCAAAGGAACCCAAAAACTAACTGGATCAACATGTTCTTGCGATGCAGGGTACTACTTTGACGGATCTACTTGTGTCCAATGCTCAAGCTTATGCTCCTCTTGCTCTGATTACACTGGTGAATGCAAAACTTGCAAAGATTCGAAAATGACTATTGATGCAGCCAATAAGAAGAACTGTATATGTATCGGAGATCAGATACTTAACAATAATATGTGTACATGTCCTGGAAGCAAACAATTTAACGGATCTGGATGTTCTGATTGCAGCACTTTCTGTTCAAATTGCAATGTTGGCTCTACTACCTGCAACATTTGTTTAGATGGAACCAGGATGTCGCCTGTAAGCAACACTCTAACTTGTGCCTGCAAAGGGAATCAAATAGTAACAAATGCCGGTTGCAGTTGTCCTTCAGGCTCTTACTTTGATAGCTCAACCTGTTCAACTTGCGGTGATTTCTGCACTACATGCACAGATATATCTGGTGTCTGCACTGCCTGTAAAAGTGATAAAATGGAAGTTAACCCTACTAATCAGAAAGTTTGTAGATGCAAAGGAACTCAACAATATAGCTACACGTTATCCTCTTGCTACTGCCCTACTGGATATTACGACGGTTCAACTTGTCAGAGTTGTACAACTCTTTGCTCAACTTGTGATTCGACCAAGTGTTTAACTTGCCAAGGTATTGCCAACCTTATAGTAGACCCTCAAAACCCAACTAACTGTGTTTGCGCCAGCGGATACAATTGGATTACAGAATCGGGCAAGTGTGATCAATGCTCTGTTGGAACTTATTATGATGGTAATAAATGTGCTGCCTGCTCAGATAATTGTGCAAGTTGTTATGATAGAACTGGGCTCTGTAAAGCATGCAAGTCAAGATTTACTCCAAGTCTTGTCGACCCAACTAAATGCATTTGCAAAGGAACTCAAAAGTTAATCGGATCTACATGCTCTTGTGATGCAGGGTACTACTTTGATGGAGATACATGTGTTCAATGCTCAGATTTATGCAGCACTTGTGAAGATTTAACTGGAGTATGTAAAACATGTAAAGACTCGAAATTAATGACATTCGACTCAAACAATAATAAAAAATGCAAATGTATTGGAGATCAGATTCTTAGCGGTGATACTTGCAGCTGCCCTAGCAACAAACAATTCAATGGACTTGGGTGCTCTAGTTGTGGTGAATTTTGTAGTGCTTGCGATGTTAATAATATAGTCTGCAACACTTGTTTAGATGGAAGCAAAATGTCTCCTGTAAGCATTACTCTAACTTGTGCCTGCAAAGGGAATCAACTTAAAACAAATACTGGCTGCACATGTCCGTCAGGCTCTTACTTTGACAGCACAACTTGCTCGACTTGCGGTGATTTCTGCACTACATGCACAGATACAACTGGTATCTGCACTGTTTGTAAAGATAGTAAAATGGAGGTGGACCCTGCTAATCAAAAAGCTTGCAGATGTAAAGGAACTCAAAAATATAGCACAGTGTTGTCTTCTTGCTATTGTCCAACTGGGTACTTCGATGGCTCAACATGCCAGAGCTGCACAACTCTCTGCTCGACCTGTGACTCGACTAAGTGTTTAACTTGCCAAGGTATTGCCAACCTTATATTAGACCCTCAAAACCCAAGTAACTGTGTCTGTGCCACCGGCTACAATTGGATTACAGCAACGGGCAAATGTGATCAATGCTCTGTTGGAACTTACTACGACGGCTCCAAATGTGCTAGCTGTTCAGATAATTGTGCAAGTTGTTATAACGGTAGTGGATTTTGTGCTATCTGCAAGGACTCAAGAATGATGATAAGCACTAGCGAACCAGCAAAATGCATTTGCAAAGGAACCCAAAAACTAACTGGATCAACATGTTCTTGCGATGCAGGGTACTACTTTGACGGATCTACTTGTGTCCAATGCTCAAGCTTATGCTCCTCTTGCTCTGATTATACTGGCGAATGCAAAACTTGCAAAGATTCGAAAATGACTATTGACCCAACCAATAAGAAGAACTGTATATGTATCGGAGATCAGATACTTAACAATAATATGTGTACATGCCCTGGAAGCAAACAATTCAACGGCGCTGGATGTTCTGATTGCAGCACTTTCTGTTCAAATTGCAATGTTGGCTCTAATACCTGCAACATTTGTTTAGATGGAAATAAGATGTCTCCTGTAAGCAACACTCTAACTTGTGCCTGCAAAGGGAATCAAATAGTAACAAATGCCGGTTGCAGTTGTCCTTCAGGCTCTTACTTTGATAGCTCAACTTGCTCGACTTGCGGTGATTTATGCACTACATGCACAGATACAACTGGTGTCTGCACTGCCTGTAAAAGTGATAAAATGGAAGTGGATCCTACTAATCAGAAAGTTTGTAGATGCAAAGGAACTCAACAGTACAATACCGTAACATCCTCTTGCTACTGCCCTACTGGATATTACGATGACTCAACTTGTCAGAGTTGCACCACACTTTGCTCAACTTGTGACTCGACTAAGTGTTTAACTTGCCAAGGTATTGCAAACCTTATAGTAGACCCTCAAAATCCAACTAACTGTGTCTGTGCTAGCGGCTACAATTGGATTACAGCTAGCAGTTCCTGCGAACAATGCTCTGTTGGAACTTACTACGATGGCAAAAAATGTGACAACTGCGCTGCTAATTGTGCAAGCTGTTATAACGGGTCTGGAATTTGTAAAATCTGTAAAGACCCTAATAGAATGGATCTTAGTGGAACGACATGCACTTGCAAAGGAACCCAAAAACTAACTGGATCAACATGTTCTTGCGATGCAGGGTACTACTTTGACGGATCTACTTGTGTCCAATGCTCAAGCTTATGCTCCTCTTGCTCAGATTACACTGGTGAATGCAAAACTTGCAAAGATTCGAAAATGACTATTGACTCAGCCAATAAGAAGAACTGTATATGTATCGGAGATCAGGTACTTAACAATAATATGTGTACATGCCCTGGAAGCAAACAATTCAACGGCGCTGGATGTTCTGATTGCAGCACTTTCTGTTCAAATTGCAATGTTGGCTCTAATACCTGCAACATTTGTTTAGATGGAAACAGGATGTCTCCTGTAAGCAACACTCTAACTTGTGCCTGCAAAGGGAATCAAATAGCAACTAATGCCGGCTGCAGTTGTCCGGCAGGCTCTTACTTTGATAGCTCAACCTGCTCGACTTGCGGCGATTTATGCACTACATGCACAGATACAACTGGTATCTGCACTGTTTGTAAGGATAGTAAAATGGAAGTTAACCCTACTAATCAGAAAGTTTGTAGATGCAAAGGAACTCAACAGTACAATACCGTAACATCCTCTTGCTACTGCCCTACTGGATACTACGACGGTTCAACTTGTCAGAGTTGCACAACTCTTTGCTCGACCTGCGACTCGACTAAATGTTTAACTTGTCAAGGTATTGCCAACCTTATAGTAGACCCTCAAAATCCAACTAACTGTGTCTGTGCCAGCGGATACAATTGGATTACAGAATCGGGCAAGTGTGAACAATGCTCTGTTGGAACTTATTATGATGGTAACAAATGTGCTGTCTGCTCAGATAATTGTGCAAGCTGCTACGATAGAACTGGCTATTGCAAAGCATGCAACTCAAGATTTACTCCAAGTACCATCAACCCAGCTAAATGCATTTGCAAAGGAACCCAAAAGTTAATCGGATCAACTTGCTCTTGTGATGCAGGGTACTACTTTGATGGAGATACATGTGTTCAATGCTCAGATTTATGCAGCACTTGTGAAGATTTAACTGGAGTATGTAAAACTTGTAAAGACTCGAAATTGATGACATTTGACTCAAACGATAATAAAAAATGCAAATGTATTGGAAACCAGAGTTCGTAGCGGTGATACTTGCAGCTGCCCTAGCAACCAACAATTCAATGGACTTGGGTGCTCTAGTTGTGGTGAATTTTGTAGTGCTTGTGATGTTAATGCTAAAGTCTGCAACACTTGCATAGATGGAAATAAGATGTCACCTGTGAGTGGTGCTGTAACTTGTGCCTGTAAAGGGAATCAGCTTAAAACAAATTCTGGCTGCACATGTCCGTCAGGCTCTTACTTTGACAGCACAACTTGCTCGACTTGCGGTGATTTCTGCACTACATGCACAGATACAACTGGTATCTGCACTGTTTGTAAAGATAGTAAAATGGAGGTGGACCCTGCTAATCAAAAAGCTTGCAGATGTAAAGGAACTCAAAAATATAGCTACACGCTATCTTCTTGCTATTGTCCAACTGGATACTTCGATGGCTCGACTTGCCAAAGCTGCACAACTCTTTGCTCGACCTGTGACTCGACTAAGTGTTTAACTTGCCAAGGTATTGCCAACCTTATAGTAGACCCTCAAAACCCAACCAATTGTGTCTGTGCCACCGGCTACAATTGGATTACAGCAACGGGCAAGTGTGATCAATGCTCTGTTGGAACTTACTTCGATGGCAACAAATGTGCTAGCTGCTCAGATAATTGTGCAAGTTGTTATAACGGTAGTGGATTTTGCGCTGTTTGCAAAGACTCAAGAATGATGATAAGCACAAGTGACCCAGCAAAATGCATTTGCAAAGGAACCCAAAAACTAACTGGATCAACATGTTCTTGCGATGCAGGCTATTACTTTGACGGATCTACTTGTGTCCAATGCTCAAGCTTATGCACATCTTGCTCAGATTACACTGGTGAATGCAAAACTTGCAAAGATTCGAAAATGACTATTGATGCAGCCAATAAGAAGAACTGCATATGTATCGGAGATCAGGTACTTAACAATAATATGTGTACATGCCCTGGAAGTAAACAATTTAACGGCGCTGGATGTTCTGATTGCAGCACTTTCTGTTCAAATTGCAATGTTGGCTCTAATACCTGCAACACTTGTTTAGATGGAACCAGGATGTCTCCTGTAAGCAACACTCTAACTTGTGCCTGCAAAGGGAATCAAATAGTAACTAATGCCGGTTGCAGTTGTCCTTCAGGCTCTTACTTTGATAGCTCAACCTGCTCAACTTGCGGTGATTTCTGCACTACATGCACAGATATATCTGGTGTCTGCACTGCTTGTAAGGATAGTAAAATGGAAGTTAACCCTACTAATCAGAAAGTTTGTAGATGCAAAGGAACTCAACAGTACAATACCGTAACATCCTCTTGCTACTGCCCTACTGGATATTACGATGGTTCAACTTGTCAGAGTTGTACAACTCTTTGCTCAACTTGTGATTCGACCAAGTGTTTAACTTGCCAAGGTATTGCCAACCTTATAGTAGACCCTCAAAACCCAACTAACTGTGTCTGTGCCAGCGGCTACAATTGGATTACAGAATCGGGCAAGTGTGATCAATGTTCTGTTGGAACTTATTATGATGGTAATAAATGTGCTGCCTGCTCAGATAATTGTGCAAGCTGTTACGATAGAACTGGGTTCTGTAAAGCATGCAACTCAAGATTTACTCCAAGTCTTGTCGAACCAACTAAATGCATTTGCAAAGGAACCCAAAAGTTAACCGGATCTACATGCTCTTGTGATGCAGGGTACTACTTTGATGGAGATACATGTGTTCAATGCTCAGATTTATGCAGCACTTGTGAAGATTTAACTGGAGTATGTAAAACATGTAAAGACTCGAAATTAATGACATTCGACTCAAACGATAATAAAAAATGCAAATGTATTGGAGATCAGATTCTTAGCGGTGATACTTGCAGCTGCCCTAGCAACAAACAATTCAATGGACTTGGGTGCTCTAGTTGTGGTGAATTTTGTAGTGCTTGCGATGTTAATAATATAGTCTGCAACACTTGTTTAGATGGAAGCAAAATGTCTCCTGTAAGTAACACTCTAACTTGTGCCTGCAAAGGGAATCAACTTAAAACAAATACTGGCTGCACTTGTCCGTCAGGCTCTTACTTTGACAGCACAACTTGCTCGACTTGCGGTGATTTCTGCACTACATGCACAGATACAACTGGTATCTGCACTGTTTGTAAAGATAGTAAAATGGAGGTGGACCCTGCTAATCAAAAAGCTTGCAGATGTAAAGGAACTCAAAAATATAGCTACACGCTATCTTCTTGCTATTGTCCAACTGGATACTACGATGGCTCGACTTGCCAAAGCTGCACAACTCTTTGCTCGACCTGTGACTCGACTAAGTGTTTAACTTGCCAAGGTATTGCCAACCTTATATTAGACCCTCAAAACCCAAGTAACTGTGTCTGTGCCACCGGCTACAATTGGATTACAGCAACGGGCAAATGTGATCAATGCTCTGTTGGAACTTACTACGACGGCTCCAAATGTGCTAGCTGTTCAGATAATTGTGCAAGTTGTTATAACGGTAGTGGATTTTGTGCTATCTGCAAGGACTCAAGAATGATGATAAGCACAAGTGACCCAGCAAAATGCATTTGCAAAGGAACCCAAAAACTAACTGGATCAACATGTTCTTGCGATGCAGGATTCTACTTTGACGGATCTACTTGTGTTCAATGCTCAAGCTTATGCACATCTTGCTCAGATTACACTGGCGAATGCAAAACTTGCAAAGATTCGAAAATGACTATTGATGCAGCCAATAAGAAGAACTGCATATGTATCGGAGATCAGATACTTAACAATAATATGTGTACATGCTCTGGAAGCAAACAATTCAACGGATCTGGATGTTCTGATTGCAGCACTTTCTGTTTAACTTGCAATGTTGGCTCTAATACCTGCAACACTTGTATAGATGGAAACAAAATGTCTCCTGTAAGCAACACTCTAACTTGTGCCTGCAAAGGGAATCAAATCGCAACAAATGCTGGTTGCAGTTGTACTTCAGGCTCTTACTTTGATAGCTCAACCTGCTCAACTTGCGGTGATTTCTGCACTACATGCACAGATATATCTGGTGTCTGCACTGCTTGTAAGGATAGTAAAATGGAAGTGGATCCTACTAATCAGAAAGTTTGTAGATGCAAAGGAACTCAAAAATATAGCTACACGCTATCCTCTTGCTACTGTCCTACTGGATATTACGATGGTTCAACTTGTCAGAGTTGCACAACTCTTTGCTCAGCCTGCAACTCGACCAAGTGTTTAACTTGCCAAGCCATTGATCATCTTATTGTTGATACCCAAAACCCTACAAACTGTGTTTGTGCCAGCGGCTATAACTGGATTACCGATAAAAGCACATGTGAGCAATGCTCTGTTGGAACTTATTATGATGGCAACAAATGTGCTAGCTGCGCTGCTAATTGTGCAAGCTGCTACGATAGAACTGGGTTCTGTAAAGCATGCAACTCAAGATTTACTCCAAGTCTTGTCGACCCAACTAAATGCATTTGCAAAGGAACCCAAAAGTTAACCGGATCTACATGCTCTTGTCATGCAGGGTACTACTTTGATGGAGATACATGTGTTCAATGCTCAGATTTATGCAGCACTTGTGAAGATTTAACTGGAGTATGTAAAACATGTAAAGACTCGAAATTAATGACATCGGATTCAAACAATAGTAAAAAATGCAAATGTATTGGAGATCAGATTCTTAGCGGTGATACTTGCAGCTGCCCTAGCAACAAACAATTCAATGGACTTGGGTGTTCTGCTTGTGGTGAATTTTGTAGTTCTTGTGATGTTATTAATATAGTCTGCAACACTTGTATAGATGGAAATAAGATGTCACCTGCTATTGGAGCTGTAACTTGTTCCTGCAAAGGGAATCAACTTAAAACAAATACTGGCTGCACTTGCCCGTCAGGCTCTTACTTTGACAGCACAACTTGCTCGACTTGCGGTGATTTCTGCGCTACATGCACAGATACAACTGGTATCTGCACTGCCTGTAAAGATAGTAAAATGGAGGTGGACCCTGTAATTTCATATTATATCTAATACCACAGCGACTTTTTTTAAATAAATATTTTTATTTTTTTATTTGAGTTTTTTTAACCTATATTATTTTGACAGAACTATTATTTTTTTGACCTATTTATTTAGACTATATTTTTAACCTTCATTCTTATTTTGATTGGCCTACATTTTAGTTAATTATTTTTTACACTTTATAGTTATTTGATTTAAAAATGATTCCATATTGACTATCGCAATTATTTTTAGTCCATTTTATTTTAATGTATTTGCTAGAAGTTATATTATAAATTTTTTTAGCAATAAGCAAAAGGCAAAAAAAATATGAACAAAAAAGTTTTATATGTAGGCATCGTGCAAATAAATCATGGACCCTGCTAATCAAAAAGCTTGCAGATGTAAAGGAACTCAAAAATATAGCTACACTCTATCTTCTTGCTATTGTCCAACTGGATACTACGATGGCACAACTTGTCAGAGTTGCACAACTCTTTGCTCAACCTGTGACTCGACTAAGTGTTTAACTTGCCAAGGTATTGCCAACCTTATAGTAGACCCTCAAAACCCAACTAAATGTGTCTGTGCGAGCGGCTACAATTGGATTACAGCAAGCAGCTCCTGTGATCAATGCCCTGTTGGAACTTACTTCGATGGCTCCAAATGTGCTGCCTGTTCAGATAATTGTGCAAGTTGCTATAACGGTAGTGGATTTTGCGCTGTTTGCAAAGACTCAAGAATGATGATAAGCACAAGTGACCCAGCAAAATGCATTTGCAAAGGAAACCAAAAACTAACTGGATCAACATGCTCTTGTGATTCAGGCTATTACTTTGATGGATCTACTTGTGTCAAATGCTCAAGCTTATGCACATCTTGCTCAGATTACACTGGCGAATGCAAAACTTGCAAAGATTCGAAAATGACTATTGATCCAGCCAATAAGAAAAACTGTATTTGTATTGGAGACCAAATACTTGACGGTAACAACGCATGCACTTGTTCTGGAACTAAACAATTCAATGGTGCTATATGCTCTGATTGTGGAACCTTCTGTACGACTTGCAATGTAAATCCAAAAGCATGTAGTGTCTGTTTGGGAAACAGAATGGAACC
This sequence comes from Blepharisma stoltei, assembly GCA_914767885.1. Lineage (NCBI taxonomy): Eukaryota > Ciliophora > Heterotrichea > Heterotrichida > Blepharismidae > Blepharisma > Blepharisma stoltei. The sequence continues at coordinate 72,887 of CAJZBQ010000037.1, forward strand.
AGTAAGCGGCACTGTTACTTGTGCTTGTAAAGGAAATCAACTAGTCTCAGCTAGTGGCTGCAGTTGTCCTGCAGGCTCTTACTTTGACAGCACAACATGTTTGGCTTGTGGCACTTTTTGCACGGCTTGTGATGACTTAACTGGAAAATGCAATACATGTAACTCTGTAACTATGGAAGTAAGCGACAGTGATCCAAAATCTTGTAAATGCAAAGGAACTCAAGTATATAGCAGCGTTTTATCCTCTTGCTACTGCCCCACTGGATACTTCGATGGCTCTACTTGTCAGAGCTGCACAACTCTTTGCTCAACCTGTGACTCAGCCAAATGCTTAACTTGTCAGTCTATTGCAAACCTTATAGTTGACCCTCAAAACCCTAAAAATTGTGTCTGTGCAGCAGGCTTCAATTGGATTACCGCAACCAGCAGCTGTGAGGTATGCGAAACTGGAACTTATTATGATGGAAACAAATGTGCCAGCTGCACAACGAATTGTGCAAGTTGTTATTACGGCACTGGAGTCTGCGCTTTATGCAAAGACACCAGAATGGCAATAAATGTGAATGACTTGACAAGCTGCATCTGCAAAGGAAACCAAAAGATTAGTGGATCTACATGCTATTGCGATTCAGGCTATTACTTTGACGGATCTAATTGTGTCCAATGCTCAAGTTTATGCACATCTTGCTCTGATTACACTGGAGAATGTCTTTCTTGCAAAGATTCGAAAATGATTATTGATCCAGCCAATAAGAAAAACTGTATATGTATTGGAGACCAAATCCTTGACGGTAACAACGCATGCACTTGTACTGGAACTAAACAGTTTAATGGCAAGGGATGCGTGGATTGCGGATATTTCTGTAGCACTTGCGATGTATCTCATAATACATGTAACACCTGTATTGACTCAGTCAGAATGGAACAAGTAAGTAACACTCTTACCTGCCAATGCAAAGGAAACCAAATCGCAAATATTGGCTCTTGCACTTGTCCTTCAGGCAACTATTTCGACAATTCAAATTGCCAAGCTTGTGGCGATTTATGTGCAGCATGCGATGACTCAACTGGAAAATGTAATACATGCATAAACACTGCAACTATGGAAATAAGCAGCACTGATTCAAAGACTTGTAAATGCAAAGGAACCCAACAATATAGCAGCCTAACGAAATCTTGTTCCTGCACTTTAGGCTACTTTGATGGCTCAACTTGTCAGAGCTGCACAACTCTTTGTTCTTCTTGTAATGCAACTAAGTGTTTAGCTTGTCTTAGTATTGACAATCTTGAAGTAGATCCTACCAATCCAACAACCTGTCATTGCGCCGCTGGATATAACTGGATAACTGCGACTAACACTTGCGAGCAATGCCAAGCTGGAACTTACTATGATGGAGATAAATGCGCTCCTTGTTCTACTAACTGTGCTAAATGCTATAATGGCTCTGGAGTCTGCAGCGTCTGCGTAGATACAAGAATGGACATTGGCTTAAATGATTTGACTAGTTGTGTATGTAGAGGAAACCAAAAGATCAGCGGATCCACATGCTCTTGCGACTCAGGCTATTACTTTGATGGTTCCAATTGCGTGAAATGCTCTGACTTGTGTGCTACTTGCCTTGATTACACTGGAGTTTGTACAGCATGCAAGGATACTGCGAAGATGACCTTTGATACAGCAAACAAGAAGAATTGCAAGTGCATTGGAGACCAAGTACTTACTCCCCCTGTCCGTTAGCGAATAAAACTATTAGAAAAATCCCTCTGTGAACGATTTTTTTAATAGCAAAATTTTTAATATATTGCTGATAGTTATTATAATGGAGTCTCTAGCTAATTTTGTTTAATTTTAAAAAAACTGCTTTTTAAAACAGAAATTTAACAAATTAAACTAATATTTGCTTTCCAATTTTTATGAAGCGGGATTTTTTTTAAATTTCGAAAAAAAAATTTAAAAAAAAAAATTAACCCCCTGTGAGCGAAAAAGATTTTTTTGTTCACTCAAAAGCAGGGGGTAGTTAGCAACAATGTATGTACTTGCACTGGAACTAAGCAATTCAATGGCTCTGGGTGCTCTGATTGCGGAACGTTCTGCTCCACTTGCAATGTAAACACGAAGGTCTGCAACACTTGTCTTGATACAGTTAAAATGACAGCAGTTTCTGGCACAGTAACTTGCTCATGCAAATCTGGTCAGCAAGTCACAGCGACAGGCTGTATTTGTGCTTCAGGATCATATTTCGACACTACAACGTGCTCAGCCTGCGGTAGCTTATGTGCTGCATGTGCTGAAACAACTGGCAAATGTTTAACATGCAAAAACTCGGTAACTATGGAATTCGGCACTGATCCAAAGACTTGCAAATGCAAAGGCACTCAGCAGTACAACAGTGATACAGCTTCATGCTACTGCGCTTCAGGCTACTTCGATGGCTCAACTTGTCAGAGTTGCTCTGCCCTTTGTTCTACATGCGATTCTAGTAAGTGTTTGACTTGTCAAAATATTGCTAACCTTGAAGTTGATATTACAAATCCTAAGACTTGCCATTGTGCGGCCGGCTATAAATGGATAGTAGCAAAGAGCACTTGTGAGCAATGCGCTACCGGAACTTATTATGATGGAAGCAAATGTGCTTCCTGCTCCACCCACTGTGCAAGCTGTCTTGATGGACTTGGAATATGCGGAAAATGCACTGATTCAAGAATGACACCAAACCTACTTGACTTAACTAAATGCATTTGTAAAGGAAACCAAATTGTCAGTGGATCAACATGCACCTGTAACTCAGGTTTCTACTTCAATGGCGAAAATTGTGTTCAATGCTCTAGCTTATGCAGCACTTGTTTAGATTACTCTGGGCAGTGCACATCGTGTAAAGATTCTCAAACAATGATATTTGACCCAGTCAACAATAAAGCTTGCAAATGCATCGGTGATCAGTACCTTAGCAATGGTGTATGCACTTGTGATGCTGGCAAACAATTTAATGGTGAAATTTGCTCTACCTGCGGAAACTTTTGCAAGACTTGCAATCTTTTAGCAAATTCCTGTAGCGCCTGTATAAACGATAGCACAATGACAACAGTTGCTGGCACAGCAGCTTGTTCATGCAAATCTGGTCTAAATACCATAGCAACAGGCTGCACGTGTAATTCAAACTCTTACTTTGACGGCTCCAAATGTTCTGCCTGTGGTGATTTATGCGATACTTGCGCTGATACCTCTGGAAAATGTAATACATGCAAAAATATGGCAACTATGGAATTCACTGCTGATCAAAAGAATTGCAAATGTAAAGGCACTCAACTATACAACAGTAATACAGCTTCGTGCTACTGCGCTTCAGGCTACTTCGATGGCTCTACTTGCCAGAGTTGCTCTTCCCTTTGCTCAACTTGTAATTCTGCTAACTCCCCATTACCGTAAGTGAACAAAACCATTAGAAAAATAGCTATTTTTCGCCTAAAAACCACCCAAGTGAGTGAACAAAAATTGTTTAAAAAAAAAAGAATTGGATATATAAGTGATAATTATTTTTACGAAATCTATAGCTAATTCTGCTTAATTTTAAACAAACTGCGCTTTAAAACATAAATTTTATAAATTAAATTAATATTTGCTTCCCAATTTTTTGCCAATTAGGATTTTTTTTAAAATTTCGAAAAAGTTTTTTTTCTATAAAATTTATCCCCCCCTCCGTGAGCGAACAAGATTTTTTGTTTGCTCACAAAGGGGGAGTAAGTGCTTAACTTGTCAAGCCATCGACAATCTTATAGTTGACTCGACGAATCCAAAGACTTGCAAATGTGCCAGCGGATACAAATGGATTGTATCAGGTAGCACCAGCACCTGCGGGAAATGTTTATCTGGCACTTATTATGATGGAACCAAATGCTCTAGTTGTTCAACCAACTGTGCTACATGTTATGAAGGATCTGGGTTATGTCGAACTTGCAGTGACTCTTTGAGAATGCAAAAGAATCCAAGTGACTTAAGTAAATGTATTTGCAAAGGAAACCAAAAGGTCACTGGATCAACATGCTCTTGCGATGCAGGCTACTATTTTGATGGCAACAATTGTGTCCAATGTTCAGACTTATGCAAAACCTGCAAAGATTACACTGGTGAGTGTCAGGAGTGTATTGATTCAACTAAGATGATGGTTGATACAACAAATAAGAAAAACTGTAAATGCATAGGCGATCAAACTCTTTCTAATAAGCAATGCATTTGCTCAGGAAATAAACAATTCAACGGTTCTGTATGCTCTGATTGCGGCTATTTCTGCAGCACTTGTAACACTGGAACTAAGACATGCTTAACTTGTGTTGATTCTAGAAGAATGGCACCAGTCAGTGGCACCACTACTTGCGCATGTAAGTCAAATCAAATTACAAATACTAACTCTTGTTCCTGTGCTTCTGGCTCTTACTTTGATGACGTAACATGTCCTAGTTGCCAAAACAAATGCGTTAGCTGTAAAGGCTTGTGTGCTACCTGCGATGATTACACTGGAAATTGTCAAACTTGTAAAGACACTGCAAGAATGGATATTGACCCTGCAGATAAAACAAATTGCAAATGCAGAGGAACCCAACAGCTTGCCACTGGAACCTCTACTTGCAGCTGTGCAGCAGGTACCTATTATAATGGAACTACATGTCTTAAATGCGGAGATCGCTGCGCCACATGTGAGAACTACACTGGAAATTGCAAAACTTGCCTTGATTCTTCTAGAATGAGCCTTTCTGGTAAGACTTGCCAATGTAAAGGAAACCAGCAATCCAGCTCTACCGCATGCTCTTGCTATCCAAATCAATACTATGACGGATCAACTTGCCAATCTTGTGGCAAAAACTGTAAGACTTGCAAAGACACGACTGCAGAATGCACATCATGTTATAGTAATTATGCCCTTGAACAAATAGCTCTCCCATTAGTATGTTCTTGTCCTGCTAAAACCTATGATGTCATTTCAGGCTGCAATCCTTGTGGAACAATGTGTGCTTCTTGTTTGAATGCAGGAATTTGTTCAACTTGCAACGATGATACAGTTCAAGAACTCGACCCAAATAATAGCCAGAACTGTAAATGTAAAGCTGCTACCTACTATGATGGCACAACCTGCAAGAGCTGTGGAACTTACTGTGCTGCATGTGAAGCAACCAAATGTACTCAATGTGTGGACACAGATAATATGATTTACAATACTATTAAGGCTCACAATTGTGAATGCAAACTCGGAATGTACTATGACGCTAATTCAGCTAAATGTGTCAGTTGTATGGATAAATGCAATGTTTGTAGCAGTGGCACAAGCTGTACTACTTGTGAAAGCGGATATTATTTCGATGTGCCTACGTCTAGCTGTAAAGTGACTACATGTGACTCTGGAACTTATTATGATGAAAACTCGTGTAAAGCATGTTCTGCTCCTTGTTTGGCTTGCTCCAGCTCAACTTTCTGTTATACTTGTATTACAGCTGACTTTTCAATTGACGCCAGAGCTGGAACTTGCAACTGTGTGGCTGGTAAATGGTATAAGTCTTCTAGTAAGACTTGTGAGCTCTGTGGCCAGTACTGCTCAACTTGCACAGGATCAGCTGAATTCTGCTCAACTTGTATTGATTCTACTATGACTTATAATGCAGTAACAGGAGTGTGCACATGTCCAGCGAAAACTTATTTCAGTACAGGAGTCTGTAAGAGCTGCGCTGATCCTTGTTCGAATTGCAGCAGCCTGACGTTCTGTTTAAGCTGTGTTGATGCTACAATGACCTTGGCAGCAGCTACTGGTGTTTGTAGGTGTAAGGATGGATTTTACTTTGATTCAGCAAGTCATAAGTGTTTGGCTTGCGATGTTACATGTGCTACCTGCTCTAGCTCATCAAGTTGCTCTACTTGCAAAGATCCTACAATGTCTATTAGTGCTTTTAATTGATAAGAAGACAAAATTTAATCCTTTTTAATAGTAAATTTTAAGGTATTATAGACTACTTCTATTTAAATTTTAAATTATTTTCCACATAAAAAGAAAGATAAATTTTATTGATACTTAACGGGAAATTAGTGCGGTGTTTGTACTTGTCCTGCTCGCCAATATTTCGACACTCAATCTCTGTCCTGCAAGAACTGCGATGCTACCTGTGGAAAATGCACAAACTCTTCTTCATCATCTTGCACTGCTTGCAGAGATGCAGCTATGACTTTGACCAATGGAGTTTGTACTTGTCAAAGCACCCAATATTTCAATTTGGTTACAAACGCCTGTAAGACCTGCACTGGACCTTGCAAGAGCTGTACCTCTGATACTTTCTGCACATCTTGTCTTGATACAGCTACTCTCAATTCTCAAACCGGAGTCTGCTCATGTGCTGACGGCCAATACTTTAACTCTACCCTTTCCAAATGCACAACTTGCAATGGTCTCTGCGACACCTGCTCCTCATACTCAACCTGCATAACTTGTGTTGATAAGACAAACCCAATCTCCAATGGTGTATGCACATGTGCAAACGGATACTATGCCTTAGATAAACAATGTGTTAAGTGTCCTTCCCCATGCTCAACTTGTTCCAGCGCCACAGTATGTACTGGTTGTAAGAAACACGCAACTCTAAATAACTCAAGCAAAAAATGCACTTGTGACAGAGGCTATGGCCTTAATAGCACTGATACTTCTGGATATTGTGTTGCTACTTGTAATAAGCTTTGCACTGTTTGTGACATTGATAATGCCAATCTTTGCTCTAGTTGTGTGACAAATGCTGAGCTTACAGGAACAGCTTGTGCTTGTACTGCTAATTCTGCATATAGTAGTGCAGCTGGAGGGTGCGCTTGCAATGCAGGGTATACTTTGTCAAATAGTAAGTGTGTGGTATGCAAGAGGTATCTTGCACCAAGTGACTTATTGTCTGCTGAATTCAGCTCGTCGTGGACGTCAATTTCTATTAATTTCAATACAAAGGTGGACACCTCAGTTGACCCGTCCTGCTCGAAAACTTTCACCGCAGCAACAGTAGCCTTGTTTGGAACTGGTGCAGTTTGCTCATGGACTGATAAAAAGACACTCAAAATAGCGTTAGGCACTGGCTTTTCACTGAGGTATAGCACTCTTTATTTGGATGGGACTTATATTCTGAAAGATTCTACTGATCCTTGCACTACTAACTATCAGCCTCTTTCGCTGAATCCAACAGCTACATCTAGTCCTGTTCCAGCAGCAGTTATAACTGGCCAATCCAGCTTTACTTTAGGCTGCGGATCTGATCCTCTTACTATCATAATTATAAAATAGGCATATTCTAATTATGAGGTTTGTCTCCACCCTGTGAATTTGTCCTAGTAATGATAGAGTAATAAAATCCAGTGATGTTCTGAACTACACCCAGTCTTTAGGGGCTGGAATATCTAGGGTGTGCCTGACAGACTCATGCTGACTGTCAAGAGCTGAAGAATAAAAATCTTAGGATTCAAATGTCTAAGAAGAAGCTTGCATAATGGACAAAAATTGTTTGGGTCAGCAGCCAGATAATCTCAAGAGCGAACTCTTTGGGACAACCCCCAAAAAGTTTTATGGCTAGAGAGAGATGAAATTTTAAAATTGATTAAGATCCTCTTACATTCTCTGGTGACAAATCTACAGGATCTCTAGGAAATAATTTATCTTACCTCTGGGCCGTTACTTCAATATCTCCAGCTAACTCCAAAGTATCGGACGCCATCAATAAGAAAGCAACTGCTTCAATTTCTATAGACCGTTCCTACTTTGACTCAACTACCACGACTACAGTGACTGTCAGTTTAACAGTGACCAATTTCTTGACCATTTCAAACACTGCTTCCTTTACAACCACAGTCACTGGTGGAAATGCATTGACAGTAATATTTGACCAAGGCAATACAGTCTCTATGAAATCTTCAACGTCTAAAACACTTAAAGCAAAAGTCACTTCTCTCTGTGGAACAACTACTGGAACTATCACTTGGGCATGGAGCTACGACAGCGGGCCGACAATAGACTCTGCCTCAATTCTTGCTAACGCAAATGCAGATAAGCTAACTATTAATGCGAATGCTTTGGCAGCAAGCTCTACTCCATATGTATTTAAAGCAACTGCTTCACAAGTCAGCAATGGGTCGACAATTACAGGAAGTGCCACTATTTCAGTTACAGTAACCGCTTCACCATTAAGTGTTGGGCTATCTAAAACAAGTGGAGATGTTTCTCCTGACAGAGACTATACTGTTAACGCCCAAAATTCAAAAGACCCTGACAATCCTAGCTCGACTTACAACGATTTCAAATATAAGTGGACTTGTTTGAATAGCTTAGATAACAGTGCATGTGTAGGAGCTGATGGCAAGACTCCTTTGAGTAGCGATACTGACTCCACTTTGACTATTCCTTCATCACAAATGGTTAAAGGAGCCCAATGGGAGATTACTTGCACTATATCTAAAGACACAAGAACCGCATCTGCTACAATATCTCTAACTCCTCGTCTTATGATGATTTTAAAAACCCGATTTATATATATTGAATAATTAATCTTAAATCAAATTATTGCTTGAAGATACTTTTTCTAGCAAAGGAATGCTGATTTTATAAAAATAGACTCTTTAAATAGTTTGCTCGCTAATCTTTATCTTATTTTAATTATACTTGCCTAAAGCATATTGAAAGTCCTGAAGGCTTATCCTAACCCCTTAGACTTCCCTTTCTGCTTGTGATTTGCGTTTCACGACAAGACAAAGGTTGTTCCTGCCGTATGAGGCCTACGCCCGCTATCCGGTAGTCAGATTGTCGAGTATGTGCCAGCAAATATTACCATCATGGAAAATTAAAAAAATGATTAAGAGATTAATAAATTAAATCCGAAGCAAGGGCATAATTCCTCGCTTCATGCTGGAAAATGGTCCTAATCGGCAAAGAAAATAGCCAGTGGATTTGTCGTGTGATCCCTTTCCAACTCTTGGCTCCTTCCTCTAGGCAGAGCTTTGATTTGAAGTAAAGCATGCAGGCAATTAGTCCTATATTACGCTTTATCAATTAAAATGTATCCAGATGCAAATTCAAAAGCGCCATATCCCTCCTCACAGGAGCTGCGAAGCTGGGCTACTTCGTTCGCCATTTTAATTCATGCTTGCTCGCTAGTCAAAAGGTGGGAGTAAATATTCTGAGCAAGACATCTGACGTCTCAATTGAAATTGAATACAAAGTCGAAAAGTTTAGCCTATCCTCGAATATTGTGATAACTGCTCAAGTCACAGCTGCTTCTACAGCTACTTTGAAATGGACTGAAAATTCAGGATCAATCAGCATTTCTCCTAACTATTTGTCTACAATGTCTGTGCCTTCTAGTCAGCTAATTGCAGGCTCGACCTATACATTTACCCTTACAATTACATCTAATGATGTTAGCATAACCGTTGAATATCCAGTCACCCTTAATCTTGGTGCAGTTTGTACCAAAGATCCTAGTATAAGTCCAGATACTGGCACAGCAATCACTACAATATTTAAGCTAAGCATTGAGGACTGCTATGATAAAGACGAAGAAGACTACCCATTATCATACACTTACTTAGACTACTCCAACAATAAAGCATACACTCTTGGCTACACCTCAGAAATTAATTCGCTCTCCACATACCTTTTCCCTCAGAAGAATACCATCACCATTCGTGTTTGTGATTACTTGAAGACTTGCAATGACTATAAGAAAGATGTCACAATTGGAAACTTTAATAGCAGGCGTTTAGAAACAAGCTCTTTAATGGATTCTTATAAAGAAAGCACGGTTGACGTTGATAATGTGCCTTCTACCATTTCGCTATTTTGCAGCTCAGCGACTATTGATAGTGATCTATTCTCCCTTATGTGGACTGATTTGCAGAATTATATTTCCAGCAATGAGGTGAATAATGATGTATTGGAAAATGCATTAGGTGCAACTTACTCAATGACAGGCCAGACAGAACAGATGAGTGTAGACATGTTCCAGACATTTGCTTTATGGCTTTCTAAAATCATTGTGGATAACTCTGATCTTGTGCCAAGCCAAGATAACATGAATACTATAGTGGCTCTTGCTGATAATTATTTGGCATATGGAAACATGACTGAGTTTTCTAGTCTGTCTCTTGAAGGATATATTATGAACATTGATACATTCCTGACATATTGGGAAATAGCAGCTACTAAGGATGATTTGGTAACTCAAGGAGCTATGGATGGATCTCAAAACCTAAGAAATTTATTTTTCCAGAAATTTTCCTCTGCACTATTTGATTGAATTTTTTTCTTGTCAGACATTTTGTCGACAAAATCCTTTTTTTGATCAATATCGATTAGAAAAAAATTACTCAGAAATGGCTGCAAAAGGAAATGTCACTTAGAAAAGTATTCAGCCCTCAAAACACTGATATAACTAAAATTTATAAGTACAGAGACTTCCCGACCGCGATGGCCAATCAAACAGTCCCGCTCTCCAACAACCGCACTATTTCTATGCCTACAAAATTCAGCTATTCTGACACTGACATCATGAATATTAAATTGCACTATTTCAACACCTCAAACGACTATTCTGACCTTGTTATGCTGAGCTTTGCACAGTCAGGAACTTATGAGAACTTAAAACTTGAAACTACAAACGAGACGTATGTGCCATTCTCTACCACTGATTATCCAGTTATCTTGGAAATGCCGATATCTCAGAATATCACTGAAGAGTATGAATGGACTTGCTTGTTCTATAATGAGACTAGTAAGGCATGGCTTCATGATGGCTGCACTGTAACTGAAATCAAAAATGATAGCGTTGTATTTGAAGTCTATCACTTCTCTATGTTCAAGCTTGGACAAGCTGAACCCCAAGCTCCACCGAATCCATATCCTCAACCTTCTGGGCCTTCTTGTGGCGATAACTACGCTCCACTTTATATTCTGGTCGTCGTCCTCTTCATTTCTATGATTTTGGCTCCAATTATGATTATATATGATAGGCTTGAAAAGGTAGGAAAGACCGTGGAAGAAACTCCTCATCCTGCTCATGCTCCAAGACCTACTGAGCGAGCCTTGATGTCGCCTTCTACTGATGGCTTTGAAACTGAACAAAGAACCACAAGGCACTTCTTCACAGGTGCTCAGCCTTCAGATTCAATCGAGCTCGCTGAAGGAGAAGAAATTGTTGAAGCATCAGAGCAAAGGAGTTCCGACAACGACAGTGACGAAATTGTAGACTCAGTAAACATTGATTTGACTGAAAACTCATATGCTCAGCCAGTTGCAACTGAAACTGAAGTAGAGAAACCTGAAGATGAGTCTAAGACAGAGCTTGCTGAATTGATTGAAGGACATTTGATATTTGGTTTGGTTTACTTCAGAAGCAACTTCTCAAGATGGGCTAGGCTATTCACGCTGACAACAATCATTATATTTGAACTTTTACTTGAAGGATTGTTGCTATTTGGATTTGAAAACACTGACTCAGGATCCTCAGCATCCACTGAAACACTGTTCAATGACTATGAAGCTAAGTACTTCGGGTATACTATTTTGGCTCTTGCCATTGCAATTCCTATAGAAATTTTCATGATAATTGCGTTGAGTATTGATAGAACTAAAGCTCCAGCTTGGACAGCTGCTGCAGTTGCACTAGGTATTACTATCATTATTGGCTCTATAATTGGAATTGTTATGCTTAGCTTCTCGTTCTGCTTCGAGTGGAGTGGATACTGGGCTATTTGCTTCCTCTATGGAATCTTGATACAGATATTCATATTTGAGACCTTCTACATGATTGTGAGATATTTTATTCTCCAAATGGTTCCACAGGTGGAAGAAACCAAGACTAAGGCTTAAATAACCTTTTCTATTAAACTCTTGTTTTTAATAAATAATAATTATAAATTCTTCTATTTTAAATCTAATAAAAATAACTCATATTTAAGTAAATTTACAAGAGATTATTTGTTTGTCTAAAGTAATTTGATAAAATCTCGAAGCTTATTAATATTTTATAACTAAAATTTGCATTTAAAGAGAGGTATAACTTTTACTATTCAGCAACGCTAGTCAGGATTATTGCCCCTCTGAAATTTTTATGCATAATTATTGATAATAGAGAAAAAAGTCATCAAATATATAAATATTAAAATTTTTGTTTTCTCATATACTAAAATCTAAAGCAATATTATACATGAAAATTATAAAAAATTGATTTATTTGCCTTCAATCATAAGGTGAATATTTTTAAATGCATCAAATCCTCACTATATAGTGTAGAAAGAATTATTTTTTATTTTTATTTCTAAAGATAAATGTTAAAGTCAATGTTTTATATGCCTTGCTGAAACATAAATGGCCTATAGCATTTGCATTCTTGGATGCTAAATTTATTCTTTTCTATTTTCTGGATAGCTTTGCCTGGCAAACTGTTATTAAGCTCAAGAAATTGTATCGCCCTTTTGATAATGTTGGAAATTTGAGCTTTAACTGTTTCATTAATCCCTCTATTATTTTCATTTGGAACCGAATTTTTAATAGAATTTTTGAATTCCTGGTATTCCTCTTTAGAAATAAAACTATTATCCGGCAATTCAAAAAACTTTTTAATCAATTCAATCCAATCTTGATTTAATGTGTCAATAGTGCATTTATATCTTTCCTCAAAGGAGATTTCATGTGATTCAATACTTATTTCACCTGCTTGGTTATCTTTTATCAAATCATATGCCGCACGAAGATCCTCCAGCGCTTGCACTTCAAATCCTATATCATTGAGAAGGCTAGCCCTATAACAAAGATACAGAGGGTTAGTAGCTTTACTTCATACTGCTTCATTATAGCAATCTATTGCGTCATAGTACTTTCCTAATCTGGAAAGAGCATGCCCTTTATTATTCCAAATAAAAGCATGTCTCTCAAAAAGTTTAATTGCCTCGTCATAACATACTATTGCATCTGAAAATTTCCCCATATCGCAAAGAGCATTAGCTTTATTAAAGTAAGCTAAAATCTTGCCAGTTTTGGATATTGCTATATTTTTATTACTTTCTATTAATTTAGCTTTTCTCTTTGACCTTAACGGCTTTTTAGGTTTTTCCTCAAGCAATTTGTCGTAGCATTCAATTGCTTCATCATTTCTCCCCAATTCATAAAGTGCGCATCCTTTATTATAGTAAATTTCATCGTCTGTAGGGTCAAGTATAATTGCATTATTATAGCACTCTATTGCTTCCTCATTTCTATCCAAATCATAAAGGGCACGCCCTTTTTTGCTATAAAGTTTAAATGCATCTCGAGGATTGAGTGCTAGTTTTTTGTTGTAGCGTTCTATTTTTTCAAGCCTTCTGCACAAATCATAAAGTCCGTATCCTTTATTAATATAATCTGCTGCTTCATCAGGACTGAGTTTATAGGTTCTATCACAGCACTTTATTGTTTCGAGCTTGGTATCTGACCTTTTAAGAGCAACATGCTTATTATAGCAAGCAATTTCAATAAGAACTTTTCGATCTAAGTCAAATTTTAAATATTCTCTTCCAGAGCCGCTATCAATAGCTGAGATATAAATCCCTCCTTTATTATATGAACAATATGTGAGAAAAGGATTAAAATTTATATTTGACTCTGCAACTCGACTTCAGGTAGTGTAGCTTGAGATTTTACTCTCATAGATTCATCCACCTTCAAATTCAATCAAATACAGTCTCTCTTCTGTATTTACTAACACATTTGTTTTGTTTCCATAAAACGGAAGAGGAATATCTGAGAATGAGTCAATATCAATTGAGTAAAGTAAAAGATAGTTTGGATTATGAGTAAAATTTATGGAAATTAAAATATTTCCATTAAAAATTATGCAATGACAGCAGTTGTCATATACTCTTTTTATAGTTAATTCACGCCATATGTTTAAATCCATATCATATCTACTAGATATAAAATCGTATCCCCCAAAGCAATAGACACTCCTGTTGAAATAGACAGCAACAGCGTAGCCATGGGGCTTCTGATATGGCAATAAGCGGACTTTATAATTTCTATCAACTATAAAGGCACTGAAAGCATGCTTTTCTGATTCATATGTACCAAATAGCTCACCATTTGGAAGCTGAGCAATGCAATGTATTTTATCTAATTTTCATTGGTATCTAAAGTCTTTCATATCTTCTCTTTCATTTTCAGTGTCATAAATAAACAGCTTAGTTTTTTCATTACTTTCACCTATAAGATAGAGAGATGCGTTCTGATGATAAGAGTTGACAAAACCTTGATAAGCTTGGCTGAATAAAAAACCATAGGCATGATTCTCATATAATAAGCAATTTTTCCTGAAATTTTGCTCTGCTTTTGCGCTATTGGGTTTACTTAATAAGGAAATTCTTTTTGATTGCAATTCATTTAAAGAGCAAATATACTTAAAGCTGGTATAATGTTCTAAGTCATCTGGAATTGTTGCTCTTGCGATCTTAAAATCATCATAAGGCTGTAAAAGCATGAGATCAGAAATGGGGGCTTCTTGTTTTGAAGTATTTGATATCTTTGCAATTGATTCATTTATTTCTTCTAAATCAGTATTTAGCTTTGATAAAGTTTCTTCAACACTCTTTTTTGAGCTATAAAGATTTACTCTAAAAGAACCCAGGACAACCTTCTTACTCCCGCCCTTTAAATTGAAGCAAGTTATAGCCTCTTTAAATTGGAACTCTCAACAATGAGGGAACATAAAAAATTTTTTCGCTCACACTTTTTTTATAAAAAAACCCAATTATTTAAATATTAATTGTTTAAAATTTAATATATCAAAATATTTTTTTATTGCAAATTTTTTTTGTTCGCTCAAAGATAATACTTTTTACACAAAAAATACTAATTTACTAGTCATTTTGTTAGCTTACGGAGGATGGGATTAAAACAAAAAGCCAACCCTGTTTGAAATTCGAACAGAATTCTTGTTCCATATTAAAGAGGGTTGGAGTTAAGTTTCTCTTTCTTAGACTTTTCTCTTGAAAGGAATCTAACTCTCCAGACTGCTTAAGTGAGCAATGACTATTAAAAATGATAAATAATAAACATAAGTTTTTTATTATACAATTTAAAAAATCATAATTCTTGACTATATAATTTTATAAAAAAAAATTAATCTCATAAAGGATAAAAAAATTGTCCCTATTAAGGAAAAAGGAGCAAGAATTGCATCTTTAGTTCGTTTGCAAGGCTCTACATAAATAAAATCAAAGGCATGAGCTCTGCATGGGAGTTTGAGATGATCTCCAAGATGGATCTCGCAGCAGTAAGTTTCAGGAGATGAACAACAGCAAACAATTTGAGGTTCAAGTTCACAGCCTAGTTTAGATTAGATTAGATTAGATTAACGATGTGTCTTTATAGTCCCCACTTCCATGCGTGGTATTCCTCCGCGCTCCTTGAGGAGCCGTGCTGGCACGAGCGAAAAGGATGGACTTCCATCACTGGTTCTCTGAGCCCAGGCCGAAACCCCTGGTTTCTCGGTAGTGGGTTGCCCTATTGAGTCGTCAGCCGACTGTCGCTGGGCACCACCATTTCCAACTCAGCCTTTCGCACCGAATTACGCCAGTCTTTGCCTCCGGTTGGCCAGATCGCCCTCCTGAGAGGACCCTTTTAACTGGAGAGACTTGCGCCCTTGGGTTCTCTGGTCTAGCTTCGCCTCCCCTCTTTTCTGGATCATCTCCAAGAAAGAACTCAACCCCTTGCGGGATTCGGGGCTAAGCCACAAAGTATTCTAGGCAGGTAACTCACCCTTCCGCTTTCGGACACCGAGTCTGGGCCTCTGCGCTACTGGCAAAAAGAATGCGAAAAACTGCTGCTCGGGTCAAGTCCCAAAATCAGCGGAAATTGGGCTGGGCCTTTCGCCTTGAGGCTAACTCTCCCCTTGGGTAGCTCTCCGCATCCAAAAACCATGTCCGGCATACATAAGGACACCCGCCACGGAAGGACGGGTCGCTCGTCTCCGGCCATTTTATGTATATTCACAGCCTAGTTTAAAGCATAGGTGCGCCATTATATTAATCACAATTAGAAGCCCCCCAATTTTAATTTAACTGATATTCCTAACATTCAGGCATTAAGTTTATATTGATATCATTTTAGCTAACAGATTCTATTGTTTTAGATCTCTTAAATTGAGCTTTAAGCTCTTCAAAAACTTAGCTAATCTAAATCAAAGCTCTGCTTTATAATACTATCAGCTTTTTTCTATTGAATTCATTAAGCCTCTTTGCAGCAAATGGGCTAATCAGAGGAAAAATTGAGGCAAGGCTCAACAAGATCTAAATAGTGCAAATCTTTTAGTTAGAGAGGGTTCCAGATATAATGAAATCTGGCAAGCTCCTTAGGGTTGGCTAGAACGGCTCCGAAGTTGGAAATAATATTACCCAGAATAATAGAATGCGAACTACTGAAAACCCTGGGGTTTCAGATTAGGCTCTAAAAGCCTTGGATAAAACCACTCCTCAGCGTCCCCATAGCTGGATTGCTCTGGAGTAGGCACGCCCTAAAATAGCATATCACCAACTTATTCTATCAAAAAAGTTAAATTTCTTCAAGAAAATAAAAATTAAAGAATAGTCATAGCTTAGGATTGCTTATGACTTGACTCTCATAAGATTTCCAACTCATAGAGAAACTTATATTTAAAATTTTTTTTTGGGCTTTACATATTTAAATATGTAAATACTTGAAACAATAAATTATAAAATATATTTTAGATTGCAATTTATAATTTTTTACTTTCCTAATTATTTTCAATTTAGCAGGTGAACACACTCAAGATTCAGAATTGAAGAAGCTTAAGAAATTTTTAAAACTTTTGTAGAAAAGAAAACTGTAATTTTAAATTGCTGATTGCAGTCGGAAAATCATGCAGAATTCCTAGATCATGGTGTTTATTCGTCGACTTATACTGGAAAGTCTTATGGCCATATTAAACTTTAATCTTAATTATTTTTAACATAAATTTTTAAAAAAATTAAATTAATCCACCTAAAATTGCTCGATCATTGAGCGAGGGCTAGAAGATTTAGATTTTTTATAAATGCAATTCTTAATAAATAATTTAGTGCTTAACTTAATTATGATTTTAGTCAGATATATGCTTTCTTATATCTATGATCAATTAGTAGGCTCAAATTGTTCTAAAAGCTGCTATTTTTTCGCAATATCATTTGCCTTTATAAGCTTTATCAAGTAAAATGGCATTGTGCACAGTTACGCAACGTCAAAATATTCAAGTTAAAATGCCTCAAAAGAAGATCAAAAGCGTTAAAAATATGAAAAAAAGAAAAATGCCTAAAAAATTTATAAAAAACTTCCACCCTCGCAGAGGATGAAAGATAAGTTTGTGGCGCAAAGTGAGATGAGAGTATAATGGATGAAACTCATCAGATTTTATGGATTTCGATTTTCAACCCAGCTTTGGAAAAATGTTGACAACCAGATTGAAGAATCTAGAAAAAAAATAGAAGATAATAAGGTTTTAGAGCAAAAATTGACAGAAATAAAAGAGTCTAATAAAGAAAAGAAAATTTATATTGCAAAAAATATAGCAAGCGATGGAAAATCTGGTTGTTTTAAGTTGTCAAGCATTGAAGATGCTATGCTGAAAGCAATGATTAAATTATAAATTTAGTTAATTATGATGGTATGCATACTCTATTTTCAATGATGCCATTCCATATATGGAGCAGAATCTAAAATAAATTATAATTTTAGACTAGGAGATTAGTAATTTTCTTTCTATTATAAGCCAATTTTCAGTTTAATTATGTCACCATTGGAAAGACATATTAAAAAATTTCATAATAAAAATTAAATGACATTTTGGATAGCAACAGAAAGTAAAAATATTTATGCTTCAGAGCCTAAAAAGAAGCCTAAAGCTGTAAAAAATATGAAAAAGAGAAAAACTCCAAAGAAATTGGTGAGAAACTTCCATCCCCGTTGTAGAGGATGAAGGGTAAGTCATTGGCGCAAAATGAGATGGGAGTATAATGGATGAGACTCATCACAATTTATGGATTTCCCTTCTCACTTAAGCTACGGGGAAAATGCTGAAAAAGAAATTAAAAACGCCCGAGCAAAAATAGAAGAAAATAAGGATTTGGAGCAAAAACTTACAGAAATAAAAGAGTCTAATAAAGAAAAGAAACTTGATAAGGCAAAAAAATATAAAAGGCGAGGAGAATATTTAGATGTTTATAAGTTTAAGCTGTCAACCATTGAAGATGCTATGCTGGAAATATTGTCAAAGATATAAATATTGATATTTTTAAATTATATGAATAATTTATTTAGTTCTCAATATTTAATGAATTTTGATTCTATCGATCAAAAGCATAATGCACAAAATTAATGCTAAAATATTGATATTTGGTTATAAGGTAGATTCATCTTCGATTAGTCGCTTTCAAGACATATTGCATCTAAAGGCTTAGCCACGAGGTCGGCTTCCTCAACCTAGCTTTACGGTAGAGTAATTTCCATAATCGCTCAGAGATCTCCGTTTCCTACTCGAGCACCAAATTACAAACCCTGCTTAGCCCGTTCAGATTGAGTTTTTTTCGACAGAAGAGACTCTCACTTCTTTACTACTTGCTCTCTGTGGAGCCTAGTCTTTCATCCTTTCAATTGAGTCCTTTTCAAATGTAATCAAAACCGCTTATGCAATTCCTGACAAAATCACTTAGCAGTTGAGGCAGGTAAGCCACTTTGCCTCTTTCGAACACGCATTCTGGACAAAAAAGCTCAAGCCAGCCACTGATCAGTGGAAATAGTTCTTAGACAGCTTCTTGCGCCAAAATACTACTTTGGTATGCATAAGATAAGAGTCACTGACCATTTTATGCATATTACGAATAAATTCTCATAATGCCAAAGCTCATAGCAGACTGCCAAAGCTTTCAGATGGACTTATTAGGTTCACCGGTTTGACCACAAATCTGCTAAATTTATATAAATAAATTCAATATAAACAAATAAACATTCATCTCTCTGTTGCTATTATTTTAAAATGAATTTTAGCAGGTTAAGTTATTTGAAATTATTAATTTAAAGTAAAATCAAATAATCCTAAACAATTTTCAAAATTCACAAAAAAGCTATTTAAAAGCGATGCAAAATTTCTATGTAAAATGAAGGAATTAATTTTCCCTTTTATCAATTTATCTAAATAAATTTCAATTACATTAAATTTTAAAATTTTTAATCAAAACATTTATTAAATTTATATTTATTTAACTCGATAAATAATTTTCTTAAATAAAATACCAAAGGCTTGGCGAAATATTTTTACTAACCATCTTTTATTTAGAAATTGCTAAAAATTTACTGATTGTCAATAATTCAGCCCAAAGTCTTCCTGATTGAATAATTACTCAAATTTAATTTGTTTTATCTAATGCTCAAAAAAATCTTTCCTTTAGCTTTTCTCCATATCGAGGATGGGTTCGTTTTCTATTTAAAATATAAAGACCCTCATTTAAACTAAAAGTTCATAAGGAAACAAGAAACTTTAAAATTGTCATTAATTCATTTGTCTCAAATACTTTAAATAGAAATTATTAGTGGCGAATTATTAGAAATTCGACATCTTTTGGTCAATTGTCTATTGATTTCTTGATTCTAGCTAATATTTAAGATTCAAAGGAAGTTGTTGATAATTTTTGTTTGTAAAATTTATCAAAAGATATCAAAAGTTTATCTCAATTCTACGTGTTTCTTATAATTTAATCTAATTAATAACTATATTAATCTTTTAATCCCTTATCAGGTCCTTAGCTTAATGCTCCCATAATTATAAAAATAACTTTATTTGTCTTTGGAATTGCGCCATTCTTATCCAGCCAATAATTTTATCATCTTAATTTAAGCCTCTCGTCCAACAACCTTTCATAATTTAAGTTTATAAGCTAAATTTTATTGATAAAAAGGGTCACTTAAATTATAGGAATTTTGCCATTGATCTAAAGCCACGATTTATAAAATATGTCTAAGCGATTTCTTCTTTGCTTTATCGTAGCTTTTATGCAGCTTCATGCTGCTGAAGTCGCTGATTCGAACGTTCCTCTTGCTAAAATCAGTGATAAGTTTAACTTTACGTTGACATCTGACTATGTGGCTAATGAAGACCCTCCTCCAGAAAATATACCTGTGATGAGAGAGCCTCAAGGAGCAAGGTATGAAAGAGCTCTTTCGGCCACTCCCTGCTCTCCTGGGAATTATGACAACTCAGGTACTTGCTCCCCTTGTGGGACAATGTGCGCTTATTGTGATGACAATGGAAACTGTTTAGGCTGCCAAAACAACTATACAATGAAAATCAGCTCAAATAAAAAGGGCTGCGAGTGTAAAGATGCTACTGCTACAGCTGGAACCTGCGTTTGTCCACAAGATAATCCTTGGTTTGATGGATCGACTTGCCAAACTTGTGAATCAGGCAGTTATTATGGAAGCTCTGGATGCATTGCTTGCTCAATATCAGGGTCTATTAGAGTTAAATCAATAATCAAAGCCAAGAAAAGTCCAAGCTGCTGTCCTGACGGCAAATATTTAGATAGCTCAACTTCAAAATGTTCAACTTGTGATACAAACTGTGAGCTTTGTGAAGATGGAACTGCTGGCCGTTGTGATAAATGCATTAATAAATTAAGGTTGGTGTCACAGGTTAAAATAAAGAAAACTTCTTGCTGTGGCGATGGACAATTTAGAAGTAGCGATGTTAGTCCATGTAAAGATTGCCCTGATAAAAATTGCAAAAACTGTGAAGACAGTGGAAGTGGGGATAATTGTCTCCAATGCAAAAAGAAATTATCCTTCAAGAATGTACTTGGAATTAAAAAAACGTCTTGCTGTGACGAAGGATATTATGTTAGTAGTGATCAGACTTCATGTGCACTCTGCGATGATAGTGTGAATTGCAAATATTGTGAAGACAGCGGAAAAGGGGAGACTTGCATCCAATGCTCTAATCTCTTAACGATAGCTGCCAAGCTGAGATTAAAGAAAACAACTTGCTGTCTTGATGGATATTTCATTAGCAGCACTACCACTGAATGCTCAAAATGCCCTGATGATAAATGCAAGCTCTGTGAAGATAATGGAAGTGGGGATACTTGCATTCAATGCTCCAAAATTTTAACTGTTACAGATACTTTGAGAATAAAGAAAACATCATGCTGTAGCGTTGGAAACTTTGTTAGTGACAAGCATTCTTCATGCATCGCCTGTAAAGACTCAAACTGCCAATACTGTGAGGATAGTGGAGACGGAGAAAATTGTCTTCAGTGCCCAAAGACATTTTCTTTTACAGATAAACTTCAAATAAAGAAAACTTCATGCTGTCAAGAAGGAAAATTTGTAAGCAGTGATCAGCCTTCTTGTGGAGACTGCTTTAACTTAAATTGCAAATACTGTGAAGACAGTGGAAGTGGAAAAAATTGTCTCCAATGCAAAAAGAAATTATCCTTCAAGAATGTACTTGGAATTAAAAAAACGTCTTGCTGTGACGAAGGATATTATGTTAGTAGTGATCAGACTACATGTGCACTCTGCGATGATAGTGTGAATTGCAAATATTGTGAAGACAGCGGAAAAGGGGAGACTTGCATCCAATGCTCTCATCTCTTAACGATGACTGCCAAACTGAGATTAAAGAAAACAACTTGCTGTCTTGATGGGTATTTCATTAGCAGCACTACCACTGAATGCTCAAAATGCCCTGATGATAAGTGCAAGCTCTGTGAGGACAAAGAAAGTGGCTCAAGTTGTCTTCAATGCTTAAAGACCTTATCCTTCACAGATACACTTCAAGTAAAGAAAACTTCATGCTGTCAAGAAGGAAAATTTGTAAGCAGTGATCAACCAACTTGTGGAGACTGCTTTAACTTAAATTGCAAATACTGTGAAGACAGTGGAAGTGGAAAAAATTGTCTCCAATGCAAAAAGAAATTATCCTTCAAGAATGTACTTGGAATTAAAAAAACGTCTTGCTGTGACGAAGGATATTATGTTAGTAGTGATCAGACTACATGTGCACTCTGCGATGATAGTGTGAATTGCAAATATTGTGAAGACAGCGGAAAAGGGGAGACTTGCATCCAATGCTCTAATCTCTTAACGATGACTGCCAAACTGAGATTAAAGAAAACAACTTGCTGTCTTGATGGGTATTTCATTAGCAGCACTACCACTGAATGCTCAAAATGCCCTGATGATAAGTGCAAGCTCTGTGAGGACAAAGAAAGTGGCTCAAGTTGTCTCCAATGCCATAAAACTTTATCTATTTCAGATACTTTGAATGTTAAGAAAACCACTTGTTGCGAAGAAGGAAAATTTGTTAGCTCTTCTCATTTACAATGCAAAGACTGTGCTGATTCAAATTGCAAACACTGTGAAGACAGCGGAGACGGTACAGTTTGTAAACAATGCAAAAAGAAATTAAGCTTTACAGATACTTTGGAGATAAAGAAAACATCATGCTGTCAGGAAGGAAAATTCGTTAGCAGTACTCACACTGCATGCACAACTTGTGATAGCCTGAATTGCAAGTACTGCGAAGATAGTGGAGACGGGCAAAAATGTCTTCAATGCTATAATCTCTTACTCCCTCCGTGAGCGAACAAAGCCATTAGAAAAATCCCTATTTTTTACCCAAAATATCCACTTCTGTGAGTGAACAAAAATGTTTTTTAATATAAAAATTTTTTATGATAATTATTATAACGAGATCTCTAGCAAATTTTGATTAATTTTAAATAGCTTGCATTTTAAATATAAATTCGCAAATTAAATTAACTTTGCTTCTCACTTTTTACAATTGTATTTTTTTGATTTTAAAAAAAATTACTATAAAATCTATACATAAACTTTTTAAAAAAAAATTAACCCCTCCATGAGCGAACAAAATTTTTTTTGTTCGCTCACGGAGGAAAGGGAGTTAAGCTTTAGCAGCATCCTCAAAATAAAGAAAACGACTTGCTGCCCAGATGGACAATATGTTAGTAGCACTCAAACAACCTGCAAGCCATGTGATGACGATAAGTGCAGCATTTGTGAAGATAGTGGATCTGGCACAACTTGTCTTAAATGTTCTGGCATCTTAACTATTTCTGGCACTTTGAAAATAAAGAAAACGACTTGCTGTGAAGATGGGAAATTTGTTAGCGGCACTAATCCTACATGCACTAACTGCTTTGACAGCAACTGCAATATCTGTGAAGATAGCGGGGAAGGAAAAGTTTGTCTTGACTGTGCTAAAAAGCTTAAATTTACAGACACCCTCAATATCAAAAAGACCACATGCTGCTCTTTAACTACTTACCGAAATGGCGATAATTGTGATCCTTGCCCTAGCAAATGTGATGCCTGTGGAGATGTGACCGGTGAATGTATAACATGTTCAGACAAAATCAGGTTCACTGGCACCTTAATCCACCCTTCTCCCCTTGAGCGAACAAAAAATCTTGTTAGCTAAAACGAAGGAGGCTAAATTTATCTTTAAGAATTAATATTTTAAATTTTAGAATAATTTTTTCTATCGAAATAAAAAATCCTAATTTGCAAATTAAAGCCAATTTTAAAATTTATAATAGATATTTATTATAATAATAATAATTTATATAACACAATAATATTATAAAAAGATTTTATATAAAAGCAATTTCTATTCGCTAACGGATGTGATTTTTAACCAAAATAGGGATTTTCCAATGGGTATGTTCACTTAAAGTGGGGGGAGTTAGTGAATCCATCATCGTGCTGTGAAGATGGAACTTATTACAGCGCTGGCTCTTGTGTGGCCTGTGACGAAACTTGTGCTACTTGCGATAAAGATACTGGAAAATGCCTTACTTGTCTGGATAAGATGAAAAGAGACTCAGATAGCAATGATATGAAATGCAAGTGTATAGGTGACCAAATTCAGACGGGGAAAGTCTGCTCATGCCCAACTGGGGAGTTTTTCAATGGGCAAGTATGCTCAGTCTGTGGCCATTTCTGCGACACCTGCACTTTGGATAGCGTCACTTGCGAAACTTGTGTTGATCAATCAAGAATGATGTTGAATCCCGATAAGCCTGCTGAATGCAAGTGTAAAGGAGATAATCAACAAGAAAAAGCAAATGGATCCGGCTGTATCTGTAAAACCCCAGACACTTATTTCAATAATGGTGACTGTACTCCTTGTGACGTAAACTGTTTAATTTGTAATGATGCTGGCGGATGCACAAGCTGCACTAAAAAGGTATCATTCCAAGGCTCCTTGATAGACCCTGCTTCATGCTGCAGTACAGGGACATTTTATGATAAAACTACTTCTGCTTGCATTTCTTGCAAAGATAATTGCGCTACTTGTAATGTGCACACTGGAGTGTGCGATACCTGTAAAGACGATTTTACAATGGAGAAAAACCCAGATGATGATAAAACATGTAGATGTAAATCAACTATGACTTGGGATGGGACTGCTTGCAAGTGTCCAGGCACTGGAGAAAAATGGTCTGGAACTGCATGTATAACCTGTGGCCACTTTTGTTCTACTTGTAATGCAGACGGTACAGTTTGTAGTGCTTGCACTGATCTTTCAAGAATGATGCTGAATCCCGCTAAGCCAGCTGAATGCATGTGTAAAGGAAATAATCAACAAGAAAATGGAGCCGGCTGTACCTGTAAAACCCAAGACACCTATTTCAACAATGGCGACTGTATTTCTTGCGGCGCAAACTGCTTAATTTGTGATGATGCTGGAGATTGCACGTCTTGTGTGAAAAATATAGCGATGACAGATATTTTAACTGATCCAGCTTTATGCTGCGTATCAGGGACTTATTATGACTCAATGCAATGAGACGATTAAAGTGATTCAGCATGGAGGGATATCAAAGCCTCACTTTTATTTCTAATCGACGGGATTCACAATCTTGAATGAGGAATTCACAAAATAGCCAGGCATCCTTCACTGTGCTGACCTCTTTTCAAACTCGACCTTGTGTGGGTGTCAAACCTGGCTGGCTCTATCAGGCTCTATGGCTCTATCTGGCAGTAAGGCTCTACCTGGCAGTCTGGCAGCCTGGCAGTCCGGCTCTATTGGCTCTATCGGCTCTACCAGGCTCTACTGGGTCTACTGGAAGTCTGGCAGTATGGCACTACTGGCTCTACTGGGTCTATATGGCAGTCTAACTCTACCGGCTCTACTGGCTCTAACTGGGCCTATATGGCAGTCTGACTCTACCGGCTCTACTGGCTCTACTGGATCTATATGGCAGTCTGGCTCTACCTGGGCAGTCTGGCAGTCTGGCAGTCTGGCTCTACCTGGGTCTACTGGCTCTACTTGGCAGTAAGGCTCTACTCATTAAATTCCAATCATGCTTTATAATTTAGATATCTTTTATAGGCCATTTGCTCAGATAAAAATAAGGTGCAGCCAGCTAGGACTCTTCACTAATTGCAAATACTATTATGTTAAAATTAAAAAATTAGTTCTGCTATAATTTTTTTTATAACTATAGATAAATCATAAAACAATTCTAATATAAAATTTTAACTCTTATGACTGAATCTTATTATCTTATTCGATAGACGGGCTCATGCCCTTAATTTTAACGCAATCATCAAAGATCCCTTGGGGGATTCACCCGCTTTGCGACCTTCCTTCCGTCCAGTCTCCTCCTTGCCTCTTGTAAAAGGCTCCAGTGTTGAGTGGGCAGGCTACGGGTTTGTGCAGCCTCCTGAGGCTGTGGAATATGAGGTTGGCATTCTGAAATCCCAAAAAATGGAATTTCTGGTAGACTGTCGGCAAAAGGGTTAAATCCAGGTCCTGGGACGTAACGCCCAGTTTCACGCTAGGCAGTTGCCCGATTGGTCTAGAAATTATCTGTAAATCTTGCTGGACTTGCCCTTTCCAAATCTGAACCCTCCTTTACTTCAAGATAAGAACCAGTCTCGAAGTTGGACTTGGGCTAGTCTTTGCCTCCTGCAGAATTGGTTACCTAGCATTGCCGTCCATGGGTTTTTGCGGCCTCCTGAGGCTGAGAGAATACGAAATTGGCATTCCGAAATCCCAAAAAATGGAATTTCTGGTAGCCTTTCGGCAAAAGGGTGAAGTCCAGATCTTGGGACGTAACGCCCAGTTTCACGCTAGGCAGTTGCCAGATTGGTCTAGGTATTACCTGTAGACCTTGCTGGGTTGCTCTTTCCAAATCTGAGCCCGCCTTACCTTCGAGGTAAAAACCAGTCTCGAAGTTGGACTTGGGCTAGTCTCTGCCTCCTGCAGAATTGATTACCATAGCATTACTGTCCTTTTCAAGGCTAGAAAAACCTTGCCGGATATAATTAAAATATGTGTCGAGGATGTATGGCTGTGAGGCCATATCTAGACGAAGACGCCATATTTTAATTATGATTTCACTGTTTTCAGTCTATTGCTAATAAATATCTTTAAAATTTTGATTTAAAATGATGGTGTAGTAAATAATATTTTGTTTTTGGTAGAGCCTTACTGCCAGGTAGAGCCAGTAGACCCAGATAGTCCCAGACTGCCTGACTGCCAGACTGCCAGGTAGAGCCAGTAGACCCAGATAGATCCGAACTGCCAGACTGCCAGGCTGCCAGGTAGAGCCATACTGCCAGGTAGAGCCGGTAGAGCTAGTAGAGCCTGACTGCCAGACTGCCAGGCTGCCAGGTAGACCCAGACTTCCAGACTGCCAGGTAGAGCCATAGAGACAGACTGCCAGGTAGAGCCGGTAGAGCCAGTAGAGCCGAACTGCCAGACAGCCATATAGAGCCAGTAGAGCCTTACTGCCTGATAGAGCCAGTAGAGCCAGATAGAGCCAGCCAGGTTTGACCATGTGGGTACTCCCGTAAAGATGCCCTACCAGGTGTGCAAAGCAGTAAAATCTTATCCTCATTTTATATGGCCAGCTGTATTATCCTGTACAGTAAGCCGTATTTGATATTGTGCATAAAGGTTTTACAGGAAATAGAACTATAATAAAATTCGTATAAGAGTTTTCTGAGAGAGCTCATTCTGTGTGCAGCCATTTAATTATTATGACTCAGTAAATCTAGTTTGCATTTCTTGTGAGGAAAATTGTGCTACCTGCGATGCCCACACTGGAGTATGTGATACTTGCAAGGAAACGAAGATGGAGGTGGACCCAACAAATACCAAAACTTGCCACTGCATCGGAGACCAAGTATTAGTTGGAGGAGAATGCACATGCGCACAAGGATCTTTTAACGGGCAAAAATGCTCAACTTGCGACACTTTCTGCAAAACTTGTGATGAAACCGGTAAATGCTTGTCGTGCATTGACAGCGACAGAATGATTTTAAGCACTACCGATAATAAAGTATGCGAATGCAAAGGATTCAATCAAATACCAACTGAATCCGGCTGCAGCTGTGCTGCAGGCAAATATTTCAGCAATGGCGACTGTGTTTCATGTGATATCACTTGTCCTGACTGTGACGCTAACACTGGAAATTGCAAGACTTGCGTTGATCCTTCTCCAAGAATGGCAGTCTCTCAGTCTGACTTAAAGAAATGTCAATGTCTCGGATCACAACAGCTTGTCTCCAATCAATGCTCTTGCACCTCAGGCTCTTATTATACAGGCAGCACTTGTGAGGCATGTGGTGACAACTGTCAAATCTGTGCCGATCTCTCAGGACAATGTAGCTCTTGCAAATCTCCAAGAATGATTTTTGACTCAAATGACTCAAAGAAATGCGTCTGCAAAGCTGGCCAACATCTAGTAGGATCGGACTGTGTCTGTGATGATGGAACTTATTATGACACAAACAATAAAGTTTGCATACCATGTGAGGCTAGATGTGCCACCTGCTCTGACGATGGAGCTTGCATTACTTGCAAAGAGGGGAGAAAAATGGATTTAGACTCAAATCAGCCAAAGACTTGCAAATGCAAATCAGATCAAACTACTGGACTTGACTGTTCTTGTGCTACTGGAAGCTACTTTGATACTTCTATTTCTAATTGCAAACCATGTGAAACCAACTGTTTAGCTTGTTTAGATTTCACTGGCGACTGCACATCTTGCAAAAAGAATATAGATCTGGAAGGAGATCTGATTGACCCAGCAACGTGCTGTGGAACAGGAACTTATTATAGCGATGGAGGCTGTGTGTCCTGCTCAAACAAATGTGCAGAATGTGACATACATACTGGGAAGTGTACTAAATGCAAGGAGGAAAGCAAAATGATATTTGATGATACTGATGAGAAAAATTGTAAATGCGCGGGTGACCAACAGTATGCGTCAGGACAATGTACATGCCCTGACAATCAAGAGTTTAACGGATTAAAATGCTCCAGTTGTGGCACTTTTTGTAAAGTCTGTGCATCTGATTCTTTGGTTTGTACAGAATGCATTGATAGCTCAAGAATGCAATTTAGTGCATCAGATAATAAAATCTGTGAGTGTAAAGGATCCAGCCAAATTACAACTGTGACTGACTGTGCATGTGCTGTTGGAAAATACTTTACAAACAACGACTGCGCTCCATGTGGGTCACTTTGTGCAGCCTGTGCAGATACCACTGGAATTTGTAGCTCTTGCAAAGATGCCACTATGACAAAAAGTGATGATAGTTTAAGCTGCAAATGTAAACCAGGTCTTCAGCTCGATGATCAAGCAGGTACTTGTAAATGCCCTTCAGGATACTACTTCGACAGTAACACCTGCCAGCCTTGCGGAACTCATTGTTCTGTTTGCGACTCAACTAGATGCTCTGTGTGTGATAGCATCAGCCATCTTATAGTTGATCCATCAAACAGCAACAACTGTATTTGTGAAAGCAGCTATTATTGGATTGTAGCAAATAATGACTGTGAGCAATGCACTGATGGAACTTACTATGACGGAAGCAAATGCTCTAGCTGTTCCACTAACTGTAAAGCCTGCGATAATTTCACTGGGAAATGCAATACTTGTGTTGGCGGAGATAGAATGGAATTTCATCCTACGGATGACAAAGCTTGCAGATGTAAAGGAACTCAAATTCTTAGCGGGCTGACTTGCTCTTGCAGCTCAGGGTCTTATTTTGATAACCTTACTTGCTCTCCATGCTCTGACTTATGCGATATCTGCACAGATTTGACTGGAGATTGCACACAATGCAAAGATTTATCTTTAATGACTATCGACCCACAAAACATTAAAAACTGCAAATGCAAGCATTTTGACCTAACAGCTGTATCAGGTCAGTGTGTCTGCACTGGAGGCAAACAATGGAATGGATCTGAATGCTCTATTTGTGGAAACTTCTGTAAAACTTGCGATTTAGGAAACAATGTCTGCACTGCGTGCATAGACAGCACAAGAATGGACCCAGTAAGCAGCAGTGTTACTTGTAAATGCAAAGCTGGCTTAATAACCTCAACAGCTGGCTGCAGTTGTGCTGCAGGCTCTTACTATGACAGCTCATCATGCTCTACTTGTGGAGATTTATGCACGGATTGTACAGATGTTTCAGGCGATTGTACTGCTTGTAAAGACAGCTCTATGGAATTCGATCCTACTAATAAGAAAATATGTAGATGCAAAGGAACTCAACAGTATAGCACCGTGCTAAGTACTTGTACATGCCCAATTGGATATTACGACGGCTCGACTTGTCAAAGCTGCACAACTCTTTGTTTAACTTGTGATTCAACTAAGTGTTTAACTTGTCAAAATATTCCCCATCTTGTTGTAGACACCCAAACCCTAACCTTTATCTGTGAGTAAGCAAAAAAACACTAAAAATCCCTATTTTGGGAAAAAAATTAGTAGGAAAATTTGTTTGAATATAACTTTTTTAAATATTATAATAATTAATTTTACTTAATTTAAACAGCTAGCATTTTTTAAAATATAAATTTGCAAATTTAATGAATTTTTCCTTTTATGAATTGGATGCTAAAAATACTCTAAAATTTTTATATCTAAATTGTAAAAAAAATTAACCCTAAAAATTGCGTCTGCGCTAGCGGCTACAATTGGATTACAGCAAGCGGCAGTTGTGAGCAATGCTCTGTTGGAACTTACTACGATGGCAACAAATGTGCTAGCTGCTCGGCTATGTGTGCTACTTGCTCTGGGCTGACTGGAACTTGCGATACTTGTAAAGACACCGCTAGGATGGATCTTAGTGGAACCACATGCATTTGTAAAGGAAATCAAAAGTTAACCGGATCAACATGCTTTTGTGATGCTGGGTATTACTTTGATGGCTCGACATGTGTTAAATGTTCAAACTTATGCAGTGCTTGCACAGATTATACCGGAGTATGCACAACATGTAAGGATTCGAAAATGACATTCGACATAAACGACAACAAAAACTGTAAATGTATCGGAGATCAGATTCTTAGCGGAGAGACTTGCACCTGCCCTAGCAACCAACAATTCAATGGAATTGGTTGCTCTGCTTGCGGCGAATTCTGCAGTACTTGTGATGTTAATGCTAAAATCTGCAGCACTTGTGTAGATGGAAATAAGATGTCACCTGTGAGTGGTACAGTAACTTGTGCCTGCAAAGGGAATCAACTTAAAACAAATACCGGCTGCACTTGCCCTTCAGACTATTACTTTGACAGCTCAACTTGCTCGACTTGCGGCGATTTATGTACTACATGCACAGATATATCAGGTGCATGCACTGCCTGTAAAAGTGATAAAATGGAAGTTAACCCTACTAATCAGAAAGTTTGTAGATGCAAAGGAACTCAACAATATAGCTACACGCTATCCTCCTGCTACTGTCCTACTGGATACTTCGATGGCTCGACTTGTCAGAGTTGCACAACTCTTTGCTCGACCTGCGACTCGACTAAGTGTTTAACTTGTCAAGGTATTGCCAACCTTATAGTAGACCCTCAAAACCCAACTAACTGTGTCTGTGCGAGCGGCTACAATTGGATTACAGAATTGGGCAAGTGTGATCAATGCTCTGTTGGAACTTACTACGATGGCAACAAATGTGCTAACTGCGCTGCTATGTGTGCTACCTGCTCTGGGCTGACTGGTACTTGTAATACTTGCAAAGACACTGCTAGGATGGATCTTACTCCCACCTCTTTGAGCGAACAAAAAATTTTTATGAAAAACATTATATATAAATGATAATTATTATAACGAAATCTCTATCAAATTCTAATAATTTTAAACATCTTGAGTTTTAAAATATAAATTTCTCAAAGTAAATTAATTTTTGCTTCTCTTTTCATATTAGATTTTTTAAAATTTAACATAAATAATTTTTTTAGAAGACATTAACTTCCTTTCGTGAGTTATCAAAATTTTTTGTTCGCTCACGGAGGGGGAGCTAGTGGAACCACATGCATTTGCAAAGGAACCCAAAAACTAACTGGATCAGCATGTTCTTGTGATACAGGGTACTATTTTGATGGATCTAATTGTATTCAATGCTCAAGCCTGTGCGCCTCTTGCTTCGATTACACTGGTGAATGCAAATCTTGCAAAGATTCGAAAATGACATTTGACCCAGCCAATAAGAAGAACTGTATATGTATCGGAGATCAGACTCTTGACAATGGAGCATGCACTTGCCCTCTCGGCCAACAATTTAATGGTGTCAAATGTTCTGAGTGCGGAACATTTTGCGATTCCTGCAATGTTGCAGGAATAATATGTAACATTTGTATTGATTCTACAAAGATGCTTGCAGTTACCGGAACTACTACTTGTTCATGCAAAGGCGACCAAATTGCAACAGTAAGCGGCTGTTCTTGTCCTACTGGATATTACTTTAAAGACACAAAATGCACTCAATGCGGCAGCTTATGTGCTTTATGTGCAGATACAACAGGAATTTGCAGCACCTGCAAGAATGATTCTACAATGGAAGTAAACCCTAGCGACACCACAACTTGTAGGTGTAAAGGAACCCAGCAATACAACAACGCTTTATCGGCTTGTGCTTGCCCTATTGGCTATTTTGATAATAGCAACTGTAAGAGCTGCACAACTCTTTGCTCGACCTGTGACTCCACCAAGTGTTTAACTTGCCAATCTATTGCCCATCTTGTAGTTGACACTCAAAACCCTAAAAACTGTGTTTGTGCCAGCGGCTATAACTGGATTACCTCTAAAAGTGAATGTGAGCAATGCTCTGCAGATACTTATTATGATGGCAACAAATGTGCTAGCTGCGGGACTAATTGCGCAACTTGTTATGATGGGACTGGAGTTTGCAAAACCTGTAAGAGCTCAAGAATGGAAAAAGGAAGTGACCCCACTAAATGCATTTGCAAAGGAACTCAAAAGTTAACCGGATCTACATGCTCTTGTGATGCAGGGTACTACTTTGATGGAGATACATGTGTTCAATGCTCAGATTTATGCAGTACTTGTGAAGATTATACTGGAGCATGCGAAACATGTAAAGACTCGAAATTAATGACATTCGACTCAAACGATAATAAAAAATGCAAATGTATTGGAGATCAGATTCTTAGTGGAGATACTTGCACTTGCCCTAGCAGCCAGCAATTCAACGGATATGTATGCTCTACTTGCGGTGTATTTTGTAGTACTTGTAATGTCAATGGTCAAGTCTGCAGCACTTGCATAGATGGAAATAAGATGTCACCTGTAAGCAATTCTGTTACTTGTGCCTGCAAAGGGAATCAAATACCAACAAACACTGGTTGTACTTGCCCTTCAGGCTCTTACTTTGACAGCACAACTTGTTCGACTTGCGGCGATTTCTGCACAACATGCACAGATACATCTGGTGTCTGCACTGCATGTAAAGATAGTAAAATGGAGGTGGACCCTGCAAATTCATACGACACCTAGTCCACAACGACTATTTTTTTAATAAATATTTTTGGTTTATTTTTTTATTTATTAAGGTTTTTTAGCCTATATTGTTTTGAACGAACTATTATTTTTTGGATCTTTTTGGCATATTGCTTTAGACTATATTTTCACCTTTTTTCATATATTTTGATTGGCCCATATTTTGGTTAATTATTTTTGGCATTTTATAGCCATTTGCTTTAAAAAATGATTCCATTTTGACTATTGTGGTTATTTTCAATCCATTTATTCTAATGTTTTTGCCAGAAGTTACATTATAAATTTTTTTAGCATTAAGCAAGAGGCTAAAAAAAAATTAGGCTAAACAAAATAGGCATAAAAAAAGTTTTATGTAGGCGTCGTGTGAAAGAATTATGGACCCTGCTAATCAAAAAGCTTGCAGATGTAAAGGAACTCAAAAATATAGCTACACGCTATCTTCTTGCTATTGTCCAACTGGATACTTCGATGGCTCAACTTGTCAGAGCTGCACAGCTCTTTGCTCGACCTGTGACTCGGCCAAATGTTTAACTTGCCAGTCTATTGCAAACCTTGTAGTCGACACCCAAAACCCTAAAAACTGTGTCTGTGCATTAGGCTATAATTGGATTACTGCAAGCAGCTCCTGTAATCAATGCTCTGTTGGAACTTACTACGATGGAAGCAAATGTGCTGACTGTTCAGATAATTGTGCAAGTTGTTATAACGGCAGTGGATTTTGCGCTGTCTGCAAAGACTCAAAAATGATAATAAGCACCAGCGACCCAACAAAATGCATCTGCAAAGGAAACCAAAAGATTAGTGGATCTACATGCTACTGCGATTCAGGCTACTACTTTGATGGCTCAAATTGTGTCCAATGCTCAAGCTTATGCACATCTTGCTCTGATTATACTGGAGAATGTCTTTCATGCAAAGATTCTACAATGACTATTGATCCAGCCAATAAGAAAAACTGTATTTGTATTGGAGACCAAATTCTTGATGGTAACAACGCATGCACTTGTACTGGAACTAAACAATTCAATGGTGCTATATGTTCTGATTGTGGAACCTTCTGTACGACTTGCAATGTAAATCAAAATGTATGTAGTGTCTGCTTGGGAAACAGAATGGAGCCAGTAAGCAGCACTGTTACTTGTGCTTGTAAAGGAAATCAGCTAGTCTCAGCCTCTGGCTGCAGTTGTCCTGCAGGCTCTTACTTTGACAGCACAACATGTTTGGCTTGTGGCACTTTTTGCACGGCTTGTGACGACTTAACTGGAAAATGCAATACATGTAACTCTGCAACTATGGAAGTAAGCGACAGTGATTCAAAATCTTGTAAATGCAAAGGAACTCAAGTATATAGCAGCGTTTTATCCTCTTGCTACTGCCCTACTGGATA
Source organism: Blepharisma stoltei (assembly GCA_914767885.1). Classification (NCBI taxonomy): domain Eukaryota; phylum Ciliophora; class Heterotrichea; order Heterotrichida; family Blepharismidae; genus Blepharisma; species Blepharisma stoltei. The sequence goes on from CAJZBQ010000037.1 coordinate 107,146, forward strand.
CTTCGATGGCTCTACTTGTCAGAATTGTACAACTCTTTGCTCAGCCTGTGACTCGACCAAGTGTTTAACTTGCCAAGGTATTGCAAACCTTATAGTAGACCCTCAAAACCCAACTAATTGTGTCTGTGCAGCAGGCTATAATTGGATTACCGCAACCAGCAGCTGTGAGGTATGCGAAACTGGAACTTACTATGATGGAAACAAATGTGCTAGCTGCACAACGAATTGTGCAAGTTGTTATTACGGCACTGGATTCTGTGCTTTATGCAAAAACGTCAGAATGACAATAAATGTCAATGACTTGATGAGCTGCATCTGCAAAGGAAACCAAAAGATTAGTGGATCTACATGCTACTGCGATTCAGGCTACTACTTTGATGGCTCAAATTGTGTCCAATGCTCAAGCTTATGCACATCTTGCTCTGATTACACTGGAGAATGTCTTTCTTGCAAAGGTTCAAAAATGACTATTGATCCAGCCAATAAGAAAAACTGTATTTGTATTGGGGACCAAATTCTTGATGGTAACAACGCATGCACTTGTTCTGGAACTAAACAGTTTAATGGCAATAATAATAAAGAGTTTAGTTTATCCCTACCCTACGTTACCACCAAATCAGCACCATCAGCACCATCAGCACCATCAGCACCAGCAGCGCCATTAGCACCATCAGCACCATCAGCACATCAGCATCACAACAAGCATCTTCCACTCAGCACAAACCAACTCATTTCCAGCTAAATTAAATTCTCATCACTATATTTCCATCTTTTCTGGTGACGTCCTCAAAAATGGGTGACGTCACCATCGACAGGGGAGACCCTTGTTCCTTTAGCTTCCGGACCTAGCGGCCACGGGTTCCTACTCCAGAGGGGTATTGGCTCTGGAGATGATTTTCCGCGCCTTTTTTCACGCCCCAAGCTCCGCACGAGGCATCCTCACTTCCTTCTCGCCGTGAAGTCCGTCCAAAATTGCTGGTGCACACCTCAAGGGCCTAGGGAAAAGGCCCAATTTTATTAGCAAAACTCACCCCCTGACACTTCCTTGCTCCATGGCCTCCAGGTGACGCCTTTTTGTTTTGGCGTCACCTGGCCAAAAAAAAATGTCTGTTTAATGGCAAGGAATGCGTGGACTGCGGATATTTCTGTAGCACTTGCGATGTATCTGGTAATGCATGCAACACCTGTATTGACTCAGTCAGAATGGAACAAGTAAGTAGCACTCTTACCTGCCAATGCAAAGGAAACCAAATCGCAAATATTGGCTCTTGCACTTGTCCTTCAAGCAACTATTTCGACAGTTCAAATTGTGAAGCTTGTGGCGATTTATGTGCTGCATGCGATGACTCAACTGGGAAATGCAATACATGTATAAACACTGCAACTATGGAACCGAGCGGCACATATTTAAAGACTTGCAAATGCAAAGGAACCCAACAATATAGCAGCCTAACGAAATCTTGTTCCTGCACTTTAGGCTACTTCGATGGCTCAACTTGTCAGAGCTGCACAACTCTTTGTTCTTCTTGTGATGTAACTAAGTGTTTAGCATGTCTTAGTATCAAAATTAATTACACAAAAATTTTTTTTTTATTGACAAAAAAAATTAAAAACAAAAAATTTTGGAAAATTTATCGATCAAAGTGCTAATTTTGTTTAAATAAGATGTTATTTATACTCTATTCTTTAAAACAAAGCAAGAAATAAGTAAATTTTGAAATTTTTATAAAGAATTCCTATTGAATTTATATCAAAACTATCCAAATAAAAAATATCATTTTTATCAAAAAAAAACAAAAAATTTTTTTTTCAAAATTTTTAAAAAAAAAAAATTAATTTTTTTTTTAAAATTTGCCAATTAAGGATAATAAATTTATTTAAATAAGATGCTCTTTATACTTTTTTCTTTTAAAAAAGAGCAAGATATAAATAAATTTTTAATTTTAGTTTAGAAGAAACATTTAACTTATATCAAAACTTTTTAGATAAAAATTATATATAAATTTTGTTCCAATTTAAAGGGGGGCTAATTTACCAAAAAAGTGGAAATTTTACCGATATTTTGTTCCAATTTAAAGGGGGGGAGTTAGTATTTACCAATCTTGAAGTAGATCCTAACAACCCAACAACTTGTCATTGTGCCGCTGGATATAACTGGATAACTGCGACTAGCACTTGTGAGCAATGCCAAACTGGAACTTATTATGATGGAGATAAATGCGCTCCTTGCTCTACTAACTGTGCAAAATGCTACAATGGTTCTGGAATCTGCAGCGTCTGCGTAGATACAAGAATGGATATTAGCTTAAATGATTTGACTAGTTGTACATGTAGAGGAAACCAAAAGATCAGCGGATCCACATGTTCTTGCGACTCAGGCTATTACTTTGATGGTTCCAATTGCGTGAAATGCTCTGACTTGTGTGCTACTTGCCTTGATTACACTGGAGTTTGTACAGCATGCAAGGATTCTGCGAAGATGACCTTTGATACAGCAAACAAGAAGAATTGCAAGTGCATTGGAGACCAAGTACTTACTCCCCAATCTGTGAGCGAATAAAACGATTAGAAAATTTTCTATTTTTTGCTCAAAAACCCATCCTCCGTAAGCGAATTTTTTAATAGCAAAATTGTTTATGAAACATTTTGATATATAAGTTATAATTATATTTGATTTTAAACAAATTGCGTTTTAAAACATAAATTTTACAAATTAAATTAATATTTGCTTTCAATTTTGCAAAGTGTGATTTTTTAAATTTCGAAAAAAAATTTTCTAAAAAAAAATTAACCCCCTCTGTGAGCGAACAAAGATTTTTTGTTCACTCAAGGAGGGGGTAGTTAGCAACAATGTATGTACTTGCACTGGAACTAAGCAATTCAATGGCTCTGAGTGCTCTGATTGCGGAACGTTCTGTTCCACTTGCAATGTAAACGCGAAAGTCTGCGACATTTGCATTGATACAGTTAAAATGACAGCAGTTTCTGGCACAGTAACTTGCTCATGCAAATCTGGTCAGCAAGTCACAGCGACAGGCTGTATTTGTGCTTCAGGATCATATTTCGACACTACAACGTGCTCAGCCTGTGGTAGCTTATGTGCTACATGTGCTGAAACAACTGGCAAATGTTTAACATGCAAAAACTCGGTAACTATGGAATTCGGCACTGATCCAAAGACTTGCAAATGCAAAGGCACTCAGCAGTACAACAGTGATACAGCTTCATGCTACTGCGCTTCAGGCTACTTCGATGGCTCAACTTGTCAGAGTTGCTCTGTCCTTTGCTCTACATGCGATTCTAGTAAGTGCTTAACTTGTCAAAATATTGCTAACCTTGAAGTTGATCTTACAAACCCTAAGACTTGCCATTGTGGGGCTAGCTATAAATGGATAGTAGCAACTAGTACCTGTGAGCAATGCGCTACCGGAACTTATTATGATGGAAGCCAATGTGCTTCCTGCTCTACCAACTGCGCAAGCTGCTTTGACGGGCTTGGAATATGCGGAAAATGCACTGATTCAAGAATGACACCAAACCTACTTGACTTAACTAAATGCATGTACACAAAAATGGCGTGGCGAACCAACCCGACCTCCTAACATCTGTAGCTGGGGTTACCCAGGGACCTTGTGGAAGGGAGATAGGCGTTCGGTAATGTGTATCCGGCCAGGTTTTACTTGGTTTGGGTGGAGCGCATTGTCGGATTAGGCCGACCGCAAGTTCACACCCGGTACCAAGGTTTTGCCTCTTGGGAAGATGGATCCGGCGTTGGAAAGGGAAAGCCCAGAAAAGTCGATAAGACCAATTGGGCAAGTTCCTAGCGCGATACCAGGCGTTGCGTCCTGGGCGACGGATTCCATCTTGGTCGGTAGCTTGACCAGAAAATTCATTTTTTGAATTTTCTGGAAGGGCAACCCAAGTTGACGTACGGCACGGTGGCCCAGCCCAATGACTCGCCGTTAGACGCGAGCCTCAGGCGGCGAGGAGTCTACCCCTAAAGGGTGGCGGCAGGCGGCCAAGACGAAACAAGGTGGAGATAAAGCGTCGTACGACGCCAACAGGGAGCTTCTCGATAATCTTAATTAACTAATCAACTAACTTAACTAAATGCATTTGCAAAGGAAACCAAATTGTCAGTGGATCAACATGCACCTGTGACTCAGGGTTCTACTTCAATGGCGAAAATTGTGTGCAATGCTCCAGCTTATGCAGCTCTTGTTTAGATTACTCTGGGCAGTGCACATTGTGTAAAAATCCTCAAACAATGATATTCAACCCAATCAACAATAAAGCTTGTAAATGCATAGGTGATCAGTATCTTAGCAATGATGCATGCACTTGTGATGCTGGCAAACAATTTAATGGTGAAATTTGCTCTACCTGCGGAAACTTTTGTAAAACTTGCAATGTCGCAGCAAATTCCTGTAGCGCCTGCATAAATGATAGCACAATGACAGCAGTTGCTAGCACGGTAACTTGTTCATGCAGACCTGGTCTAAATACCTTAACAACAGGCTGCACGTGTAATTCAAACTTTTACTTTGACGGCTCCAAATGCTCTGCCTGTGGTGATTTATGCGATACTTGCACTGATATCTCTGGAAAATGCAATGCATGCAAAAATATGGTAACTATGGAATTCACTACTGATCAAACGAATTGCAAATGCAAAGGCACTCAGCAGTATAACAGTGATACAGCTTCATGCTACTGCGCTCCAGGCTACTTCGATGGCTCAACTTGTCAGAGTTGCTCTGTCCTTTGCTCTACATGCGATTCTAGTAAATGTTTGACTTGTCAAAATATTGCTAACCTTGAAGTTGATCTTACAAACCCTAAGACTTGCCATTGTGCCATCGGATACAAATGGATTGTAGAAGGTAACACCAGCACCTGCGGGAAATGTTTAGCTGGCACTTATTATGATGGAATCAAATGCTCTAGTTGCTCGACCAACTGTGCTACATGCTATGAAGGAGCTGGATTATGTGAAACCTGCAGTGACTCTTTGAGAATGAAAAAGAATCCAAATGAATTAACTAAATGTATTTGCAAAGGAAACCAAAAGGTCACTGGATCAACATGCTCTTGCGATGCAGGCTACTATTTTGATGGTGACAATTGTGTCCAATGCTCAGACTTATGCAAAACCTGCAAAGATTACACTGGTGAGTGTCAGGAGTGTGTTGATTCAACTAAGATGATGGTTGATACAACAAATAAGAAAAACTGTAAATGCATAGGCGATCAAACTCTTTCTAATAAGCAATGCACTTGCTCAGGAAATAAACAATTCAACGGTTCTGTATGCTCTGATTGCGGCTATTTCTGCAGCACTTGTAACACTGAAACTAAGACATGCTTAACTTGTGTTGATTCTAGAAGAATGGCACCAGTCAGCGGCACCACTACTTGTGCATGTAAGTCAAATCAAATTACAAATACTAACTCTTGTTCCTGTGCTTCTGGCTCTTACTTTGATGACACAACATGTCCTAGCTGCCAAAACAAATGTGTAAGCTGTAAAAGCTTGTGTGCTACCTGCGATGATTACACTGGATATTGTCAAACTTGTAAAGACACTGCAAGAATGGATACCGACCCAGCAGATAAAACAAAATGCATATGCAGAGGAACTCAACAGCTTGTCATTGCAACCTCTACTTGTAGCTGTGCAGCAGGTACCTATTATAATGGAACTACATGTCTTAAATGTGGAGATCGCTGCACCACATGTGAGGACTATACTGGAAAATGCAAGACTTGCCTTGATCCTTCCAGAATGGACCTTTCTGATAAGATTTGCCAATGTAAAGGAAACCAGCAATCCAGTTCTGACGCATGCTCTTGTCTTTCAATGCAATACTATGACGGATCAACTTGCCAATCTTGTGGCAAAAACTGTAAGACTTGCAAAGACATGACTGCAGAATGTACATCATGTTATAGTAATTATGCCCTTGAACAATTAGCTCTCCCATTAGTTTGTTCTTGTCCTGCTAAAACCTATGATATCATTTCAGGCTGCAATCCTTGTGGAACAATGTGTGCTTCTTGTTTGAATGCAGGAATTTGTTCAACTTGCAACGATGATACAGTTCAAGAACTAGACCAAAATAATAACCAGAACTGTAAATGTAAAGCTGCTAACTACTATGATGGCATAACTTGCCAAAGCTGTGGAACTTACTGTTCTGCATGTGAAGCAACCAAATGTACTCAATGTGTGGACACAGATAATATGGTTTACAATGTTATTAGCGCTCACAATTGTGAATGCAAACTCGGAATGTACTATGACGCTAATTCAGGCAAATGCTTCAGTTGTATAGATAAATGCAATGTTTGTAGCAGTGGCACAAGCTGTACTACTTGTGAAAGCGGATATTATTTCGATGTGCCTACGTCTAGCTGTAAAGTAACTACATGTACCTCTGGAACTTATTATGATGAAAACTCGTGTAAAGCATGTTCTGCTCCTTGCTTGGCTTGCTCCAGCTCAGCTTTCTGTTATACTTGCATTACAGCTGACCTTTCAATTGACGCCAGAGCTGGAACTTGTAACTGTGCGGCTGGTAAATGGTATAAGTCTTCTAGTAAGACTTGTGAGCTCTGTGGACAATACTGCTCAACTTGTACAGGATCTTAATCTTAATCTTAATCTTAATTATATGCTATTGAGTAGCTCCCGGCCAGGACCGTAGATCCTTTTCTTCCTCCTTTTGGTCGCTCGCTTGCTTTCCTTGCCCTGCTCCCAGTGTATACCTAAGTGCCACAGGCTACCACTCGGCTCCTTCCTATCATGGGGCTTGGTCATGAAATTCCGGAAGTAGGCGGACTGGGTCACCATGCTTCACGTCGTCGACTAGGGTTAGAGCTAGGGATTAACTCCCTAGCTCTTATCGGCATCTGCTGTGCCGTCCGATTTGGGCACCAGCAGTCCCTAGAGGAAAACCCTTTTTTGTCCCATGTCCCGTCGGGACGATCCGAAAATTGTCATTGCTGGACCGGGAGGGAAACCTAGCCGGACACAAATACCAGTACCCATACCAGACCTTTCCCTGAGTGGATTGGCTTCAAGCCGCAGCAAGGTCCCCAATCACACTACAGGTTCGGGAGAGGACGGGGTCGGTGTCGTTGCCATTTTATTTGTGTCAACTTGTACAGGAACTGCTGATTTCTGCTCAACTTGTATTGATTCTACTATGACTTATAATGCAGTCACAGGAGTGTGCACATGTCCAGCGAAAACTTATTTCAGTGGAGGAGTTTGTAAGAGCTGCGCTGATCCTTGCTCGAATTGCAGCAGCCTGACATTCTGTTTAAGCTGTGTTGATGCTACAATGACCTTGACAACAGCTACTGGAGTTTGTAGGTGTAAGGATGGATTTTACTTTGATTCAACAAGTCATAAGTGTTTGGCTTGCGATGCTACATGTGCTACCTGCTCTAGCTCATCAAGCTGCTCTACTTGCAAAGATCCTACAATGACTCTTAATCCTTTTAATTGATAAGAAGACAAAATTTAGTCCTTTTTTTAATAGTAAATTTTAAGGTATTACAGACTACTTCTATTTAAATTTTTAATTATTTTCCGCATAAAAAGAAATATAAAATTTTATTGATACTTAAAGGGAAATTAGTTCTGGTGTTTGTACTTGCTCTGCTCGCCAATATTTCGACACTCAATCTCTGTCCTGCAAGAACTGCGATGCTACCTGTGGAAAATGCACAAGCTCTTCTTCATCATCTTGCACTGCTTGCAGAGATCCAGCTATGACTTTGACCAATGGAGTTTGTACTTGTCCAAGCACCCAATATTTCAATTTGGTTACAAACGCCTGTAAGACCTGCACTGGACCTTGCAAGAGCTGTACTTCTGATACTTTCTGCACATCTTGTCTTGATACAGCTACTCTCAATTCTCAAACTGGAGTCTGCTCATGTGCTGACAAACAATACTTTAACTCTACCCATTCCAAATGCACAACTTGCAATGGTCTCTGCAACACCTGTTCCTCATACTCAACCTGCATAACTTGTGTTGATAAGACAAACCCAGTCTCCAATGGTATATGCACATGTGCAAACGGATACTATGCCTTAGACAAGCAATGTGTTATGTGTCCTTCCCCATGCTCAACTTGTTCTAGCGCCACATCATGTACTGGCTGTAAGAAGCACGCAACTCTAAATAACTCAAGCAAGAAATGCACTTGTGACAGAGGCTATGGCCTTAATAGTACTGATACTTCTGGATATTGTGTCGCTACTTGTAATAAGCTTTGCACTGTTTGTGACATTGATAATGCCAATCTTTGCTCTAGTTGTGTGACAAATGCTGAGCTTTCAGGAACAACTTGTGCTTGCACTGCTAATTCTGCATATAGTAGTGCCACTGGAGGGTGCGCTTGCAATGCAGGGTATACGTTGTCAAATAGTAAGTGTGTAGTTTGCAAGAGGTATCTTACACCAAGTGACTTATTGTCTGCTGAATTCAGCTCGTCGTGGACGTCAATTTCTATTAATTTCAATACAAAGGTGGACACCTCAGTTGACCCGTCATGCTCGAAAACTTTCACCGCAGCAACAGTAGCCTTGTTTGGAACTGGTGCAGTTTGTTCATGGACTGATAAAAAGACACTCAAAGTAGCGTTAGGCACTGGCTTTTCACTACAGTCTAGCACTCTTTATTTGGATGGAACTTATATTCTGAAAGATTCTTCTGATCCTTGCACTACTAACTATCAGCCTCTTTCGCTGATTCCCACATCTACATCTAGTCCTGTTCCTACAGCAGTTATAACTGGCCAATCCAGCTTTACTTTAGGCTGCGGGACTGATCCTCTTACTTTCATAATTATAAAATAAGCATATTCTAATTATGAGGTTTGGCTCCACAATTTGTCCTAGCAATCGTAGAGATATAAAACCCAGTGATGTTCTGAACTGCCGCCTAGTCTTTAGGGGCTGGGATGTCTAGGGTGCGCCTGACAGACTCAAGTTGACTTGTTCAAAAGCTAAAAAGCTGAAGAATAAAAATCTTAGGATTCAAATGTCTGAGAAGAAGCTTGCATAGTGAACAAAAATTGTTTGGGTCAGCAGCCAGATTATTTCGTTAGGACAACCCCCAAAAAGTTTTATGGCTAGAGAGATTGAACTTTAAAATTGATTAAAGATCCTCTTACATTCTCTGGCGACAAATCTACAGGATCTCTAGGAAATAATTTATCTTACCTCTGGGCCGTTACTTCAATATCTCCAGCTAACTCCAAAGTATCGGACGCCATCAATAATAAAGCAGATTCTTCAATTTCTATAGACCGTTCCTACTTTGACTCAACTGCCACAACCACAGTTACCGCCAGCTTAACAGTGACCAATTTCTTGATCATTTCAAACACTGCTTCCTTTACAACCACAGTCACTGGTGGAAATGCATTGACAGTGATATTTGACCAAGGCAATACAGTCTCTATGAAATCTTCGACGTCTAAAACACTTAAAGTAAAAGTCACTTCTCTATGTGGAACAACTACTGGAACTATCACTTGGGCATGGAGTTATGACAGTGGACCGACTATAGACTCTACCTCAATTCTTGCTAACGCAAATGCAGATAAGCTAACCATTAATGCGAATGCTTTGACAGCAAACTCTAATCCATATGTATTTATAGCAACTGCTTCACAAGTCAGCGATGGGTCGACAATTACAGGAAGTGCCACTATTTCAGTCACAGTAACTGCTTCACCATTAAGCGTTGGGCTATCTAAAACAAGTGGAGATGTTTCTCCTGACAAAGACTATACTGTTAACGCCCAAAATTCAAAAGACCCTGACAATCCTAGCTCGACTTACAACGATTTTACGTATAAGTGGACTTGTTTGAATAGCTTAGATAACAGTGCATGTGTAGGAGCTGATGGCAAGACTCCTTTGAGTAGCGATACTGACTCCACTTTGACTATTCCTTCATCACAAATGGTTAAAGGAGCCCAATGGGATATTACTTGCACTATAACTAAAGACACAAGAACTGCTACTGCTACAATATCTCTAAATATTCTGAGCAAGGCATCTGACATCTCAATTGAAATTGAATACAAGGTCAAAAAATATAATCCATCCGAGAATATTGTGATAACTGCTCAAGTCACAGCTGCTTCTACAGCTACTTTGAAATGGACTGAAAATTCAGGTTCAATCACCATTTCTCCTAGCTATTTGTCTACAATGTCTGTGCTTTCTGGTCAGCTAACTCCAGGCTCAACATATACATTTACCCTCACAATTATATCTAATGATATTAGCTTTAAAGTTCATTATCCAGTCACCTTTAATCTTGGTCCAGTTTGTAGCAAAGATGTTAGTCTAAATCCAGATCATGGCACAGCGATCATTACATCATTTAAATTAAGCATTGAGGGCTGCTATGATAAAGATGAAGAAGACTACCCATTATCATATACTTACTTAGACTACTCCAACAATAAAGCATACACTCTTGGCTACACCACAGAAATTAACTCGCTGTCCACATACCTCTTCCCTCAAAAGAATACCATCACCATTCGTGTTTGTGATTACATGAAGACTTGCAATGAATATAAGAAAGATGTCACAATTGATAACTTTAATAGCAGGCGTTTAGAAACAAAATCATTGATGGATTATTATAAAGAAAGTACGGTTGACGTTGATAATGTGCCTTCTACCATTTCGCTATTTTGCGGCTCAGCGACTATTGATAGTGATCTATTCTCCCTTATGTGGACTGATTTGCAGAATTATATTTCAAGTAATCAGGTGAATAATGATGTATTGGAAAATGCATTAGGTGCAACTTACTCAATGACAGGCCAAACAGAGCAGATGAGTGTAGAAATGTTCCAGACATTTGCTATATGACTTTCTAAAATTATTGTGGACAACCCTGATCTTGTACCAAGCCAAGATAACATGAATACTATTGTGGCTCTTGCTGATAATTATTTGGTGTATGGAAACATAACTGAGTTTTCTAGTCTGTCTCTTGAAGGATATATTATGAATATTGATGCATTCCTGACATATTGGGAAATAGCAGCCACTAAGGATGATTTGGTAACTCAAGGAGCTATGGACGGATCTCAAAACCTAAGAAATTTATTTTCCAGAAATTTTCCTCGGCACCTGGATTTTTTTCTCATCGAACATTTCGTCGACAAAATCCGTTTTTCGATTGATGTCGATTAGAAAAAAAATTGTCTAGAAATGGCTGCAAAATGAAATGTCACTTAGAAAAGGCACTTAGCCCTCAAAACACTGATATGACTAAAATTTATAAGTATAGAGACTTCCCAACCTCGATGGCCAATCGCACAGTTCCGTTCTCCAACAACCGCACTATTTCTATGCCTGCAAAATTAAGCTATTCTGACACTGACGTCATGAATATTAAACTGCACTATTTCAACGCATTAAATGACTATTCTGACCTTGTTATGTTGAGTTTTGCACAGTCAGGAACTTATGAGAACTTAAAACTTGAAACCACAAACGAGACTTATGTGCCATTCTCTACCACTGATTATCCAGTTATCTTGGAAATGCCGATATCTCAGAATATCACTGAAGGGTATGACTGGACTTGCTTATTCTATAATGAGACTAGTAAGGCATGGCTTCATGATGGCTGCACTGTAACTGAAATCAAAAACGATAGCGTTGTATTTGAAGTCTATACTAATTGACCAAGAATAGCCCACTAAGGAGCCATTCTTGGTCTGCCAGAAAAAATTTTGACAAAAAGATCCTAATCTGCCATTACCACTGAGTTTTGGTGTTTCCAAATTTTTTGGGCAAGCCAAATGCAATAAAAAAAATTGTTCTTTTGCGATGATGCATTTGGCTTGTCAAAAAAATTTGGAAACACCAAAACTCAGTGGTAATGGCAGATTAGGATCTTTTCTGCCATTACCACTGAGTTTTGATGTTGCCAAATTTTTTTGACAAGCCAAATGCATCATCGCAAAAGAACAATTTTTTATTGCATTTGGCTTGCCCAAAAAATTTGGAAACACCAAAACTCAGTGGTAATGGCAGATTAGGATCTTTTGTCAAAATTTTTTTTCTGGCAGACCAAGAATGGCTCCTTAGTGGGCTATTCTTGGTCAATTAGTATATCACTTCTCTATGTTCAAGCTTGGACAAGCCGAACCCCAAGCTCCACCGAATTCATATCCTCAACCTTCTGGGCCTTCTTGTGGCGATAACTACGCTCCACTTTATATTCTGGTCGTCGTCCTCTTCATTTCTATGATTTTGGCTCCAATTATGATTATATATGATAGGTTTGAAAAGGCAGGAAAGACTGTTGAAGCAACTCCTCGCCCTGTTCATGTTCCAAGACCTACTGAGCGAGCCTTGATGTCGCCTTCTACTGATAGCGTTGAAACTGCACCAAGAAGCGCAAGGCACTTCTTCCCAGGTCCTCAGCCTACAGATTCAATCGAGCTCGCTGAAGGCGAAGAAATTGTTGAAGAGTCTGAACAAAGGAGTTCAGACTACGACAGTAACGAAATTGTTGACTCAGTAAGCATTGATTTGACTGAAAACTCATATGCTCAGCCAGTCGCAGCTGAAACTAAAGTAGAGAAGCCTGAAGATGAGTCTAAGACTGAGCTTGCTGAGCTCATTGAAGGACATTTGATAGTTGGTTTAGTTTACTACAGAAGCAACTTCTCAAGATGGGCTAGACTATTCACACTGACAACAATCATTATATTTGAACTTTTACTTGAAGGATTGCTGCTATTTGGATTTGAAAATACTGACTCAGGATCCTCAGCATCCACTGAAACTCTGTTCAATGACTATGAAGCTAAGTACTTCGGGTATACTATTTTGGCTCTTGCCATTGCAATTCCTATAGAAATTTTCATGGTAATTGCGTTGAGCATTGATAGAACTAAAGCTCCAGCTTGGACAGCTGCTGCAGTTGCGCTAGGTATTACTATCATTATTGGCTCTATAATTGGAATTGTTATGCTTAGCTTCTCGTTCTGCTTCGAGTGGAGTGGATACTGGGCTGTTTGCTTCCTCTATGGAATCTTGATACAGATATTCATATTTGAGACCTTCTATATGATTGTGAGATACTTTATTCTCCAAATGGTTCCACAGGTGGAAGAAACCAAGACTAAGGCTTAAATAACCTTTTCTATTAAACTCTTGTTTTTAATAAATAATAATTATAAATTCTTCTATTTTAAATCTAATAAAAATAACTCATATTTAAGTAAATTTACAAGAGATTATTTGTTTGTCTAAAGTGATTTGATAAAATCTCAAAGCTTATTAATATTTTATAACTAAAATTTGTATTTAAAGAGAGGTATAACTTTTACTATTCAGCAATGCCAGTCAGGATTATTGCCCCTTTGAAATTTGTTTAGCATAATTATTGAAAATAGAGAAAAAAGTAATCAAATATATAAATATTAAAATTTTTGTTTTCTCATATAGCTTTTTTCGGGGTATTTGCGTTGAAAGCGATGAAGTTTGGGAATTGACGGCGAAGCCTATTTCCTATACAAAACGGGTCGAATGGCACAAGAAGAAACATACTTAGTAGATTATAGAAAGATATAGGGAAGGAAGTATCTGATATGAGCTAGAGGTGCACATAAGATTCCTTTGTGGTGATTCCCTTCTGCTTGAGAAAGCAAGACCTTTGTCACTTTTGCCTCCTGGCTTGCTTGGGATTGGTGTGTTGATTCCATTTTATTAAAATTTTGACAAACCTAAATTTTTTAACATGTCATTTTAAAATTGAAATATTAATTATTTTGGGGGCTACTTATTAAATTTTAACCCATGGAGATAGAAATCCTTCTGAAGCTATATATAAGTCTTTAATATTAGAGGAATCATTGAGCTAAAAGACTCAATTTTTCTTTCTCAAGGTTTTTTATTCTTTCTTTAAAGTGTATATTTTTTAATTTTAATTATGTTATTTTTTTTTATTTTTCTCCAAAGTCTTCTTTAAACTACAACTGGAACATGAGCACTTGTAGGACAACTAAAATGTGCTTTCCGCGTTTCGCACTTTTTCTTAACTGAGAAGTTCGTTTCATGTACCATTTTGTATGCACTTGCATTTTATTGCACCATCTTGCATTTTATTTTTCTCTAAATTCTACTGGAGATTTTTCTTCAAATTACAACTGGAGCATGAGTACTTGTAGGGATAGTAAAATCTGCTTTCCGCGTTTTGCACTTCTAAATTCTACCGGAGATTTTCCTTCAAATTACAACAGGAACATGAGCACTTGTAGGGCTGCTTGAATCTGCTTTCTGCGTTTCGCACTTTTTCTTAGCTGAAAAGGTTTTTCATGAACCATTTTGTATGGACTCGCATCTTGACTTTCACCATCTTGAAATGCATTTTTCTCTAAATTATACTGGAGATTTTTCTTCAAAATGTTACTGGAGAATGAACACTTGTAGGGCTTCTAGAAATCTGCTTTCCGCGTTTCGCACTTTTACTTAGCTGAAAAGTCGTTTCATGTGCCATTTTTTTATGTACTTCATCTTGACTTACACCATCTTGAAATACATTTTTTCTAAATTCTACTGGAGATTTTTCTTAAAATTGCTACTGGAGCATGAGCACTTGTAGGGCTGCTCGAATCTGCTTTCCGCGTTTCGCACTTTTGCTTAGCTGAAAAGTTCGTTTCATGTGCCATTTTTTTTATGTACTTCATCTTGACTTACACCATCTTGAAATGCATTGTTCTCTAAAATCTACTGGAGATTTTCCTTCAAATTGCTACAGGAGCATGAGCACTTGTAGGGCTTCTAGAATCTGCTTTCCGCATTTCGCACTTTTTTCTTCACTGAAAAGTTAGTTTCATGTACCATTTATCCAGATCCAATATACATCACCATCTTGAAATACATTGTTCTCTAAAATCTGCTGGAGATTATCCTTCAAATTGCTACTGGAGCATGAGCATTTGTAGGGCTGCTAGAATCTACTTTCCGCCTTTTGCACTTTTTCTTAGCTGAAGGGTTTTTTTCATGAACCATTTTGTATTTACTCTCATCTTGACTTACGCCATCTTGAAATATATTTTTCTCTAAATTCTACCGAAGATTTTACTTCAAACTACAACAGGAGCATGAGCACTTGTAGGGCTGCTCGAATCTGCTTTCTGCGTTTTCGCACTTTTTCTTAGCTAAAATTTTTTTTTCATGTACCATTTATCCAGATCCAATATACACCACCATCTTAAAATGCATTTATCTCTAAAATCTACTGGAGATTTTTCTTCAAATTATTCTGGAGCCTGAGCACTTGTAGGGCTGCTTGAATCTACTTTCCGCGTTTCGTACTTAATAAAATTTCGATTAATAGCTCAATACTTCTTTTTATTTTAAGAGTAAATTCTGTTGAGCTAAACATTTCACTTTGAGATAAACTTCAGATTCTGTTATTTTTGGATTTGAATAAGGCCGAATAGATCAGGATTGATTAAACATAATCATACTTGAATTTGAATTCACAAATCGTAAAATTAGAGGAATTTGGTTCACAGTAATGAGTGTGTTGTCAGATTCCATATTTAATATTTCAATTTTAAAATGGCTAGCTAAAAAATTTAGGTTTGTCAAAATTTTAATAGAATGGAATCAACACACCAATCTCAAACGGGCCAGAGGTAAAAGTAAGAAAGTTCTTGCTTTCTCAAGCAGCAGGTAATTACGACAAAGGAATCTTATAACACTTTAGTGGTTTTAAAAAAAGCAAATCTAACATTTATCGACCTAGTTAAGGTACTCACTCCCCCCCCCCCCCCCCTCCGTGAGCGAACAAAACCATTAGAAAAATCGCCATTTTTTGACCAAAAACCCACCCTCCGTGAGTGAACAAAAATTTTTTTAATAGAAAAAAATTTTAATGGAAAAAAATTTTGATATATAAGTGATAATTAGTATAATGAAATCTAGAGCTAATTCTGTTTAATTTTAAACAAATTGCGTTTTAAAACATAAATTTTGCAAATTAAATTAATATTTGCTTCCCAATTTTTGCAAATTAGGATTTTTTTTAAATTTCGAAAAAAAATATTTTTTATAAAATTTATATATAAAATTTTTTTTTAAAAAAAAAAATAAACCCCCCTCCGTGAGCGAACAAAATTTTTTTGTTCGCTCACGGAGGGGGGGGGGGGAGTCAGTATTTTCTTCTTGCGCCGTAAAACTCGTTTTATATAGGAAATAGGCTTCGCCGTCAATCCCAAACCTCGTCGCTTTCAACGCAAATACCCGAAAAAAGCTATATACTAAAAATCTAAAGCAATGTTATTTACTTCATTTTAATGGATTCTTTATATTTTAAAGATTTCATAAACCTATTGAAAAGTATAGCGAGCTCATTTATAAAACTATGCTTATTATTTATTATATATAAAAATTATAAAAAATTGATTTATTTGCCTTCAATCATTTTTAAATGCCTCGAATCGTCACTATAGATTGTAGAAAGAATTATTTTTTATTTTTATTTCCAATTTCAATAAGAATTTTTCGATTTAAGTCAAATTTGAAATATTCTCTTCCAGAGCCGATATCAATAGCTGAGATATAAATACCTCCTTTATTATATGAACAATATGTGAGAAAAGGATTAAAATTTATATTTGACTCTGCAACTCGGCTTCAGGTAGTGTAGCTTCCGATTTTACTCTCATAGATTCATCCACCTTCAAATTCAATCAAATACAGTCTCTCTTCTGTATTTGCTAACACATTTGTTTTGTTTCCATAAAACGGAAGAGAGATGT
Source organism: Blepharisma stoltei (assembly GCA_914767885.1). Taxonomy (NCBI): domain Eukaryota; phylum Ciliophora; class Heterotrichea; order Heterotrichida; family Blepharismidae; genus Blepharisma; species Blepharisma stoltei. The sequence continues at coordinate 123,981 of CAJZBQ010000037.1, forward strand.
CTGAGAATGAGTCAAAATCAATTGAGTAAAGTAAAAGATAGTTTGGATGATGAGTAAGATTTAAGGAAATCAAAATATTTCCATTAAAAATGACACAATGACAGCAGCCGTCATATGTTCTTTTTGAAGTTAATTCACGCCATGTATTTAAATCTATATCATATCTACTAGATATAAAATCGTTTCCCCTAAAGTAGTAGACACTCCTGTTGAAATAGATAGCAGCAGCGTAGCCATGGGGCTTTTGATATGGCAATAAGCGGACTTTATAGTTTCTATCAACTATAAAGGCACTGAAAACACGCTTTTCTCATTTGTATGTACCAAATAGCTCACCATTTGGAAGTGAGCAATGCAATTTATTTTATCTAATTTTCATTGGTATCCAAAGTCTTTCATATCTTCTCTTTCATTTTCAGTGTCATAAATAAGCAACTTCGTTTTTTCATTATTTTCACCTATAAGATAGAGAGATGCGTTCTGATGATAAGAGTTGACAAAATCTTGATAAGCATGGCTGAATAAAGAACCATAAGCATGATTCTAATTTAATAAGCAATTTTTCCTGAAATCTTGCTCTGTTTTTGCGCTATTTGGTTTACTTAATAAGGAAATTCTTTTTGCTTGTAATTTATTTAAAGAGCAAATATACTTAAAGCTGCTATAATGTTCTAAGTCATCTGGAATTGTTGCTCTTGAGATCTTAAAACCATCATCAGGCTGTAAAAGCATGAGGTCAGAAATGGGGGATTCTTGTTTTGAAGTGCTTGATATCTTTGCAATCGATTCATTTATTTCTTCTAAATCAGTATTTAGCTTTGATAAAGTTTCTTCAACATTCTTTTTTGAGCTATAAAGGTTTACTCTAAAAGAAGCCAAGACAGCCTTCTTAAGCAAGTTATAGCCTCTTTAAATTGGAACTCTCCACAATGAGGGAACATAAAAATTGTTCGCTCACATTTTTTATAAAAATTTATATATAAATTTATAATAATCTTTATAAAAAAACCCAATTATTTTGAACCAAATATTAATAGTTTAAAATTTAACAGATCAAAATATTTTTTTATTGAACAATTATTTTGTTCGCCCACAGAGGATACTTTTTACTCAAAAAATAGGAAATTTTGCCAGTCATTTTGTTCGCTTACGGAGGATGGGATTAAAATAAAAAGCCAACTCTGCTTTAAATTCGAACAGAATTATTTGTTTCATATTAAAGAGGGTTGGAGTTAAGTTTTCTCTTTCTTAGACTTTTCTTTTGAAAGGAATCTAACTCTCCAGACTGCTTAAGTGATGATGATTATTATAATATAACATAATTTTTTATTATATAATTTAAAAAATCATAATTCTTGACTATATAATTTTTATAAAAAAAAATTGATCTTGTAAAGGGGAAAAAAATTGTCCCTATTTAGGAAAAGGAGCAAGAATTGCATCTTTAGTTCGTTCGCAAGGCTCTACATAAATAAAATCAAAGGCATGAGCTCTGCATGGGAGTTTGAGATGATCTCCAAGATGGATCTCACAGCAGTAAGTTTCAGGAGATGAGCAACAGCAAGCAATTTGAGGTTCAAGTTCACAGCCTAGTTTAAAGCATAGATACGTCATTATATTAATCACAATTAGCAAGCCCCCGATTTTAATTTAACTAATATTCCTAACATTCAGTCATTAAATTTATATTCATATCACATTACTAACAGATTCTATTTTTTAGATCTCCTAAATTGAGTTTTAAACTCTTCAAAAACTTAGCTAATCTAAATCAAAGCTATGTTTTATAATATATCAGCTTTTTTCTATTGATTTCATTAAGCCTCTTTGCAGCAAATGGCTAATCAGAGGAAAAATTGAGGCAAGGCTCAACAAGATCTAAATAGTGCAAGTCTTTTAGTTAGAGAGGGTCCCAGATATAGTGAAATCTGACAAACTCCTTAGGGTTGGCTAGAACGGCTCCGAAGTTGGAAATAATATTGCCCAGAATAACAGAATGCGAACTACTGAAAACCTGGGGTTTCAAATGGATCTCTGAAAGCCTTGGATAAAACCACTCCTCAGCGTCCCCATAACTGGAGTAGGCACGCCCTAAAACAGAAACCTAAAATAGCATATCACTAATTTATTCTATCAAAAAAAGTTAAATTTCTAATTAATAAATACTTCCACCCTTGCAGAGGATGAAAGATAAGTTTGTGGCGCAAAGTGAGATGAGAGTATAATGGATGAACTCATCAGATTTTATGGATTTCAATTTTCAACTCAGCTTTGGAAAAAATGTTGGCAACCAGATCGAAGAATCTAAAAAAAAAAAAGAAGATAATAAGGTTTTAGAGCAAAAATTGACAAAAATAAAAGTGTTTAATAAAGAGAAGAAAATTTATATTGAAAAAAAAGATAGCAAGCGAAGGAAATGCTCTGGTTGTTTTAAGCTGTCAAGCATTGAAGATGCTATGCTGAAAGCATTGATTAAATTATAAGCATATATAAATTTAGTTAATTATGATGGTATGCATACTCTATTTTCAATGATGCAGTTCCATATATGGAGCGGAATCTAAAATAAATAATAATTTTAGACTGGGAAATTAGTAAGTTTCTTTCTATTATAAGCCAATTTTCAGTTTCAATTATGTCACAATTGGAAAGACATATTAAACAATTTCATAATAAAATTAAATGGTATCTTGGGATAATAACAAAAAATAAAAATATTTATGCTTCAGAGCATCAAAAGAAGCCTAAAGCTGTGAAAAATATGAAAAAGAGAAAAAATCCAAGAAGTTGGTGAGAAACTTCCATCCCCGTTGTAGAGGATGAAGGGTAAGTCATTGGCGCAAAATGAGATGGGAGTATAATGGATGAGACTCATCACAATTTATGGATTTCCGTTCTCACTTAAGCTACGGGGAAAATGCTGAAAAAGAAATTAAAAAAGCAAGAACAAAAATAGAGGAAAATAAGGATTTGGAGCAAAAACTTACAGAAATAAAAGAGTCTAATAAAGAAAAGAAACTTGATAAGACTTTAACGTTTAATGAAGATTCTATGCTGGAAATAATGCCAAAGATATAAATATTGATATTTTTAAATTATATGAATAATTTATTCAGTTCTCAATATTTAATGAATTTTGATTCTATTGATCAAAAGCACAATGCACAAAATTAATGCTAAAATATTGATATGTGGTTATAAGAAAGATTCATCTTCGATTAGACGCTTTCAAAAATATTGCATCTAAAGGCTTAGCCTCGAGGAGGGCTTCCTCAACCTAGCTTTACGGTAGAGTAATTTCCATAATCGCTCAGAAATCTCCGTTTCCTACTCGAGCACCAAATTACAAACCCTGCTTAGCCCAGTCAGATTGCCCAATAAAGAGATCCTTTTCGATAGAAGAGGCTCTCATTTATTTACTACTTGCTCTCTTTGGAGCCTAGTCTTTCATCCTTTCAATTGAGTCATTTTCAAATGAAAATCAAAACCGCTTATGCAATTCCTGACAAAATCACTTAGCAGCTGAGGTAGGTAAGCCACTCTGCCTTTTCGAATACGCATCCTGGACAAAAAAGCTCAAGCCAGACACTGATCAGCGAAAATAGTTCTTAGACAGCTTCTTGCACCAAAATATTACTTTTGGTATGCATAAGATAAAATTCACTGTTGACTGAGAATTTTATGCATATTACGAATGAATTCTCATAATGCCAAAGCTCATAGCAGACTACCAAAGCTTTCAGATGGACTTATTAGATTTAGCTACTAGTTAGGTTCACCGGTTTGACTGCAAATCTGCTAAAGTTATATAAATAAATTCAATATAAACAAATAATCATTCATCTCTCTGTTGCTATTATTTTAAAATGAATTTTAGCAGGTTAAGTTATTTGAAATTATTAATTTAAAGTAAAATCAAATAATCCTAAACAATTTTCAAAATTCACAATAAAAAGCTATTTGAAAAGCAATATAAAATTTATATATAAAATGAAGGAATTAATTGTTCCTTTTATCAATTTATCTAAATAAATTTCAATTATATTAAATTTTATTAATTCAAAATATCGATCTAAAATTTTTAATCAAGCATTTACTAAATTTATATTTATTTAACTCGATAAATAGTTTTCTTAAATAAAATACCAAAAGCTCGGCTAAATATTTTTACTGACCATCTTTTATTTAGATTTTTGTTAAAAATTTACTGATTGCCAATAATTCATCCCAAGGTCTTCCTGATGAATGTTTTACTCAAATTTAATTTCTTTTACCTAATGCTCAAAAAAATCTTTCTTTAGCTTTTCTCCATTTCGATGGTGTATTCATTTTTTATTTAAATATAAAGACCTTAATTTAAACTAAAAATTCATAAGGAAACAAGAAGCTTTAAAATTATCATTAAGATAGAAATATTAAATTATAAATTCATTTCTCTCAAATTCTTTTAATCGAAATTATTAGAGGTGAATTATATAAAATCTGATTAGAAATTTGACATCTTTTTGTCAATTTTCTATTGATTTCTTAGCTCTAGGTAATATTTTAGATCTAAAGGAATGATAATTTTTGATTATAAATTTATCCAAAGCTATCAAAAGTTTATCTAAATTCTACGTGTTTCTTATAATTTAATCTAATTAATAACTATATTAATTTTTTAGTCCCTTTTCAGGTCCTTGGCTTAAGGCTTCCATAATTCCCATAATTATAAAAATTACTTAATTTGTCTTAAAAATTCCGTCATTTTTATCCAGCTAATAATTTTATCATCTTAATTTAAGCGTCTCGTCCAACAACCTTTCATAATTTAAGTTTATAAGCTAAACTCTATAGCTAAAAAGGGTCGTTAGGATTTTTTCCATTCACCTAAAGCTCACTAATTAATCCTATGGCTTATAAAAATATGTCTAACTCCCCTCTCTGAGCAAACAAAATCATTGAAAAGGAGCCTATTATTTTGCCAAAAGCAGAGAACAAAAATAATTTTAATATGAAAATTTTCTATGGATATATAAGTGATAATTAGTATAATGAAATCTTTAGCTAATTCTGTTTAATTTTAAACAGCTTGCATTTTAATGCATACAAATTAAATTAATATTAGCTTCCTTTTTTACAAATTGGGATTTTTTAAAATTTTAAAAAAAAAAATTAGCCCTTTTATTTTGTGAGCGAAAAAAATTTTTTTTTTTTCATGAGAGGGGGAGTAAGCGATTTCTTCTTTGCTTTATCGTAGCTTTTATGCAGCTTCATGCTGCTGAAGTCGCTGATTCAAACGTTCCTCTTGCTAAAATTGGTGATATGTTTAACTTTACGTTGACATCTGACTACGTGGCTAATGAAGACCCTCCTCAAGAGAGCATGCCTGTGATGAGAGAGCCTCAAGGATCAAGATATGGAAGAGCTCTTTCGGCAACTCCCTGCTCTCCTGGGAATTATGACAACTCAGGTACTTGCTCCCCTTGTGGGACAATGTGCACTTATTGTGACGACAACGGAGGCTGTTTGGGCTGCCAAAACAACTATACAATGAAAATCAGCTCAAATAAAAAGGACTGCGAGTGTAAAGATGCTACTAATACAGAAGGAGCCTGCACTTGTTCACAAGCTAAACCTTGGTTTGATGGATCGACTTGCCAAACTTGTGAATCAGGCAGTTATTATGGAAGGTCTGGATGCACTGCTTGCTCAACATCAAGGTCTATAAGAGTTAAATCAATAATCAAAGCCAAGAAAAGTCCAAGCTGCTGTCCTGACGGCAAATATTTAGATAGCTCAAATTCAAAATGTTCAGGTTGTGATGCAAACTGTGAGCTTTGTGAAGATGGAACTGCTGGCCGTTGTGATAAATGCACTAATAAATTAAGGTTGGTGTCACAGGTTAAAATAAAGAAAACTTCTTGCTGTGGCGATGGAAAATTTAGAAGTAGCGATGTTAGTTCATGTACAGATTGCCCTGGCAATTGTAAACAATGTGCAGACAGTGGAAGTGGGGAAATTTGTCTTCAATGCGCAAAGACCTTTAGAGTTAGATCAATACTTAAAATAAAGAAAACTTCTTGCTGTGGCGATGGACAATTTAGAAGTAGCGATGTTAGTCCATGTAAAGATTGTCCTGATAAAAATTGCAAAAACTGTGAAGACAGTGGAAGTGGGAATACTTGCATTCAATGCTCCAAAATTTTAACTGTTACAGATACTCTTCAAGTAAAGAAAACATCATGCTGTCAAGAAGGACAATTTGTAAGCAGTGAGCAACCTTCTTGTAGAGATTGCTTTGACTTAAATTGCAAATACTGTGAAGACAGTGGAAGTGGGAACAATTGTTTCCAATGCAAAAAAACTTTATCCTTCAAGAATACACTTAGAATTAAAAAAACTTCTTGTTGTGGCGAAGGATATTATGTTAGTAGTGATCAGACTACATGTGCACCCTGCGATAGTGCTAATTGCAAATATTGTGAAGACAGCGGAAAAGGGGAGACTTGCATCCAATGCTCTAATCTCTTAACGCTGACTCCCACGCTGAGAGTAAAGAAAACAACTTGCTGTCTTGATGGGTATTTCATTAGCAGCACTACCACTGAATGCACAAAATGCCCTGATGATAAGTGCAAGCTCTGCGAGGACAGTGAAAGTGGCTCAAGTTGTCTCCAATGCCATAAAACTTTATCTATTTCAGATACGTTGAATGTTAAGAAAACCACTTGTTGCGAAGAAGGAAAATTTGTTAGCTCTTCTCATTTACAATGCAAAGACTGTGCTGATTCAAATTGCAAATACTGTGAAGATAGCGGAGACGGTACAGTTTGTAAACAATGCAAAAAGAAATTAAGCTTTACGGATACTTTGGAGATAAAGAAAACATCATGTTGTCAGGAAGGAAAATTCGTTAGCAGTACTCACACTACATGCACAACTTGTGATAGCCTGAATTGCAAATACTGCGAAGATAGTGGAGACGGGGAAATATGTCTTCAATGCTATAATCTCTTACTCCCATCCTCCGTGAGCGAACAAAGCCATTAGAAAAATCCCTTTTTGCCCAAAAAATCGAACAACAATTTTTTTAATATAAAAATTTTTTAAGAAAAAAAAGTTGATATATAAATCATAAGTATTATAGCGAAATCTCTAGCAAATTCTGATTAATTTAAACAGTATGCGTTTTAAATAAAAATTCGCAAATAAAATTAATTTTTGCTTCTCACTTTTTACAAATAGTAATTTTTTTAAATTATGAAAAAAAAATTATTATAAGTCTATATAAACTTTTTAAAAAAAAAATTAACCCCTCTGTGAGCGAACAAAATTTTTTGTTCACTCAGGGAGGGAGGGGAGTTAAACTTTAGCAGCACTCTCAAAATAAAGAAAACGACTTGCTGCCCAGATGGACAATATGTTAGCAGCATTCAAAGTACCTGCAAGCCTTGTGATGACCATAACTGCAGCATTTGTGAAGATAGTGGATCTGGCACAACTTGTCTTAAATGTTCTGGCATCTTAACTATTTCTGACACTTTGAAAATAAAGAAAACGACTTGCTGTGAAGATGGAAAATTTGTTAGCGACGCTCATTCTACATGCACTAACTGCTTTGACAGCAACTGCAATATCTGTGAAGATAGCGGGGATGGAGAAGCTTGTCTTGACTGTGCTAAAAAGTTTAAATTTACAGACATCCTTGATATCAAAAAGACCACATGTTGCTCTTTAACTACTTACCGAAATGGCGATAATTGTGATCCTTGCCCTAGCAAATGCGATGCCTGTGAAGATGTGACCGGTGAATGTATAACATGTTCAGACAAAATCAAGTTCACTGGCACCTTAATCCACCCTTCTCCCTGCGAGCGAACAAAAAACTTGTTCGCTAACACGGAGGAGGTTTTATTTTTTAAGAAACTAATATTTAAATTTTAGAGTAATTTTTCTATCGAAATTCATAAAAATCATAAAATGCGAATTAAAGACAAACTAATTTGATTTGTAAAATTTTTATAATTAATTGAAATTCAATTAGATATTTTATTATAATAATAATAATTTATATATCAAGCAATTTTATTCGCCCACGAAGGTGACATTTAACCAAAATAAGATTTTCCAATGGGTATATTTGCTTAAAGTGGGGGGAGTTAGTGAATCCATCATCATGCTGTGCAGATGGAACTTATTATAGCGCTGGCTCTTGTGTGGCCTGTGACGAAACTTGTGCTACTTGCGATAAAGATACTGGAAAATGCCTTACTTGTCTGGATAAGATGAAAAGAGACTCAGGTAGCAATGACATGAAATGCAAGTGTATAGGTGACCAAATTCAGGCAGGGAAAGTCTGCTCATGCCCAACTGGGGAGTTTTTCAATGGGCAAGTATGCTCAGTTTGTGGCCATTTCTGCAACACCTGCACCTTGGATAGCGTCACTTGCGAAACTTGTATTGATCAATCAAGAATGATGTTGAATCCCGATAAGCCTGCTGAATGCAAGTGTAAAGGAGATAATCAACAAGAAAAAGCAAACGGATCCGGCTGTATCTGTAAAACCCCAGACACTTATTTCAATAATGGTGACTGTACTTCTTGCGGCGATAACTGTTTAATTTGTGACGATACTGGTGGATGCGCAAGCTGTACTAAAAAGGTATTATTTCAAGACACCTTGATAGACCCTGCTTCATGCTGCAGTACAGGGACATTTTATGATAAAACTACTTCTGCTTGCATTTCTTGCAAAGATAATTGCGCTACTTGTGATGTACATACTGGAGTGTGCACTACCTGCAAAGACGATTCTACAATGGAGAAAAACCCAGAAGACCTTAAAGCATGTAGGTGCAAATCACCTATGACTTGGGACGGAACTGTTTGCAAGTGTCCAGACGCTGGACAAAAATGGTCTGGAACTGATTGTATAACCTGTGGCCACTTCTGTTACACTTGTAATGCAGACGGCACAGTTTGTAGTGCTTGTACTGATCTTTCAAGAATGATGTTGAATCCCGATAAGCCAGCTGAATGTAAGTGTAAAGGAGATAATCAACAAGAAAATGGAAATGGTTGTATCTGTAAAACCCAAGACACTTATTTCAACAATGGAGACTGTACTTCATGCGGCGTGAACTGTTTAATTTGTGACGACACTGGAGGTTGCACATCTTGTGTGAAAAATGTAGCGTTAGAATGGAGCCTAATTGATCCAGCTTTATGCTGCGCATCAGGGACTTATTATGACTCAATGCAATGAAACGATTAAAGCGATTCAGCATGGAGGAATATCAAAAAACCTCCCTTTTAGTTCTAATTGACGGCACTCATAACAATCTTGAATGAGGACTTCAACAAATAGCCAGGCATCCTTCACTGTGCTGACCTCTTTTCAAACTCGACTCTGGTGGGTACTCCTCGTAAAGATCCCTTCCATGCGCGTCAAGAAGTAAAACCTAACCCTCATTTTTATATGAGCCAGCTGTATTATCCTGTATAATAATCCGTTTTGATATTGTGCATAAAGGTTTTACAGGAAATAGAACTATAATAAAATTCGTATAAAAGCTTTCTGAGAGAGCTCGTTCTGTGTGTAGCCATTTCATTATTATGACTCAGTAAATTCAGTTTGCATTTCTTGTGAGGAAAATTGTGCTACCTGCGATGCCCACACTGGAGTATGTGATACTTGCAAGAAAACGAAGATGGAGGTGGACCCAACAAATACCAAAACTTGCCACTGCATCGGAGACCAAGTATTAGTTGGAGGAGAATGCATATGCGCACAAGGATCTTTTAACGGGCAAATATGTTCACCTTGCGGCACTTTCTGCAAAACTTGTGACGAAACCGGTAAATGCGAGTCCTGCATTGACAGCGACAGAATGATTTTAAGCACTACCGATAATAAAGTATGTGAATGCAAAGGAATCAATCTAACACCAAATGACTCCGGCTGCAGCTGCGCTGCAGGCAAATATTTCAGCAATGGCGACTGTGTTTCATGTGATAGCACTTGTCCTGACTGTGACGCCAATACTGGAAATTGCAAGACTTGCGTTGATCCTTCTCCAAGAATGGCAGTCTCTCAGTCTGACTCAAAGAAATGCCAATGTCTCGGATCCCAACAGCTTGTCTCCAATCAATGCTCTTGTACCTCAGGCTCTTATTATACAGGCAGCACTTGTGAGGCATGTGGTGACAACTGTCAAATCTGTGCCGATCTCTCAGGACAATGTAGCTCCTGCAAATCTTCAAGGATGACTTTTGACTCAAATGACTCAAAGAAATGCGTCTGCAAAACTGGCCAACATCTAGTAGGATCGGACTGTGTCTGTGATGAAGGGACTTATTATGACACAAACAATAAAGTTTGCATACCATGTGAGGCTAGATGTGCCACCTGCGCTGACGATGGAACTTGTATTACTTGCAAAGAGGGGAGAAAAATGGATTTAGACGCAAATCTGCCAAAGACTTGCAAATGCAAATCAGATCAAACTACTGGACTTGACTGTTCTTGTGCTACTGGAAGCTACTTTGATACTTCTATTTCTAATTGCAAATCATGCGAAACTAACTGTTTAGCTTGTTTAGATTTCACTGGTGACTGCACATCTTGCAAAAAGAATATAGAACTGGAATGAGATCTGATTGACCCAGCCACGTGTTGTGGAGCAGGAACTTATTATAGTGACGGAAGCTGTGTGTCCTGCTCAGACAAATGTGCAGAATGTGACATACATACTGGGAAGTGCACTAAATGCAAGGAGGAAAGCAAAATGATATTTGATGATACCGATGAGAAAAATTGTAAATGCGCGGGTGACCAACAGTATGTGTCAGGACAATGCACATGCCCTGCAGGAAAAGAGTTTAATGGATTAGTGTGCTCCATTTGTGGCACTTTTTGCAAAGGTTGTGCATCTGATACTTTGGTTTGTACAGAATGTATTGATAGCTCAAGAATGCAATTTGGTGCATCAGATAATAAAATCTGTGAGTGTAAAGGGTCAAGCCAAACTAAAACTGTGACTGGCTGTGAATGTGCCATTGGAAAATACTTTACAAACAACGACTGCGCTCCATGCGGGTCACTTTGTGCTACCTGTGCAGATACCACTGGAATTTGTAGCTCTTGCAAAGATGCCACTATGACAAAAAGTGATGATAATTTAAGTTGCAAATGTAAGCCGGGTCTTCAGCTTGATGCTCAAGCAGGCACTTGTAAATGCAGTTCAGGCTACTACTTTGATGGTAACACCTGCCAGCCTTGCGGAACTCACTGTTCTGTTTGCGACTCAACTAGATGCTCTGTGTGTGATAGTATTAGCCATCTTATAGTTGATCCTTCAAACAGCAGCAACTGTATTTGTGAAAACAGCTATTATTGGATTGTGGCAAATAATGACTGTGAGCAATGCCCTGAAGGAACTTACTATGACAGAAGCAAATGCTCTAGCTGCTCTACTAACTGTAAAGCCTGCGATAATTTTACTGGGAAATGCAATACTTGTGTTGGCGGAGATAGAATGGAATACGATCCTTTACTCCTTCCTCCACGAGCGAATACAAAAATTAGGTTCGCCACTGAGGATTAAAAATTTATATAGAAATTTTATAATAATTTTTTTAAAAAATTCACATTTCCGAAAATAGAAAGCTTAAATAATTTAATTTGTAAAATTAATGTTTAAAATGTAATTTGTTTAAAATTTGAACAGATTTCGCTTGGTGTATCATTATAATAAATTGTTTATATATCAAAATTTGTTATAAATTATTTTTATATTAATTTTTTTTTTAGGGCTTAGCCCAAAAATTAAGGATTTTCCAATGGCTTTGTTAAATAGCAGAGGAAAGGGGGTTAGATAATACAGCTTGCAGATGCAAAGGAACCCAGACTCTTAGCGGATTGACTTGCACTTGTGGACAAGGAAAGTATTTTATTAACGGTGATTGTGCTGAATGTTTAGACTTATGTAAGTCTTGTAAAGACAATACTGGCGAATGCACAATGTGCAACGATCATACTCAAGCCACAATGACATTTGATACTAATGATAACAGAAAGTGTAAATGCAGAGGAGACCAAGTCGCAGTTTCAGGACAATGTACATGTCCTGCAGGACAAGAGTTTAACGGATCAATGTGCTCCGTTTGTGGCCATTTTTGCAAAGTTTGTACAGCTGAAACTTTGGTTTGTACTGAATGCATCGATAGCTCCAGAATGCAATTTGGTTCATCAGATAATAAAATCTGTGAGTGTAAAGGATCAAGCCAAACTACAACAGCTAATGGTTGTATATGCGATGCTGGAAAATACTTTAAAAACAATGACTGCGTTTCATGCGGGTCACTTTGTGCTGCCTGCGCAGATACCACTGGAATTTGCAGCTCTTGCTTTGAGGATACTATGACAAAAAGTGATGACAATTTAAGTTGCAAATGCAAACCAGGTCTTCAGTATGATGCTGAAGCATACACTTGTTTTTGCACTTCAGGCTACTTTGACGGTAACACCTGTCAGCTTTGTGGAACTCACTGTTCTGATTGTGACTCAAATGGATGTTCTATGTGTAAGGCTATCGACCATCTTATAGTTGATCCATCTAACCGCAAAAACTGTATTTGTGAGAGTGGATATTATTGGATTGTGGCAAATAATGACTGTGAGCAATGCCCTGAAGGAACTTACTATGACGGAAGCAAATGCTCTAGCTGTTCTACTAACTGTAAAGCCTGCGATAATTTTACTGGGAAATGCAATACTTGCGTTGGCGGAGATAGAATGGAATTTCATCCTACGGATGACAAAGCTTGCAGATGCAAAGGAACTCAAATTCTTAGCGGGCTGACTTGCTCTTGCAGCTCAGGGTCTTATTTTGATAACCTCACTTGCTCTCCATGCTCTGACTTATGCAGTGTCTGCACAGATTTGACAGGAGAGTGCACAAAATGCAAAGATTTATCTTTAATGACAATCGACCCACAAAACAATAAAAACTGTAAATGCAAGCATTCAGACCTAACAGTCGTATCAGGTCAGTGTGTCTGCACTGGAGGCAAACAATGGAACGGATCTGAATGCACTCTTTGTGGAAACTTCTGTAAAACTTGCGATTTAGGAAACAATGTCTGCACTGCGTGTATAGACAGCAAAAGAATGGACCCAGTAAGCAGCAGTGTTACTTGTAAATGCAAAGCTGGCTTTATAACCTCAACAACTGGCTGCACTTGTGCTGCAAGCTCTTACTATGACAACTCATCATGCTTTACTTGTGGAGATTTATGTACTTCTTGTGCAGATATTTCGGGCGATTGTACTGCTTGCAAAGACAGCACTATGGAATTCCATCCTACTAATAAGAAAATCTGTAGATGCAAAGGAACTCAGCAGTATAGCACTGTGCTAAACACTTGTTCATGCCCAATTGGATATTTTGACGGCTCGACTTGTCAGAGCTGCACAACTCTTTGCTTAACTTGTGATTCAGCTAAGTGTTTAACTTGCCAAAATATTCCCCATCTTGTGGTTGACAACCAAAATTCTAACCTTTATCTGTGAGTGAGCAAAAAACACTAAAAATCCCTATTTTGGGAAAAAAAATTATAATAATTAATTTTACTTAATTTAAACAGCTAGCATTTTAAACATAAATTTGCAAATTTAATAAATTTTTACTTTTGTGAATTGGGATTATCTTGGGTGCCAAAAAAACTTTAAAATTTTTATATCTAAATTGTAAAAAACATACTCCATGAGTGGGAAAATTGTTTTAGCTTACTTATAGACGTGGGAGAGTAAAGACTGCGTCTGTGCTAGTGGCTATAACTGGATTACAGCAGCGGGTAGTTGTGAGCAATGCTCTGTTGGAACTTACTACGATGGCAACAAATGTGCTAGCTGCTCGGCTATGTGTGCTACTTGCTCTGGGTTGACTGGCACTTGCGATACTTGTAAAGACCCTGCTAGGATGGATCTTAGTGGAGCCACATGCATTTGTAAAGGAAATCAAAAGTTAGCGGGATCAACATGCTTTTGTGATGCAGGGTACTATTTTGATGGAGATACATGCGTTAAATGCTCAAACTTATGCAGTGCTTGCAATGATTATACCGGAGTATGCACAACATGTAAGGATTCGAAAATGACATTCGACTCAAACGACAACAAAAACTGTAAATGTATTGGAGATCAGATTCTTAGTGGGGAGACTTGCACCTGCCCTAGCAACCAACAATTCAACGGAGATGGGTGCTCTGCTTGCGGCGAATTCTGTAGTACTTGTGATGTTAATGCTAAAATCTGTAGCATTTGTATAGATGGAAATAAGATGTCACCTGTGAGTGGTACTGTAACTTGTGCCTGCAAAGGGAATCAAATAAAAGCAAACACTGGCTGCACTTGTCCATCAGGCTCTTACTTTGACAGCACAACTTGTTCGACCTGCGGCGATTTCTGCACTACATGCACAGATTTATCAGGTGCATGCACTGTCTGTAAAAATGATAAAATGGAAGTTAGCCCTAGTAATCCGAAAGTTTGTAGATGTAAAGGAACTCAACAGTACAATCCCTTAACATCCTCTTGCTACTGTCCCACAGGATATTACGATGGCTCGACTTGTCAGAGCTGCACAACTCTTTGCTCAACCTGTGAGTCGACCAAGTGTTTAACTTGTCAAGGTATTGCCAACCTTATAGTAGATCCTCAAAACCCAACTAATTGTGTCTGTGCCAGTGGCTACAATTGGATAACAGCAGAGGGCACTTGTCAGCAATGCTCTGTTGGAACTTACTACGATGGCAACAAATGTGCTAGCTGCGCTGCTACGTGTGCTACTTGCTCTGGGCTAACTGGTACTTGCAATACTTGCAAAGACACTGTTAGGATGGATCTTAGTGGAGCCACATGCATTTGCAAAGGAACCCAAAAACTAACTGAATCAGCATGTTCTTGCGATGCAGGGTACTACTTTGATGGATCTACTTGTGTTCAATGCTCAAGCCTGTGCGCTTCTTGCTCCGATTACACTGGTGAATGCAAATCTTGCAAAGATTCGAAAATGACATTTGACCCTGCCAATAAGAAGAGCTGTATATGTATCGGAGATCAGACTCTTGACAATGGAGTATGCACTTGCCCTATCGGTCAACAATTTAATGGTGTCAAATGTTCTGAGTGCGGAACATTTTGCAATTCCTGCAATGTTTCAGGAAAAATATGTAACATTTGTGTTGATTCTGCAAAGATGCTTGCAACTGCCGGAACTACTACTTGTTCATGCAAAGGCGACCAAACTGCAACAGTAAGCGGCTGTTCCTGTCCTACTGGATTTTACTTTAAAGACTCAAAATGCACTCAATGCGGCAGCTTATGTGCTTTATGTGCAGATACAACAGGAATTTGTAGCACCTGCAAGAACGATTCTACAATGGAAGTAAACCCTGACGACACCACAACTTGCAGATGTAAAGGAACCCAGCAATACAGCAACGCATTATCGGCTTGTACTTGCCCTGTTGGCTATTTTGATAACGGCACCTGTAAGAGCTGTACAACTCTTTGCTCGACCTGTGACTCAACCAAGTGTTTAACTTGCCAATCCATTGCCCATCTTGTAGTTGACACCCAAAACCCTAAAAACTGTGTCTGTGCTGGCGGGTACAACTGGATTACCGCTAAAAGCATTTGTGAACAATGCTCTGCAGAGACCTATTACGATGGCAACAAGTGTGCAAGCTGTGGGACTAATTGCGCAACTTGTTACGACGGTACTGGAATTTGCAAAACCTGTAAGAGCTCAAGAATGGAAAAAGGAGGTGACCCCACTAAATGCATTTGCAAAGGAACTCAAAAGATAAGTGGATCAACATGCTCTTGTGATGCAGGGTACTACTTTGATGGAGATACATGTGTTCAATGCTCAGATTTATGCAATACTTGCGAAGATTATACTGGAGTATGTAAAACATGTAAAGACTCGAAATTAATGACATTCGACTCAAACGATAATAAAAAATGCAAATGTATTGGAGATCAGACTCTTAGTGGAGATACTTGCACCTGCCTTAACAACCAACAATTCAACGGATATGTATGCTCTACTTGCGGTGAATTTTGTAATACTTGTGATGTTAATGCTAACTCCTTCATTCTAAGCGAGGAAAAACATTTTGAATAAGGGAACTTTTTTTAAAACAGTAAAACTGGAAATGATTTGTAATTGTTTTGCCAGGTGTGTTATTTTTTTCCCAAAAAATAGAGGGAGTTTTCTGATGATTTCCTCACCTGTGGAAGAGGGGTAGTAAGGTATGCAGCACTTGTATAGATGGAAATAAGATGTCACCTGTGAGTGGTACTGTAACTTGTGCCTGCAAAGGGAATCAAATAAAAACAAACACCGGCTGCACTTGTCCGTCAGGCTCTTACTTTGACAGCACAACTTGTTCGACCTGCGGCGATTTCTGCACTACATGTACAGATACATCAGGTGCATGTACTGTCTGTAAAAATGATAAAATGGAAGTTAACCCTAGTAATCCGAAAGTTTGTAGATGTAAAGGAACTCAACAGTACAATCCCTTAACATCCTCTTGCTACTGTCCTACTGGATATTACGATGGCTCGACTTGTCAGAGCTGCACAACTCTTTGCTCAACCTGTGACTCGACCAAGTGTTTAACTTGTCAAGGTATTGCCAATCTTATAGTAGACCCTCAAAACCCAACTAACTGTGTCTGTGCCAGTGGCTACAATTGGATTACAGCAGAGGGCACTTGTCAGCAATGCTCTGTTGGAACTTACTACGATGGCAACAAATGTGCTAGCTGCGCTGCTAATTGTGCAAGCTGTTATAACGGGTCTGGCACTTGTAATACTTGCAAAGACCCTGCTAAGATGGATCTTAGTGGAATCACATGCATTTGTAAAGGAACCCAAAAGCTAACTGGATCAACATGTTCTTGTGATGCAGGGTACTACTTTGATGGATCTACTTGTGTGCAATGCTCAAACTTATGCTCCTCTTGCTCCGATTACACTGGTGAATGCAAATCTTGCAATGATTCGAAAATGACTATTGATCCAGCCAATAAGAAGAACTGTATATGTATCGGAGATCAGGTACTTAACAATAATATGTGTACATGCCCTGCAAGTAAACAATTTAACGGCTCTGGATGTTCTGATTGCGGGACTTTCTGTTCAACTTGCATTGTTAGCTCTAATACCTGCAACACTTGTATAGATGGAAATAAGATGTCTCCTGTAAGCAGCACTGTAACTTGTGCCTGCAAAGGGAATCAAATATCAACAAATGCCGGTTGCAGTTGCCCTTCAGGCTCTTACTTTGATAGCTCAACTTGCTCAACTTGCGGCGATTTATGCACTACATGCACAGATACATCAGGTGTATGCACTGCCTGTAAGGATAGTAAAATGGAAGTGGATCCTAGTAATCAGAAAGTTTGTAGATGCAAAGGAACTCAAAAATATAGCTACGCGCTATCCTCTTGCTACTGTCCTACTGGATATTACGATGGTTCAACTTGCCAGAGCTGCACAACTCTTTGCTCAACCTGCGACTCGACTAAGTGTTTAACTTGCCAAAGTATTGCAAACCTTATAGTAGACCCTCAAAACCCAACTAACTGTGTCTGTGCCAGCGGCTATAACTGGATTACCGCTAAAAGTACTTGCGAACCATGCCTTGTTGGTAGTTATTATGATGGCAACAAATGTGCTACCTGCTCAGATAATTGTGCAAGCTGTTACGATAGAACTGGTTTCTGTAAAGTATGCAACTCAAGATTTACTCCAAGTACTGTCGACCCAACTAAATGCATTTGTAAAGGAACTCAAAAGATAGCCGGATCAACATGCTCTTGTGATGCAGGGTACTACTTTGATGGAGATACATGTGTTCAATGCTCAGATTTATGCAGCACTTGTGAAGATTATACTGGAGTATGTAAAACTTGTAAAGACTCGAAATTAATGACATTCGACTCAAACGATAATAAAAAATGCAAATGTATTGGAGATCAGATTCTTAGTGGAGATACTTGCACCTGCCCTAGCAACCAACAATTCAACGGAGATGAGTGCTCTGTTTGCGGTGTATTTTGTAGTACTTGTGATGTTAATGGTCAAGTCTGCAGCACTTGTTTAGATGGAGATAAGATGTCACCTGTGAGTGGTACTGTAACTTGTGCCTGCAAAGGGAATCAAATACCAGCAAACACTGGCTGTACTTGCCCTTCAGGCTCTTACTTTGACAGCTCAACTTGCTCGACTTGCGGCGATTTCTGCACTACATGCACAGATACATCTGGTGTCTGCACTGCCTGTAAAGATAGTAAAATGGAGGTGGACCCTGTAAATTCATACGACACCTAGTCCACAACGACTATTTTTTAATAAATATTTTTGGTTATTTTTTTTATTTTGGGGTTTTAACCTATATTTTTTTTACAGAACTATCATTTTTTTGACTTTTTTTTAACCTATCTCTTTAGACTATATTTCTGACATTTTATGGTCATTTGCTTTAGAAATGATTCCATATTGATTATCGCGGCTATTTTCAATCCATTTTATTTTAATGTATATGCAGTAGTAGTTACATTATAAATTTTTTAGCATTAAACAAGAGGCAAAAAAAGTAGGCTAAGCAAAATAGGCACAAAAAAGTTTTATGTGTAGGTGTCGTGCGAAAGAATCATGGACCCTGCTAATACAAAAGCTTGCAGATGTAAAGGAACTCAGAAATATAGCTACACGCTATCTTCTTGCTATTGTCCAACTGGATACTTCGATGGCTCAACTTGTCAGAGCTGCACAGCTCTTTGCTCGATCTGTGACTCGGCCAAATGTTTAACTTGCCAGTCTATTGCAAACCTTGTAGTCGACACCCAAAACCCTAAAAACTGTGTCTGTGCAGTAGGCTATAATTGGATTACTGCAAGCAGCTCCTGTAATCAATGCTCTGTTGGAACTTACTACGATGGAAACAAATGTGCTGACTGTTCAGATAATTGTGCAAGTTGTTATAACGGCAGTGGATTTTGCGCTGTCTGCAAAGACTCAAGAATGATGATAAGCACCAGCGACCCAACAAAATGCATCTGCAAAGGAAACCAAAAATTAACTGGATCAGTATGCTCTTGCGATTCAGGCTACTACTTTGATGGCTCAAATTGTGTCCAATGCTCAAGCTTATGCACATCTTGCTCTGATTACACTGGAGAATGTCTTTCATGCAAAGATTCTACAATGACTATTGATCCAGCCAATAAGAAAAACTGTATTTGTATTGGAGACCAAATTCTTGATGGTAACAACGCATGCACTTGTCTTGGAACTCAGCAATTCAATGGCGCTATATGTTCTGATTGTGGAACCTTCTGTACGACTTGCAATGTAAATCAAAATGTATGTAGTGTCTGCTTGGGAAACAGAATGGAGCCAGTAAGCAACACCGTTACTTGTGCTTGTAAAGGAAATCAGCTAGTCTCAGCCTCTGACTGCAGTTGTAAATCAGGCTTTTACTTTGACAGCACAACATGTTTGGCTTGTGGCACTTTTTGCACGACTTGTGAGGACTTAACTGGAAAATGCAATACATGTAGCTCTGCAACTATGGAAGTAAGCGACAGTGATCCAAAAACTTGTAAATGCAAAGGAAATCAAGTATATAGCAGCGTTTTATCCTCTTGCTACTGTCCTACTGGATACTTCGATGGCTCGACTTGTCAGAGCTGCACAACTCTTTGCTCGACCTGTGACTCAGCCAAATGTTTAACTTGTCAGTCTATTGCAAACCTTATAGTAGACCCTCAAAACCTAACTAAATGTGTCTGTGCAGCAGGCTATAACTGGATTACCGCAACCAGCAGCTGTGAGGTATGCGAAACTGGAACTTACTTTGATGGAAACAAATGTGCTAGCTGCACAACGAATTGTGCAAGTTGTTATTACGGCACTGGATTCTGTGCTTTATGCAAAGACGTCAGAATGACAATAAATACAAATGACTTGACGAGCTGCATCTGCAAAGGAAACCAAAAGATTAGTGGATCTACATGCTACTGCGATTCAGGCTACTACTTTGATGGCTCAAATTGTGTCCAATGCTCAAGCTTATGCACATCTTGCTCTGATTACACTGGAGAATGTCTTTCTTGCAAAGGTTCGAAAATGACTATTGATCCAGCCAATAAGAAAAACTGTATTTGTATTGGAGACCAAATTCTTGACGGTAACAACGCATGCACTTGTTCTGGAACTAAACAGTTTAATGGCAAGGAATGCGTGGACTGCGGATATTTCTGTAGCACTTGTGATGTATCTGGAAATACATGTAATACCTGTATTGACTCAGTCAGAATGGAACAAGTAAGTAACACTCTTACCTGCCAATGCAAAGGAAACCAAACGAAAAATATTGGCTCTTGCACTTGTCCTTCAGGCAACTATTTCGACAATTCAAATTGTGAAGCTTGTGGCGATTTATGTGCTGCATGCGATGACTCAACTGGAAAATGCAATACATGTATAAACACTGCAACTATGGAAATAAGCAGCACTGATTCAAAGACTTGTAAATGCAAAGGAACTCAGCAATATAGCAGTTTAACGAAATCTTGTTCCTGCACTTTAGGCTACTTCGATGGCTCAACTTGTCAGAGCTGCACAACTCTTTGTTCTTCTTGCAATGCAATTAAGTGTTTAGCTTGTCTAAGTATTACCAATCTTGAAGTAGATCCTACCAACCCAACAACTTGTCATTGCGCCGCTGGATATAACTGGATCACTGCGACTAGCACTTGCGAGCAATGCCAAACTGGAACTTATTATGATGGAGATAAATGCGCTCCTTGCTCTACTAACTGTGCAAAATGCTATAATGGCTCTGGAATCTGCAGCGTCTGCGTAGATACAAGAATGGATATTAGCTTAAATGATTTGACTAGTTGTGCATGTAGAGGAAACCAAAAGATCAGCGGATCCACATGTTCTTGCGACTCAGGCTATTACTTTGATGGTTCCAATTGCGTGAAATGCTCTGACTTGTGCGCTACTTGCCTTGATTACACTGGAATTTGTACAGCATGCAAGGATTCTGCGAAGATGACCTTTGATACAGCAAACAAGAAGAATTGCAAGTGCATTGGAGATCAAGTACTTACTCCTCCTGTCCGTGAGCGAAAACAAACCATTAGAAAAATCTTTATTTTTTAATAGCAAAATTTTTTATGGAAATATTTTTTGATATATAGCACAAGCCTCATTTTAGATCTCTGAGGACAATTACTTTTAATAGAATATTATAATTTTAAATTAAGGAAAAATCTGAAAAGTCAATTTTAGAATTGACAAATAGGATGCATATAATGACATTTTTAAAATGAATTTTGACTTTTTAGGAATTTTAAACTGAGTTTTTCTTTGAATGGCATTTTTCTAAAAAATCTATAGGGAGCACTCGCTATATAAGTGATAATTAGTTTAATGAATTGTCTAGCTAATTCTGTTTAATTTAAAACAAATTGCGTTTTAAAAATAAATTTTACACATTAAATTAATATTTGCTTTCCAATTTTTGCGAAGTGGAATTTTTTTAAATTTCGAAAAAAAAACTATAAAATTAAATATAAATTTTTTTAAAAAAAAAATAACCCCCTGTGTGAGTGAACAAAAATTTTTTTTTCATTCAAGGAGGGGGAGTTAGCAACAATGTATGTACTTGCACTGGAAATAAACAATTCAATGGCTCTGGGTGCTCTGATTGCGGAACGTTCTGCTCCGCTTGCAATGTAAACACGAAGATCTGCAACACTTGTATTGATACAGTTAAAATGACAGCAGTTTCTGGCACAGTAACTTGCACATGCAAATCTGGTCAGCAAGTCACAGCGACAGGCTGCATTTGTGCTTCAGGATCATATTTCGACACTACAACGTGTTCAGCCTGTGGTAACTTATGTGCTACATGTGCTGAAACAACTGGGCAATGTTTAACATGCAAAAACTCGGTAACTATGGAATTCGGCACTGATCCAAAGACTTGCAAATGTAAAGGCACTCAGCAGTACAACAGTGAAACAGCTTTATGTTACTGCGCTTCAGGTTACTTCGATGGCTCAACTTGTCAGAGTTGCTCTGCCCTTTGCTCTACATGCGATTCTAGTAAGTGCTTAACTTGTCAAAATATTGCTAACCTTGAAGTTGATCTTACGAACCCTAAGACTTGCCATTGTGCGGCTAGCTATAAATGGATAGTAGCAACTAGTACCTGTGAGCAATGCGCTACCGGAACTTATTATGATGGGAGCCAATGTACTTCCTGCTCTACCAATTGCGCAAGCTGCTTTGATGGGCTTGGAATATGCGGGAAATGCACTGATTCAAGAATGACACCAAACCTACTTGACTTAACTAAATGCATTTGTAAAGGAAACCAAATTGCCAGTGGATCAACATGCACCTGTGACTCAGGGTTCTACTTCAATGGCGAAAATTGTGTGCAATGCTCCAGCTTATGCAGCTCTTGTTTAGATTACTCTGGGCAGTGCACATCGTGCAAAAATTCTCAAACAATGATATTCGACCCAGACAGCAATAAAGCTTGTAAATGCATAGGTGATCAGTACCTTAGCAATGGTGTATGCGCTTGTGATGCTGGCAAACAATTTAATGGTGAAATTTGCTCTACCTGCGGTAAATTTTGTAAAACTTGCAATGTCGCAGCAAATTCCTGTAGCGCCTGCATAAATGATAGCACAATGACAACAGTTGCTAGCACGTTAACTTGCTCATGTAGACCTCGTCTAAATACCATAGCAACAGGCTGCACCTGCAATTCAAACTTTTACTTTGACGGCTCCACATGTTCTGCCTGTGGAGGTTTATGCGATACTTGCACTGATATCTCTGGAAAATGTAACGCATGCAAAAATATGGCAAATATGGAATTCACTGCTGATCAAAAGAATTGCAGATGTAAAGGCACTCAACTGTACAGCGTGTCAAAAGCTTTATGCTACTGCGCTTCAGGTTACTTCGATGGCTCTACTTGCCAGAGGTGTTCTGCCCTTTGCTCAACTTGTAATTCTGCTACGTGCTTAACTTGTCAAGCCATCGACAATCTTGTAGTTGACTCCACGAATCCAAAAACTTGCAAATGTGCCAGCGGATACAAATGGATTGTAGAAGGTAACACCAGCATCTGCGGGAAATGTTTAGCTGGCACTTATTATGATGGAACCAAATGCTCTAGCTGTTCAACCAACTGTGCTACATGTTATGAAGGAGCTGGACTATGTGAAACCTGCAGTGACTCTTTGAGAATGCAAAAGAATCCAAGTGACTTAAGTAAATGTATTTGCAAAGGAAACCAAAAGGTCACTGGATCAACATGCACTTGCGATGCAGGCTACTATTTTGATGGTGACAATTGTGTCCAATGTTCAGACTTATGCAAAACCTGCAAAGATTACACTGGTGAGTGTCAGGGGTGTATTGATTCAAGTAAGATGATAATTGACACAGCAAATAAGAAAAACTGTAAATGCATAGGCGATCAAACTCTTTCTAATAAGCAATGCATTTGTTCAGGAACTAAGCTTTAACTTAATTATTCGGTGTTTAAAGTGTCTAGTGCAGCAACCCTAAAAAGGGCTTTTAGCTAAACTAATGACATCACGGAGCCATCTTGGAATCGCGGTGGTCAGCCCAACCGGCCAAGCCTTCTATCAACGCTTCGTCTCCAGCCGCCGCACATCTCACCCGGCGCGTTGCCGTTGCTCTGCCCTGCCTCAGCTCCTACGCGTGTTCCGCCTAAGGGTCATCCTCCCTTGGGGATGTGTTGAGAGGTAAAACTCCGAGCCTCTTGAATGCATTGAGGAGCTGTTCCTTTGGCTATCCCAAAAGTTAAACAGCTATTGCTGTGCAGAAGTTCTCGAGAGAAAACCAACCCCATAAATAAAATTCAATGAGGGAGAAAAATTAGCAGAGCTAATTTCTCGAACCTAATGCCATTTTATTTATGTTCAGGAACTAACTCCCCCCCCCCCCCTCCGTGAGCGAACAAAACCATTAGAAAAATCGCCATTTTTTGACCAAAAACCCACCCTCCGTGAGTGAACAAAAATTTTTTTAATAGAAAAAATTTTAATGGAAAAAAATTTTGATATATAAGTGATAATTAGTATAATGAAATCTAGAGCTAATTCTGTTTAATTTTAAACAAATTGCGTTTTTTAAAACATAAATTTTGCAAATTAAATTAATATTTGGTTCCCAATTTTTGCAAATTAGGATTTTTTTAAATTTCGAAAAAAAATATTTTTTATAAAATTTATATATAAATTTTTTTTAAAAAAAAAAAATTAACCCCCCTCCGTGAGCGAACAAAAATTTTTTTGTTCGCTCACGGAGGGGGGGGGGAGTAAGCAATTCAACGGTTCTGTATGCTCTGATTGCGGCTATTTCTGCAGCACTTGTAACACTGGAACTAAGACATGCTTAACTTGTGTTGATTCTAGGAGAATGTCACCAGTCAGCGGCACCACTACTTGTGCATGCAAGTCAGGCCAAATTACAAATCTTAACTCTTGCTCCTGTACCTCTGGCTCTTACTTTGATGACACAACATGTCCTAGCTGCCAAAACAAATGTGTAAGCTGTAAAAGCTTGTGTGCTACCTGCGATGATTACACTGGAAATTGTCAAACTTGTAAAGACACTGAAAGAATGGATCCTGACCCAGCAGATAAAACAAATTGCAAATGTAGAGGAACCCAACAGCTTGTCATTGCAACCTCTAGTTGCATCTGTGCAGCAGGTACCTATTATAATGGAGCTACATGTCTTAAATGCGGAGATCGTTGTGCCACATGTGAGGACTACACTGGAAATTGCAAGACTTGCCTTGATCCTTCCAGAATGGACCTTTCTGATAAGATTTGCCAATGCAAAGGAAGCCAGCAATCAAATCCTGACGCATGTTCTTGTCTTTCAATGGAATACTTTGACGGATCAACTTGTCAATCTTGTGGCAAAAACTGTAAGACTTGCAAAGATACGACTGCAGAATGCACGACATGTTATAGTAATTATGCCCTTGAACAAATAGCTCTCCCATTAGTATGTTCTTGTCCTGCTAAAACCTATGATGTCATTTCAGGCTGCAATCCTTGTGGAACAATGTGTGCTTCTTGTTTGAATGCAGGAGTTTGTTCAACTTGCAACGATAATACAGCTCAAGAACTAGACCAAAATAATAACCAGAACTGTAAATGTAAAGCTGCTAACTACTATGATGGCACAACCTGCAAGAGCTGTGGAACTTACTGTGCTGCATGTGAAGCAACCAAATGTACTCAATGTGTGGACACAGATAATATGATTTACAATGCTATTAACGCTCGCAACTGTGAATGCAAACTCGGAATGTACTATGACGCTAATTCAGGCAAATGCGTCAGTTGTATGGATAAATGCAATGTTTGTAGCAGTGGCACAAGCTGTACTACTTGTGAAAGCGGATATTATTTCGATGTGCCTACGTCTAGCTGTAAAGTGACTACATGTGACTCTGGAACTTATTATGATGAAAACTCATGTAAAGCATGTACTGCTCCTTGTTTGGATTGCTCGAGCTCAACTTTCTGTTATACTTGTATTACAGCTGACTTTTCAATTGACGCCAGAGCTGGAACTTGTAACTGTGTGGCTGGTAAATATTATAGGTCTTCTAGTAAGACTTGTGAGCTCTGTGGACAATACTGCTCAACTTGTACAGGAGCAGCTGATTTCTGCTCAACTTGTATTGATTCTACTATGACTTATAATGCAGTCACAGGAGTGTGCACATGTCCAGCGAAAACTTATTTCAGTGAAGGAGTTTGTAAGAGCTGTGCGGATCCTTGCTCGAATTGTAGCAGCCTGACGTTCTGTTTAAGCTGTGTGGATGCTACAATGACTTTGACTGCAACTACTGGAGTTTGCAGGTGTAAGGATGGAACTTATTTTGATTCAACAAGTCATAAGTGTTTGGCTTGCGATGCTACATGTGCTACCTGCTCTAGCTCATCAAGTTGCTCTACTTGCAAAGATCCTACAATGTCTATTACTCCTTTTAATAGATAAGAAGACAAAATTTAAATTTTTCCAAAATCCTTTTTTAATAATAAATATTAATAATGCAGACTATTTCTATCTAATAATATAATCTTTATTTCCAGGCCTGTCGAAACAAATATGGAGCAAGTCGAGAGGTCAAGCCAAAACTGTGGGACTCATAAAGTCCCCGGGGTATCGGGCTTCGCCATTTAACCCGGAAGAGAAGGCACAGGCCAAGATTATCCGTTGGGAGGAGGAAGTGAAGCCCAACGTACCGTACTTACAATTCTTCCCGTCGAGCTTGGTGAGTTTGGGTTTTTCCCTTCATGGGTTTTTTCTCCCACAAAGCTGAAACAAAGGAGAGCTCATTGTGGCTGATTCCTGTGGAGTAAGGGCTTGTCAAACGAAGCGAAGGCCTCCAGTAGCCGGGTAAAGGGACTGATGATGTCTGGCCATGAAAAATGCAAACCTAGCCAGATGCCATGAATCAAGGCAGAGACTTGGCCTTGCAGTTAAACTTTAATTGATCCAATTCTTAATTCTTATCTAATAAATTAAATTTTTAATTATTTTCCACATAAAAAGAAATATAATATTTTATTGATGTTTAAAGGGAAATTAGTGCTGGTGTTTGTACTTGTCCTGCTCGCCAATATTTCGACACTCAATCTCTGTCCTGCAAGAACTGCGATGCTACCTGTGGAAAATGCACAAGCTCTTCTTCATCATCTTGCACTGCTTGTAGAGATGCAGCTATGGCTTTGACCAACGGAGTTTGTACTTGTCCAAGCACCCAATATTTCAATTTGGTTACAAACGCCTGTAAGACCTGCACTGGACCTTGCAAGAGCTGTACTTCTGATACTTTCTGCACATCTTGTCTTGATACAGCTACTCTCAATTCTCAAACTGGAGTCTGCTCATGTGCTGACAAACAATACTTTAACTCTACCCATTCCAAATGCACAACTTGCAATGGTCTCTGCAACACCTGTTCCTCATACTCAACCTGCATAACTTGTGTTGATAAGACAAACCCAGTCTCCAATGGTGTATGCACATGTGCAAACGGATACTATGCTTTAGACAAGCAATGTGTTATGTGTCCTTCCCCATGTTCAACTTGTTCCAGCGCCACAGTATGTACTGGTTGTAAGAAACACGCAACTCTAAATAACTCAAGCAAGAAATGCACTTGTGACAGAGGCTATGGCCTTAATAGCACTGATACTTCTGGATATTGTGTTGCTACTTGTAATAAGCTTTGCACTGTTTGTGACATTGATAATGCCAATCTTTGCTCTAGTTGTGTGACAAATGCTGAGCTTACAGGAACAGCTTGTGCTTGTACTGCTAATTCTGCATATAGTAGTGCAGCTGGAGGGTGCGCTTGCAATGCAGGGTATACTTTGTCAAATAGTAAGTGTGTGGTATGCAAGAGGTATCTTGCACCAAGTGACTTATTGTCTGCTGAATTTAGCTCGTCGTGGACGTCAATTTCTATCAATTTCAATACAAAGGTGGACACCTCAGTTGACCCGTCCTGCTCGAAAACTTTCACCGCAGCAACAGTAGCCTTGTTTGGAACTGGTGCAGTTTGCTCATGGACTGATAAAAAGACACTCAAAATAGCGTTAGGCACTGGCTTTTCACTGCGGTATAGTACTCTTTATTTGGATGGAACTTATATTCTGAAAGATTCTTCTGATCCTTGCACTACTAACTATCAGCCTCTTTCGCTGATTCCCACATCTACATCTAGTCCTGTTCCAACAGCGATTATAACTGGCCAATCCAGCTTTACTTTAGGCTGCGGATCTGATCCTCTTACTTTCTCTGGTGACAAATCTACAGGATCTCTAGGAAATAATTTATCTTACCTCTGGGCTGTTACTTCAATATCTCCAGCTAACTCCAAAGTATCGGACGCCATCAATAATAAAGCAGATTCTTCAATTTCTATAGACCGTTCCTACTTTGATTCAACTACCACGACAACAGTGACCGTTAGCTTAACAGTGACCAATTTCATGACCATTTCAAGCACTGCTTCCTTTACAACCACAGTCACTGGTGGAAATGCATTGACAGTGATATTTGACCAAGGCAATACAGTTTCTATGAAATCTTCAACGTCTAAAACACTTAAAGCAAAAGTCACTTCTCTCTGCGGAACAACTACTGGAACTATCACTTGGGCATGGAGCTATGACAGTGGACCGACAATAGACTCTGCCTCAATTCTTGCTAACGCAAATGCAGATAAGCTAACTATTAATGCGAATGCTTTGGCAGCAAGCTCTACTCCATATGTATTTAAAGCAACTGCTTCACAAGTCAGCAATGGGTCGACAATTACAGGAAGTGCCACTATTTCAGTTACAGTCACTGCTTCAGCATTAAGTGTTGGGCTATCTAAAACAAGTGGAGATGTTTCTCCTGACAGAGACTATACTATTAACGCCCAAAATTCAAAAGACCCTGACAGTCCTAGCTCAACTTACGAAGATTTTACTTATAAGTGGACTTGTTTGAATAGCTTAGATAACAGTGCATGTGTAGGAGCTGACGGCAAGACTCCTTTGAGTAGCGATACTGATTCCACTTTGACTATTCCTTCATCACAAATGGTTAAAGGAGCTCAATGGGAGATTACTTGCACTATATCTAAAGACACAAGAACCGCTGCTGCTACAATATCTCTAACTCCTCGTCTTAATATGATTTTAAAAACCCATTTATATAATTGAATAATTAATCTCACATCAAATATTACTTGGGAAATATTTTTCTAACAAGGGATACTGATTTTCTAAAAATAGATTCTTTGAATAGTTTGCTCGCTAATCTTGATCTTATTTTAATTATACTTTTCGAAAAGCAATTGAGATTTCTGAAGACTTATCCCAATCCCTTAGACTTCCCAGTCTGCTTGTCAGTTCGCGTTTCAAGGCTGCTCCTGCCGTATGAAGCCTACGCCCTCTATCCTGTAGCCGGATTTTCGAGTCGCAATTCTGATGCGCCGGCAAAGGTTACCATCAAGAAAAATTAAAAAATGATTTTCTGAAAGACTAAAAATTGAAATCCGAAAGCGAGGGCGTAACTCCTGGTTTCATGCTGGAAAGCAGTCCTGATCGGCCAAGAAAATAGCTACTGGATTTGTCGGGAGATCCCTTTCCAGCTCTTGGCTCCATTTCCTCTAGGCAGAGCCTTGATTTGGAGTAAAGCAAGCAGGCAATTAGTCCTATATTATGCTTTATCAATTAAAATGTATCCAGATACAAATTCCAGAACGCCATATCCCTCTTCATAGGAGTTACAAGGCTTGGCTACTCACCCCACCATTTTAATGTATGCTTGCTCGCTAGCTAAAGGTAGGAGTAAATATTCTGAGCAAGACATCTGATGTCTCAATTGAAATTGAATACAAGGTCCAAAAATATAACCCGAACTCCAATATTGTGATAACTGCTCAAGTCACAGCTGCTACTTCAGCTACCTTGAAATGGGCTGAAAGTTCAGGGTCAATCAGCATTTCTCCTGGTTATTTGTCTACAATGTCTGTGCTTCCTAGTCAGTTAACTGCGGGCTCGACATATACATTTACCCTCACAATTACATTGAATGATGTCAGCATTAATGCTGAATATCCAATCACCCTTAATCTTGGGGCAGCTTGTACAGGAGAAGTTAAACTAAATCCAGAAACCGGCACAGCGATCACTACATCATTTAAGCTAAGCATTGAGGGCTGCTATGATAAAGATGAAGAAGACTACCCATTATCATACACTTATTTAGACTACTCCAACAATAAAGCATACACTCTTGGCTACACCACAGAGATAAATTCGCTCTCCACATACCTTTTCCCTCAGAAGAATACAATCACCATTCGTGTTTGTGATCACTTGAAGACTTGCAATGACTATAAGAAAGATGTCACAATTGGAAACTTTAATAGCAGGCGTTTAGAAACAAGCTCTTTAATGGATGCTTATAAAGAAAGCACGGTTGACGTTGATAATGTGCCTTCTACAATCTCGCTATTTTGCAGCTCTGCAACTATTGATAGTGAGCTATTCTCCCTTATGTGGACTGACTTGCAGAATTATATTTCCAGCAATGAGGTGACTAATGATGTATTGGAAAATGCATTAGGTGCAACTTACTCAATGACAGGTCAGACAGAACAGATGAGTGTAGACATGTTCCAGACATTTGCTTTATGGCTTTCTAAAATTATTGTGGACAACCCTGATCTTGTGCCAAGCCAAGATAACATGAATACTATTGTGGCTCTTGCTGATAATTATTTGGCGTATGGAAACATGACTGAGTTTTCTACTCTGTCTCTTGAAGGATATATTATGAATATTGATGCATTCCTGGCATATTGGGAAATAGCAGCTACTAAGGATGATTTGGTAACTCAAGGAGCTATGGACGGATCTCAAAACCTAAGAAATTTATTTTTCCAGAAATTTTCCTCGGCACCTGAATTTTTTTCTCATCAGACATTTTGTCGACAAATCCTTTTTTTGATCAATGTTGATTAGAAAAAAATTACTCAGAGAATGGCTGCAAAAGTAAATGTCACTTAGAAAAGGCATTTAGCCCTCAAAACACTGATATGACTAAAATTTATAAGTACAGAGACTTCCCAACCTCGATGGCCAATCGCACAGTTCCGTTCTCCAACAACCGCACTATTTCTATGCCTGCAAAATTCAGCTACTCTGACAATGACGTCATGAATATTAAACTGCACTATTTCAACACCTCAAACGACTATTCTGACCTTGTTATGCTGAGCTTTGCACACTCAGGAACTTATGAGAACTTAAAACTCGAAACCACAAACGAGACCTATATGCCATTCTCTACAACTGATTATCCAGTTATCTTGGAAATGCCGATATCTCAGAATATCACTGAAGGGTATGACTGGACTTGCTTGTTCTATAATGAGACTAGTAAGGCATGGCTTCATGATGGCTGCACTGTAACTGAAATCAAAAAC
This sequence comes from Blepharisma stoltei, assembly GCA_914767885.1. Lineage (NCBI taxonomy): Eukaryota > Ciliophora > Heterotrichea > Heterotrichida > Blepharismidae > Blepharisma > Blepharisma stoltei. Next base: position 155,124 of record CAJZBQ010000037.1, read on the forward strand.
GATAGCGTTGTATTTGAAGTCTATCACTTCTCTATGTTCAAGCTTGGACAAGCCGAACCCCAAGCTCCACCAAATCCATATCCTCAACCTTCTGGGCCTTCTTGTGGCGATAACTACGCTCCACTTTATATTTTGGTCGTCGTCCTCTTCATTTCTATGATTTTGGCTCCAATTATGATTATATATGATAGGCTTGAAAAGGTAGGAAAGACCGTTGAAGCAACTCCTCACCCTACTCATGTTCCAAGACCTACTGAGCGAGCCTTGATGTCGCCTTCTACTGATAGCGTTGAAACTGCACCAAGAAGCGCAAGACACTTCTTCCAGGGTACTCAGCCTAGAGAGTCAATCGAGCTTGCTGACGGCGAAGAAATTGTTGAAGAGTCAGAACAAAGGAGTTCAGATGACGACAGTAACGACATTGTTGACTCAGTAAGCATTGATTTGACTGAAAACTCATATGCTCAGCCAATCGCAACTGAAACTGAAGTAGAGAAGCCTGAAGATGAGTCTAAGACTGAGCTTGCTGAGCTCATTGAAGGACATTTGATATTTGGTTTGGTTTACTTCAGAAGCAACTTCTCAAGATGGGCTAGACTATTCACACTGGCAACAATCATTATATTTGAACTTTTACTTGAAGGATTGTTGCTATTTGGATTTGAAAATACTGACTCAGGATCCTCAGCATCCACTGAAACCCTGTTCAATGACTATGAAGCTAAGTACTTCGGGTATACTATTTTGGCTCTTGCCATTGCAATTCCTATAGAAATTTTCATGGTAATTGCGTTGAGCATTGATAGAACTAAAGCTCCAGCTTGGACAGCTGCTGCAGTTGCGCTAGGTATTACTATCATTATTGGCTCTATAATTGGAATTGTTATGCTTAGCTTCTCGTTCTGCTTCGAGTGGAGTGGATACTGGGCTATTTGTTTCCTCTATGGAATCTTGATACAGATATTCATATTTGAGACCTTCTACATGATTGTGAGATACTTTATTCTCCAAATGGTTGCACAGGTGGAAGAAACCAAGACTAAGGCTTAAATAACCTTTTCTATTAAACTCTTGTTTTTAATAAAAAATAATTATAAATTCTTTTATTTTAAATCTAATAAAAATAACTGAATATAAATATCATATGTAAGTAAATTTACAAGAGATTATTTGTTTGTCTAAAGTGATTTGATAAAATCTCAAAGCTTATTAATATTTTATAACTAAAATTTGTATTTAAAGAGATATAACTTTTACTATTCAGCAATGCTAGTCAGGATTTATTCCCTCTAAAATATTTAAAATGAAGAAAAAAGTCATGAAATATAAAAATATTAAAATTTTTGTTTTCTAATATCCTAAAATCTAAAGCAATCTTATTTACTTTATTTTAATGGATTCTTTAATTTTAAAGATATTTAAACTTATTGAAAAGTATAGCGAGCTCATTTATAAAACTATGCTTATTATTTATTATTATAAAAAATTGATTTATTTACCTTCAATCATATGGTGAATGTTTTTAAATGCATCAAATCTTCACTATATATTGTAGAAAGAATTATTTTTTATTTTTATTTCTAAAGACGAGTGCTAAAGTCAACGTTTTATATGCCTTGCTGAAGCATAAATGGCCTATAGCATTTGCATTCTTGGATGCTAAATTTATTCTTTTCTATTTTCTGGATAGCTTTGCCTAGCAAACTTTTACCAAGCTCAAGAAATTTTATTGCTCTTTTGAAATGTTGGAAATTTGAGCTTTAACTGTTTCATTAATCCCTCTATTATTTTCATTCGCAACCGAATTTTTGAATTCCTGGTATTCCTCTGTAGAAATAAAACTGCTATCCGGCAATTCAAAAAACTTTTTAATCAATTCAATCTTGATTTAATGTGTCAATAGTGCATTTATATCTTTCCTCAAAGGAGATTTCTTGTGAGTCAATACTTATTTCGCCTGCTTGGTTATCTTTTATCAAATCATATGCCACACGAAGATCCTCCAGTGCTTGCACTTCAAATCCTATACCATTGAGAAGGTTAGCCCTATAACAAAGATGCAGAGGGTTAGTAGCACTACTTCATACTACTTCATTATAGCAATCTATTGCTTTATAGTACTTTTCTAATCTGGAAAGAGCACGCCCTTTATTATTCCAAATAAAACCATGTCTCTCAAAAAGTGTAATTGCCTCGTCATAGCACACTATTGCATCTGAAATTTTCCCCATCTCGCAAAGAGCATTAGCTTTATTAAAGTAAGCTAAAATCTTGCCAGTTTTGGATATTGCTGTATTTTTATTAGTTTCTATTACTTTAGTTTTTCTCTGTGACCTTAACGGCTCTTTAGGTTTTTCATCAATTAATTTGTCGTAGCATTCAATTGCTCCCCAACTCATAAAGTGCGCATCCTTTATTATAGTAAATTTCATCGTCTGTAGGGTCAAGTAGCTTTCTCAAAGCATTCTTGATCCATGCAGTCAGAGAAACTCGTGCAAGCTAAATAAGACCTACTGTAATTTTATCACTTTGTGAATGTTTGATAATTCCCCTTAATTTTGCTCAAGGGAAATAAATCTAGTGCATAATTCTCTTAAATGGCTAATTATATGATCTCTGAAATTTGCTGTCTAAATAGCAATTTATTTAAAAGTATTCTGTTTAATAATAGCTAAATTGATAAATAAATATTTATTTGGCCTTATATTTCGGATAGTAAATATTTAATTTACTACTTGGAGATTATATGCTGAATTTTTATCCTAAGCATACTAGATATACAAAAAATTTTTTACTCTTATCCTATTTATATATAACAATATAGTACTTATTTATTATAATTAGGCTTATCTCTCTAAAGATATCTTAATAATTTTTTGAATAGTATATAAAGTGCAACCATTTTAATTAATAAGGACTCAAGATATGTAAGGGAAATTTCAAAATTTTGTTTATTTCAAGCTCAGTATAATTTCTATAGTGCAGTACACTGTTTTCTGGTTATTACTCCAATTGCCAAAACCTTTTTGACATGCTAAGACCTACATTTTACAGACTTTCACGTGTCAAAAAAATAGCACGTGGAGTGCAGATCTGAAAATAATGCAATACACTATATTAAGGCAGTACCAAGTGATTGAAGAGAATTGATGAAGCCATTTTAATCACTTAGACAAGAACAGCCTTCTACGTCACCATTTTAATTGGTGACAATGCCTTATTTAATTGAATCAACTAAAAAATAAAACCTTTAAACTATGAAAACTTTAGATAATTTAAAAATTTTAATTCTCCGACAATTAAATTTGCTCAAAAAAAGCAATTTTAAAAAAAAAATTATTTAAGTTATTTCAAACATCAAATCTAAGCTTGACTCACTTATTAGTGCATAATGATCTAATATAAGCTTATTATTTATCTCAATTTTTGACGAAACTTATATGATTGCTTACATGGTATTCCATTTTAGAAATATACAATAAAGATATATATTAAATTAGCGCTCATAAAGAACTTTTTCCTTTATATCGAAACTTATATAAATTTCGCTAGCGCATAAAGAACCTAATTATAAGCATCAGTAATATTTTGAACTATATGGCGAATCTAATAATATAATGGCTATTCTTAAACTTTCCTTTGTCTTCCTGGCACTTTTATCCTTTGTCATTGCAGATGGCTTCATGCCTTATGCCCGCTATATCATGACATCGAAATACCTAACAGATGATGGTAAGAAGATAAAAGATTCAATCGGGGAAGGCAAAAACTTATATGAGCTTAGTGGCAAACCGATACCTGCTCAATGTGAATATACTAAAGTAAAAGGTGATGGTTTTAGACTAATTGGGGATCTTACTCCCCCCCCCCCTCCGTGAGCGAACAAAACCATTAGAAAAATCGCCATTTTTTGACCAAAAACCCACCCTCCGTGAGTGAACAAAAATTTTTTTTAATATAGAAAAAATTTTAATGGAAAAAAATTTTGATATATAAGTGATAATTAGTATAATGAAATCTAGAGCTAATTCTGTTTAATTTTAAACAAATTGCGTTTTAAAACATAAATTTTGCAAATTAAATTAATATTGCTTCCCAATTTTTGCAAATTAGGATTTTTTTAAATTTCGAAAAAAATATTTTTTATATAAAATTTATATATATAAATTTTTTAAAAAAAAAAAAAATTAACCCCCCTCCGTGAGCGAACAAATTTTTTTTGTTCGCTCACGGAGGGGGGGGGGGGAGTTAGAGACTTTGTGTCGTTTTTCACAACAGATATTACTATTTCGGTTTGGTATTATAATGATGATTATAATAAGGGCGGGCGGCCTTTTTCCTTTTTAGACTCCCTCACTCCCCTTTCAAATTAGGAAAAAAAATATTGGAAAATTTAAACTTTCACCTTGAAAATTTTATAGGTGAAATTAATAATTTCTATATCAATAGCTTTGACCCACTATAATCTTGAAATGCAAGTAGAATGCTGTTTAAAAAGTTGCCACTCTGATTGATTAATTTTATGAATGAATCCTTTCGAAAAATAAGTTAAAACTCAAAAAAAATTATTTAATTTAATTTAGAAATTTATAAAAAATTTTATAATAACCCTAAAAATTGAAAAGTATTTTTGGTTCTAAATCAATAGGGGAGCTAGTAAGCTTAATGATGGTTACCAGATAATGGTAGAATACGATAAACTTAAAGCTTCTTATAAAGATTTTCATGAAGTGCACAATAAGAAGCATGATTTTTCTTTTCCGACTCCCTGTAAATTTTATTTAGATGGTTGGAACCTCTTCACATTTCATTGGAACGACAACTTGGGTGCAGTTACATGGTCAATTTATACACAAGATTTTTCAAAGAGAATAACATCTGAAAATCCTTGGTACGAATTGCCTAATTATTTTAGCCTTGGGTATAATACTTTTGGATACTTTTATGAGATACAGATTACCAAGGGTGCGTTAGCCAGCTATGATAAGCTTCATCATGAATATTCAATAAAGCTGATTGATGGCAGAGGCAATGAAGCTGCTGGAGCTATTAATTCTGATATAGGACCTTGTAATTTAAAACATCCTGAAATGGGATGCTTGAGCGTAACATGCTGCCAGTTTCCAGAAAACTGTGACATATTTGAAGTCTATGGAAACTGCAAGGCATGCAGCGATTTACTTCCAAGAAATCAATAAGGTAACTTTTAGCTAATATTATAATAAACAAATTTTATAAGTATAGTGTGAAAACTTTTTGCGTGATATTAAGCTTAGCCTAATTTCATAGTTATGCACAAATTTTTATAGAAACTTAAAATAGACCTACGACTTGGAGTTTTGAATTTCCTGAACTTCCTTTTTGAGCCCCTTAACTATTAACCTTAGTGTACAGTTAATTTGATTTTTCACTTTATATAGATTCTTAATGTGCTCATAAGCGAGTAAGGATTTCTGCTCTTTAAATATTTTTTTCAGAAACCATTAATATAGCTTTTAAATTTAAAGCTTATCTTTTTTATCATATCTCATAATATTAAATTCTATTAGCTTAAGCAGCATTATATATTTCATTAAAATCAAAAAACTTTACTTCTTAAATTCTTAAAATTATCTAAATTCTTGTATTGGCACTTCTCTATTCCATAAATCCTGCAAATAATCATAAAGATTGCTTGAAAGCGAAATCTTATAAGGTGTTGGATTAATAGCTCTCGTGATATCATTTCTCATCGCCTCAATCTGCATTTGCAATCTTTCTCTGCCTTCGCTCAAGCTCGGTATTTTTTCAACTAATCTTCCATCCCATATCAACTTATGCAATTTTTCCACCTTGCTTGGCACCACAAACATTCTTTTTCTTTCATCAAATGGATGTCTGACTAACATTCTAGTCCCTACCTGTGGCTCTGCTTCATCACTCATCATCAATACATCACAAATAGCTTCCCCTGACTCTCCAAACAGCCTAAAGGCATTTTTCTTGCATGGGATCGTGATTTTGTCCTTCTCGTTAGACAGCTTTATTCTGGGGTGTTCTCTGATTTCTACAAGTTTATATACCATTCCTAAAGCTGGCTGAGACTGACAAGTAACTAAATTAGTCCCGACTCCAAATACGTCAATTTGGTGCTTTTGGTCATTTAAGGAATGAATTACTGTTTCGTTTATATCATTGCTAGCGACGATTTTAAGATCTTCAAAAGGAACGTTAAATTTTTCACTGGTTTTTTTGAACATGGCTCGGGCTTGTATAGACAAATAAGCCAGATCTCCAGAATCCAGTCTGATTCCTACTGGCTTGTGGCCGATTTTATATAGCGCGAGTGCTACACATAAGAAATTAGGAATTCCTGAGCCTAGAGTATCATACGTATCAACTAAAGCAAGAAAAGCATTCGGAAAAGCCTTTGCGTATGAGGCAAATGCAGTTAATTCGCCATCGTTTGTAGTAAATCCGCTTTCCCGGCGGTAATCTAAAGCTAGCTGCAGAATATCTTGTCCATCAATCAATCTATCTCTAAAGTCGCTATAATCCACATATGAGGCAATATAAGAGTGAGCATGAGTTCCAGAGACAGGAATTCCATAAATCATCCCTGCAAGTGCGTTGCTGGTGCTATCAAAACCTCCTAAATAACTGTATTTACTAGCTGTCATAGCCCCATCAGGTCCTTGAGCTCTTCTGAGGCCAAATTCTAGCATAACCTTATCTTTTCCGGCTGCTTTTCTAAATCTTGCTGCATTAGTCGTGATCAAAGAGGCATAATTGCATAAGACCAGCATAGTAGTTTCACAGAGCTGAGCAATAGCTAGCGGTCCTTCAATTCTTAATAAATTTATTCTGGGAAACACCAAAGTGCCTTCTGGGATCGCATATACTTTTAGCTGGCTAGCATCAATTGAGAGAAGCCAATCAAAAAATTCTGACTCTGCATGAGGGATTAGGGTACGAATATAGTTGACTTCTTCCTGGTTAAACCTAAAATTCTCAAGAAATTCAATGACTTCAGAAAGTCCAGCAAATACTGTGTACTCGCCTTTGAAAGGGCATTTCCTAAAAAATGCATCAAAGACAGCGTGGTCCATATGATGCCCGTTTTTCCAGTAAGCGTAGCACATTGTGATTTGGTAAAGATCTGTTAGAAGCGGACGAATGTATTGGTTGTGAGGTCTCTCCATTTTATAACTTTCTATTCTTTTTTGATGTAAATGGATTCTGATGCTTAAGTTTATTTAATTTTGAAAACAACCAGTTGAAGCTGATATTAAGTTTTGCATAATTATAAACGCTATTATGATTATTAGTATTTTAAAGCTAGCTTTCTTCTAATATTAATAAAATAATTTATAATTTAGCGTGAGTTCTTCCTTCAGGAGAGTGATTTAGGTATACTTAGGCACTCTTAAATTGGTGACGCTATAAGCCACCTTGTTTAGCAAGCATTCCAAAGACTCACCAAAATTGGTCAAAAAATTATCACTGGCAGCTTTGGCCTTGTTCGAACCTGACTCCAGCACGTGCTCCACCTCCTTGGGTGTTTCTGGCAGCGAAAATCATATGTCTACTTTCTTCCTTCAGCCTCCGAATTGATCTATGCGGTAATTCCATTTGGCATTGTAGAGAAAGGTCTAAGAGGAAAACTGAATCCTATAATAATAAATATCGTGGAGGAGGAATAGTTCTCATAGAGAACTAAATTCCTACATAGCTATTTTATTTATTATAGCAAGCTTTCTTCAATCTTATTAATTGTATTATATTAAATCAGTTTAGATTAATTTCTTAAAAAATAAGAAATTTCAAATTCAATATCTTTTCAAAATGAATAAAAATATATTAAAGAGTATTCCAAAAATCTCATTTTTATATATATTTTATTCAAAGTAAAAAATTATAAAATTAAAACTTATAAATGGCAATAAAGATTTTATTAATCGCAACTTTAGCTTTTATTTGTCTTGCAATAGAAGAAGACAGCTCACAGTTTTTGAAAGAAGATGCATGCATGAATTTATTAGAAAGCATGATTAGGGTAGAGAAAGCAAAATTCACTGAAATTTTCAATCTTAGGCCAAATTTAAGGAAAAAAGAACTTCGAGATAAACTCAGTGAAAATGCATTCAATTTCTGCACAAAACAAATCACTGATATAGAAGCTCACGAAATTTTGAGGGCAAAATCAAGCAAGCTGCCTTCATATTTCCATCTCTTGCCTTTAAATATTGATAGCATTCATTTTCCTGAAGATTTATCGCCAGACAAAGCTTGGCCTTCACATAGACGAGCAATTAAGAAAAGACTCAATCAACCCACGTAAGCGAGCAAAATATTTAGAAAATCCCTTTAATATATATATGGTAATAATTATTATTTTTTAGCTAATTCTTTTTAAATTTAAATAAATTGCATATTGATGCATAAATTTTTAATTCACAATTTTTTTGGGATTTTTTTATTTTTTAAAAAAAAATTTTACTCTAAAATTTATATACAATTTTTTTAAAAAATAATTAATCCTCTCCATGATAACAAAATTTTTTTTATAGCTCACAAAGGGGGGAAGTTAGCAGAATGAGAAATAATAAAATGAAAAACCCTCGTGACCTTTAAAAATTACTATAGCAATAGAAATAAAAATAAATAAATTTTAAAATATTTAATAAATTGTGATTTTTAATAAATTATAAAATACTTGACTTAATTATAGAGTATAATTAAAGATTTAATTTTGCAGTGCAGTTACAAATTCTTGCAAATTTATTTCTTCTTTCGTTTTTCCTTCTAAAATCTCAACCTTCTTAAAAGCTAGAAGGGCTAAATTTTCCAAATTATTTTGGCCTTCCCTTCGGTTTTTCAGAGCCATTTCAATTGCAATCTTCAACTCATTTCTATTTAATCTTCCTTTTTTGATGCTTAAGTATTCAAAAAAGACTAACTCCCCCCCCTCGAAGTTCGACCAAGATATAGGGAAAATTCCTATTTTTTGGAAATTAACCCCTCAAAGTTCGACCAAGACCTATATAAATTTACTAGGAAAATAAGCAATTTTTCAAAAATTTTAAACTATGTGGGGTGAGCTTGTGATTTTCTAAAAAAGCGTTACAAAACCATCTTGCACCATTTTTTTATAACCCTTACACCCTCTCAACCATACAGAAGAATATGATAAATATTTTTTTTTTAACTACTAAATTATATAAAAAAAATTCTATATAATTTTGTTTAAAAAAATTTTTCTTAACCCCCCTCGAAGTTCGACCAAAAAAATCTTGGTCGAACTTCGAGGGGGGGGGGAGTAAATAATAATTACAGCACAACAACTGAAACGTGAAATTTGTCCTGAACTGGGGATTATTCGCCAATTCGTATTTTTTATCTGTGATAAACTTTTGGAAGCCTTCTATACAATTAGCATAGAGATCCATATCAATCCATGACCTGCCTTTAAGAGGGCCTGTGGCAAGGATGTAGGAACTCATTGAAGTTATATAACAATCTAGGATGTGCTGTATAATATTAAATATATGGATTTCTTTCTTCCCATTGTGCATTCTGGCTCCGCCGTCTGAAAAATGTCGATCAAAGAGATTTATAAAATTGGTGTGGATAATTTTATATTGTTCTTTGGTATCTAAATAAATGGTACAAATATTGTTTTTGGACTTTCAGTTCTCATCAGACACTTCGAAGCGAAAATAAGTACCTAGCTCTTTTTATATAACAAATATAAAGTATTATTTTTAAAAAAAATATGAAATTTTCCTTTTTAACTGATAATGGTTGAATTAAGCTTTCTAGGCTTTCTCTTCTTACACACTCGGTGTTGAAACCCAATATCGGGCTAGAATTCGATTTTACAATAGCTGATTTTCTTTTTTTCTGAGACCTCGAGTGGCTATGATGAGTGGATAGCAAAAGCTTTCTTTTGTCCTTACGCTTGTAGAATGCGTAATTAGCTATCAAAGCTTTTAATATTTTTTCCTTGTCTCCAGCAAGAGTAAGGGCTCTGAGGGAAGTAATATGTACATTGTTTTTATTGTGCTGATCGCTCATTTTATATAGCTCAATCGTTCGTAAAATTATTATTAAAATGAAATTTAAAAATTTATGTGACATTCGCAGACTTCATTAGATTAAGACTGCGTAATCTTACCTTAAAATTCTTAATAATTATGGATGACCAAAATGCTTACCGTTATTCACACAAGCGGGCTAATGAGCTTAAAATTGTGAAACTGTTGATTTGGTGAAAAAAGCTATGAAAGATATTTGGGTAAGTCTAATGATTGATATAGACTTTAGACCTAATTTTATGTTTTATGACTATAAAATTTTTGGAGGGCGAGCTTTAAAATTTAAATTAGCCAAACTTCTAGTTTTCTAAAAAATAAATCAAAGTTGATAGATAATTACTTTTGTTTATCTCTTTGGGGAAGTAATACGATCTTTTAGAAGGTGAATTTTAAAATATAGCCTAGGATCTAGTTTAGATTGCCCTATGCGGCAAGATGCTCTTCCAACTGGCGGAGAAGGCTCAGAAAACAACAGTTGCCAAGTCAACTCCATTAGTTGGAAAATGAAAGCTATAATGGCACTTATCAACTGGTAGAGGTTACTTGGAAATTGTTGCTGCTCAAGCTAACTATACTAGTTGAAAAGGTAACTTGCAACTCAGGCGATCAAATGAGGCTTTGGGCTATATTTTGAATTGCTTCCTTCATTCTGACTCTATAAAAAAATTAAAATTTAGATTTTTTCTAAAATAACAGATTTTTTACCTCAATAATAATTTAAAAATAAATATAAAACTACTCGACAGTGTAAAATTATATTTTACACTTAATTTAATATTAGCTCCCCCTTCGTGAGTAAAAAAAATCATTGGAAAAAAACTATTTTTCCCCAAAGCCCGAACAAAAATTTTTTATGACAAAAATTTTTGATATATAAGTGATAATTATGATAATAAAATCTCTAGTTAAATCTGTTTAATTTGATCAAATTACATTTTAGAACTTAAAATTTACAAATTAAATTAATATTTGCTTTCCAATAGGATTTTTTTAAATTTCAAAAAAAAATATATAAATTTTAAAATAAATTAATCCCCCTTCCTTAGTCAACAAAACTTTTTTGTAAACTCACGGGGATTAAGTAAAAAACTATAAGGTGCTCTGAGAGCTTGATTATTCACATTCAGAAGTAGTATAGTGGTAGTATACCCGACTATCCAAGCGGGTGACCCAGGTTCAAATCCTGGCTTCTGACCCTTTTTCTTATTGTATTTATTATATTAAGACCTAGCAAAATTAAATTCAGCAATATTATCCTCTTGCAATTCCTCTTCTTCTGCATAGTCTTCATCTTCTACCAAAGTTTTTTGGTGTGACATAACATTGGCCTGCTCTTCTTCATACTCATCCAGCTGTACCCACTTGCTCCCAAGCCTTGGTGGCCTAACTTTTTTCTTTTCCAGCTCTTCCCAGTCTATTCCCTTGAAAAAAATATGACTTTTGACTTGAGTAAGTGTTGGCCTCTTTGTGGGGTCTTTGTTCATTAATTTTCGCATTATATCTTGAGCTTCTGGCTTCACCACTTTCGGGAATTGCAACAAGCCTCTTTTGATATTTCGAAAGAGCTCTTTTATATTATCTGAATAAAATGGTGGCATTCCTGTTAAAAATTCATATAAAATTGCACCAATACCATACACGTCTGCTGATTTTTCTGAGCCAGTCTTGCTGAGCATTTCTGGAGCTAAATAAGCTGGCGACCCACAAAAAGACATTGCAGGGTTAAGAGGGTTCACGTTTTCTTTTGCGAGACCAAAATCTGCAAGCCTTATATGTCCTGCACGGTCAATTAAAATATTTTCTGGCTTTAAATCTCTATACACAATATCTAATGAATGTAAATATTCAACTGCTAATATATAGCCTATATCCCTATATAGATTTCTTTAGCAAATAAAATGCAATGGACGTTGAAAAACCAATTCAGACTCTATCAACGGAAATTTTTAGACTAACACTGATAAGTATTTTACCTATTTTTCCTATTTAATTAAATATTATTATGAATTATGAAAATTAGATATCGATAAGCTAACTTCTTATATATAAAAGATTTTTAATTTAAAATTAATTTTTACAATAAAGCCATTTTAAAAATTGGCGTGCTTGTTTTGTTAACTTTGCTCACACTTGCCAACCATTTTTGGCATGCAGCTTTTTATCCATTCCTGATATAGAGATCCAGCTCATCCCTTTGATAGAGTCTGGCTTGGTCATTCAACTGCCCATTACATTTTTTTCAGTATAGAAACCTATATAGGGGTATGTGCTATAGGTTTCTGCTATATAAAATCTAGCAACACTCTCTGCAAATCTGCTTCTTTCAGATAAATGAGTCATTAAATCTCCATTCGGGCAATATTCTAAGACCATATACAGATGTTTAGGTGTTTGGAATGCATAGTCCATTGTTATAATAAAAGGGTGGCTTAAATATCGCAAAATTTTGCATTCGCCAACAGCATACTTCAGCTGCTTATGCTTGACTAAAAACTGTTTATTCAACTGTTTCAGGGCATATACATGTTTTGTGTCATTTTTAATGACTTTATATACTTTTCCAAAGCTCCCGCTACCAAGCTCTTCTAAAATAGTGAAGCTTTTGAAGTTTATGATTTCTCCATTCGCAGAGTTTGACGTAAAAAGCATGTCTTCTCTTGGGCTGAGTTCTTCGTTTTTAGGGCCATTTTGGTCTTCTTCATTTAGTCCAATTTTATGCTGCTGGCAATAGTCAATCCCGTCCTGGATTCTTCTGACCCACATATTGGTTAAATCTTCCATAAGTGTATAAAACTTAAAATTACCTGTTTTTGAGTGTATAATAAAACAAACTGCATCTTTATTCCCATACTGGAGTCCTTTGGTAATCCTGATATCCCAGATATCAAGAAGCCTCATCTTATGAAAAGGTGCTTCATTTTTGATAAAAGTATCTTTGTCCATAAAAATGTTCAAATACCCTTGATCTATATCTAAAGATAGCAGTATTTGTTTATCATGAATCTGTGTGCTTCCAGTATAAAAAACTTCCCCATTAAATGAGGTCATTTCATCTCTGTGCTCGCTCCGAACTTTTTGCAGTTCTCTTTCCCCCATATATTTCGGTATAATTTCAAAAATTTCATGAGTCGAAGCTACCATTAAAGGAATTAAGCCACTATGGTCTTCTATAGTCATGCTTGCATTATTTTCTAATAAAAGCTGAACAATGGCAGCATAGCCTCTTCTGCAAGCTTGGTGTAACGCTGTGCCTTTAGAAAAGGTCATTTTATTTATTTGGATTCTTGGGTGTTTAAGTAGAGCCCTTACACATTCAGCATGGCCATGATAAGAAGCTAGCAGAAGAGGGGTCCAGTTGTCGTTGGTTTCTCTGTTACAGTTAGCACCTCTAGCGACAAAAAGTTGAACAATGTTAGAGTGCCCTTGTTGGCAAGCAAAATGTAAACCAGTCCAGCCTTCAGCGTTTGGGGTGCTTAATAAGTCTTCTTCTTCGTCCATGACATTTCCAGCCTCTTCACGGTCTGAGTTTATGTTTAAGATAACTCTTGAATAATGGTAGTGGGTCGGCCTAACCGTCGACCTGCTTCCCTTAGGACCTCTCTCTGATCTATACCAAACTCAGTGTAAACCCATTCTATTGAGCCGAAACTCTCAAGAAGTTGTGGACTTCTGACCTGAGTCCTGCCACCTAACTAGCATTTTTAATTGTCTCTTTACGGTCATATTCACCTATAAGTTGAAGCAGACCTGACAAGCTGCCATCCATAATTTTGGCGATGAGCATGCCAAGCCAATCTTTGCTTGGAGCTGGCTCCTGTTGGTCTTTTAGGCCGCGCTTTGTTTTTATTCGCTCTCTTGCAGCAAGTTCTTCTTCTCGTTCTGGTCGAATTATGTCGACCAATAAGCGACTTGACTCATTTATTTCGTAGGATTCAATAGAATTATCATCGGATAGCAAAATTTCGTGGCCTTCTTTAAGTTGGATTAACCGAAGTAAATTAGGTGGCTGGTTTAGGATTGGAGAAAGAATTGACTTTACATGCTGGACGCTGTGCTCAGATAGACAGTCAATTTGAAGGGTGTTGTCTGTTGCTTCTAAGTCTAATACTTTGAAGGTTAGCTGCATATTTATTTTCAGAAATCATGCAAAGTTTGGAGAAGTAAAGTTTATATTCTAGGGAATTTTGTAATATTGGTTGATATAATCAAAAAATGGCGTCATTCGAATTTTCTGGTCTCCCGACCGAAAATTCTCTTGAATATGAGGTTTGGCTTTCCCAAGTCTATTTAAACCCGGCAATGGCTGGGCTTTAAGTTCCTGCGGTGCGCGGCGCAGGACTCCTGCCCCTCAGGGAATCGAATTCTCTGGGAAGGTGCCACCAACCCCAGGCGGTGGAGACTTGCACCTTTAGGGTGTCTGATGGACCCAAGTTGGTTCTGCCTGAGAGCGGAAGGACAGCCGTTGAAATCCGAACGCCGAAGCCGATGGTACCATTCAGCCTTGAAGCCAGGTGGTGCACGACATTTTGGTGGGAGTGGGGAAACCCAGAAGCAGTGCAGGTGATGCGGTATTGGACTTTAAGCGTGTATTATTTTTAAGTAAGTAAGTTGTAAGTAAGTAATGTTGATTGATAAGGAAATAATATACATGTGAAGTTATAAGATAGTTATGACAATCGTTTATGTGAAATATTATAAAAATAAAGACATTTAGCAAGAATGTTTTATAAAAAAGTGAGATACTGATATTCATTTAAAATTTATAAAATTAAAAACCGATAGATTTATTTGACTGACTCTATTTTGGCCTGAATATTCTTATTGCTTGGGCTGAATACATATCGTTATTTCTTTTCGTGGCTAGCGAATTAATATTGCTCGGCAATGGTAAGGAATGTTAAATTTGCTAAGTCAGTAATGAGATTTTTCTTTAATATGGCATTTTTATTGAGCTAATATTTATCTTATAATTAAATCGGTAAGGCAGTAGTCCGATTTTGTATAAATGAAATATTTTTACTTGATACATTAATAAAGCAACCCAAATTCATTATTATTGCCTTCAGCAAGCAAAATTTAATTCCTGATAATTTTACAATATGATGAAAAACTTAAAAATTATTATCTCTTTTTATTATAATTTAGGTATAATCATTCTTTTCATCTTCAGGTGATGAAGATCATGACCAATCTTCTATATTTGTTATATTTTTCCTATATATGCAGCATATATTGGGTTTTTCCTTCTCATTTCTTCATTATCAATTGTATCTAGGATTAAATTAATTATTGGCGTACTATTTCAAACGCCTTATACTTTTAACGAGTCTTCAAAAATTTAAATCATGAATAGATATGTTTTCTTTTTTGAGGTCATCTTCAATATTTTGGATTTCAAAGAAATGCTTGTGTTTGCTGTTTTCTCTGCTAGTTCGCAATTTATCATCAATACTTCTTAGTGTGATCTTTGTTAAAAAGTCAATCTTTTCTCATTTTTCTTCACCTAATTCTTCTAAAAATTTTAATTCTGTAACATCTGAAATAAGTCAATTGTATATGCTTGTATTGTTAATATATCTGCCTATCATATCTTGTAATCTTTGTATAAATTTGATTCTTTCGTTTTTATATTTTATGCATTCGTTAAGAATATGTTTATCTGTTTCCTTGACTTTACATAATTCACATAAATTCGAAGTGTTATCTTGATTATTTCTGTTTCTCAATAGAACTAATACTTTAGATGGACCAGCACCATATCTTCAAGCAGCCTTTATTCTTGTTTCAGTAATTAGGTTTTTATTCAGTATTCAGAATTTTGGGAGTTTATTCGTGGTAAAAGTTTGATTCCTTAATTCTTTAAACATCTTTAATGTTACTTTTTTATTTATTATGCTCATGTTTTCGTTTCTTCAATAGATTTTGAGTTTATCTTTGACATTTCCTTTTCAATTTTTGTCATTTCAGCTAATCATGTTGTTATTAAAATCGAATGGTTTTGTAAAATTATATTTTTGAAGCAACTCTTGGTAGATTTTCATTGTCGGTGTAATTGTATTATCGAAATTTCTTAGGAAATGGGTTGCAATCTCAGATATATGTGTTAATTCAAAAATTTTTTGTAAAAATATCAATGATTTTTGGTCAATATATTGTTGTATTGTTGGAATATTTAAATCAAGTAATATGGGTTCAATAGGTGTTTTGTCATAAACATGGCAACATTCTCTTATAATCTTATTGAATGATCTTTGAATTTGTTTAATTGCAGTTTTGCATTTAATTCTTGAGCATATTTCAAGACCATATGTGCATCTTGGTAAGAATATTGCTTTGAAGCAGTTTATAAGAGTTTTACTTGGGATGTTAAGCATTCTTCTAATCATAGGGATTAGAGAGCAAGTAGATATTTTGCTTTTATCTTTGAGGTATTTATAATGCGCTTGGTCGAATCCTGTACCTCTTATATTTCCATTCATTATTTTGCCTAAATATTTATATTTTTCAACAACTGGTATTTCATGATTTTGGTATGATATTTTAGGTAGTTTACTTATAATATTTTTCCTATTTTTTGTTATGATTGGCATTATTGCTGTTTTTTCCGGTCCTATATTCAAGTTCATATCATTATCTTTTGATCATTTATCAAGTTTATTTAAAATGTTTTCAATGTCTTTTCAATCTTCTATTACAAAAGCTGTATCATCCGCATATTGAAAATTGATTTTTGATTTTAATTGGTGATTGGGGAGGAGTTCTATATTGATGTCATTATTTTCCTTTTCTATATCATCTATATATATATTAAATAACAATGGTGATATTGCACTTCCTTGTCTCACACCTCTTGTTATGTTTATTTTTTCTGTTTCAATCCCATTTATGACAAGTGTAGTTTGTTCACCTTTTAGCATTTGTGAGATTATTTTTCAGCTATCATTTTTTATATTTTTTGCTTTAATTTTCTCTAATAGTCTAATTCTATTAACTGAGTCATAAGCTTTTGAGAAATCAACAAATAATATATATGAGTCTCTACCTTTTCCAATCCTGTAATACTTACGATATTCCAGTGTAGATTTTAAGAGAAAAATCTGAGTCATGCATGACTTTCCTTTTGTGAATCCATGTTGTCTTTCTGAGATATTAACCGTATTTTCAATTCTTTTTAGTTCTGCTTTGTCAAGAATCTTCATAAAATTATTCATTAAGGTTATGGGTCTATAGCTATTAAGTTCCTTCGGATTACCTTTTCCTTTGTATATAAGGATTGTTTTTGCTTCATTGGCTTTGTCTGGGATTCCATTTAATTTGCAACTATTAAGGAAATGTGTAATTGCTTCTGCCATTATATCTCCACCTTTCTTTATTATCTCATTTCTTATATTGTCTGGTCCAGGAGCTTTTTTGTTTGGTAATTTTTTAATGATTTTCTGGATATCTTGGAAATCTCATAGTTCTTCTTTTGAGCATCCCTTTTGTGGTATGAATTCTATTTTACTTTTAAATTGATTTTCAAATTCTGTTGCTCAAGCTTTAATCTCTTCTTTGTTTAATGATAATGCGATTCTATTTTTATTCATCTGACGTTTTATTTTGTTTCAGGCTCCATATGGATCTTGCATACATTCTTTCAATCTGCTTTCACTGATTTTTTCATAGTTAGATAGTCTTTTTAGTTTATTTATTCATGCCTTTTTTACCTTTTGTAGTTTGTTAGCAAGTTCTCTATTATTTTGCGTTCAGCAAAATTTTATTCATTTCCTCGAGTCATTTATTCTATTTAATAAGATTTTCATTTCTGGGGTTCTAAAATGGTCTGGTTTTAAATGTTTTAGTAGGTATTTTGATTCTTCATCAATTGTTGATTTGATGTTATTAAATATTGCTAAAGGATCAAGAGTTTTGTAGATTCCTTTATTCTGGAAATTGATTCAGATTCTGTGTTGGAACGCTTCTAATTCCTTGCCTTCTAATTTATATCATGGAATCACGGATATTTGCTTTGGTATTATCTGGACACTTTTTATATGAGATAGTAATAATACGTGATTGGTGTTTAATTGTGGGACTTCTATGTATTTAATTTTTGATAGGGTTTCTGAAATAATATAATCGATAATAGTGTGTCTATTATTTCCTCTGAAAGTTGATATAGAAGTTTCATTTAATATATGTAAACCATTGTCTCTAACAAATTTGATAAATATTTTTCCAGCTAAATCATTTATATCTGATAAGTAACCTTCTATGTGTGCATTGAAGTCTCCAAGTAATATACATTGATTAGCATCATTTTTTTTTGTTTGCTTGAATTATTTCTTGAACATTCATGATGCAGTTCATATATTCGTTAATTGATTTTTCATTTTCGTGGTTTGCAAGTACTGGTGCATATATGCATATTATCAAAAAATCTTCTATCTTTGCTGCAGTTATTCTATGGTTATTAGTTTCAATTCAAGTTATTTCATTTGCCAGTGAATTATGAATTAATAAGCCAGTTCCACCTGATCCTCTGTAGCCTACTATAGGTCCATTATTACCTATTCACACAAAACCATCAATATAAACTTTATCTTTTAATCAAGTTTCTGCTATTCCTAAGATAGTAATATCGTTTTCGATCATAACATTTCTTAATTGTCTTCGTGATAGATCGTCTTTTCCAATTCCTGAAATGTTGATGAATCCAAAATTTTTTCTTATTATTTTTTCGCACAATCTTCTTGGATTTGGAATTATAATTTCCTCTTCAACTTGAACGGGTAGGACATTATTTTTTCTTAAGGGAGAATGGGTTATTTTCAATCATTTTTTTGGATCTGTGAGATTATCAGATGCTTCAATAAAGAGAATTGTGCATAGAGGTCTAATCATATCTTGGAACATTCTGCTCTCTAGTATTTGTATCTTTTTATTTTTGTAAATTTCTTTTTCATCTTTATTGATGAAAGGATTTTCAAACTTTTTCTTATTTTGGGTGTTATAAATTGAAATCAAGGGTTCAACTATCAGTTTTTCTTTCTTTTCTTTTTTATGTAAGAATGGGTTTTCGATTTTAGAAACGTTTATTTCAGGAAAATCTGTCATCAAAGTGGATGAATTTATTTCTGATGATGGAGAAAGTTTTGGAGATTTGGAAGCAGTTTCATTATAGGATTGCGAGGATTCCTTAATAAGCTTTCAATTTACATCTTCTCTTTCTGGTTCATTTTTCCTTATTGCTGGAGTCTTTTTAATTATAAAAATTTTTTTGATTGTATTTTTGTGATTTTCTTTTAGAATAGTTCTTCCTATGATTTCTATCGGCTTTATGATGCTCTTCTTTAGAGGAATATATGTCTTGATATCATAGTTGTAGGCATTAACTGGTTCATTATTCTGAGTTTTAACAGGAGGATGAATGTTTTTTTTGGGTGGCTTAATTGTTGAGATCTTGCGTGTTTTTAAGTTGTTTTCATATTTATTATCAGAGACTAAGTATTTTTGATCGATTAAATTTAAATTTCTTGAACCTTTCTTGACTTTCTTAGATTGCTTAATTCTTTTTCTTTTTTCTCTGATTTCAATAATTTTATCGTGGTTTGATTCAAGGTGTCCGATTTCGTTACAAGTGTTGCATTGCATTGTTCCTGCGTGATTTAATCATACTGAGTTATTTCCTATTTTCAATATATCTGTGAGATCTAATGCTTGTTCTAGTGAATTAAATTCAGCATATATTGTGTATTTTGCTTCTGGTATAAAATTAAGACTGTGAAACTTGCCTTCATTTTGTATTGTGTTATTCATAATTATTTCTTTTATATCGCAGATTTGCTTTAATGATTTAATTGTTTCCTCAATCGATATTCCAGGAGGTAATGTAAAATTAATCCGATACCTATTGTAGTTGATTTCACCACCTAGTCATAAGATTCCGATTGGTATCATGATGTCTCTTCCTTTGTATTTTAATTCATATGTGATTTGATTCAGTAAATCTTGTTGTATTGATTTTTCTTTAGGAATCAGGATAGCATCTCCTGAAGGTAATCTATGACATCTTAGGATTGATTCTGGGGGAAATTTTTGGTTAACTGAGATGCAGAATGCTGAAAAGAGCTCTTTTTTCTTGTTTTGGTTGCAGTCTTTGAGAAATTTAGACAAATAAAATTTCACTGACAATTCTAAAAATTTGTTTTCTTCAAGCTCTGGTAGGAAATGAGTTGAGGAAGAGAAGCTGTAGATAACTTTGTCTTCTCCAAGACCAATGACAAGTTTTTCTTGTCCATTAGACAGAGAAGAGGGTGAGTTTGTACTTGCATAATCTTCCATTTTTAAAAAGTGCTTTTAGTTAAGAAGAAACATTTAACTTATATCAAAACTTTTTAGATAAAAATTATATATAATTTTTTATTATAAAATTAAATTTTGTTCCAATTTAAAGGGGGTTAATTTACCAAAAAAGTGGAAATTTTACCTATATTTTGTTCCAATTTAAAGGGGGGGGGAGTCAGAAAAAATTGTATGTCTCTTCAGGCTGTAACCTTATATGATATGTTTGCTCTGTCTCAACTAAGGCTTATCTCGAGGTTCCATTTATTTATAAAATTATAATTAAGCTTTTTGGCAGTATTCTTCCAGCATAATAATCCAAAGAGATATGGTGCTTAAAATTTGAATAATTTTCTCAATGATTTAGAATTTAAATACTTTTACAATAAAATCAATATAAGCAAAATGATTAGATTACTTATATCCTTATTTTTTAAAATAATTGAGCCAGATTTTTAGCCTAAAGTCAATTATTAGTTATTATCTTAATATATTTTCTGATCTATAAACAATTAGAATTTTCACTCAAAAAAATATTATAAAATATTTTATTACATATTTATAATGAAAATATCGAAAATTAAAGCTGAAATTTAAAATACCTCAGAATTCATTCTGTATAATAACTCTTATGCCAAAATAAAAAAGCCGATAAATGGATAATACATACCCAGTTTTAAGATTCCAAAATTCAGACCCTGCTACCCCAACCCACACATCTCGGACCAGTGCATTACCCAAGCTAGGCTTACGTAGATCTTCTGAAAAGAACATATTCAGCAAGATCCTCTCTAATCCTAAAAATGCTACTATTAAGCCTCCATCAACTGCTGCAGCTACATTTTCAATTGACAAAACAAAAAGTCGGGATGAAGCCATTTACCAAAGAAATCTTCACAAGCCTCGAGTCACTGCCCAATCCTGAATTGTTATAGACGGTAAAAAAGGAAAAGTCTTATCTGGGAAAGATATAGATACCCCAAGAGAAATGGCAAGCTTGACAAAAATCATGACTTGCTATATTGCAATAACAGAAATAAATAGCAGAAATATGAGCTTTTATGACTTTGCGACTGTCTCAAAAGAAGCTGCTTCGATGGCAGGCACTTCTGCATCTTTACAAGCTGGTGACGAGATCACGCTCTGAGATCTCCTGCATGGCTTAATGTTACCTTCAGGTAACGACGCAGCAGTGGCTATTGCTGAGTACATTGGGAAAATAATAGATCCACAAAGTGTTAGTCCAATACAAACTTTTATCAAAATGATGAATGAAACGTGCAAAATTTTGAAATTAAATGCGACGCATTTTACAAATCCTCATGGAATGTCAAGCCCAAATCATGTGTCTACAGCTAAAAATATAGCCAGTTTGGCTTTAAATGCAATGAATATTGCAGAGGTTAGAGAAATCGTACAGGCTGAGAGCTACAGATGTAAAGTGAAGAATGGGGGAAATAGAAGGGAAATCATTTGGTTTAATACCAATAGATTGCTGAAATTTGGGTTTTCTGGGTTAAAAACTGGGTTTACACCAAGTGCAGGGCCTTGCTTGTGCTGCTCTGTAGAAAAAAGAAGAATAAAAAGAATTATTGTTTTATTGAATTCAGTTTCTATGGAAAGCAGATGGAGTGAAGGGCTAGGGTTATGGAAGTGGAGCAGCAAGTATTTTTAAACAAAAAAATGTAAATAGGAGCTAATCGATTTCTAGCTTTTAATTGATTTTAAATAGAATAGAATTTCAAAGTTATTTAATATAAATTATCTATTTTAGCAGCAAAATAGAGCAGATAAAAATTAAATGTAATATAAACCAAAAATTAGCTATCTAAGTCAGAAAATCTTCTATATCTTTTTGAATTTTTGAAGGCTTCAAAAGCTGGCCTTATTGCAGAGTCAAAAATGTACCTCCTCAAATCATTAAATTCATCAGGATACAGCGTGCCTGATCTAGCTCTATGCAGAGTTCCTTTAGTTAAAGCATCAAATAGCGCAGCAGGAACATCAATTTCATTATTTGTTATATATTTCCTTATAATCCCCTCCGCCAGACTATATGAAGTAGGGCAAATTTCGATAAATTTTTCTATCTCTAACAAACAATTTATGTAAAAAAAATTAAGACATTTTTTCTTTTCAATAAAAGAACAAAATGAATAAAAGACTTTTTTGCTTTCGAGGATCATTTCAGGCTCAAGAATCATAGGAAGGCATATTTCAGTCTGAATTGTTTCGTTTAATAGCACAATCAAAGTAGTCGCTAAAATTAATAAATTTCTTCCAGGAATTACTATATTATTCTATATCTCCTATCTGTGTTTTTCGCATTTATTAAATAAATAAATAATTCATTATAAACGTGTATAAGAGATTGAATCAATAATAATCATCATTAGGAATAAAATTCGACGTCATCCCAATTGGCCAAATACAAAAGTAAAAGAGCATTTCAAATTTTCATTTAAGTCTTCCTCGTATTTTAGATAGCTTAATAAGAAATATTAGAAAAATCAATAATTCAATGATATTTCACACAGATCAGAATTGCATAAACAAACTTCGTGGGTAAACCCCAGATTTGCCTTGAGAATTTGATGAAAAGACGGCTCATATTAATAGAAAAAAAGGGATCACAGAGCAAAGTGTCGTGTATATCAAGATCACCCTTAAATTTCATTTTCATGAAAGCCGCTTTTGCCTTACACTATAAGAAAGATAGTTATATTTCCCTAATTCACGCTTTATTAAAACTGTCAATCTATACACTCGAAGAATATTTGAAATAAAGTGGCAATGATGAGCAAAAATAGAGATAGCAAAAAATTCTGCTGCATATTCATAGACAAATAGTCCAAGAAGTTCTATCTCTTTTTATTATATACATAAAAATGGTGACAAACAGACCACCCGACCTCTCGACCCTATTTCTTCAACACCAGCAGTCAACGGCTCAGTGGTGGAGATTTAGGTGGAAAGGGGCCGGTAATCCTTTATGTATGTGTTCGGGCTGGGTTTTCTTCGAGCCCGAGGAGCTAATCCTCGGACTTGGAGTTTTCCACCAGGACAACCATTGGAAAGGGCAAGGTCGGCCAATGTTTGAAGGCAATATGACCTTCAGACCCAGAAGACGGTATTTTGCCCAACGAGAAACTGGGGAGTTTCGACCCAGGTGGTTGGCCCTTAGACTCCAGAAGCCATGGAAGTCAAGACTGGTGGTGCGAATCCCTTGTTTGAGGCAACAAGGAGGGTGTCCGCCGAGGCTCCTCAGGGGCGATGAGCGTGTAGGGGTGCGAATCCCCGCCCTGCAAGGCAAACGGCTTAATCTAATCTAATCTCTTTTTATTAAAATTTTTAGTATAGCTAACTATTATATATTTTACCTGGGTTATTAGAATAAGGTATAAGTAACCTAAAGATTGAACTGTATAGCCTAAGTACAATAGTAGATTGTCTTAGGCTGGGAAATGCTGGAAAAATTCCCCAAATTGGTTCGTCAACTTGAGTTTTCTGAGCCGATTCAGTGATTTTTTTCATCAGGACAATCTACTGTCATACCTGGACTATAGTAGCTTCAATAAAATTTGATATAATCAGTGTAATCAATATTTCACGGCACCTAGAATAAACACTATGACTACTATGGGAACGAATAAACCTTATAGATCATATATAAAAAGTCACCATAAAAAGAGCTGATAGAAATCAAAACGCCATACAGTTTTCCTGATTTTCCTTGCAGTAATCATGCATTGATGGAAGATTTTGTAATGTCTATATTAATAAATAATTACTGCTTACGTCATAATTTAAATCGATAAAACAAAGCAAATAAATATTATTAGCGCCTGGTAAGGCGCGATTTACTGACTCTCAGGTCTGAGCTGACAATTTTAGGGTCAATTGGTGAGTTGCTCACTTTGGAATCGTATGGACGAGGGCTTAGCATTCTTGACTGGGGCAGTTTTCGCTCTGTCTTAATGTCCCTCTCAGGGGAGTTAGCTCCACTTAATAAGATTTCGTTTCCATCCAAATGGCTTGGTCCTACAACCATTCAGTTTTTTATGGAAATCAAAGAAATTATGCTTAGACCTGAAGTATTTCTATTTGTAGTATATCCATTTCTCATGCTTAAATCTTGCGATTTATCTATATTATGAATTCTTCTTAAATTTAGAGAATTCTTAAAGTATGGAAATGAATTTTTATCGTCAACAGGCGACATTTCTGATTTTCATCTGAATTTTTGATCATTCATTTGGGAATTTAAATTGGTTTGGCTTTTGCTTGATTTTATATGTTGAGACTTTATTTCATTTCTTTGCTCATTTGGGTCTTCAAACATACTAAGCCAGTTTTTCTGAGACTTCCGTGGCACACCTTGCTTGTAGCTAGTTTTTTTAATCCTATTTTAATTGTACACGTTTTGAATTTCTTTCTCAAAGTTCAGATTTATGAACCTTTCTCTGGTTTTGGATTCAAGAAATGATGGCTTTGTAATTGAAGTATTTTTTTTAAACATTTTACGTCTTGTTTTTATAGTTTGGGCTGATTTTTGTTTGATCATTTTGTTATAGCCTATAAAATAATGTATGCGATAAATTAGTAAAGTTAATTTTTTTAAAATTATTCGAGATATAGTGCATTTGCAATTGAATATTTTATTACTGTATATCGTATTACTGATATAAATTGTATTTGATTGTAAGTTTATATAAATGGGCTAGTTATAAACTTTATTAATTTTTTAAAGTATTCTGCTATACTAAAATTTTCCTATATTCAGAATCCCTCTAGGGCACTTAATTAAGAGCAAATTTTACTAGATTGTCAAAGCCCAAAGAAGAAGCTGCAGCTGCCTTTTCACCTCAAGGGTGCAGCAAAAGTGTTTTCGACGCACACTTCAAAATCGACTATCCGTTATTTGAGAGACAAATAAAATTAAAATATGATAGAGAATGAGGCAACTTACACTGAAGAGTTTTCAAACCCATACTATAGATTCCACTCCTCTACAGTAGAAGAAACATCAAACGGAGTCTGAGTGCTTGGCCACAACTTTGTAGTATCTCTAACATTAAAATACGGCTATATCGACAAAATGCTGGCGAGATCTCTTTCATTCAAAATTGAGCAAGAAATGAGAAAAGTTTCGAATTCCCTCCACCATAAAGTGCTATACTTATTTACACCCTAATAAATTTAGAATTAAATAATTTTTAGTAAATTTCTATATAAAATTATAATAAGATTTAAAGCTGAATGAGAGGCTATTTTATAGTGAAGATTAATTCCTGAGCTGAGTGATAAATTTACGACTAGTGTTGTAGATGATCATTATAGGCTTGACCTGAAAGAAAGCAAAGAGCACTATGCGTTCCCTGTTGGAGAATGCCAAATGATCCCTATAACGAACTGTTCTTTGAGAGAAATTTCAAGCTACTTTGGGAGAAGAATTTTGGAACTGATTGGGATTCAGGAATTTATAGCAGCTGGAGTTCGAAAGGTAAAAACTGAGATGAACTATAATGGACAGACGAAGAAGGCATCGTCTACTTTTAGCATCGTTCAATAAGAATCTAAATATAAAGAAGATTTTCAAAGTAATAAATATTGTCAGTTTAATGTTAACTAACATTCCTCCTTAGTCTTCAGTATATAAAATTTCAAATATGAAAATTTTGAAAAGAAACTATAATTTATAATTTATGCTATAGGATTCTTATTTGGGAATTTTAATTAAATATCAAAATATGATATTAAGATTAAGATTAAGATTACGCTGGGTATTTAAGGTCCCTACTGCGTCTGAGGTCGCATGCCACGGTTTCCCGTGTGGTGGCAGAGCGTTCACCAAGCCCGGGCCGAAACCCCGGTTTCTCGGTAGAGGTATTGTCAAGGGCCGTCTCATACCGGCTTTGCTGACCACCTCCATTTCCAACTTGGATCGTCGCCTAAGTTTACGCCAACTCCGCTTCGTCGTCCGCCAGATCTGCCCATTGAAGGGCACCTTTTTCACTGGAGAGACCCCCGTTTTGGTGTCCTAACTCGCCTCCCCTCTTTTCCGGTCATCCCGAGAAAGAACTCAACAGCTTTCGCCGTTCGGGGCGAGCCACTAAAGCAGCTTAGGCAGGTAAGTCGCCCTGCCTCATTTCGGGCACTCACTGGGCTGAGCGCTGCTGGCAAAAAGAAGTCACGAATAACTGCCCATGGGTCTGGTCGCAAAAACAGCGGTTCTCGCGCTTAGGCCTCTCGCTTCGAGGTCCCAGACGTTGTTGGGCTAATTCCTGGCTCCAAAAACCATGCCCGGATATACATGGGTAACCACCACTGAGAGGGTGGGTCGGTCGCCATACGCCATTTTATGTATATTCAAAATATGATATAAAAAACAGAATTTATATAAGAAATTATTAATAAGTATTATAATAAAATACATCGCTAGGTTTCAAGATTAAAAATTACTTAATGGCTTTGCTGCTGAATATGAATAATTCATAGGCGATAATCAAGCATTAATTTAAAATTAAAATTTTAATATTTTGGTTGCTCATATTGTAGGGAGAGTAAAATGTGCCATGTTTCTAAAAAAAAATTATTTAATATGCATAATTTTTAGAGCCAGAAGGGTTTGCTTATACTCTCTAGTAGTCTTTCTAAAAGTCAGCTAATCAAAATTTTGAAATTTATTAAACGAAATACTTTCTTACTCCTCTCTCTGTGAGCGAAACAAAACTTTGGAAAAATCCTTATTTTTCGGTAAACACCCTCTGCAAGTAAACAAAAATTTTTTAATATAATGAAAAATATTTTGATATATAAACGATAATTTATAGAATGAATCTTCTTATTCCTCTTCATATTCTTCATCTTGAGCCTTATTATTGAAATCTTTGAAGCGGGATGCTGTCTCCTTTTTAAATTAAAAATTTTTATATAAATCTTAAAAAATAAAATTAATCCGAGAGAGCGAACAAAATTTTTGTTCACTCACGGAGGGAGCTAGCAAACGCCCAAGGACCTTAGCCATGCTTGCTGAGTTTATCTAGAACCCATAACTCCCCCCCCCCTCCGTGAGTGAACAAAAAAATTTTTGTTCACTCAAGGAGGGGTGCTAATTTTTTTTTTTTTTAAAAAAAATTTATATATAAATTTTATAAAAAATTTTTTTTTTTCGAAATTTAAAAAAATCTTAATTCTCAAAAATTGGAAAGCAAATATTAATTTAATTTATAAAATTTATGTTTTAAAGCGCAATTTGTTTAAAATTAAACAGAATTAGCTCTAGATTTCATTATGCTAATTATCACTTATATATCAAAATTTTTTTCCATAAAAAATTTTTCAATTAAAAAAATTTTTGTTCACTCATGGAGGGTGGGTTTTTGGGCAAAAAATGGCGATTTTTTTAATGGTTTTGTTCACTCACGGAGGGGGGGGAGTAAGCAAATTCTCAAAAAATAAAATTTAAAAAACAATAATGGTTGAGTTCATTAACCAAATTTTCCAAAGTAAAACTAATGACAATTCACAGCCAAAAATCTTTGCAAATGACAAACAAAAAGTAAATTCTATCTAGAATCGAGCTAGAATTATTTTAGAGTCTTGCGGATTTGTTAGGGATCCATCCCGACCTTCAGTTGATATGTAAAATCTTATTCAGAGGCCCAATAAGACCTCATAAACAGCAAAAACCATTGATAACAATCTCCTCAAATGAAGAAACGATAGACGCCTACAGCACAATTTGTATTCGTTGTCAATCACAAGAAAAACTTTTTGATAAAGCAGGACATTTTGAGCACAGTGACATTCCATGTGGAATCTATACTTTTACAGTCCTGGACAAAATCTTATCAAAAATGCCAACTTTTTCTGTTCCAGTCCCCGAAACAATTATTTCTAACTGTAATTTTGATTTTCCTATGCTTATAAAAAATAATGGGACGTTGCTAGAAATAAAGCCTTTTAAGCATGGCTTAAAAGGACTAAAAAATTTAGCCTTGGAAATGATGAGCCCAAATGACGATGATAATAATAAATTTTCTTGTCCTAAAGTAATCATCAAATTTCCAGGAAAAATCAAAAGACTCATAAACAAGCTTAAAGAACTGCCTGAAAGCTGGCCTGAAACGAATCAAGACGCAGTTATCCAGAGATTTATTAGGCCAAAAGGGCTGAGAGCTACTAAATATAGAGTAGTTTTAAAAGAAAATTCTAGCCCAAAAGTATATATTTTTACAAATCGAGATAGATTTGACAGCAGAAACGACCCAATTCCATATCATAAAAAAGCAAACTCCACATCATTTTATAATGAAAGCCAAATCTTGCATGAAATAAAGAGAACAGTAATAGACCACAAGCAAATTTTAAAACTTTTGCATTCAAATGAGATAAATCCTTTTTTGAGGTCAAAATCAACAGTGAAAATGCTTGATTTAACTCATACTCCTCCTGAAAAAATGAAAGTTTTTGAGCTTTTTAACAATGATTATGGGACAGCTCAGAAGAAAAAAGCCACGAAATTCAAAAGTATTACGATGACAGCGAGGTTTACTACGGCAAATGAGCTAGAAAAATGTGATGTTTATGAGGGGAAACCGCAGAGCTATATGAAAATTATAGAAATAGCTACTCATTTGCAAGATAAAATCAATAAACTTGTGTTAAAAGACTATGTTTTGACTGAATTGGTATTGGATTTTCTGCAGGATCATAAAGGGAATTGGTATTTTTTGAGGATTGAGTATGGAAAAACTAAAGAAATTTTCAAAATGAAGGCTAAGCCGAAAACAAGGGAAAAGAACTTTTCAAGGCAAAATGATGAGAGTGCCTATTTAACGACCGGATACACGTTTGGTGATACTAAAAGATACTCCATCTCAAGAAAGCGAACTCTTGACGGAAAACTAAATGTCACATGGCTCTAAAGAAGGGCTTTTTATTGTCATTTTAATATTTTCTAAATTTTATATTATAATATATTTTCAAAAATCATCTCTTAAAACCCAAAACCTATAAAATATCGCATTTTTAAATTCCAAAATTTAGAACATTAAAAGCCAGACCAATTATTTAGCATCCTCATCCTGCAGCCTGAGCTGCAAAAATATCTCATTATTTGAAAATCATATAAAAGTAAAAACTCTTTAGTCCTTGCATAAAATAGTGCTTTGATCTTCACTAGATATTTGTTTAAGTCTATTTCCATATTTTAAGTGGATAAAATGCCTCCAAAGGTTGAGACAACAGACGCTCCTCGATATGGTACTTTCTAAGTAGTTTTCTTGAAATCTGTTGGTGGTGAAGTCGGAGCTGCAGCTTCTCTCGCTCCCAAAGTAGGCCCATTAGGTTTATCTCCTAAAAAGATCGGAGATGATATCAAAGCAGCTACAGAAGCTTGGAAAGGCATCAAAGTTATGGTCAAGCTTACCATCATCAACAGGCAAGCAACTGTCGAAGTCGTTCCTTCAGCCTCTGCACTTGTCATTAAAGAACTAGCTGAGCCTCCACGTGATAGAAAAAAGACTAAAAATATTAAACACAATGGCAATCTGAGCTGGGACCAAATCAGGAATATTGCAAAAATCATGAGACCTCGATCTGGTGCTAAAACATTTGAAGGGACCTTAAAAGAAATCGTTGGAACCTGTGTTTCAGTTGGCTGCACCATTGAAAAGAAGACCCCTAAAGAAGTCATAGCTATGATTGAAGGAGGAGAGTTGAATATAAGCGAGCCTTAAATAAACACTCTTTTTAAGCACATAGTTTTTAATTATTTATTTTTTTCTTTAAATTAAGCATTATACCATGCTTCTTAAGCAGTTAAAGACAAAAAGCTTATGTTAAAATAAATAAACTTCATTTATTGCTTATATTTAAAATTATGTTTAGTAAAAGCATGCTTATAATGAATTAGCAATTAAAATGGAATTTTTTAGAAACAGTTTTATTAATTTCAGATAAAGAAGCTTGATAGATGGTAAGTTTTTTTAATTTCTGTTACCATATTCCATTTTAAATTATAAATTTCTTCATGGATGCCAATTTAGAGACAGATTGCAAGAAAACTTGCTGTGTGCTCTACTTATTAATTAGCAAAATAAAGCAGCTTGGCCTTCACTATCCATCAGCGATTCTGAAAATAAATTTATTTTGATATAAATTAGTTAGCTCATTTCATGTTTAACTCAAATCCAGAAATTTCGATTTTCATCAAACTCTGATCCATTTTTGCGATTTATCCCCAAAGCCAAAGCCATAAATTCAAATTACTTCGACCTATGGCTAATTTTTTTTAAATTTTAGATTCTTTAGAGCTTAACTAAAATTTTTTAATTTGAACAAAAATTGACATTGTGTGAACATTAATTAGTATTAAGGGTCATCTCCTGAAGGAAAAACTTCAGGGGTTAAAATTCGAATTCTGAACACCGTGCCTTGCACTCTGTAGCACTTGCCTTCAAAAAAGTCAGAACTGTCTTTTTTCATCAGACTAGTTGAGTCAAAGCTGTCTTTACCTGTAGAAAGCCTTCTTTCCTTTTGAGGAACTCCGCATCCCATTTTATTATGAATCAATAAAATCCATGTTTTAATATCTCTATGATGTTAACTAACAGATAAATCAGAGATTATTTTTTCTAAAATAATTAATGCTTACTCCCCCAGTAATAAACAATTTCTTGCTTACTTGAGAGGGGCTTTGCTCAAAAAAAATATATGAATAGATGGAAATTTGCTTATTATTGGAGGGTTTTTAGATAAATAGTAAAAAATGCAAATTTTAGGCATTTACCATAAAAATTTATTATATGAAAATTTGTGAAAAAACCCTACGAATAAGCAAGAGATTGCTTATTACTGAGAGTTAGATATGAATAGTCTTGGATTTGAACCTATCTTTAATGATTCCTCCATTATCTGCAATCCACTGATTTACAATATCTCTAGCATAAACATTGTTACTAACAATATAGTTGGCGTCCTTGATTCCAAGGTTGTAGTTGTAGTCTATTGAAACTTTGGTGAAATTCAGACAAATTGCCCCAAGAGAGGTGCTTGGCATTATGTAATATCTGAAATTAACGGTAGGATAAGCGCTGAGTGCCCAATAAAGCTCGAATAAGCCTTTGTCGTATTTTTTGATTGCGTTTGCTCTTTCATAAGCTTCGTATGCTTTCATGTTTGCGTTGGACTGATTAAGGGCGTAGTGGTGGTCTGAAAGCATGTCAACGATGATTTTTGAGTAGTCTCCAGGGGTGCAAGATATATGATTCTCATATGGATTTCTGGGACTTTGGTTGAAGCTGTTTTCTTGAGGGTTTTACTAACAAAAGCAGTAAAAATTGGGGCAAAAAATCCAATGAAATGTTAAGCGAGAAAAAAATGTTCAGATAAAATGGCATGCAGTCAGTCTCCAGTGACTGCGTAGCATCTTTTGACAGCTGAGTCAATATCAATTCCGTACACAACCATTCCATCAACGTAATTTCCTCCCATAAAGGACTGGAATGGGAAGAAAGCTGGGATAGAAGCAGAACAAATGCTCATTTCTATTGCGTTGTTAGCACCTGTCGTCTCATTATAATTGTCAAAGTGCCCTGTGTTCAAATTGGTGGTCCCAACTGTGATGTTTCTTTGGAATTTTCCGCTCCAATTCTTCTCCATAAGTTTTCTCAATGGTGAGTTGTCGACAAGGCCTCTTTCTACAGTGAGTCCTGTGATAATCCCACCAGGCCAGTCTACATAAACTGATGAAGAGCCGTTGATGCTGTTCCATAAATTCGTGAGAGCAGCAGAGGCTTGTATTTCTTGGCCCATTGGATATTGAGCAATCATGAATGAACTTAAAGAGCCGACTGAAACACCTGCTACTGCATTGTATTGTGTCTCTTGGGCTGGCAGCATTTTTAGAAGTTGGGCAAATGCTCCTGCTTCATATGCTCCAAAGCTTCCTCCACTGCATAATGCAAGCGCTCTGCAATACTGATCTGCGTGAACTCCAGCAATGCTGGCGAATAAAAAGGTCACCCACCACATTATAATTTATTGCACCATTTAGTTGGTGAAATGGAAAAGAAGGTAGAAAATATTGATAAAAAATTAGTTAAGAAGAGATATTTGAATTTTTTTAGATTTGGTATACGAATTTGTTGTAATTTTAAGTCATTTTATCAACTGGAATATTCGAAAGCTGGAATAGTAAATATAAAATGGTTTCAGATTTTGAAACAAAGACTTTAACATTTATGCTTTGTCTGATGATAATATTAATGTGAAATTTTAACGTTAACTTCTATTGATATTTAATGGATTTCTCAGAAAATACAATGATATTTTCTATGTACTTCATTTATGATCGAATGCATAACTTGCTATATGCTCTCTATCGATATCTTATTAATAAATTATCATGTATCATCAAGTAAAATTTGAGCTCTTAATTTATGCATGACTACTTAAATATGCATAATAATGGCTTTTCTCTTACCTTGTGTATACAATGCCCACTTAATTTCGTATCAAGATACAATAAGCTTAAATCCTTTATTTAAAATTTTTTACAAAAATCAGATCTTAACCACCTTTAGCAGTTTGCTTGTATCCTGCCCCTGTATCATATCCCAAAATTATAATTATGAACTTTTATTAGATCAATTAAATCTTACCCCTTTATCCTAATAAATATTATAGTTTCAACAATATAAAAAATATCAAGAAATTAATAAATTTATATGATTATTGAGCTAGCTTCTTGACTTACACCTATCTCTTTGACCAGATCATCATCATCATCATCCTCTTCTTCTTTTTCTTCTTGGGACTCAGATTTATATGAGTCCGTCATTGATTGGAAAAGATAAGCAAACTGTAAATGAGCAATCGCTTGGTATAGTAGTTTTGGGATTCTATTTGGCACCTTAACTTGTGTAGGCTCGCTGTGCTCTTTTTGCAAACTTATGAAATACTTTTGAGCATGGGATTTTATTTGGCTACTGGATCTTGTGCCAACTGTCTGCGAAATTAGTTTCCAATTTCTGCCGTACTCTTGTAAGGCAAAAAGAAATCGCTTGTGCTCTTCGTCAGTCCAGCGCCCGGATTGAAGTCTTTGACTCATATTTCTCAATTATATCGTATCTTATCACCATTAGATAGGATACTTAGGGTTTTAATTGAGATATTATTTATTAAAGGTATCTTTGGTGAATAATTTCAAATTATCTTCGTTATCAAATCATTAGAAAACGAAAAGAAAGCGAAGCTAGGATTTGACAGTTTTGGGTGGATCAAAAGAAAATAATGGCAAACTTTATATCAGAAATCCATTTACATGATAGACTTAAAATCCAAATAACTCCGCATGCCAGAAAATTGAACCATAATTAAAAATTTATTAATTGTGGATAATTTTTCTAAGAAAATTTTATTATAAATTCTTATCTTATTAACAGAAAAATGCAAAGTTTCTAATCAAAATAATTTTTATCCCTTTCCAATTAGCACTTTAAAGTCCTCACCATTACTTCTCTTATAATTGAAATTATCTTATCAACTTCTTCTGAATCATAGCACTCAAACTCAACAGTTTCAGCTGTAAATTGCATAATAAATCTATTTTCCTTAAATTCATGATGTGTAATTGTATCTATTTCATCAATATCATAGACTTTTTTGTTTTTTCCTTGATTTATTTCAATCGCCGTTGCTCCATCATTTGACTTTCTTATCACAAGTTTGGCTTCTTTGCTAAACAAAGAAGATACAATTTCTACATCGAATTGTTGGTAATAGGACTCTGCT
Source organism: Blepharisma stoltei (assembly GCA_914767885.1). Taxonomy (NCBI): domain Eukaryota; phylum Ciliophora; class Heterotrichea; order Heterotrichida; family Blepharismidae; genus Blepharisma; species Blepharisma stoltei. The sequence continues at coordinate 189,323 of CAJZBQ010000037.1, forward strand.
GTCACAATTTTCGATTTTATTTCCACAAGCATCTCAGCCATCTCTAATTCTTTTTCTTCATGCTTTTTAACGCTTTCCTCAAGTACATTTTGATATTCATCCATAGCTTCTATCTGTTTTTTTAAGTTTGTCAATATTTCTTCTGACTTCCAAAACTTTTTTTGCTCTACTATCATATGTTTTCCAAGAATATCATTAGATTCAATCAACTGCAAATTATCATCGTTCAGATTTTTGTAATCAGCTTTGGATTTTGATATTGATGCTCGAGTTTCAGTATACGCTAAAATGGCGCAGTGAACATCTGTAGCTGGCATCTCATAAGGTACGCAGAGACCTTAAGGAAGGGAGAATGGAGTTTGGGAATGAGCATCCTACTGGAGTTTTCTTGGTTTGGTGAAGTGCGATATAGAGTTGGCCGACCGCAAATTCAATCCTTTTGAGCCTTCAATGGTATGCAGCCCTTGTTGGCATACGGCACAATGGCGCAGCTCATCCGACTACCGGATAGCTTGTGCAGGCCCTTGTCCGTAGCAGCAGCCTTTTACGATGTCGTGAAACACGAATTGGCCAACAACAGAGAAGCGTTATAGGTGTAGGCAATTCTTATGGAATTACAGTGAACTTTCTACAAATCTTAATAGCTAACTAACTGGAGTTTTCTGTAATTTCTTTTCTCAGTTCTTCAGCGAGGAATCTCAGTCTCGCTTCTCTTGACGTAAAATGATTTTTTTCTTTATATTCTTTAATTTCTTCAACTTTTTTTGCTAAATTTTTATTTTCCTGCTTCAAAATTCTTATATCTTCTTCTAGCTTCAGATTGCTACTTTCAAGGTAGGAAGGTCCTGTGGTTGGGTTTTCTTTTGTCTGATCTAGAATTTCTGAAGGCGTGCTTTCATTATTAAAATTTGCATCGGAGTCATTTTTGGTTGAATGATTCTCGAGCCTTAGGTTCTCTAATAAAAGCGACTAAAATAATTTTTACCCTTTGTTCTATAAGAAACTCCACCTTATTAATTTCAGCATTTAGGACTTGCAGCTGTGAATTAATGCTGGCTCTTTCTTCTCTTTCGTCTTTTAAAGCATTCTTTAGAGTAATTAGATTCTGCTTTAGAACATTTATATCCTTATTCTTGTCTTCCATTTTAATCTGATAGAGCTAATTTTATAATTTATATGAAGTTGTCTCTCTATATCTATATTTATTTTGCTCATTTTTTGTGTTTAATGATAAACTATGAGGGGATGATAATTGAATAATGTCCATGGGAGATGAAAATTCTCATTAATATTTTACTTTCAAAGCTATTTATTCCCATCTTTAAGCCTATATTAATAACTCATAAATTTTCTATAGATTTTTATGATTAATTGATGGTCTTTTATTTATCGTAGAAAAATGGTTTTTATTAGCTAAGACCAAAAGAAAATTATAAATTTGCAACAAATACCTTCTCAATACAAGTTTAAGCAAGCAGCAATTTAAAAAGTAATAACCCCTCACATTCTATAAAGAAATCAAATTAAACTTTATTTTTTAACAGCAGCCTCCTTTTTTTGATGTGCTTTCAGGTGATGAAGGATTATTGGGATTATCTCTTGCTATTGAAATCGTCCTCGGCTTTTCTTGACTCTGCTGCTGACCTCCATTGCTCGGCTCACTCCCCACCGTTATCTTATATGCAATATCTTTAAACAATTGGTCAACCCCATATTTAGTTTTTGCACTAGTTTTCCTATAAATTGCTCCAATTGAGTCAGCATATGCTTTTGCTTCAATAAAATCGACCTCTTCTTTTTCTATCAAATCTTCTTTATTTCCTGCTATAGCAACAACAAGATTTTTAGGACCGAACTCCCCAAGTTCATCACGTCAATGTTTCATAGCGTCATAAGAAGCTCTATTGGTAATATCATAAACTAATACAGCGGCAGCTGCGTCTGCATAATACATCCTTGCTAACGAGTGATATCTTTCTTGGCCTGCAGTATCCCAAATGCTGAATTTTATGCTGTGATTTTCGACTTCGATTGCTTTAGATAGAAACGAAGCTCCAATAGTGGGATCAAGATTGTTATGAAAAGTATCAGCTACAAACCTTAAGACAATGCTAGATTTTCCGACGCCTGAGTCCCCTAAAAGGACTACTTTTACTTGGCTGATTTCTTTTTGCATTAAAATTATACAAAAAGGATATGAAAATATATTGATTCAACAAATGTTTAATTGCAAATTAAAATTATTAGATATCACTAACACCTAAGGTGATTCTTTATATTATTTGTTAGCGAGAAATGGTATGGACTATATAGGGAGTTGACTTAGTGGCTGGAGGCAAAAAGCCTAATCTAAACAGAAGAAAGGTTACCACAACTAACCTTTATTTAAGGCTTCTTTTAAAACTCTATAAGTTTCTGGCTCGTAGAACTGAATCAGGCTTCAATAAAGTCATCGCAAAGAGGCTGGCAATGTCAAGACACAACAGACCACCACTTTCCCTCAAACACATTGCTAAGTATATGAAAGGAAAAGAGTCAAGAACCTGTGTGATCGTCGGCTCAGTTTTAGATGACCCTAGGCTTATCAACGCCCCAGAAAATCTTCAACTTGTCGCTTTAAGAGTTAGTGAAACAGCTAGAGCTAGAATTGAAGCTGCCGGTGGAAAAGTCCTTACCTTTGACCAATTCGCGATACAGAATCCTTCTGGAGCTAACACAGTCCTTCTAAGAGGCCAGAAAACTGCTAGAGAAAGCTACAAACACTTCGGCGCTGCCCCAGGTACCAAGAGATCCCACGCAAGACCTTATGTGAGAAGCCATGGAAGAAAATTCGAAAAAGCTAGAGGAAGAAGATAAACTACATATTTTAGCATTATTTTCTTCATAATAATTTCGATATGTGGTTCATTAAGGATGGTGCTGGAATTGCTTGTGTCGTTTTAACTTATCTTATCATGACTGGCGTCAGTTCTTTGGTGATCAAGGTGGCGATTTTACAATTAGATGAAGAAGAGTATATAAATGGACCAATTTGTGGGTGCAGGTCCAAATGATATTGCCTTATTGATAGTGTCCATTTTACCGAAGTATTTTTGGCTGAAAATTGGTTCAACCTAGATAGTGAGACATTTGGCGAAAAAAAAGCCGTCAATTTTCGGCCATGTCGCACTATTAAAATTTTCGACCAAATGTATTTCCATGAAATTTACACTGTCAAAAAATCCACTGCCATTTGACATGGAGCCCCAATTTGTATATGTTTTTACTACTTTTTCTTATTTTTGGCTGGATTCAGCCATCTTAAAGCAATGCTGACAGACCCAGGCTCAGTTCCACTGAACTCAGCTGAGCTACCAAAAGTCAATGAGTATAAAGACGGGAAACCTAAGTTTTACTGCCTGAGATGTCGATGTAATAAGCCAAGCCGGTGCCATCACTGCTCAACTTGTGGGAGATGCATTATGAAAATGGATCATCACTGCCCATGGGTGAATAACTGTGTAGGGCATTACAATCAAAAGCACTTTGTTCTATTTTTGCTTTATATTGAGCTCAGCTGTATTTATTCTTTTATTATGCTCGGAATGAGGGCTTCCTATTGCTTTTCACATGAGAAGGCTGAATTGTGCTTGAGACCGAGACAAGAAGTGTCGTTTGACTTGTTTATTGGAGTCTTATCGTTTTTTATGGCAGGGATTTTTGGGTTATTTGTAGGAGTTATGATGCAGGACCAGTTAACTTGTATTATAAATAATACGTCAGGAATTGATGAACTGAAGAAAACACTTGTGGAGAAAAGGCCAGTTAAAGTGAATTTAGAAGAGACATTTGGAGGGCCGTTTGGGATTCTTTGGTTTATACCTACAAGTTTGAAGCGACAATCAAATGATATGGTTGAAATAGAGCTCACATAAATTATGTTAAGATATTTGGATTTATAATTTTTAGGGAATTTTATCCAAAAATAGTAATGATATAAGAGTTTTTTAAATAAATTAGAAGGTGAAATGAAAAATAATTAGCTTTAATTGTGTCCTATATAAATACCTTTTTTATTTGGATTAATTTTTAGACCACAAATATTATTTTATTTGAAATCTGATATTAAAATTCCGTTTTTAAATAAAATTGTAATAATCTTATAAACAATCTTTTACATATATATATATCCTCATCTTTAGCATGAGGCTTGGGTGTCGAATTCTTTAAAAAATTCGTCTTTAATAATAGGATTTGATGCCCTTTGAGCTATCAAATTTTTGATTTTTCTGTGACTGGACAAAGGATCTTGCTTAATTAATTCTTTTTCAAATTTCTCGCCTTTCTGAAGTATCGAATTAATTTCCTCCAAAAGTCTTTTCCCATCTGTATCATCTTTTGTCAAAGAAATACTCTGATTGCAGGACTTTTTTAGTGAGCTGTAATAGTTTTTAGGCTTTGGTAATGCTAATTCTGATGAGGAAAGGATGTATGGGTTGCCGATCTCTGCCATTTTATTTTTAATAGTTTTTTGCTGTGTGTCTGTAAACTGGATAAAAGCATATACTAAAATGGTCAATGCAAATTTTGAATACCGTTATTTTTAACAAGATCTCAGTAAAGTAATTCACAAAATAATCATATAATGCTATTAATTTATAATTACTTTAGAAAATAAAGGAAAAAAAAATTAATTAAAATGTCTTATGCAACTGCTGATTACAATCATTATGAAACATTTTACCATATTGTATATATAAATCTGTTTATTTAAATATCATCTAAATAAGCTTATTATGCTTTCTAGTTCTTATTTAAATCAGATAGCAAACTTGAACCCAATTCATCTTCTTCCTTAACTTCTGTCTTTTGCGTTAATTTACTGCTTTTCAAATCATTTAAGATCCCTATAAACTGTGCTGCCAAGCTTGGTCCTGTTTCTTCTTTTAATTTACCTACTTCAACCCTAGCTGTATCTACCTCAACCGAAAGTCCAGCTAAATCCTCAATTTTTTTATTTTGCCTATCAATAATCTCGTTTTTAAACCTTACAACTTCCAAGACTTGAAACAAAAAATCATTAATAAACTCTCCTTTAAAATTTTTTTCAAGCCTGGTCTTAAACATTGACACAAATAATTTTGCGTTTCCATCCATGGGCATATGCAATTCAAGCTCGGCTGAGTTATCATCTTTGTCTTCTCTAAAGAAAAATCTGATGTTATGAGAAGCAGCTTTAAAAGCATCTCGCAGGGTAGTAAAATAATCAGCACTTATAAGCTGGGCATTGCATGAGCTGGTAAAGATATCTACTGGGGCGTGAAACATTGACTGGTTAATTAATATTCAAAGCTTGCACAAAGGTAAATTAGGATCATATATGCATGGATGCTGATACCAATGACTAATTACCCATATAGGAATCCCTTCAAGCGTTGATGTGTATATAAAAAAGGAGTCCGCGTTCATTTCTTTAAATATAATAAAAGGCAATTTTAATTAAAAAATTGAATAATTTAAATAGCTATAGACTGCTTAAAAATCTTTCAAAGCTTTGGCTGAAGTTTTCATGAACAACTAAATAATGATTACCTTGGATTTCTTTGCCCTCTAATGCAAGCTTTACTTTTTGGTCCCCAATCCTATAAATCCCTTCTTCCAATCTGACTATTCCTATATTTAACGGCTTCCCTAGGCTTAATATTTTTTCACCTAATAAAATATCAAGCTCATCTCCGTCTTCTGCAAAATATTCTTTTACCCTTAATTGTTCGTCAACTGCCTCTTTTTCAAGACTTTCTATTTCTTCTGAAGTATTTTCTAAAATATTCCTCAAATGATCTGCTGATTTTTGGGCAATATTTAATTGATAGCTTTGAAGTAAAAATAAGTCAGCAAGAGTAAGAAGTTTTGTTGATAATTGATTTAAATATTCGTGAAGGGATTCATCTTTGTTATAGCTGATAGTTTCTTCTAATTTCTTTGAATAAAGATCAATTTTTGATTGTAAAAGCCCGTTGTTGTCAGAAAGATCGCCGATAATTGCTTCTTGAATTGAGATTTTGTTAGAGACAACAGCAATGTGGCTATGAAGCTCATCTATAGAGACTTTTATATTTTCGTCTTGCTGGCTTAATTTTTTTCTTTGGTTTTCATAAATATTTAATGTATTTTTTATCTCTTGCTTTAATACTTTTATAGATTTCTTATAATAATCTCCAATTTCTCTGTAATTGAGCAGGAACTCTTTTTCTTCAATTTGTAATGTTTTTAAAGCTTTTTTTCTTTCGAGCTCTCCTTGAAGCTGAAGTTTCCTTCTCAGAAGCTGCAATTCTTTTTGCTTTTCATTTTGCAATTCTTTTCGTAATTTATCAATTGTCTCTCTAAGAGCTTTATTTTCCTCTTCACACTGTTTAGCACTATTAGTCAATTTATTATTTTCATCCCTAAATCTTGCTATTTCATCATTAGTTTCCTTACTCCCCTCCCTAAATTGGAATAACAAAAGGTAAAATTTGCTACCTTAACCCAACTTTAGATTTGCTTTTCAATAAGGAAAATTTTAACAATGAAATTACTAATTTTTTAAAAATTAGTTAAAAGATTTTAAAAATTCTTTATAGAGAAAAAAATTCGTATAGAAATTTTATTTTAAAAAAAAAATTTACCCCTGAAATTGCAACAGGATTTTTGGTTCAAATTTTAAGGGGGAGATTTTTAAAAAACCTGCTGCCTTTCTTTTTCAGTGTTTTCCAAAGCATTTTGGGTATTTTTAATATTTTTCATCAATTCTGCTGCATCATTTACTTTATTCGCCAATTCTTGAATATCTGATTCAAAATCTGATTTATTTTCCAATAATCCAAAAATCACGCTATCAGCTCTTGAGCATTTTTCTTCCTCTTCTTTCAACAACTGCTGCAGCTCTAAAATATCTTCATGTATTTCTACCATATCTTTTTCATGCTGCTTTATATCTTCATTAAGCTGATTAAAAGTGTCGTCTGCAGACAGCTGAATATCCTTGGTATTTTTAATGCTTTGGCTATATAAAGCAGTTAATTGCTCTTTTTCGTGATCAAGGTATTTTAACAATTTAAGCTTTTGATTTAAAGCAAACATTGCACTTTTGACGTAATCAGACTCTTCTCTGCTTGTAGGCTCCCTAGGGAGTTTTACAGGGATCATTTCTTGCGAGTGAACTTGTGGGACCATTATTGTTTCTTCTGCAATTCCAGGGACATTTAGAGGCTCAAGCATGCTAAGCGTTGATGAAATTTTGTTGCTTTGGCTAGAGATTATTTCTTCAAAATAGTCGCAGCGAGGGCATTGTTCGTAAAAAGCCATTATTGCTATTATTTTTACTTCTATCAAATTAATCTTTGAAATTAATATCATATAGTTTAATTGCATTCCCTTCACATACTACTACACTTGCAGGCAGCTCTTTTTCTTCATTTCTAGGCACCAGAACAATTTTTCTAGAAGTTTTGTATTTAAGAGAAAGCTCTTTTTCGACATGCTCTTTTGATAGCGGCCCTTTCTTTTTAATCAAACTTTCGAAGCTCGCTTTTTCTCTATCAAAAGGCAGATATGAGGATAACTGCAGATCTTCATTAAAATAATAAGCCTGATCAATTTTTGTGGAGTTTAAATCATCAATAAAAGGAATATGATGCTTAATTTTAGGTGTATTTGATAAATATTCGTGAGCTGAAGGAATTGTAGTTTCCACTTCTGGATCTATAAATTCATGAGCTTTCATTAAGTTCATACTTATCCGTAGAGGATTTGACATAGAATTTGTGCATTGCTTTGATATAGATTTTAAATTAAGATGTAGACGTATTGGCTCTTTGTGCTTGCCCTCACTTGAGTAATTCCGTTTGGATAATGGCTGTCGTTTTGTAGCAGACTGCATGTCAAACGATTTGTTTGAGGAACTTGATTTTCCTGTAGATCTTCTGCTTAATCTTGATGCAATTGAGTAGTCATCTGAGTTCAAGTCTTTGATTGTCATAGACAATTTATTGAAATTTTTAGGTGATTCTTTTGCGAGAGCTTTCTTGATATATGACATGATTTTTATTTCTAAATTACATAAAGAAAATTATATAAAATCTAGAATAAAATTTATTTATCTAATATGATCCAATTTTTTCCAGTGTAGTAAATAATCCTCAAACTGACTAACTTTATCTGATTTGAATATAAAAATGGAATGGCGAACTATTAAAACTTCCTATCTTTTTCATCCTCTTCCCTTTGTTTTCACTATTTATTATTAATAACCAACCATCATAACCACCGTTTTCCTGCCTAATCATTCAGTAACTTTTTTGCTTTAAAATTCATCACATTAAATCAATATTATGTAAAAACAAAAATGACTGAAGACGTGAAATTAGACAAGCACGGATTCATAGTTCAGAACGCAACTCTACAGAAATCTGACCACATTGGTCGCGATAACGCGAGGATCTTGAAATGAGAAGATATGCTCCAAAGGTGGGATTATAACACTAAACGCAGGCCAACTTTTATTAAAAAGAGAGTTAGAAAAGGAATCCCAGACTGCTTGAGAGGCAGAGTCTGGGCCGAGCTCGCACAAATTAGGCAGTTAAAATCAACATACGGGGAAAACTACTACAAAACTCTACTAGAGACTGAAACTGATGCAATATCAGCTGAAGACATCATGAGAGATATTGACAGGACTTTTCCTGAACACATACTTTTTCGAGAAGGAAACCTCGGCCAGCCCGCTCTGATCCGGACCTTAAAAGCCTACTCTGTGCATGATCCTGAATTAGGATACTGCCAAGGTATGGGCTTTTTAATTGCGATGTTTTTAATATACATGAGCGAAGAAGACGCTTTTTGGATGCTGGTGGCTGTTATGAACAAATACCAAATGCGTGAGCTGTACGTGCCTGGTATGCCAGGAGTTTATAAAGCTTTTTACAAAATCAATGCTCTTTTTAAGCATTTTATGCCGCAGTTGTGAAGACATTTTCGCGATTTGAGTCTTCTTCCTTCAATGTTTGCCCCTTCATGGATAATGACACTTTATATTACCCTATTCCCAATTGAGGTCACCCTAAGAATTTTGGACACTTTCTTTTGTGAAGGCCCAAAAGTTATTTATAGAGTCTACATAATTGCCTTTAAAAAGGCCAAGGAAGAAATGCTGAGCATGACCCTTGACGAAATTTTGGAAAGAATTAAAACAATTCAGAGCGATTTTGCACCAGATGAACTGATCAAAAATGCATTTGGGATCTCTCTGACTCCCCCCCCCTCCGTGAGTGAACAAAAAAATTTTGTTCACTCACGGAGGGGGGTTAATTTTTTTTTTTTAAAAAAAATTATATATAAATTTTATAAAAAAATATTTTTTTTCGAAATTTAAAAAAATCCTAATTCACAAAAATTGGAAAGCAAATATTAATTTAATTTATAAAATTTATGTTTTAAGTAGCTTAAACTTAAACTTAAAGGTTGGCGTCTGCCTTATTGGTTACGCAGTCACCAAGGACTCTCCCGTACGGGCAGTTCATCCGCTTTGCGCCGTCTTCAGCTTCGCCTTGCTCGAATTGGGGCAATGATTCGCTGGGCAAGTGTTCAGCTCTGACACTACCTTTCTTCTCCTTCAGCGCCTGATGCCAGGGCACTTCTGAAGTGAGACTCTGCTTGGACGTCTCCTCCTCCCTTTCGGTCCAGTGTTGAGTGGGCGGACTATGGACTTCTGCGGCTGCTGCTTGTGTCACAAGGTTGGCCACACAAAAATCCCAAAAAATGGAATTTCTGTTCGACCTTTCGGCAAAAGGAAAAATTTGGATCCCGGGACGTAACTCCCGGTTTCACGCTAGGCAGTTGCCCGATTGATCTGGGTATTACCTGCAGACCTTGCTGGGCTTGCCCTTTCCAAATCCAAACCCTCCTTTCCCTTGAGGTAAAACCAACCTCGAAATCAGACTAAGGGCTAGGCTCTGTACATTACCAGAATTGCTTACCTAGCATTGCCGTCCATTTCTTGATTGGTAAAACCTTGCCGGATATAAATAAAATATAAGTCGAGTATGCATGGCCGGAGGCCATGCCCAGACGAAGACGCCATATTTTATTTTATGTTTTAAGTAGCAATTCGTTTAAAATTAAACAGAATTAGCTCTAGATTTCATTATATTAATTATCATTTATATATCAATTTTTTTTTCCATAAAAAAACTTTTCTATTAAAACAATTTTTGTTCACTCACGGAGGGTGGGTTTTTGGGCAAAAAATAGCGATTTTTCTAATGGTTTTGTTCACTCACGGAGGGGGGGGGGGGAGTGAGTAGGAAAAAGCTAAAGGAGCTAGACAAAGAATACGAGACCGGCCAAAATTCGGAATTCGTCAATTGGTAGATTTCAATTAATTTTAAATTAAACTGTCATATTTCCATAAGAAAAGTTGATATAATTCCATTTATGAGAGGAAGCTCAGTATCTTCGCTATTTGTATTTAACCCGACCCTAAAGCCAGCTTGGCCTCATCCTACAGAAGAAGACTATACGCTCTGCAAGCTGATGTATTACTATCCAGAGACGGCGCCATCTTATGAGATGCAATCTCATGTAGGCTTGGCTGAAGGGCTCGGGATGTTTGTGAGCCAGTTTTCTTCGAATCCACTAGAAAGCATTCATACAGAAAAACACACACATATCCTTTATCAATGCGAGCCTAATCTTTATGTCTGTATTGTGCTGCAGCACAATACACAAGGGGAAGGATTTATTAGACAGCAAGATTTAGAGACACACCCTGAACTTCTTCAGCAGATCGCCCAGGCATATTACAAAAACTTTTATTTATTCCATGGCCCTCTGCGTAATTTTGCATATCCTCAAGATATTCCAGTCTTAAAAACTTTATTATCGGATTATACAGCCGCGTTTCTATATGAGCAGTCTACAAAGGAAGACCCATTTGAAGGGTTTTATTATTGTCCTTTAGACCGCAAGGTGTATATGTTTGTGGTATTTTTACTGACCCAATTGAGCTCGGCATACCCAGAAATTCAGCACATCATGCTAACTTATGAAGGATATTTGGTGTCCACCACCCTGCCACAATCAGCAGCGCTTATTCTTTATATAGGCATATCCTATAAATAGCCCGATATGGGCTAGGGATAGAGGCCAAAACTTCCCACTTGGTTCGACCAGCCCATTTTGGCCTCTATCCGCAGCCCATATCGGGCTATTTACAGGATATGCCTATAACTATTTTTCAAGAAACAAGCAGTGGAAAAAAATTTCTTCATTTAAACGAGAGCCATCTCCTAATGCTTGTCAATATGCGAGGTCTTTTAGCTACCCGAAAAAAGGATTTTTATATGGAAAACAAGATCAGATTGTCAATACTCCTATTGTGCATTTAGAAGGATGCGAGCCTATGAAGCTTGTCACGTGGTGCCAGGACAGTTTGCAGCTTGTTTTGCTATTGAGAAATACTGAAATTAATATAGGTGTGCTAGATGCCCTTTCAGCTTTGTTAGAAAGCACTTCAGAGGATTTAATTTCTGCAATTATGCCGCAGCACCAAAGGGCTAGCATGCAGGAGGACAATTTTAGGTTTATTTATTTCAATATGATGAATCTTGCAATAAAGCAAAGCACCAGACTCACCACAATTGACGATAATTTGTATAGGCTGATTACAACTTTATCAGCGCAAATGAAAGAAACTAATAATAAAACAGACGCTTTGGTGAAAACACTTATAAGGACTCATACAGCCTGGGTTTTGGCATTAAAAACACTTGAATCTAGAGAAATCTATGTAATTTTACCGCCATCGACTGCCCCGGCGAACAGAGTAGAAGAAGAAATAACCAGATTTGTGAGCCATTATTTCCACAATATTTTTACAGGGATTTAATTAATTTTTAGAAAAAAAGCTATTTAATTAAGATAAACTTTTTTTTAATTAGATAAAAACATCATCTGATAATAAACAAATTCCAAGCGAATGAAAAGATCTAATAACAATGCTCCCTCATGCAAAAAAGTTATGTTTCAAAACAATAGCGTTGGCAAGTTACAAATTCCTTATATTACAAATCAGTTTGGGAAGCACTATATAGGATGTGAAAAATTTTCTGATCATAAAATATTAGAAAATAAGCAAATCACAAAAAGTATTAGTCAAAATAACTCTAATTCAGCTTTGAGCAATCGCTCTATATTAGGTGTAACAAGGTGCAGTAGCCCACAATTAAGCTGTAATGGTTATCCACTAAAAGGAAACACTACAGTCTATATGAATTTCCAAAGACCTTCTTTAATTGTGCACAGAAGAGTACAAAGTATGAACAATGATGTTATACAGAAATTTTCTGTGCAAATAAAGAAATGCTAATTATTCTATAATGCTGCTAATAGTAATTTATCATTAATTTATTCACAAGTACTTTAGCCAGTATATACTATGACAATTTCAATAAAGCAAAGTATAGACTATTTTTGCATTAATTTAACGAGCTCGATATATATTTTTTTTAATGATGCACGAAATAATTAAAAAATAAAATGAGAAGGAGATCTACAAGAATTTTGGGCTTTGCCTTGCTTAGATATAGGTCTAGGGCTTGTAGAATAATTATGCTTCGAGGTTCTCACAGGAGAATCAACCATAATAATTTTTGAGTTCGGCATTAAAGAATCCAAATATGACTGGCCGAAATTTTGTGGGGAGTTGCAGTTTGATCTTGAAAAGGCTCTTTTTGGTTTTGGATCAGCTTTATACACAGGAGACGAGACTATTTGCTGATAATCATATGAAGACCCATTTTTTTTGCGCTCAAGCTTGTATAAACTTCCATGAAAAATTTGATATTTATATAACAACATTGGATTAGCGACTTGAGGTGGGCTTGGCTTTGCATTCGCATGTGTTTGAGATATGCTAGTATTATAATGCGGCAAGGACAGGGTGTTATTTTCATCAATATCAGAAAAACGTGAAGAATATTTATCAATAAATCTATAAGGATGGGTAATTCTATTTATCGCAGGCTGCTTGTCAGCTTTCATAGTGAGAAAACAAGAAATAGGCTTCCCTGAATTTGACGGTCGCTTCATTGTTTTTTTACTATTTTTATTGTTAGTGTTTATCTAAAATTATGGGAATTTTTGAATAAATAAAATTTAAATGATTATAGGAAATAATTTTTTTATTATGCACAATGAGTGCTATTTATTGACCTATTTAATTTATAGGCACTTTATTATTTACCTATTTAATACCTAAAATCTTAAAATAACTAATAGGCCAAATATGAATTCAGCAGCGCTTCTGAGGCAGTCAGCCTTTTTGATGGATCCCAAACCAATAGAGAATTCAAAAAATCTAGGCATTCATGAGAATAATTAGAAAATAGAAGGTTCAAAGTATTGTACGGGTTTCTTGGAACTGAAAAGCTGTGTCTGATTTCAGCATATCTCGGCCAAATATTTTCATTTGGCTCTCCAATCAATTTACAAATCAGCTGAAATTGGTCAGCTTCATTATTCCCAGGCAAAATTGGCTTGCCATTATTAAGCATTTCTGCAAAAATGCACCCTACAGACCACATATCAATAGCTTGTGTATAATCTCTGCATCCCAGCAATATCTCAGGCGCTCTATACCACAAAGTTACTACATTTGGTGTCAAAATCCTCGCATACCTTCTTGCCAGCCCAAAATCGCACAATTTTAAGTTATTTTCTTCATCAATCAATAAATTTGACAATTTCAAATCCCTATGAATGATCCCCTGCTGATGCAAATATGCTACAGCTCTCAGTAGATCCCTAATGAATTTTTTAATTTGTATTTCTGTATATAACGTAGGAGACGGATGGTGGAGTAAAGATGCCCTGCTTGCAGAGCTGTCATAAAGGTAAGCTAAATCTCTTCCGCCATACTCCAAAACGAGAAAAACTCCTTTTCGTCCTGTGACGACTTCTATTAATTTGGCTATATATGGGTGGTCAATAGAGAGAAGAATTTCTATTTCGCGAAAAGAAGTGATGGCAAGCTGATTAGAAATTACTCCTTCATTGTCAGGGATTACATGCTTGATTGCGTAGATCTGGTGAGTAGCTTTATCACTAGCACGGTCTGAAAGAGAGCTTACATACAGTTCCATAGGTCCCTTCACCGAGTTTGTTGAGCTTTTCGAACGATTCGATATTTCTTGAGCCTTTCATAATATTTTATTTAATATTTTATTATTATCTCTTTTCAGAGTGCCTTCTTAGTAAGTTTTGCATTCTTTCATTAAGACCATTTATTTGTTCTTCAAGCTTTGCTTGGCTTTCTTCTTCGCCAGGCTCTTTATCGTTGTATTCTTCTTCTAGCTTTTGCAAGCGGAAAAGTTCTTTTGCAAGAGTTTCACTATGTTATAATTACTTTCTTTCAACAAGCATTTTATAGCTTGTTTCAAGTGATTGCAGAATTTCTCCTTTGGTTGACACGCTTTCTTTAAGCTTGTTTACTTCTTGTTCAACTTTTTGGAGTTTTGATTCTAATTGGGCTATATCATCGTTTTCTCTGGATTTTTCTTCATTTTCCTCTTTGATTTTTTCACTAATTTGCATTTACATTTCAATTTTTTCTTTTGAAATAAAAGCTTCAAGCTCTTCTTTTGTATCTTTTAATTGGCCTACCCCCGATTTCAGTTCTTTGCACTTTTTCTTTGTCTTCGCAAGCTTTTCTTCTAATTCTTCCTGACTGTTGTTATTTTTGCTTTCTATTTCTCCCAATTTTTCTTTAAGTTCTTGATTTTCCCTCTTAGCTTCTTCAATTTTGGCTAAATTTTTTTCAAGTTTTTCTTTATACTGCTGGAGTTCTTCAATTGTATGTCCATAAAGTGGCGATTCTTCTCCTTTAGATTCCTCATCTTTTTCTTCAATCTTATCGTCTATTTTTTGGTCTTTTTTATCCTCAACTTCTGCTTCAGCTGCTATGTTTTGGTTTTCCAAGGGTTGAGCTTTTATAGAAAGGCAGACTTCAGCTTCTTTGTCCTTTGATTTTTGTATTGGGTAATTTGATTCTCTTATTGATGAGCCAATATAATCAGCTAAGTTCAACAACACTTTTCCAGCTTCAAAGTACTTTCCATTTGCTTCGCCAATTATTTTCAATTCTGCCTCTTTAGAGTTATAAGCTCCTGTCCCTTTCTTTTTAAACAAGGTATTCACAGGCATAAGCAATTGTTCGTTGATGGCTGCTTTTTTTTCCTCAGGGGTGACTGTGAAAACTTTTGTTTCAGACGTGATATCTTCTATATGAAAATTACTTTTTTTCCAGATGATTTTTAAGTGGGTTTCATGTGGGAGAGCGATAATGATGTGGTGAACGTAAATTTCGAAGCTGAAAACTTCTTTTGTTGTATTCAGTCTTTGGAACATCTTAGACATTTATGTTTATCTGCTGTCCAAAAAGCTATGAAGTAATTTATTTATGATATTTGGATATAAATTAAACCTATTTCTTTAGCAAATTTATGCTGCCTTTATTATGATGTTAAACATAACGAATATTTAGAGCCTTTTTCCAATAATAATGGATTCAAGAAAAGATATTCATGCATTATATTAATTAAGATTTTAAGGGTTAACGCCACACAAACACTGAAGGGCTAGTGCCAAAATGGTGATATTATGAATATTTCCGATCCAAAAGGTCAGACCATCCCAAATAAATACCTGCTGCCTGCGCTTCTTACTGGCGCGCGATGCTGTCGCACTTGCCTAGCTCAGCTCCTGCGCGTGCTCCGCCTAAGGGTCACACTCCTTGGATATGCTGAGAGGTAAAATTCTGAGCTTCTTAGTTGTGCTGTGGAGCAGTTCCTCTAGTTATCCCTAAAGTTAAACCTCTACTGCTGTGCAGAAGTTCCCAAGAGAAAATATAAATAAAATTCCAAGAGGGAGAGAACTAATTTTTCTCGAGCCGAATGCCATTTTATTTATCCAAGAAAAAATATTCAATTTAAATTTCAAAACCTAAAAATTCAGCTTGTAAAAGAATGAATCAAGCAGGCCTATTTCCGAAAAGACAATAACATAAATCTATCGTACATCTTAGAGAACCTTACTTCAGTTCATAACACTTTATTAGACCACAGTTATGTGCAAGATGAATACTTAAGTGAAGCCATCTTGCTAACTGAAGGTATTGGAGAAGTGACTCCTCGCTTTTTAGAGTCAGGAATCCACTTACTTTCCTCCTTTAGATAGCAAAACTATTGGAAAAATCCTTTTTTTTTTTTTCGTAAAAAACCCATCTTCCGTGAGTATATTTTTTGATGAAAAAATATTTTGATATATAATTGATAATTATTATAATAAAATCTCTAGGTAATTCTGTTAGAAATTTTAACGGCTTGCATTTTAAAACATAAATTTTGCAAATTAAATAATTTTTACTTCTCAATTTTTTACTAATTGGAATTTTTTTAAATTTTTGAAAAACAATTAACCTGACAAATTTTTTGTGTTGCAAATGGAGGGGAAGTTAGATGACGAAGAAGATCTGGATCTTGAAGAGCCACTTAGATCTTGTATACAAACCTTGAAAACCATACAGCATTTATACCATTATTAGTCAATAAGCCTTTATTAGCAAGGATCATCTTTACATTTTTAATTAAAAAATAATGACACATAAGACATATAATTTTCTAATAAGGCTTATTATCGAAATCTTATGATAGTGAAGAATCAATAGTCACTTATTATAAAACCTATGCTGAAAAAATGAGGTCACAAGAAATTGTTTACAGACGATCAGAAGTAGAAAATGAGATGCTAACTCCCCCCCCCCTCCGTGAGCGAACAAAACCATTAGAAAAATCGCCATTTTTTGACAAAAAACCCACCCTCCGTGAGTGAACAAAAATTTTTTTAATAGAAAAAATTTTAATGGAAAAAAAATTTTGATATATAAGTGATAATTAGTATAATGAAATCTAGAGCTAATTCTGTTTAATTTTAAACAAATTGCGTTTTAAAACATAAATTTTGCAAATTAAATTAATATTTGCTTCCCAATTTTTGCAAATTAGGATTTTTTTAAATTTCGAAAAAAATATTTTTTATAAAATTTATATATAAATTTTTTTTAAAAAAAAAAATTAACCCCCCTCCGTGAGCGAACAAAATTTTTTTGTTCGCTCACGGAGGGGGGGGGGGGAGTAAGAGAAGAGCGAGAAGAGCTGCAAAAAGAACTGGAAGAAAAAAATGATAAATCCTTAGACCCTATCCTTGATCGAACGATTCCATTGAAAATTCATAAAAATGGGAAATTTACCCCATCCTTGATTGAACGATTTTCATATTATATACAGTAAATCGATTAATTAGTTAATATTTATTATAATTTATAAAAATTAATAGTTTGCTTTGGCAAATTAAGAGTAATTTAAGTTTTTCTTAATAATCTGAGCGGAATAATTATCCAAGTACTTTAACCATCAGCCTAGCCTAAAAAAGCTTGATAATCTAAAATGTTTAGAACTATTGCAAATTAAAAATAATTAATAAAGAATAGAAATATTTTACAGAGTGGAAATGGATAACTAAATTTTTAAATTAACACAATTTTTCATTTTAATAGTTTTAATATTCACTATCTTAACCTTCTTATTAAAAAATACACCAAACAAAAATAATATCCATTATTTTAATGATAATTTTTTCCAAAATTCTTTTAAATCCCATCATCATGATCGAACAAGGGGGTCGTTCGATCAAGGATGGGGGAGTTAGAATTCAAATTAAGAAACTTACCAAAGAGCTTGAACAAAGCGAAAAAGAAAACAAAATATTAAAAAATCAGCAGCTTAAGCTACAAGAAGACTCACAAAAAATAAAAGCTATGCATGAGGAGCTTAAAAAGAGTAATGAAGAGCTAATATCAGAATACAGACAAGCCCGATCGCAGCAAGAGCAGTTATTAAAAAGCCCTAACAGAAATGACGAGCTGAAAACAAGAATAATAAGTTTAGAAAATCAAAATGAGCAGCTTCATATCGAGCTTACAGAAATCGAAGCTTTAAGCAGAAAACTCCAAGAAGAAAACGCTGAACTAGCACAAAAACTAGAACAAGAGCAGCGAAACGCCCATGGGCTCTCTAACTCTATGCTCGACCTTGAAGACGACGCAAAAGAAAAAGACACTGCTTTAGAAAAAGCACAAATTCTGGTGAAAAAATTGAACGATGAATGTGAAAAACTCGTAAAAGAGCTTTCAAAGGCTAGCAGCGAAATAGAAAACTTAAAAAAAGATAACCGCAGCCTAGAACGGTCAAGCACTGATGTTAAGAAAAAAATGCAAGATATTGATATTATGAGAAGAACTGAAGAAAGGCTAAGAGAAGAAAACACTGCATTGAAAAATAAACTAATTGACCTAAATGATTCAAAAAATGAAGAAATAAATAAGCTAAATGCTATAATCGAAGAAATTTCAAGAGAAAAAACAAATATAGAAGGAGCTATGGAGGAATTAGAAGAAAAATTGACAGAAATTGAAAAACTAAGCCAAGAAAGAACTGATTTATTCTATCAATCTTGTAATAAAGTCCAAGAACTGGAAGAAGTCATCAAACAGAAGTCTGAAGAAAATAAAAAAATTGTGGAAGATTTCCAAAATTCACAGGGAAATAGAGAAAAAGAGGTAATACATTGGAAAAGACAAGCAGAAAATGTTATTAGGCAGCTGCATAGCTTACAAGAAGGAGAAGCCCCACATCATCAAAGGACAAAATCACAAAATAATAGATTCCCATTAGCAAATGCTCAAAATAACAGGCCACCAAAGAAAAAAGCACCTGTAAAACTGCTAAAAGGAAATTCTCCGAATAAAGAAAACATAAGAATTGACGAAGATGATGATTTTAAAGAAAATTTCCAAAGCGCGTCAACTTTAGAAGGAATTTCTCAACAATTAGAAGAAGCTTTATTAAGGGAAGCTAAGCTAAAAAAGACCATAAAAGAAATAGCAGAAAGAGAAGGGAAAAAATTAGCGGAATCATTGGAAATATTAAAAGAACAAACAGCTGCTTATAGATCAGAAGCTGAAAGATGGATTATGAGGAATGAAGAATTAGAACAACAATTATTAGAAATGATCAGCAAAAACGCAAATTTATTAGCAGTAATAAGAGACTTAAAGAAAATGATGCAGGTAAAAAACCAACAAACTGAAGATCAGAACCAAGCTTATAATAGTTTGAAAAATGAGATGCAGGGGACTATTGACTTTTTAATTTCTGAGCTAAATCAAAGGGATTCTTGCATTAAGAGTGATTTAATACCATATAGTGAAAAAGTGATCTCACATGAATTAAGCCATGCCCATGAAAAAATAAATGAGCTGAAAGATGAGCTGAGAGAAGAAAAAAGCCAAAATAGTATTATTATTTATGAACTTGAAAGAGAGAAGAAATGCAATTTCGATAATATGAATGAAATTGAGAGTTTAAGAAGAGACTTAGTCAGAAATAAAAATGATTTATGGCATATCCAAAAGCTCTTACTCCCCTTCCTCCGTGATAGAACTGGTTTAATTTTTTTAAAATAAATATTAATAATCTTTTTTCAAAATTTAAAAAAATCGAATTCGTAATTAATTTAATTTGCTATATTTATGTTTTAAAATGCAAGTTGTTTAAATTCCAAAAGAATTAGCTCGAGATTTCATTTTACTAATTATCAATTATATATCAAATATTTTTTTAATAAAATAATTTTTTATATTATAAAAAATTTTTTGCTCACTCGATTTTTACCCAAAAAATAAGGATTTTTCTATGTCTATTGCTCACACACGGAGAGGGGAGTTAGGAACTATAGACAATCCAAATGAAGAACCTTACGATAAAGATCTCCCTCAATTTTTGAAATCTTTTTCAAGTAAAAACATCGAATTAACTATAGCAGAACAAAGAGATCTAGAAAGCATTACAGAAACTGCTCGAAAATCACTAGAGCGAATTAAAGACCTCCATTATTGTGAAATTAAATTACTTGAAATCCGAGAAGAATTAAACACATTTAAAGAGCAATCGGATTATGAAAAACAAAAACTTCTTGAAAATATTGATAGTCTTGAAAAAAAGCTAATTCCCCCCCGCACGAACAAAACAATTTTGATAATTATTATAACGAAATCTCTAGCTAATTTGTTTAATTTTAAGCTAATTATATTTAAAACATAAATTTTACAAATTAAATAAATGTTTGCTATCCAATTTTGCTAATTGGGATTTTTTAAATAAAAATATTTTATATAAAAAATTTTTAAAAAATAGCTAACCCCTTCCGTGAGAAAAAGAATCCTTATGGGAAGATGAAAAAATCGAATTAAACGATACAGCGCAAAATTTGAAAAATATTATCGCAAAAGAACAGAATGAAAAGTTTAGAATTAAAGGGCATTTAGAAGAGCAGCTTGTTCAGTATAAAAGAGAAATCGCAGAAATCAATACTTACTCAAGAGCTGGGGTGCAAGAAAAAATACTATTAGAAGACGAATATGTGAGGGTTAGAAAAGAGCTCGACAATTGCAATGAAATTATACAAAAGCAAGAAAACAACATAAAATATCTTGAAGAACTTCAAATAAAAAATGCAAAAGAAATAGAAGCTCTCAAACAAAAAAATATCAGTATCTATGACGAGCTTAAATCCACAAAATCTAAAAATTTTGACTATAGAGTTGTGAATTTGCAAGAAATTATAGAAACACAAGAAACCACAATTTCTCAGCTTCAATCACAAATTAAAAATTTAAATATTGACAAATTGCAGCTAGAAAAAACATTAACAGCTTTTCGCAATCAAACTCCTGAAAAAGAAACAGATAAATCAATAAACGAGCTAAAAGAACAGTTAAGCTATTTATCTAGAGAAAACATTGACCTGAAAAGCGAAATAAATCGAATTACTTATAAGCCTGATACTACGAAAACTATGATAAATAGAAGGGAAGCTGATTCTAGATTTGAAGATTCAATAGGAAGCAGAGATGCTTATTCAGACCATTTAGAAAAAGCTTTATGTGAAAAAAACGAAATTATTGCAAATTTAGAAAATCAAATTACGGTTCTTAATAAAAGCTCAAAAGATGCAGGGCTGGCTTTAGAACTTGAAAAATCGGCTCCATATCAAATGGTATTATTTTTTGACGGTTACATTTCATCGAAATGCATTGTTCAAAAATTTTTTAAATAATGTGACATTTGACCAAAATTTAACTTCTTTTTCGGTCAATTGTCTCACTATTAAAAAGTTTCAACCAATTTTCGACCAAAAGTACTCTGGTGAAATGCGCACTATCAAAAATCACGATGGACTTCACCTGAAAAAATCAAGCAGAAAAAAGATGCAAATCAAAAAAATTTCGATAAAAGATTGAAAGAATTTGAGCTGATTTTGAGATATTTAGAAGAAAAAATAATGCAAATCATTATTAATGCTCCACAAACTGCAAGCTTAGAGAAAATGGGTCATTATTTAAATGAAATTACACAGAAAAATATCACACTTGATTTATGGCTAAAAGGTGTTGTGTATAAGCTTGAATCCTATGCACAAAATTCTTTGTTACAAAAAATGAGAGAAATAAACACATATACAGATATCTGCAAAATTTGTTTAGAAATATCTTTATCAGCAGATGCTACAGAGCTTAGAGAAATCTTATCAGAGCTTAATTCAAAATCTCCAGATTTAGAAAAAAATTCTCAAAAACTTGTTTTGGTTCTTAGAAATCTGCCTTCTTCGAAAAAGTCATTTGCTCGGCAGCCTGATGCTTCCAATGATTTGATGATTTCAAGAAGCCAAGTCGATTCTTTAGCTAAATCATCATTAAGACTGCAAGAATTAGAATCATCACTTGCCAAAAAAGCTGAAAATCTTAATCAAATTTCAGATAAAACTGTTGATTTGCTTCAAAACTTAGATTCATCTCATTATCGAGGTCCAAAGCTGGAAAGAGCACTAAATATTCTTCAAAAATGCTGCAAGTCATATTCAAATGAAATTAATTCGGATTCTCAAGATTTACGAGTTATTTGTAAACTATTATCTGATTTTATGGCAAATTCTCCTGAAAATGAATTATCATTAACCCTTGGGAGCTACACCAAGCAGCCAAATGTTCCAAGAATATCATGGAATGAGTCTCCTATCTTTGCAAGACAATTGGACGAGCTTAAAGAATAATAAGATTAACCGTTTTTATAATAATTATGGGATGCTGCGAAGGCAGAGGAGGTACCAAATATTCAGATGATTCTAATAAGATGCAAGCTGTCCAAGAGGCTAAACCCATGAAAAAAGTCCCTGAAGAAGCCAAAAGAATAGAAATAAACTCAGATGCATCAGAACCTGAAAATAATCATGGAAATATCCCTGCAAAGCCTCTTGATGAAAAAGGGGAAAACAATACTGGCCAAAATAACAAAGAAAAAATCAAAAGTAAAACAGAGTGAAAAATAGATAAAGAAAACAGCAAAGAGCCAAAGGTCAGTGACACCGAAAAGAACTTGGATAATGGAGAAGCTGCTAATAAAAAAGATATTGAGGAAGTGGAATTTGTAAAGAAGGCTGAAGAAAAAGAAATGGAAACAGAAAATATAAGCCAAAACGAAATAGTGGTAAATTTTGGCTTTGATTCTTCTAACATTATCCCAAGCGACTATAGTCCTCAATTGCTTCCAGAAAAAAATAGTGAACCTCTTACCGAAAAAGAACTAAACTCCCCCCCCCCCCTCCGTGAGCGAACAAAAAAATTTTGTTCGCTCACGGAGGGGGGTTAATTTTTTTTTTTAAAAAAATTTATATATAAATTTTATAAAAAATATTTTTTTCGAAATTTAAAAAAATCCTAATTTGCAAAAATTGGGAAGCAAATATTAATTTAATTTGCAAAATTTATGTTTTAAAACGCAATTTGTTTAAAATTAAACAGAATTAGCTCTAGATTTCATTATACTAATTATCACTTATATATCAAAATTTTTTTCCATTAAAATTTTTTTCTATTAAAAAAATTTTTGTTCACTCACGGAGGGTGGGTTTTTGGTCAAAAAATGGCGATTTTTCTAATGGTTTTGTTCGCTCACGGAGGGGGGGGGGGGGAGTAAAAGAAATTTTGGAAAATATTAAAGGAGACCTCTATAAAGACCAAGAAAACAAAGAAAAAATTACCCCTGAATTAATTAAGCAGCTATTAGAATCACTAAAAAGCAATGATCCTGCAATTATTGAGCTTGCACTTCAGGACTTATTGGGATTATTTAAAATTCCAATACAATATAAAGATGCTGAAGCTTTATATGAAGATGATGCTTTATATGTTTTAAATATACCTGTTTGCCAAGAATAGCCCATTAAGGAGCATTTTTTGGTTCGCCATTCTTAAATTTGGCTAGCCAGGAAATATGGGATGCCATTGTCTGGCCAACCAAAAAATGCTTCTTAGTGGGCTATTCTTGGTAAATAAGTATAGCCTACTTCAAGACCCTGTCGAACTTTTAAGATACTTGGCTTCTAAACTTGTAAGAGCAATGCTGAAAGATAAGACAATTGAAATGGAAATGATTAAAAATTATCAAAAAGGCGCTATAATTAACTCTATTATACAAGCGAACCCAGGCTTCACGCAGCCAAAACACTTAAAAAGCAACCTTCACACTTTATATCATTTTTTATATGATGCAGACCATAATATTATTTTCAGTAACCAAGAATTGCTGTTTTTCAATAACTTGATTCATTTATTGACCCAAACTCAGCTGGTGATTTTTATTTAGAAATTCAATGAAATGTCTAAAAATAAAGATTGGGATCTGTATAGCAAAAAAATATTAAAATTATACTAGAAGTAGCTAATATCAAAAAAATTTTGTAGCAATAATACATAGCGCCTAAGGCTTCATTTTTAAAGGTATAATTGAAGATTTAAAAAATGATGCAAAGCTAGATCTAGTAGAAAGAAAAAGCTTGGGAAGTCCAAGGCTTTCTTCATATTCATCAGAAACTGAGTAAAGATTATTTAGTACTGTTTTTGCTACAAACATTTCGAAGTACACATTAGAAGAGCTTATTGCAGAGCTTAACACCCCAAGAAGAATTAAAGCTATTTTGCTAAATGATACATGGGCAGAAGCTCCTACAACTGTTGGATCCCTTTCAGCTGCGAGGATGGCAGAATTATTTGCAGATAAAATTTTAGATAATCCTGAAGTAAAATAATTTGATTTAATTCATATAATTAACTTAAGAATCTAGCCCAATTTAATTGCTTTTAAGGTAAAATTTTTACAGTATTTATAGTTTATTGAAATAAAATCAGAATAATTTCTCTAGTAATTCGAACAAATGCTGTTGGAAAATTAAGAGAAAACTTGAAAAGCAGACTAAGAGACAAAAGAGAATCAGCCCTTATCTGTCTCTCACATATGATTCAGCCAGAGTACCCAGAAATATGTGATGAATTTATGTCTGATGAAGGTTTAGCACTAATATATTTCCAATTAATCTGAATGAAATAATTTATTTCCTCTATATATATATCAAGCTAAATGCATTCATTCTATTAAAATAAGTATACACCTTTATGCAAGACAATAAAGAAGGTATGAGAGTGGCTTCAATTGACGTACTCAGAGGCTACTATTTTAATCGCCCATCAGCAATCCAAAGAGTTGTAAAATCTGGTCTTGATTTTACTGGAGGAATGATAACTATTTTACTTGGCCTAAGCACTCCAAGTTACGTTAACGCCATGCTGATGAATATAAGAGACATGTTTGTTGATGAAGAAGGAGACATTGATGAGGAAGTCCTTGCTTTATGGAAAAATGAAGGATTACTATATGCTCTTTCACAAATTGATATTGAAAGACTAAAGGCACATCCTGAGTTCCTTGAATATGAACAACAGATATATGATTATATCAATACTATGAAAGAAGAGCTTGAGGCTGAAAATGAAGAATTATTTGAAGATTAATTATTTAATAATGATGCTTTAAATATAAATTATTGATGCTAGCTTTTAGAATTGAAAAATACCACAAGATCACTTATATAGTTTAATTTAATTAATATTATTATTATTAAAGTTTGATATCTTTTTCCTTTTCAATTGATAGCCAAACCACGCTATTTCTATCCAAGGAACTAGAGCTAGCTCTAAAATATATGCCAAAATTGCATATATTGCACAAATCCCTAAGAGGATCAATCTGAAGTATTCAGGAATGTCTTTCAGCTAAATAAATCTTACATTGAGCACATCTCTAACCCAATCTGCTGGATAAACAATAGAATAAGTCGTTGCAGCGACAAGAAAAATAAAAATTCCAGTAAACAAAAAATTTGTATAAAATGGTTTCTTTCAAAGCCCTCCTACATTAAACACCAAAGCGATCATCTCCATTTGCATTCAACATGTCAAAAATATTACAGTATTTGGATAACTATAATAAAATTCGTTCAAGTCTTCCCCTCTCTCATAATCAGATTTTTCGAAAAATGGCATTCAGCTTGCAATTAAATAAACAGCTGCCTGAGTCGCAGTTTCAAGCAAAATTTGGCCTATTACTGAACTTAATACTGAAACTGAAATTAAAGCACTTATAGGCTGTTTTTTGCTTACTCCTATATTTAAGAGCTCGCAATATTTTTTTCTCACTATTAAATGGTGTTTATTTCTATTAAAAATAGAATTTTTTTCTTAAAGAGGAAGTTAATCTATTGCAAGCCTTTGTATAAGTCATAGCAATCGCTAGTGGCATTACAGTAATCAAATCATATACTAAAAACTGATTATTATGAGTCCCAGTTCCTACACTATATAATATACAAAGAGAAATAAAGGTGATCATAGCATATAAAGCCATATATTTAAAACATTGAACAGATGATACCAATGAGCATCTTCCTTCTCTTAATACATTAATTACACATGAAATATCTGGAATTTTACTCGTAAAAGGTGCTGCAATAGAACTTTCAGCTTCACTTAACGATATCCCTATATCAGCAGTTTTTAAAGCTCCACAATCATTAGCCCCATCCCCACACATTCCGATGGTTTTTCCAAATTGCTGATATTTTTCCATCAGCAAACTTTTATGGTCTGGCGACATTCTTGCGAAAACTTTGCATTTTTCTATGATATTTTTAACACATATAGAAGAGTCTTGATCCCCCGATTCTGAAAGATGAATAAGGTGAGATAATGCTGCACCTGTCATAGCTAAAGTATAAGAATCGTTTAGAGATTTTCAAGGATGATCTATGATGGTATGAGATTCTAATGGTTTTTCAACTCCAAAAAGCTCCCATAAGATTTTTCCTTCTCTAAGCTCGCCAAGATAGACAGAGATACTAGAGTCTATCAGTGAACATTCTCTGGCAACAGAAATTCCGGTTAGTATGGCATCGCCGGTGGCCATTATTGTTCTGATTCCAGCCTTGATTGTCAAAGCCTAAACTTCAAGGCTGGTGTCCTCATTGGAGATTAAAACCTGAGCCTGGACGGCCCTAAGGAAAATGGCAAAAAACTCACCCCAGAGTGGTTTTGGGGGTAACTATGGTCGAGCTACCTGGTAGTGGACGTTAAACGTGATATAGGTTATTAAGATAAGATAAGATTCCAGCCTCATGCAATACTTGGATTGCAGGAATTGTCTGAGATTTTAGCTTGTTTTGAAGAATTATCAGTCCTAAAAGCTCTAAATCTGATTCAAAGTCTGTAATATGCTTTGAATTTAACTCAGAGTTATCAATAGAATCAATAAATTTATAAGCACAAGCTAGTACTCTATATCCGGAGCATGTGTATCCTGATAAAATTTTTGCTAAATTTGCAGGGATACTCTCAGGATTGCATTTTTCTAATACTACCTCAGGTGCTCCTTTCATATAAAAAATGAACTGTCCATCAGCCAAACTTTTTACAATCGCTCCCATCCTTTTGAGCTTCGAGGTAAAATGAAAAGTTCTTAACACCCCAAGCTCACCCTCATTTTTTTCTGATTTTACAATAAATTTTACATCAGAATTCTGATTTTCTGCTAAAGGCAAATCCATACTTCACCTTGTAAAATTAAAAATCTGTATATCCTGAGAATCCCCAAGCAATTTTCCATCTACAACAATCAAAGAATGGCAGGCGGCCATACACTCAATCAAACGTTTTGAGCTGTTTATTATCAATGATGAGTCGTTATATATCAAATTAATCGACCTCTCTATATTAGGGTGAACCCCTAACAAGTCCATGCCATCTTCTGTCAACGTTCCTGTTTTATCAAAACAAAAAGTATCGATTCTCCCTGCAACATTGACACGCTGTGGCGCAGTACAAAAAATCCCTTGTTTTCTTAGTCTTGATATAGAAATTGCTGTACATATAGTCATACATGCAGGCAATGCTGGAGGAATTGCTTCAGTGAATAAATCAAAACAATGGATAATGATCTGAAAGATAGGAACTCCTCGATAAATCATGATAGGCATACATATGATGAAGCCAAGGATCGAAATTATTGCAAGAACACCTATGAATTTTATTGCGTCTTCATAGAATTTAAATTTATTTGGCTTTGGATATAAAATTGAGCGGATCATTTTCCCTTTCATTGTTGCATAGCCAATTCTGGTAACTATTCCTATAACTTCTCCTTGGCCATAATTTCTTGTTTGGATTACTTTAGTCCCTTCATATAAGGAATAATGTCTATCTCCTTCAATGCTGTAAATATGTTCAGATAAATAAGGAAGATTATCTTTTATAACAGGATATACATAAAATGGCGGACGGCGACCGACCCACCTCTCAGTGGTGGTTACCCATGTATATCCGGCATGGTTTTTGGAGCCGTGTGTTGGCCCAACAATGTTTTGGACCTCGAGGCGAGAGGTCTAAGCACGGAGACCGCTGTTTCTGTGACAAAACCCATGGGCAGTTACTCGCGACTTCTTTTTGCCAGCAGCGCTCAGCCCAGTGAGTGCCGAAATGAGGCAGGGCGACTTACCTGCCTAAGCTGCTTTTGTGGCTTGCCCCGAATGGCGAAAGCTGTTGAGTTCTTTCTCGGGATGACCGGAAAAGAGGGGAGGGCAAGCTAGACAACAGAACGGGAGTCTCTCCAGTTAAAAGACGCCCTTCAATGGGCAGATCTGGCGGACGACGCGGCAGTGTTGGCGTAAACTTAGGCGACGATCCAAGTTGGAAATGGAGGCGGTCAGCAAAGACGGTATGACACGTCCCTTGGCCTTTACCTCTACCGAGAAACGGGGGTTTCGGCCCGGGCTTGGTGAACGCTCTGCCACCATACGGGAAACCGTAGAATGCTTCCTCGGACGAAGTGGGGACTTTAAATACTCAGCGTAATCTTAATCTTAATCTTTTATAACAGGAATGGATTCGCCTGTTAAAGAGGCTTCATCTATAATACAACTTCCAGAGATTAAAACAGTATCACAAGGCATTTCTTGCTGCTGAGGAATCTCAATTACGTCCCCAGGAACTAAGTTAGCACTGTCCAGAACAGTCCAATTTCCTTGTCGAAGCACCTTAACTTTTATGATTTTTAAGGCAATTTCATGAAGTGCAAGCATGCTTTTTCTAGTTTGAACTGCTGATGAGAATAATGAAATGCAGGTTAAGAGTATGATACAGCAGGAGTATAAGATATAATCATCAACCATTCATATCGTTATACTGAATATCTGGAAAATATAAAATGGACTAGTCCCTTCTTCATAAACCAGACGAAAAAATGACTTCAATGGGATTTCGATTTGGCATAAACCGAAAAGAGACTGCATTTCTTGAATTGATTCTCCGTCGCTGTAGCCTTTACTATATCTGTCTATGATTGAAGAATAGGATATTGCTGCATTAAAATAAAGAGGCTGAAAACATTTCCCATCAAAATAATAAGATAAATCATGATGGGTAAAAGTAATGATATCACCCAAAGTTTTGGAGTGCTTTAAGGTCATTTCAACCAAGTTGGTGAAATCTTTAGTTGTTATTAAAAAATGAGTGGATAAATTTGGTGGAGAACGTTTGTAACGAACTCTAAGATGAAGCTTAATAAATCATTTGTCGAATAAAAAATAAATACCAAGTGTGATTATCACTAAAAATCAATAGAATAAATTCCCTATAAAAGTAAGTTTAAAAGACTCAATTTTTTGGATTAAAGATTCCTCATTGGCATATATATGCATTGTACATGTAAAAGTTGAATCTGAATAGGGAATGAGAGGCGATTTTACAGTAAACTCCTTTCCATCACTTATTTCCATTTTACTTTATTATAT
The DNA here is from genome assembly GCA_914767885.1 of Blepharisma stoltei. Classification (NCBI taxonomy): domain Eukaryota; phylum Ciliophora; class Heterotrichea; order Heterotrichida; family Blepharismidae; genus Blepharisma; species Blepharisma stoltei. The sequence continues at coordinate 218,687 of CAJZBQ010000037.1, forward strand.
TTTAATAGAACTTTTAATATCTCAACAAGGCCAAAACGGCAGTTATGATTTGCCCAAAGTATATAATTTCTTATGAAATTTCACTGGGAACTTATAATTCTTCATGCAAGTTTATTCCCACGATTTTATAGTCACCTTATAAATTTTGGCCCATTAGCATTTACCAGCCTGGCTTTTTGATAATTCTGAGTTAAAGCAAGTAAATAAGTTTTAAAAGCTTTTAGAAATTGATATTTAATATTAATTTGAGAAAAGGAAAAATTGTGGAATCACTCTGAATAAATTATAATGGAATAATACTAATATTAATGAGATGGCATTTTAATAAAGATTTTATAAAAGCTTTTGAACAAAAGCATTTATTATAAGCACCAATCGCGGCTTGAATTCATCAGCGATACGATTAATAAAATCGAAATTTCTTTTTTGAAATCTTAATTGAACTAAGCAGCATTAAAATCTTTCAAGCATTTAGCAAATTAAAATTCATGCACTTTAAAATTTTTCTTTAATACATATACATTTATAGCTTGATTTGTATAATACTAACAATTAAATTATCTATATATTTAGATTTTTTATAATTGATCTGCTTTTACATTTTACATTATCGTTATATTTATTAAATTACTTTTTGTTGTGCCTTTATAGTCATGAACATACCGATATGGATAGGTAGTTGGACAATTAAAAACGATAAACTTGTTTTTTTAACTCCCCCCTTCCGTGAGCTAGATAAAAAATTTTGTTTACTCACAAAGGGGGGTTATTTTTTTTTGTTTAAAAATTTATATAATTCCAATTTGTAAAAATTGAGAACCAAAAATTAATTTAATTTGCGAAATTTGTGCTTTAAAATGCAAGCTGTTTAAAATTAAATAGAATTAGCTAGAGATTTCATTATAATAATTACATTTATATATCAAAATGTTTTTTCATAAAAAATTTTAATATTAAAAACATTTTGATTGCTTACGGAGGGTGGGTTTTTGGGCACAAAATAGGGATTTTTCCAATGGTTTTGTTCGCTCACGGAGGTGTGGGGAGTAAGAATGAATTTGGAATTTCTTGGCCATTTATAGAATAATTTCGTAAAGCTCTTTCACTGCTACATGATGCGCACTCTTTTATAATGCAATCCTCTTTCATATCATTGGGACATCTACATCTATTTTTATTTTGAGGACTTGCCCATAGGCTCATATTTTCTAATAAATTAAGGTCATTGCTGCTTTTACTCATTTGTTTATCTATATATTCCATCATTTTTTCTTTATTTACCTCAAGTTTCTCTTTTGCCAATGAAAATTGTAAAAAGCTAGTCTCAACAATTTGATATCCTGGCTGAGGATTTATACCATTAGCAAATAATGAAGCACTAATTAATTTCTTTATTTTTATAATAAAAAGACTGCAGAAATAGGATATTTTTAACTGCATAAATCCATCAAACCAGGAGCATTCATTATCCTCCCCCCGATCAGAAAATGAGGAAAGAAAATTCAGCGAATTAACAATTTCCATAAAAGAGCACCCTGAAAAATTAGGACTTGCTCTAGGATCAGGAACTAAAAGAGATATAGGCAAAGGCACTGATGTATTTTTATGGTTTGGAGCAGCTTTGCAGAGAAAATGACACAAGTTGTGAGAATATTTTCTAAATAATAAATCTTTTCCTGTTGTATTTTCGATTTCTTCGAAATCCAAGCTTAAGCTTGAAACAATCAAGATTTTTTCAAGTGTTTCGTGTTGCAAACCAAAATCCAGAGCAATTTGTGAATAATCATGAATAAACTCTGAATATTTTAAATTCCTTTTTTTTGACTGAGAATTAATATAGCGGTGGCAAAGGGATATGCCCTTGACGACGCACCACTTGGGCGCCAGAATAGTTTTATAGCCTAAACTAAGGCTCAGGCCCTTTAATCATAACCCTTAGCTTGTCTAGAGCGGCCATATGGAGTGTTAAAGCCTTGAGAGCAAGCTGGTGGCCATTAAGTCCCAGGTATTGGCTATCCGCATGGCTTTTAGACCACGGGTTCTTTCCTTGCCGATTCTAGAGTGCTGCGGCTCTTTTTTCCTAGGTGTCATCTCCTTCAAGGTGGCCAATATGAGGCATAGGGTTGATCTTCATCTCCATAGCACCCGATGACGTGGAGCAAGAAGGGTCTTTCTAGCCCGTCTGGACTAGGGATGTCGGTCAAACCCCAGATTCTGGGAGTTGACCACTATTGAAACAAAGTTCAGGCGACTGAATTCCTCCAGCAAGCAGATTCCGATGGTCTCAAGCGTACGGAAGCATCAAATCTGGAGACTTTAAGTTCTTTAATTTTATTTTTTTTTGACTTTTTGATATCTTTTCAGATTAAGGTCTTTTTCAAAATCTCTGCTATTTTTTGCTCTATATACCCCATCGAAATGCACATTTTTACTTGCAAAAAATTCGACTAATTTCGAAGTTCTTGCTCTTGAAGATTGAACAAATAAAACTACTTGATAATCTTCAGTTAATTTTTTAACGCCTTTTACTGCTTCTCTTCTTAAATATAATTTCATTGGTCCTTTATCTCATAGACTTAGCTTGAAAACATCTCCTAAAACGCCTTCGAAGCCTAATATTACTAATTTCTTTCCCTAATAAATATTAAATTTTTTTTTTGAGAAAAGAAATTCGCAAAGGAATGTTTTTTTAAAAAAAATTTTTTTAATTTTTGCACATCGGACTAAGCATTTTTGGGCCATTTCAAGTCTTCTTTTAAACTGCACTCTTTTTGTCATTTTGTAAAATTGTTTTGTTGCAGGTTTTGCTACAATGTCATTATTATCAGAGCTTGCAGTAGAAGGCGGCTCTGCTTCTCTTCTAGCATTTTCATTAATTTTTAAGCTTTTCTGCCTACTAAGACATCTGAATGGCTTTTTCATTCGCCCGAAACATTCAATATTTGTTTTTTTGACGCAAGTTTGTAAGTCAAGCACCTGATCAACAAAACAATCATACTTATTTTGTTTATTTAACTCTTTTGGATTGCCCTTATGCTTCGCATTTGAAGTTTTAGACCTTTTTGTTGCTTTATGAAGCCTTGGAAGCCGAACTCTCTGAAAATTTGTATTGGTGTTAGATGTTAAAAGAGGAAGCTCTTTTCGCTCAGAAATGGGGATTGCTGCTTCAGCTGGCTCAATATATGAACTGCTTTTTAGCGATTTCATATTATATGTCTACCTCTCCCTGCTTAAGCAAAACTATCAGAAAGATCAAGAAAAATAAAAAAAAATGTTTTCAAGTAAAATTTTATTTAAAAAATATATTTAAATATAGCATAAGCTATTATAATGGATCTCTTACTGATTCTATTAAATTTAACGTACTTTCATGCTCTTCATTACATTTTTTAACCTGGATTCTTTAAAATTTTGGAAAAATAAAAAAATCAGCCCTCTATAAATGTCAATAGAGAAGTAAATAAAGCCTAATTAGGAATTGTTATGAAATTTTCTATATGCCAAACTTATGGTAAATAATTAGGTTACAATTATCAATTAATTGCATATGTTCATTTTATTTCAGAGTATTAAAAGGGGCCTGTAAAAATGAAAGCAATTCCAAGAAGCTGCCTTCCAATGGACAAGTTCCAGCAGCTTTTTCCACCTTTGACATCCCGACTCATAATTTTCGACGTTGAAACAACTGGGCTAGATGCAAGATATCACGAAATTATAGAAATTGGGGCAATTGAAATAATTGAAAATGAAGAAACACGCCGATTTCACGAATATGCCTGCCCAGCAAGGCCAATTTCTAAGTCAGTTTCAGACGTTCATGGCCTAACCCTCGAATCTCTCGAAGGAGAGCAAGACTCTCTCACAATAGCTGGGCGATTTATCGAATGAATTGGAGATACCAATGAAGCTTATATCATCGGCCATAACATAAAATTCGATATCAGCTTCCTTGAAGCCGCTTTAAAAGTGTATAACCGCATAAATAAAGAAAATTTGCAAATTCCCAGAAATACTATATGCACGCTAGAATTAATAAAAATTGCGTTTAGAAGAGACTCAAGCTTAGATCAAGCTTGCAAAATATTTGAAATAAGAGACCTGAAAAATAGGAAAAAACATGGAGCTATGATAGACGCTGAATTAACGATGAAATTGTATTTTTGCATGAGGGAGTGGAAATTTTTTTCAGATACTCAAGGGATTGCATCAAGAAAAATTAAAGGAAAAAAAGGAATGAAAAGTACGGAAAGAGTTCTGCCGTGGGAAAATGGGGTGAAAAAACAAAAATGCGATGTGGTGGAGGTTGTAGATGATAGCGATATTAATATTGTTTAGAAAAATGACAAATTAAATTATGTCTTTCAAAACTAAGTCTGTATTGCTGAAATTCAAACTGTCTTTTGTCAAGTTACCTTTATTTAATTTTGGTTTAAATGTACATTCATCCATTTCAGCGATTTCTCGGTGTGTTCTTACTGTTTTTACCTTTTCTTGGATTTCCATCATTCGTTTCATGTTTCTTTCATAAATTGATTCTCTAGATGATTCTTTCGAAGACTCTTTGGAAAATGAATTATTGATGGATGGCCTAAACGTATATATTTGGATAAGGTAATTTACACATATTTATCTTTAATTAATCATTCTAAAATTTTTTTTTATTTTTTCGTATATTTTGACTCTTCTTGATGACTCGACTTTTTTGTATTTAAAAGCACGCTTTTTTCTGTTGGGTTAAGCTCTTTCATTAATAATTCCATTGCTTCAAAAAATTCTTCATATGTTAGTGTTTCATTTAAATCCCCTAGCTCATTTATAAGAGGATCAATAATGTCTTTAATATTCCTAGGAATATATCCACTTTCTATTGTTTCTTTACTGATTTTTCCATCCTGTGGGTTCATCATATCGAATAGTTCTTTATAACGCTGAAATTTTATTCTTTCAATAATTTTATAAGAAGTTTGATTTGTATGGCGCGTTGGGGATTGAGATTGAATACGGTCTTTGGTTGGAGATTTTTTTGAAATGGAATATAAATGCTCACCAATATTTGAAGGGTTTGCATCCCTTTTTGCTGGAGATCGCCCTGTTTTAGGGTGAAATAACTGCTGGCCTGTACTGAAATCTTTGATATCAGAGCTTAATTAAAGGGTTTACACGCTATAAGTCCCACTTAGCATCCACTACGTGGTTGCAACATCAGAGCTTCTACTATTTTAACACGGTCAGGCCCGCCGGCTAATGGGCTGACCTGCATTTATTCTCCAGCCACGCTTTAGAGGCAGTGTTGTCGACTTAGACAACTCAAGAATGAGCGATTTCTGTCTTCCTTGACGCTGTGCTACGAATAAAGGCTCCTCTGCTACCGGAGGATGTAACTGGGATAAAGCAATATGCCTTTCAATTTTTCTTGGGTCTAGTCAGAGAGCAGACGCAAATTGTTTTCCAGGCTTTACTGTAACAGAATTCCCAATATAAAACCAAGCCTCATGATAATCATAAAATGCAACGAGAGTTTTGTCTATCAGCAATTCAGCAGCCTATAAATGTCTTTATTTTATAATTAAAAATCTTTTATATCAATATACTTAGTTTTCATAATATATTCTTCAATAGTTCTCCTTGAATATGCCAATCTTTCTGGCACACTTCGAATAAGCTGCTTATTCATCTTATTAGTCAAACTTGTGTCTGGATTAAAAGGACAATCTTGCTGCTGTATTCTTTGATACAATATAGCTTTTTTATCTTCAATAACCTTTGCGTTTTCATATAACGCAACACATCTGTCAGGGGATTCGTTTCTTTTTTTATTTTTCACCAATGATGAGCTTCTTTTATCAACACTTGGAGAAAATGTGCAATGGCTCATTTCTTCAGCTAGAAATTCACCTCTTTTCTTCTCAATATGCTCATTTTTTTCTTTTCCTTTCTTAAGCAGATCAATTTCAGGCATTCGTCTCTGTGGGCTTTTGGTATTGGTTTTTGGGTGAAATGTCAATTCTTTCATCATTTCTTCATTTTTCTGTTTTTTTATGGTCTGGATTTTTTTTTCAGTTTGCTCTTTGAGCAGAAGACCTTTATAGTAAAGTTTTTCTCCGCTGTTATTTAATAGTTGTGATTGATTTGTGGTGATTTGCGAAAATTCCAAAGGTTTTTGAGATATTTTCGAAGAATTCGGTCTTTCAAATGAATTTTCATCAGAAAATTTTCTTAAATACTCATTTGATTCTGGGCTATAACTTTTTTCAATTGGTGTCAAGCTCCTATCATTTTGCATGAATTCTGGCTCATTATTTATAAAATCATTTTCTTTATTAAATGTCATTGATTGAGCTTGCTCTTGATAAATGATTTCAATATTCATCTTGATCTGCTGGATAAGCAATTCTTTAACGTCACTGCTCATATTATGTCTTAAACAAAACTGCTCAGCTATTCATTCTGGTTTATCATTTTCATAGACCGTTAGCTCATCTGTTCTCCCATCACCGATATCAATCGTCATAATTAAAAGCTCGTTGCCTTTATCTTCAGAAGGGGAATCAAAGAAATCTCCTGACTGGTCTTGGTTAATTGTTGATCCTAAGTAACTTAATGTTTGGTCTTCCATACTTAAATAAATTAAATTATTGCAAGATTAAACATTATTTTTACAGCATAAATACATGTGAAGCTTAAAATTAAATTCAAAGATTTAAATTTAGTATATTATAAATTAAATTACCCTTTTTCCATGTTTCTTTCAAGCTATCGAAGGCCACCTTCAGCTTACAATCGAACTCCACCTATACGCCAGATACCTTCATCTGTCGTGTCAGGCACTTCACTATCTCGGTCTCGAGGAGTAAAGCAGCCAGACCCAAAACCTAACACAACAGCTCCTCAAAGGCAGCCTGCACCCGTTTATAATCGTCCCATACAATCAAATCCTCCAGAGCCATCCCGAACTCCAGTGCTAAAACAGCCCATAATAAGCTCTGACGAAGATATAATAATCCACGTCTGTGACGAGGCAAAAAAAATTGAAAAAGATTTCAAATGTCCTAAATCCGTTCTGATTACAAAAATGAAATATTTCGAAAGCCACCTACAAAATTGCCAATCAGTCGATGACCTTGAAATCAGTGTCCATTGTGATGTCGATATCTTTGAGTGGCTCATGCAATATATGAACAACCGTGAAAAGCCAGAACTGGAAATGAATAAAGTGATTTCTATTTTAATCTCTTCAGAATTCTTACAAATGCAAACTTTGGTGAGTGAATGTCTGGAATTTGTCAGCAGAAATTTGGAGGAAGTTGTGAAGCTTCCGATTGACATGAGCTGTCTAAACCAAGGATTATTGAAGCAGCTTGCTATACTGGATAATATAAAATAATTTTTTTTTAAATAAATTTTTTATGGTATAAATTTATATTGACTGGTATAGATTAGCAAACCCTGAACAGCTTGATGATATAAAAGATAGAAAAGATAAGCTTGTAAGCAAACTTTTCATGAAGAAGATTGAAGAAATAATGGAGGACGAAAATAACAATTTCAATAGATGCGTCTATTGCAATAAACTATTCACAAATGAACAGCACGATTGAATGATTTGTGAAAAAGCCAGAATTTTTATTGATTTCCATGGAAATGTAATTGCTGAGCACGTGGCTGACAGAAATTGAGAATTTAATAAGTTTATGCTGTATTTAAAAGATCAAGGATTAAGCTGAAGAGAGATTTATTGAAAAATCTGGGCTAGGCTTGTATCTTTTAACTGTATGGTTTGTGGGCTGAAGTTCATTGGGGCTGAGCTTGGCCATTGCAGTTTTCACCCTGACGTTCCTAGATTTAGCAATAACAGCAATATCGGGTTTTATCAATGTTGCCAACAAAAAGCAATACGTTTTGACACATCAATTAAAAAAAAGGGCTGCTGTGGGAGAAATCATGTGCCAAGACAAGACCAAATTCATTCTAAAGAATATGAAATTTTGATGAAAAACTTCAGTTTGCTAGAAGAGCCGTTTGAAATTAAAAGCGACAGACCGTCGCTTTATAAGCTTATTCAGCAGTTTGTAAGTAAAGCAGATAACCAAGACTGTGAATCAGAAGATGATTTAGATGAAGATGAGAGAATTGAGACAGAAGAAACAGCTGAAGAAGTTAAAGAAGAAGAAAGAAGATATAAAAAGAAAGGAAAATCTTCAGATATGAGTCCCAAAAAGCAGAGGGTATGGAGACTTGATCAACTGCGACTGAACGATTTTATGCATATGAAAGAACTGACTGCAAATCTTAGCAAATTGAGGAGAAAAAATAACCAAAAATCACCTGTTAAAAAGAAGTAAGCTTTGTTTACTCAAATATTATATGCTCTTTGATAAGAATAAAAATGATTATTGATACGGATTTTTTTTTTATAAACAAATTAACGATCCAGCCGCATTCTCTTAAAAATGAATAAAAGATTTAATCCTAAAACTTTTTTGCGTGAAATTAATTTAAAAATCTTCTTAATCTTTAACCAATGAATTCGTTATATTTTTAAAAATTAATTGAATATTCGCCTCGATACTATTTTAGCTTAAAGAATATATTAAAAATTGAAAAATTTGAATTAATCACATTTTTTAATGGATATTCTGCTGTGAATAGCGAAAATTCATTTATTTCCATTGAAATGCTTATGGTAAAAAATCGCTATAAATGGAAGAGGTAATTCATGGTCAAATAAAAGGCAAAGGAATTGACGATATCGATGAGCTAATTTTAGACTCATGGCATGGATCAGAAATATCAACAGAAGAAAAAAAAATGCTCGAAGGATACCCAAATATCTGCTTCTTGAGCTTAGCTGGATGCGGATTGGATTCTTTAGCCAATTTTCCTTATCTTCCAGGCCTTCTCCAGCTAGAACTCTCCAACAATAACATCAGAAATGGCTTAGAAAATATATCTTGCCTAAAAGAATTAACTCATCTCTCTTTGGAAGGAAATCAATTCACAAATATCGACGATCTAAAGCCTCTCGCCAAGCTTTCTAAATTGGTCTCATTAGAGCTCATTGGCTGCCCAATTTCAGAAATTGAAGACTACGGTAAAAGTATTTTTGGTATGATGCCTGAGCTACAAATACTAGACGGCTGTGATGCAGATGGAAACGAAATATCAATATTAACAAATGAAGAGGAAGAGTATGATGAAGACGAAATTGATGAAAGTGAAGGCGAATATAATGAAGAAGAGGATTATGAAAGTGACGAAGAAGAATTACCGATGAAAAGACAAGGAAATAGAAATTATAGCGAAAGCGATGAGGAAGCTGGCGCAAAAAAGCCTAAAAAACACAAGTAAATATTTTTGCTTAAAATCAATATTTGTGGAAATCATTTAAATTAAATTAATTTGATTTTTGTAGTATTTCAAATATAGAAATCAATTTATTTTTACTTCATTTATTTGAGCTTTATATTATATGTGGTTCTCAAAACTTATGATTTTTATTATCTTAATATGTATGAAATTAGATTAATGACAGTGGATCTTATAAAAAGTTATAATATGGAAAACAAATTTCTTAACTCCTCCCTACTTGAACGAATAAAAAAATTTTTATTCGTTTGGGCTCACAATAAGATAATTTTCACGAAAATCATTGTAAAATGAAGATAAGTAATAGATATAGTATTAAATTTGTTGTGAGCTGAAATTTAAAAAGATTTTTTATCTTAAATTAAATAATAAATTGGCACATAATTAGAAATGAGGAATAAAGCAATTACCCCTGATCCAGAATCACACAAATTAAAAGTCCAAGCCCTTCTAACTGCATTTCAAGGGTCACTGTTTTCTCACCTTATGTCAGTAGCCTCAAACAGACAAGAAAGCACAAGCTACCTTGGGCATTTTCCTTTCTCTGTCGAAGTTACTCCTGTAGAATTTCAAGAAATTTCTAGAAGCACTCCAGTTGATTTTCAAGAGGTTTCCCGTAGCTCTTCGATAAAAGGATCTCAGTTCCAAAACATTTCGAGAAGATCTCCATTAGAAAAACAAAATATACTCCATAAAATTAAGCTTATTTAAAATCTGTATTAGAAAAGTGCTGGGCCATTTTTAAGCCTTTTGAGGATACTTCACAGTTATCTTCACGAAGTTCCCAATTTAAAGAAATTTCATGAGAAGTAAATACTCGATCAAGCAAACAATTGAAAGAATTATCAAGACCTGAGTCATCAAGAAATTCAGGCAAAAAAGAAATATCTACCGAATTCCTAGAACAAGCGAGCGATGAAGAATTCGTTACTTCGTTTGGGCAGGGCTCTGAGATCGCTCAAACACCTAAAAGAGGAGAGATTGTACAAGAAGTCCAATCTGCTAAAAATGACATAGAGAATTATATGGAAAAATGTAAGGGTATAATTAAAAAGCCTCCTGTTATAAAAGAAGAATATGAATTTGAATTCGAAGAAACCGACCCAGAAAAGCTTGCAAAAGTTTTGGCAAGAAAAAATATTGGCACTAATAATATCGACCATCCTGATTTCAAGCCAAAACCTGCAAGATTTATTATCCCTGAAGATTTACCAGAACATATTGCTTCCCCACCAAAACAAAATACTGCTACTCTCTATGGAGAAGTTATAGCTACAACTTATTCTCAAGGAGGGGATGGCTTTGCACTACACCCTGGAGATCTTGTTACAATCCTCCAATTTCTAACTGATTTTGGGCTAGCTGAGTGCAGATGGCAAGGAATGCAAGGGCTTTTCCCTCAAGACAAAATAAAAGTTCTTACCAAGCCAGACCAATCGTTAAATTCCAGCTTAGTCAGTTTAGCCCAAAGACAATTATTTAATTTAGGAAAATCAGACACATCTTTTCAACAGTCAGGCAAGCTCTTGTCAAGATTAGCTAAAAACAAATAGCCTGTATCTATATTTTATACTAAAATAAACTCTCTATTAAACTACATCGAATACTCATTAATTATTAAATTGGTGCAACAACTGCGAGGCGAGTATTGCAATTGCAACAGTAATGATGCGAATCCTTGCACCTTTTTACACAAAATGGTATCAAGCAGCATCCACAGAAGCATCCAATCAAGCATAGGTATGTGCAGCTTAGATAGGTAAATCATCCGTTCTTTTTCTCTATTCGAGTTCATGTGTTTTTACCACATGTTGGACAATATATATTCTGACTTGTTAGGCCTAAGCTCATATTGGGATCGTAAAACTCAAGATATGGAGGAGGTTGATCTTGATTTTGCTGGATATTTTCATTAGGCGGATTTTGAGCAGGTTGTTGTGAGTTATCAATACTTGGAGCTAAGGAATATGCTGGAGGATACTGAGAGATTAAAGGTTTTTCTTCAGGATCTGACATTTTTGAGTTTGTAAATAAATCATTTATTCCGTTTTTTCGCAAATTTTACTTATATTTTTAATAATTCAATAAAGCAAAGAGAGAAAATCCAATTTTCAATTCATAGATCTATAAAGATTTTGTTATAGGGTTATAATTGACTGTTTTGGCTTTAACAAAATTTCAAATCTTTTATTCTCTAGCATTGATAACACTCAATAAGCTGTCACTAATTTTTGCTATAAAATAATGCACATAGTGCAATATTTCCTCATATATCAACATAAGATTATACTTATTTAAATATTCATAAATGACCCTACAGTACAATAATCAAGTTGATGTTATGGATCTTCAAAAAGCTTGCAGACTAGGCTCTCTCCTAGAAATTAAAAAAGCTTACAGTGCAGACCCCGAAAAACTAAACAAAAAAGACGAAAGTCTTGGCTGAACTCCCTTATATCGTACAGTCATTTGTAACCACATCAAAGCTACTCAATTTCTCCTTAAACACGGAGCAGATCCCAATCTCCCAAACAACCTCGGTGAAACTCCTCTGCACCAAACTGCAGATAACTCTCAATACGAAATTGCAGAACTTTTATTAACATATCACGCAGATCCTAATTTGCAACAAAACGACGGAGATACCCCTCTTCATCATGCAGCCTTTCGCGGCGACGAAAAAATGGTTGAGCTCTTATTAAGATATCGAGGAGACCCAAACATTCAGAATTTTATGTTTGGAAGATCCCCTTTACACTATGCAGTTGACTGCGGGCATATAAGTTCTGTTAAACTGCTAATGAAATATGGTGGGAATCCTTTTCTGCCAGATCGGCAAGAAAAGCGACCGATTGATTTAGCACAAATAAAAGAGCTACAGAATACACTTAATAATGGAGAAAAAGAAAGCGAAAGCGAAATAATTTTTTTTGATGAGGATAAGTTAGAGCTAGGAGACACATTTGGAAAAGGGAAAACTTTAAATGATTCTCATGAAATTGAAAACTACGAAGCCCCAACGCCACCGATTCCTCAGAATTTTAATTTTGAGCCTGATTCAGAGCTAAGTGTGCTTCCAAAACAAAATTCAAATAAATTAAAGCCTATTTATAGCTGATTAGAAAGTATAGAACTGCAAGAATTGTGTGATATTTTGTGTGATGCAGGGTATGATGATATTGAAAGCTTGATAGTACAGATGAATAGTGCATACCCAATTACAAGGGATGAGCTAGAAAGGATTGGGATCGCAGCTCCTGGGCATCAGTATAGGATTATCATGAAATTAGAAGAAGACGCTTGTATTTGTCCAAAAGTGCTTTCTCTTAAATCTAGAAGTATAGGTGCAGAAAGTTTTTGAAGATGCTGCAATACTCCAAATAACGCGACATTGGGGCCTCCTTTAAATATGAATCTTAAAGAGTGGCTGAGGAGTTTAAAGCTAGAAGAACTTTATAATATTTACGTTAAATAATACAATAATGTTAATTATTTATATTTTATTGAGATTAATATAGTCAATAATATAGTCACTTCATTGAGTCTGGATTTGACGATTATGAAATGCTGATTAAACAAATGTTTTCAAGATACCCAATAAATGATGAAATGCTAAAAACTGAAGTGGGCATTTCAAAACCAGGCTATAGGAATAGAATTTTGGCAAAATTGCAAGAAGAAGTAAAAGTAATTGAAAAAAGAGAAGGAATTGTGATTGAAAATACCTCGAAAAATGCGTCTTGCGAAATGTGTATTATAGTCTAATTTAATTGATTTGATTAATTATAATCCAACTGCTACCAAGCTCTGGGCAAATTTTCGGCATCTTTCATTGCAGAAACTTGCATTTTGATGAAAAGATCGAACTCCTCCTGTAACGAGATCTTTGTTCCAGCTCGCAAAAACTATGGTTTGGTTTGTCTTAATAGCGCATGCTCCTCCATTTGACTTCGATAAATAAGCGGTTTTAAAATATGCATCGTAGCTGATGATTTTATATTTTTCTCTATTTATCATAATTCCAGCTTTGCAATCAGTTTTTCCTGTACTTAAAATCTCATCTAAAATTTGGGCTTCGTTTACATCTACTCTTTCTTTTGAATCTCCGTCTTCTTTTTGCACATCAACTTGATAATTTTCCAACTCCTTGGTATGAACAAAATTTATTAGGAAAATTCTATTTTTCAAGATAGAGTAAAAAATTATTTTAATATATAGCATTTTTATATAAATCATTAAGCAATAATTATTATAGTAAATTCTAGAACTAATTCTATTAACCATACATTCTAAAACATATTGTGCCGTGTAAATATTTGGATACTATATACTCTTACTGACAGCTAGATTGATTTTTTAGAGTCTGGATACGAAGCTGGCCGTTCAATAAGGGCTGCATAAGCAAGCCAAAAGTGTCGCCTCACCTTTGAAAGGGTATTAAGCGAAAATTTGGAGTGCTTTCCAAAATCCTGTAATGTTGACACGAAATAGCTGCAGCTTGCTCAACACAATTTGTAATCAATCCTCTAGCTGGTGTATAGCATATAATCAAATTGTTATAAATCTCTTTATCCCACTGCATGATATTTATTATAGACAGTTTCTTCCATAAATGTCAGAACTAGAGCTTATACATCCAGTACAATATAGCCTAGGCAACGTCTTATGCTGCAAGAGAAATACAAAAACTTAACCAAAAATACCAAGACTCACTCAACCATCGTTTGCAGATGAGACAATATATGATTTCAATCGTTAAAAATTGACTGAATGTTAGAATATCTATAAGCTTTAAGTGATTTTTATATAGAAAATGAAAAAATTTAAGATTCCAGCCGACTTTTTACCAAAACCTCAAGAAGAAATGATTCGATGAAGTAAGATTCCGTAGGAGAAATATGCAGGAATCTATTTTGAATCGAAGAGAAAAATTCCAAAAAAAGTGTCAGTTTGCTGCAACGATGACGAGAAATTCAAAGAAATTGAATGCTATGGAGAGATTAAATAGGCAAAGCACTGATATAAGGGCTAAAACAGTGTTTGTGTCACAATTGAGGCAGCATCTTGTGGAAGGAAATCATGAGGCAAGGAAAAAGCTGCTGACAAGAAATAAGGAAATGGCGAGAGAAATAAGGTCAAGATCAGCAGCGCCCAAGTGTTAATAGTTGAGGAAGCTTAATTTTGATAGGGCTATTTAATTGGATTGATAATAGTATTGGATAAAAAGAATAGGGATAATATGGCATAATGAATAGGAGATAAATTTAATATTAAGGATGAAATTTGTACATATTTTAAAATTTTATAGGTAATTTATGCATATAAATTTAGTTTTTACTTGAAATTATTTAATTAGTAAGCGCATTGTTAGTAAAGAAGATTATAACATATATTAATTTTGTCATATTATTTTCCGGATAATTATATCATTCTGGAAGCATTAGATAATAATAACATTGAACCAATTAATTTACTAATAAAAATATTTATTATCATAATTAAATTTTAATTTATTGGAAAATAGGCATTTAAATCACCATTAATTTGAATACATGCTAATTAGCTGCCAGACTCCGATTTCTTTTTAATAATTTTTACGATAAATATCTGATCTTTTTTATAATATTAGTTTCAATTTCTTCAACTCTCCATTTTCAGATGTGACCAAACTCCAATTTAACTGCTTAAACTTCAAAACTATTAAAAAATTGCATAGATCTTAAGGAAACTATAAATAATTTTTGAATTTTTCTCATATATTATTTTTTGCGAAATTTACGTGATTATCCTTATATAAACATGATTGGTATTAGAATTTACTTGCAAAAATGGACGAACAGGATTCTGGGCTTCTGCCTCGAAGTATTTCACCTTCTCCTCCAAATTCGAGGCAAAGGTCTTCAATCCTTCCTGACTTAAATTTGCAGCAGCCAATGAGGAAAACATTTTCAACCAGATTCTCAATTAAAGTCCGTAGAAATAAAACCAAGCAGCCTAGACCATCTAAAAATTTATCAATGATCGCAGAAAGCCACCAAACGCAAGATGATATACGCACTGAGCGCATTCAGCATCGACCCCGCATAACTGCTCAGTCATGGGTAGTAATGGGCGGAAAAAAGGGCAAAATTTTAGACGGCAAAGATGTAGATAACCCGAGAGAAATTGCAAGTCTCACGAAAATCATGACTTGCTTTGTAGTATTAAATGAACTAAATAGCCATAAAAAAGACCTAGATGAAAAAATTATAGTGTCGAAAAATGCTGCCAGTATGCAAGGAACCTCAGCTTTGCTTGCAGCTGGAGACGAAGCAACTATTCGCGATCTTCTCCACGGTCTAATGCTGCCTTCCGGTAACGACGCTGCTGTCGCTCTTGCCGAATTCGTTGGAAATCTTCTCAGCCCCAGCTCTTTAGACCCAGTCGGGGCTTTTGTCACCAAAATGAATGAGACCTGCAAGCTCTACAAGCTTACATCAACCTGCTTCTCAAACCCTCATGGCATGTCTACCTCAATAAACCTTTCTACAGCAAAAAACATTTCGACACTTGCCTCAATCGTAAGGATCTCCTCATTTGTCGAATTTTCTAGTCAAAATTTTCATAGAAAAAAAATTTTCAGGACCTCATTTGTCCTAAAATCTAGTCAAAAATGATTTGTCCCATTTTCTAGTCTTTTTTGGATTATTTCGAATGTCCTAAATTTCAGTTTTTTACCTTAAAAAAGCTAGAAAATGATACAATTGAGGTCCTGAAAATTATTTTTTATGAAAATTTTGACTAGAAAATTGGACTAAAAACATTTTTTTTTCCTATAAAAAAAACTAGAAAAATGGACAAATGATAAAAGACTAGAAAATTGGACAAATGAGGGGGGGATCCTTATGTACAAACGAGCAATTCATGCGCATTGTGAACACACAAAGCTACAGATGTGTCCTTAGAAACACAAAAGGAAATAGGGAAATAGAATGGAACAACACAAACAAACTGTTGAAACTAGGATTTTCAGGAGTAAAAACAGGATTCACCCCGAACGCGGGACCCTGCTTGTGTAGCATTGCTGAAAAAAGGAAAAGAAAAATCATCATCGTGCTTCTTAATTCAGCAACACCCGGGAGTAGATGGAGTGAGAGCACAAATCTGCTCAAATGGGCTAGTAAATATTTTTAAAGTAAATTTTAGTAAAAATAGGATAATAAGAAATATGGATCTAGCTTTAAAGATAGCTTCACTTTTGGAATCCACTTTTAAAGCTACGTCAACTGACCAAGTGAGATCTGCAGAAGCAGAACTAGAGACTCTGAGTCAAGACAAAGAAAATTTTTTACAGTCATTGCTTTATATATTGACTTCAAGCCAAGCTGCAATATCTGAGAAGGTGAAAATCTCTGCAAGTGTAAACCTGAAGAATTTTCTTTTAAAAGTGCTAAATGAAGAAAATCTGAACTCAGTAGCCAAAGAGCATATAGCGAAATCAATATTTAATGCCTTGGTAGCTCCAGAAAGCACTATATCTTTGCAAAACTCTTTAGGATTGGCCCTGGTCCCTCTATTTATGGCTGACTTGTCAGACCCCCAACAAGGCTTAATGCAAATTACTTTACCATTAGTAGCTAACTACCTTGGCGGGGAAAAACACCAGATATTAGGATCTTTTGTAGCTATAAGATCTATTTATGGGGTGTTTTCTGATAATGAAAGCTTATTCCCAGTTTTTAAGCATCTTTTAGACCCTTTACTTGCAGTGGCTCAAAAAGAAATTTATGCAATACAAAAAGGAGTCTACGAAAACAATGAATATTTATTATTAGATGGCTGTGAAATAATTAACGAGTGGGCTATTACATTAGGTGCAATTTTCGAGTATTTTGAGCTTATTTCAAAACCTAGTTTTGCAGAAATCAGCACTATGCAGAACTTAGCTGAAACTTTTAAATCAATTTTACAGTTATCAATTACCAGCTCACAAGAGTTAATTTGTCTGGAAACCAAAATTCACCATCTAAAACTAAATGAAGCCAAAACCCAAATTCTTACCTGCATTGTAAATATTCTGGGATTCCTTTCAGAATCAAATATGAAGGTAGCAGAGGATAATTCTAACGCAAAAACCTTAGAAATCCCAAAGGATATGCAGAATTCTCCATTTATAAATATAATAATGGAACTTGTAAGCCCTCTTACACAAACTATCCATTCTGTTATATCATTAGCTGATTATGAAGAACTGCTGCAGACTGAAAATATATCAAACTATCTGAATGAAATTCTGCTTATTTTATGTAAAGCATGCTACGATAACAGATTTTTAAGCTTTTTTTTAAATAGCTACAAACAAATTATCGTGGAAATAATCCTCCCAATAATAAAATCCTCACAAAATGATTTAGAAAAGTTCGAATTGATGCCAGAAGAATTTGTACTAATGTCAAAAGACATGTGTGACCAGCAGCAATCTGACATATTAAAAATCACCAGTGCTTTACTATTAAAAACAATTTCAGAAAAAATTGACGGCTCATTGAGTTTTGCAGTAAATTTTGTGTCTGAACTTATTGATAAAACAGTTGTAAAAGGAAACCCAGAGTCTTTCAGTCTTTTAACTCAGTTCAAAAATGCATCAATTCTTTATGTTTCAGAAACACTTGCAATTGATACTTCTCTCTCTGTGCTCTGCATACTTTCCCACTTTATTAAAAAACGTCCAGATCTTTCTGATTTACTTGATGCTATAATTGGGACCCATTTATCAGCTTTTTCAGCAGTCACAGATGGCCTTATTCTGCACCGTCTCTGTTTAATAGTCCACTATTTCTGTGTATCTATTTTCACTCATGATACTTCTAGCTTTATAAACCTCGTCCAAATCCTACTTAACTGTTGCAATCCCAGCACAACTCCAAAAGCTACAAATATTCAAGCCTGCGAAACCCTTGGCTATATGCTTCAAGAAGACACAGTTTGCATAAGACTTGACTCGCTACTGTCCAACATAATCATAACTTTTATCCACTTAATTCCTATACAAAACAATAAAGAATTTTTTGAAGCCATCCAAGAAGTCGTCGCAGGCAACACTGACTTGGTGTACCCTCACCTAGAAATATTTGTAAACGCCATCGTACAGAAAATCCAAAGCGAAGTTATGAGGCTGAAGCAGGAAAATAACGAAGATTCTGATGGGCCTAAAGAGAAGTCAAGCGTGGTTATTTCAAAGTGCTGGAACATTATAAGAATGCTTTTAGAAGCCCGAGAGCTAGAAACCCAACAAATTTTAGACCTAGAAAAAACGCTAACCCCTCTGTTTAACTTTATGACAAATCCAAAAGAAATTGATTTTGATGACGAAATCGTTATTTTTGAGATCGGATTGATGAAGAAACTGAATATGGTGACGACTATTGGATGGGCGCTGTTTCCTTATTTAAATTTAATTCAAGAAAAATATGAAGGGACTTTTATACAGCTGTTTCCGCTGATGAATTGTTATTTACATTATGGAAGAGAAGTGATCGCTGCAAACCCAAATATGCTGACTGCTGTAGTTTCTATGTGCAGACAATGCTTGTTTTCAAGCTATAAAGGGAAACCTAATGAAGGCACAAATTCTGAAGCAGCCTTGATACTTCAGCAAATCTTGTATACCTATGTAGGACAAATTGATTTTTTGTTAGGAGAAATTCTTGCAATGACGATGAACAGGCTCACAGAACAAATAAATCATGACTTTTTTAGGGTTAGGCTACTAGGTGTTGCTCTTGCTGCGTTTGCTTATAACTGCCAGATGACTTTTCAGATTTTAAACTCGATCCCTTTAATAGAAGAAAGAACCAGTTTAGACTTGGTAATCGACCTGACAGTGCTTCAAGCAAAATGTTTTACCCACCAGCATGACAAAAAAGTCACCACTTTAGCCTTGACAACAATTCTTTCACAAGAAGTAATGCCTGAGACTGTTTCAAGCAAAATTTCTGAGATATTTCAGACTTTGATAGAAATTCTGATCCCTGCAACTACAAAAAATGCAATAATCCTTAAAAAGCAAGACATGATGATCTATGAAATGCTCAAGTCTATGAGCTCACAGCAGGAAGAGAATGAAGAATCAGATGAATATAAAAAAATGCTAAAAAATGCGGACACTGAAGAAATGGAAGCTACCCTTGCCATAGCGTCTTTTATGGATCCATTGCAAGATCTTGATGAATATGAACAATTCAGAGGGTTTATTAAAAGGCTGAGCACTGCAAGCCCAAATGCTTTAAGTTTTTTGATGGCCAAGCTGGAAAAAGAAAAGGTCGCTCATCTGTCAAGTATTTTACAGTTTAAGAGAGTAAAAATAACAGGGTTCTCGGCAGGCACAACTGATGTGAGAAGAGTCGTCAAGGCGAAGAAAAAAAACAAACCAAATTAAATGTTAAGGATTTTAATTTTATTAGCAAGAGTCATGAGCAATATATATAACTTAAATATAAAATGGCCAGGCCTAAAGGAGTCCCAGAATCCGTAGAATACATATCCCTTCCTTTCTATCCTCTTTTATCAGGTGGAATCACAGCATTTCACAGGCCTTCAATTCGAGGCATTTCTATCCTAGCCCAATCCACTCCATGCACAACAGTATTTACCCTCCAATCTGAGCACGAATGCCCACATGAAATTGAAAAAGCTTGCTTAGACCACGGTCTTAAATGAGTATGAATTTGCTTACAAGGCGCAAATAAAAAATTATTAGAAGGCAATAAAGCGTCGACTGCAATTAGATCTGGGCTACTTGATGCTAGAAAAAGACTAGACAAAGGTGAATTTTTATACATTCATTGTGCGGCTGGAATACATAGGACAGGGTTATTTATTTATGCTTTGATCAGGATTTGTGGGTATTCGAAGCAAGAGACTTTGAATATTGTGAAATCAATTAGGGTAGCTACATATGAAAAATGCGGAAGCATGAGATTTGATTTAGGTGAAGGGATTGCTATAAATATATTAAATGGGACTGTTGGCAAACAAATTGAAGGGCTGGAAAGCTTGAAAAGTGAAGAATTCATAGAAAGTCCTTTTATGTGGATAAAACTGATACCAACTCATCAGGAAATGATCAGATTTGAATGCATTCTGACTGACAAAGAGCTTAATAGATATGTTTTAGGAAGTGTGGTGAGCTTGAAAATAAATTTTAAATATTTGTTAAAAGAATTAGGGGAGAAATGAATGCAGGCTAGAGATGTTTTGTATTCACCAGAACAAAATTCAAAGAGCTTCAAGCCTTATTTAAGAGAATTGACAGATTTTTGTATTGAAACTTTTGGTAAATCGAAAGCTCAATTGATTGGAAAAGATGTGTATATAGAAAAACAGTTTATTGACAAATTTTGGCAGCCTTTGAATGATCATCTATGGGAAGAACCAATAAATTTGACATCTATTGAAATAGCATTGGGTTTAGAATCAAATGTTAACACAAGTCTTGTTGAAGATATTTTATATTTTCGACATATAAAAGATACTTATTTTATTTAATGTTATATAATTATAGCTCTGCTCTATGTTTTTTTTAATTTAAAAAATTTTAGCAGTCTTATCTTAAGATCTCATTTCACAAAAATCTAATAGGTTAAAAATAATGAAAATAATTAGTATAATTAGAAGATATGGATCTCTATAAAAAACTCGAACAATATAGAGCATCCATCTAAATGGATGGCAATATGTCTGATGTCTCCTGATATCATCAGGGAGTTGGCTTTACTATTAATTCTGATGAGCCAAACTTTGAAATAGCAAAGCTAAATTATCTGGTGTATTACCATTTCAAGGGCTAGTTTCATCAACATTTATTGGTGAAACTAACTTCAGGAGACATCAGGCATATAATAATCCACTTATGTAAATGCGTTATACATATTTGAAGGAGAAATGTATCAAGCAGCCATGTACGACCTTCAAAACAAAGCATCCCTCAGCATGATCGAAAAACAAAAATTAAAAAAAGCATACAGCCAAGGCTGGTGGCTTGGAAATTTAATTCAATGTTCAATCTTAATAGGCTCAATGATGCTTATGGATAAAAAATTAGCAAAATTTACCAGAGAAAAAAAAGCAGCATTTTATATTGTAGGAATTGGGATGTATTATTTCGCCTTCATACTGACAAAATCATTCGGATGGCATCATAGCTTTTCACAAGTTGAACCAATAGTTAGACAATATGTCGAAGAGGCAACTCCAGAGGAGATAGCAAAACTCCAAGGAGAAATACCAAAATCAATTAAAACTTTGATTTCAAAGAAAAATGATAGCAAAGAGAGTCAAAAAGAATAAATTAACTAGGCTTATTAATCAGTCAATTTTTGCTTAAATTATAAGGGTGATACTACTTAGATAGCGCTTTAATTATGAACCTCTAAAATTGATTAAATTATATAAAAATTAAAAGAATAAATTAATTAAGAATCATTATCTCTTTGAAGTTCAACCACTTTTTGTGTTATTCTTTGAGCTTCTTGAATAGGAGAGCTTAAATAGAAATCTAAAGACAGAAAAGAAGATATAAGCGCACACATGTAAAAAGCTCTAATTCCAGCTCCTTTAAATAGTGCGAAAACCCCTTCTTCACTTATAAGCTGATTAAAGTGAGCTCTTAGCGGTTTATGATCATGAAGAATGTCAGTCATAACTCGAGTTTTCATAATATCAAAAGGTGTTGATAAAATAGCTGCTGTTATCGTCGCTATTGTGTTCATCCATTGAAAAGCTTTGAATTGTGCAAAAGCTTGGGCCTTTTGCTTTCTTTCATAACTGGCAGAGTCATTAAAATATTCTCGGTAGTTAGCTCTTTTTTGCTGTTTAGTAAAAGTTGGCGTTCTTTTCTCTCTTTCTTGGAGGTATGAGAGAATTCCGAAGCGAATTGTGTTAAATGCTACTTCTCGACCTAGATAGACTGAAAAGCCACTCCAAAGGCCAAGGGGTCCTTTATATCCTAAGATGTCTTTATATAAGTCTTTTATAGAGGAATACATGCCTGTTTGGAATTGCTGCCTTCAATGCTCAGTTGGGCAGCGAATAATGCAGGAAACGATATCTGCAAATCCAGAGACCAAAAAAAAGGTAGTAAACTGTGATAAGCCAACTAAATAGAGAATTACAGCGATTTTGGACGATTGGATGGGCTACATCACAGACCTTGAGCCTAAATAAAAATGCTGGAAGTGATGTGACTATGCTGCCAACTCCGTAAAATGATGATAAAGGTTGTTTTAAAGCTAGGATATTGAGGTTATTTGTTTGGATGCGTGTTAGTATTGAGCTCACAGGATATAATAAAGATTCTGCTAGTATGATACTTGCACATTTTACAATATCCTTAGAATTATCTTGCGACATTATATTTGTCTTAATTTATTCATGCCTTAAACAACTTATAATTATCATTGTAAATATTAGGATAGCGCACTTTAGTCTTTTTTAGTTATTAAATATACCTTCAGAACAGGTATGGCTCGACCTGAAACTCCCCCTTCCCTTCCTCCACCCCCTGACAGTTTCAATTTGAACGATATTGCTAATTCAAAATGACAAGTCCCTCACTAAGGATTTGACAAGTAAATTTAATTTGTAGATTTCAAATAAAGTTGAAACTGTCAGGGGAGGGGGGTTCTCAGGTCGATCTATAACCGTGCTCACGTATATAAAAAACAATGAAATTGAAAAGTTGTTTCAAAAATTAGTAAAAGATAAGAGACTTTAGACTGAGAAATATTCAATTTCACAAATTTTATTAATAAAAATATAATTAATTGGCTAAGCAATTTTATTTTAAAAGTGCTGGGTTTCAAGCCAATCCAAGAATTTATGTCTAGCTGTGTACCCATAAAGGTCTTTTAATCTCTTTGGAACATATATCTGATTAAATGTTTGCCCAAAAAGATAAGCGCCATAAGCGCTCATGTATGGAGAAATATCCTCAACTCTTTCAATATTTTGAATGCCAAGGACTTGTGACAACTTTTCAACCAAATCATCAATATACACTGGCTCTGGCTCACTAGCTAGAAATAGCCCACATGCTCTATTTTCCATAACAATTCTGAACATATCTGCAAGATCTTCTCTGTTGACAAAACAATTAGCATTATTCGCTTTGCCTGCCACAATCTTATTGCTATTTTTGCAAGCCACAATATAATTGTGGACATAGCTATTTCCATAAATACAAACTGGCCTTAAAACTGCCCCAAATAAATTCCCAGCTGTTGCATTAATTACTTTTTTCTCAAAAAGTATCCTTTTTGCTATCGGAGGCCATGGATAAGATGTATCATCATGATCCTCATCCATAGGACCGTTGGTATTTCCATTTGCCATACTTCCTGAAGTAGTGATGATTGAAACAGGCTTTGTTTCGGCTGTTTTTCTTGCAGCTGAAATAAAGGAATCTGTTACAATTTCTTCAGTTATGATCCCTACTTCAGAGAAGTTAAAGGCAGTGTGGATGATAGCATCATATCCTATGCATATTTCTGATAATTGGGAAGCAGTTGAAGGGTTTAAGTCAAAGAGAATTGTATGAGCTGAGGGGCCTTTACTAGAAATTTCTTGGGCTTTTTGCTCAGTTCTAACTGTGCAAGTGACATCATGACCATGGGCTAGTAAATTATCGAGAATTGAGCTGCCTAAAACACCTGTAGTACCTGTTAAAAAAACTCTCATATTTATTAAAATAATTTCACTTCCATTCCTTTTATCAATAAATTGGATTAAGGATATTATTATATTTGCAAACCTAAAAAATTATTTTGATGATTTTAATTTAATAATATAATAGAAGCCGTAAAATGTAGACCTGAAAATTGTTTTTGTAATTTCAATAGGCTAGCGTAAATTTGCAAAAATATGTTTCTCTATATCAATTAGAATTTTATTAAGATATTTATCAAGTCAATACCCAATAAATGCAGAGTCGTATCTCCTTACAGATTACATTATATTTATTCTTCCTTTTCGAGAAAGCAAAATTCTCTGCTCTCTTCTTAAAGGGGGAAATTTTAATTTATTCGATCTTCCTTAAGACATTCAAAATTCAAGAAAATATTCTTCTCTATGATGCATTGGGTTTTAATATAATCTTTCATTTTACAATAATCATATTATGCAGTCATATCTTCTGAAAATTTCTTTTTCTGAATTTTAAATGACAATTTTATTCTTAAATCAGGCATATTTAAAGATATTATACAAAGGTTAGCTATGACTGGTTATGTCTTGATATATAAACTTGGCGATCTTCAAGTGAGTTGCAGCCCTGCAGGGAGTAGAATTAGGAGATACTGGCGTCAATCCTTCTATTTCTCTTATAAATGAAGCTAATCCAAGCACACCATCAAGACTTCTTGAACTTGATTTCATTTTTAGCTTTTTTGGTTTCTGGCGATAGTGTTTGGTGCTGATTTTTGCTAATCTATAGTGGACAGTCCCATATATATCTTGCAGATCCTTGAGGATATCATTTGGGTTAAATTTGACTCTGTCAGACTTGCGAGAGAAAGTTTCTGGTTTTTTCATTATTTTAATTAATTTCAACTGACTAGAAATGCTTAAAGTTTATAAAGTATTTTCTAAGAAATTGATAAAGAAAAATAATGATTATTATGAACTTTTGATTAGTGATTTAAATAGTTTGAAAATGGTAAAGGAAATCACTGGCGAATTAGAAAAATTTTATAAAAATTAAAATTTCAAGATTTCAGAATGAAGAAAAGCCTTAGAGGTTTAAAGCTGTACAATTACAGATTTTTTTAAATTTTTACTCCACCCTCCGTGAGTAAACAAAACCATTAGAAAAATCCCTAAAACCCACCCTCCATGAATGAACAAAAATTTTTATGAAAGAAATTGATATATAAGTGATAATTAGTATAATGAAATCTCTAGCTAATTCTGTTTAATTTTAAACAAATTGCGTTTTAAAACATAAATTTTATAAATTAAATTACTATTTGCTTTCCAATTTTTGCAAATTAGGATATTTTTTAAAATTTCGAAAAAAAAAATTTTTTCTATAAAATTTATATATAAATTTTTTTAAAAAAAAAATAAAAAAAAACCCCCCTCCGTGAGTGAACAAAATTTTTTTGTTTACTCACGAGGGAGGGGGGGCAATTAGGAAAAAATTAATAAAGTCAACTTTTACAAAAAGTCCAAATAATTTAGCTAATTTTACAATAAATGAAATAATTACATTTATAGCATCACCAGCAAAAAATCTCAATTTCTGAGCTTAAAATACATTTTTATAAAAACCAAATTTAATTCAGAATTTCGGCTGAATTATTTTTTCGCTTTTAGAAATCATGGATGCTGATTATTGCCAATTTATAGGCTGCCAAAAAAGTGCATTAATGTTCAATCAACTTTAATCTGAATTTATATAAAATGGAAGGGAAAAAGCGTCCAAAATTAGAGACCAATGCCCTTCTCCAGCTTAAAAGCGTAATATTCTACTCAGATGACCACTGTTGTAGCCGATACAGGCGACTTCAACCAGATCAAGCAATTCTCTCCTCAAGACGCTACTACAAATCCCACCTTAATTTTAGCTGCAGCTCAAAAGCCTGAATATGAACATCTCCTTCACGATGCTATTTTATTCGCAAGAAATAAAGGATCACAAGGAGATGATCTATCCCTACATTTATGAATTTTCCCTTACTCCCCCCCCCCCTTCGTGAGCGAACAAAAAAATTTTGTTCGCTCACGGAGGGGGGTTAATTTTTTTTTTTTAAAAACAATTTATATATAAATTTTATAAAAAAATATTTTTTTTCGAAATTTAAAAAAAATCCTAATTTGCAAAAATTGGGAAGCAAATATTAATTTAATTTGCAAAATTTATGTTTTAAAACGCAATTTTGTTTAAAATTAAACAGAATTAGCTCTAGATTTCATTATACTAATTATCACTTATATATCAAAATTTTTTTCCATTAAAATTTTTTCTATTAAAAAAATTTTTGTTCACTCACGGAGGGTGGGGTTTTTGGTCAAAAAATGGCGATTTTTCTAATGGTTTTGTTCGCTCACGGAGGGGGGGGGGGGGAGTTAATATAATAATTTTATTACCAATTTAATATATTAAATTACATAAGACATAGAATAATTAAGGACGTGTGTGACAAACTTGCAGTGAATTTTGGTATGGAAATCTTGAAAATCGTCCCTGGCTATGTATCTACAGAAGTTGATGCAAGACTGAGCTTTGACAGAGAAGGAACTATTGAAAGAGCCAGAAAAATAATAAAGCTTTATGAAGATGCTGGCTACGGTAAAGATAGAATTTTAATAAAGATTGCAAGCACATGGGAAGGAATCAAAGCAGCAGAAGCATTAGAAAGTGAAGGAATCCATTGCAACCTGACTTTATTATTCGGCTTTTACCAAGCCGTTGCCTGCGCTGAGGCTAATGTCACTTTAATTTCACCATTTGTAGGAAGAATTTTGGACTGGCATAAGAAAAACAGTGGAAGAGACTTCACTGGCCATGAAGACCCAGGCGTGCAGTCAGTAACAAGGATTTACAACTATTTCAAAAAGCATGGGCACAAAACCATCATTATGGGTGCCAGCTTTAGAAACACTGGAGAAATCATTGAGCTTGCTGGATGTGACAGACTTACTATTGCTCCTCAGCTGCTTAAAGAGCTAGAAGAGATGGACGACCCAAGCTTTACCCTTCAAAAAAGGCTTTCTACAGAGGATGCTGCCGATATGACAATTCCAAAGGTGGAAAATCTTGATGAAAATAAATTCAGATGGGAGCTAAATGAAGACCAAATGGCGACTGAAAAGCTGTCTGATGGAATTAGAAGATTTGCAGCTGATTTGAGGAGTTTGGAAGAATTCGTGAATAAAAAGCTGCAAGAGTATCCTATAGAGCAGCATCATGGAAAGACTGAGCATGGACATCAAGATCATCATGGGCACCATGGGCATCACCATAAGTAATTTAACGGTATTTAGCTTAGCTTGTTTTAATAAAAGGCACCCGGATTATAATAACCCGCCAAAAATGGAAATCGAAGAGATCCCTGAGGAGCAAGAAGTGATTAATCTTAGTGAGTCTGAAGAATCTGATGAGCTCGTGGAAGAAGTTCATTTAGACCCCAAAGAAATTAATGATTTGCTGTTTTTAGTGCAGAGTCTTGGGTGCACGAAAACAGTTGGAAATGTGGAAACATACATAAAAAGCCAAGAGTGTGTTGAATTCTTAAAGGAGCTTTATAAAATATTAACTCCTTGAATGATAAATTCTTTTCTTGTCTGCTAATATAAAGATTAATTTATTTTAATATCTTTTATCCCTTCTTTAACAATATTTATTAAAAAAATTATTAACTAATTAACTAATTGGTACATAAGCTTAAAAAAAGCTTGCAAATTGTCTTATAATTATTTTTACTTATGCCATTCGAGTAAGGAATGAAAATCCTGACAGCACACTTAAAAGATTAGAGCTTGGGGAGTGAAATGTAGTTGAGAGTGATCTATTAAAATTGCTTGTAAGTTATCCAGAAGACAGACAACTCGCTTTTTACTGCATTATTGTACTTGTATCTCTTACTGAAAAGCCAGATAAATCGAACTATAACCAACAAAAATATATTGAGTCTTTACAAAACTACAAGCTTTCAGTGATAACTTCTAAAGACGCAATAAAAGTAATAGTCAACCATCTTGCTGAATGCTTATCTAAGCCGACAGACCAACGAAACGAGCAGCATGATCAAATGCTTGAGCTTATCGTATATCTTTTTCGAAATTTATTGGCTGTTCCTGATAAAACTTCTCATGTTTTAAAAGCAAGCAAAGGGATCGCGATTTATAATTCTAGAGAAGACAATATGAAAGACCTACAAACGAGATTTCTACATAAACTTGCTGATGAAACTGTACTTGAGGCGATTGTTTATCTTTGTCAAGATTTCACGAATCCAGTTGTGAAAAAATTAAATTTGTGCTTTTTGGAAATTTTTTATCATATATAGCCTAGGTACGAATTTAGCTCTATATGGCTAGGTTAGGAGCGGTTAGCTTATCCTTTATCAACAAATTAAGCCTTTAAGAAAAATCCCTAATTTTGAGAAAATCACAGGCAAAAATTTTTTAATATAATTTTTTGTATATTATATTGTGATATATCATTAATAATTGTAATAATTATATCTTCAGCTAATCCTATTAAATGTTTAACTGCTTGCACCCTAAAATATTAATTTTAGATTTTTCATTTCAAAATTATTTATAAATCCAAACTTTTTTAAATATAAATTTTCAACAAAAATTAACTGCCCCTTTCTGTTTTATAAGTATTTTATGTTCACTAACGAAGGAGGGAGTTAGGAACATGATTCTCAGCAACAGTTACCAAGTAGCCTATATTTTCAGCTATAAATTCTCTAGCTCACATCGAGCTAATGCAGCCCAAGGATATATTTAAAAATTTTCAGCCAGGGTCAATGTGAGCTAAAGAAGCACCAGTTTCTCTTCTTCAAGCTTTAAGAGAAAAAGAAATGGAAAACCAAAAGCTGCAAATGAAAGAGCTTCCAACCCGTCACTCAAGATTTGGAAGTAGCTATAAAGTTCAGAGATCCATGGACAAAACAACATTAGTATATCATAATCCCTTCAAAGAAAGAATAGAAGCCAATAAAATCCCAGGCCAAATGAACCGGGCTCGACCTCAAAGAAAAGAAAATATGATAAGTCTCCCAAGTAAAAAAAGTGAGCAAGAGCTTGCAAAAATTGATAAATTCTTACTCGAAAAAATCAGGAAATTCGCTGAAGAAGTGCTTGACCATTGTTTTTCTCCTCTTGTCGAAACAATTTTTGTCGAATTTTACAAAGAATCAGAGAGGCTTGAAGACGAGGACAAGACTTATTATTTTTTATTCCAAGCTTTTATGTTTGAATTTTTAAGAAAAAAGCATGCTTGCAAATCGGAGGTATTGGACATTGACGTCTCACCAATTGCTGAAGCTTTAAAGCTTCCTAATTTTGAATATCTTTATAGGTCATTTCTATATGAATTTAAAAAAACCTCGAAAAAGGAATTCAACACAAGAGAACTTCATGCAGCGTTAAAATTTTGTACTGAGTTTTTATATATTATTCGTGACATGAATAACTCACAGACAGAAACCACGAGAAGAAGGTTAGGTTAAGTTATTAAAGTCAGACGTCAGCCATGCCCAAATCTACCAGGATGCATATCTCTTGAGCTTGCACTTGATTCTCGGCCCGAAGTCCGCCTCAGTTCGCCGTAGCCATAAGGTCAGGACTGTTGAGCCAAAAGGCCAAGCTGACACGTTTCGCCATTTTAATGTATATAAGTCATGAGAAGAAATGCACAAATTTTAATGCAAAATGTTTTTTACCATGAAATTTCGAGAGTATGTAGGAAGTCGTTTGAGTATTGGAAAGCTGGGGTTAATGATAAAGAATTTTTAGAAGATATAGTTGAATTTACACATATGACGTTTAAAATTCTTGAAGAATACTCACAAGGAAAAGCTCTGACTGTAAGAACTGATAAACTGTCAAGAAAAAAGAAAAAAAAGGAAAAAGAAGGCGAAGAAGGCGAAGAAGAAGAAGATGAAGAAAATCAAAGCCAAAATGAAGAGGACGAAGAAACCTCTTATCAAGAAAGGCAGCTTAATTTTGTTGTAGAATTTTCTTTACTGATTGACCATGATGTGATTTCAAAATATATTTTCTTGCTGAATGCGTTATGTGTTAATGCTAATACTGAATATTTAAAGTCTCTACTTCCAGTAGTGTGGTGGCACAAGCGAATTGGGTGGGACTTCCATGTCTGGTAACTCTGAGCCCAGGCCGAAACCCCTGGTTTTCTCGGTAGTGGGTTGCCCTTTTTGTGTCCGCAGACATTTGCGGGCATCACCATTTCCAATTCAGTCCCTCGCCCTTAGGCCAACTGTATCTACCCTGGCTGGTGTCGTCCTTATTATTTTGGGACCCTTTTAACCGGAGGGACCGCCTTGATTCCACATCTAGCCTGCCTCCCCTTTTACCAGGTCATCCCTGAGTAAAAACTCAACCACTTCCGTGATTCGGGGCAAAGCCATCGAGAGCAGCCTGAGCAGAGAAATCACCCTGCTCCATTTTCGGGTACCCACTGGCTAGGGCGCTGCTGGGAAAAGGATTCACGATTAATTGCCCAAGGATCAGGCCACAAATCAGCGGGTCTGTGCTTAAGCCCATCGCTTCTGGGCTCCTGATATTGTTGGGCTATATCATTCCTCCTGAAAACCATGCCGGATATACATGGGTTACCGTCACACGAGAGGACGGGTCGGACGTCATACGCCATTTTATGTATATTATTTTCTTGCTGAAAAGATTCAAAGAAAATACAGACATGGTAAATATACATGTGGTTTCATTTTTAGACAAAGTAATTAATGAGTGCATGGCGGATTGGGTTTTATTCCAAATGGAATACATAAATATTTTTGATGAAATTTTGAATGATAAAACGTCAAAAAACAACCCGAAATATAAAGATATCTATCATTTAGTTAGTACTATTGTGACGAGATTTTTCGCCCTTTTTGAGAAAAATAGACTTTTAGTGGTGGAAAGCTTGTTCAAAATTAGTGATAAAAATATTAAAAATCAAATTTTGAGCAATTATGAAGGAATTTCAACTACGAATGCAGAAGACCAAGATATGGATGAAAATATATATTCTCAGCCAAATAAGGAAAAAAAGACAAAATGGGCTAGGGAAGAAGATGAAATTTTGATTGATAATTGGAATACTTTTAAAGATCTTGAAAGTGTTTATGAAATATTAGCAGGCCTTTTAAAAGACAAAACTGCCCAGCAAGTCCAAAAAAGAGTCAAAGTATTAAAGCTGAACAAAGGAATTGAGAAAGCAAAGCAAGCAATGAGAGAAATTTACTGTGAAGAAGATATCTATGACCTTCGAGACGCAGTCCCAAGAGCCTATAACAAATACGGAAAAGACACAATTATATCTGCAATTGAAAGCATTATGAAGGACTACCAAGTTTATTTAGAAGAAGTCAAAACTGGAGAATATGCTATCATTCCTATTACTATTGACCAATTCGAGCTCTACAACGACAAAGATTTTGGTGCTCTTTTAGTAAGTTTAGGTGCCAGGCCTCCAACTCAAGGTGAGTGGTGCTGGAGAGTTTCTAACAGCCTTGACGAAATTACTCATGCCTTTGAGAATCTAAAACTTATTAATGAAACCCAAGCTGAAGAAGAAAACGAAGAAGAATACACGTCAAACACAAATAATCTCATTTATTCCCAATTAATGTCACAAACTGAAACAGCTGCCTCAACTTTAGAAGCAAACGCAGAAAATCTTGAAAAAATTAAAAAAGATAAAAAAAAGAAGAAAATTATGAAGGAAAAGAATAGAGAAAGGGAGAAAAATAATGAAAAAGTGAAAGAGAAAAAGAAGTCAGCAAAAGCGTTGAGGAGAGAAAGAGCACAAATGATAGAAGGCGAAGAAAATGGGGGAAATTTGCACGAAAAAATAGAAGAAATGATGGAAGAGAGCCCTGAAGAAGAGAATTATGAAATTCCAAGCGAGAAAAGAGAGGAATCTGATGGTGAAGAAAATGAATATAATGCAGGAGCTATGGCTTCTCTTTTTCAGAAAAGTAATCCAAGTCCTAAAAAGAGCGACTCTGAAGAAGAATGCACATATGCACCTGGAAGCTTGTTCAATTAATGCCCTAATTACTATTTCTATATAATAGCCAATAGAAAAATTAACTATAACTTCCATTATCTTAACCCAAATCCTTCAGCGTTTTCTATTGCTAGCAATACCAATCTCCTCATCCTTTCTATATTCCCATACGCTGGCAACAATAAATGATTATAACAAGTCATGGCAGTCATCAGCCTTTCTGAGTCTCCCCCATTTCTTGACACCACAAATTTCATTGACCCAAGTCCATTAATTGGCGCTCTATCAGACCCTGTCACAAATTTCAAAAACTGCTTCTTTTGGTTCTCGTTAAATGAATGGACTACTTCCCAGAACATCTGAATGGTTTCTGAGTCTCTTGAGTATCCTTCATATTCAGTGACTTTTTCTAATTCATGGAAATCCAGCACTGGGTTTCCACAAATAAGTAGCTCAAGCTCTTCTGGCTTGAACCATTGAATGACTTCTCCTCCACATACTTTCAGAAATCCACGCCTAAAAGCTTCGAATTTGTCTTTAATTCCGTCGTTAAGCCATCAGTTTGCATATTTCTCTACATATTCAGCCTTGTTTTCTTGGGTAACAAGAATTGAGCTGCCTCCTGGTATTAGCTCTTGGATGATTGGATGTCCAAAAGAAAAGGTTTCGACGGTAAAAGTTCTGCAGAAGGTTTCTTCCACGTTTCCTTCAAATTCCAATAGCTGCTCTAGCCCTTTGACTAAATCAGGGTCAAATTCTCGTAAATCTTCAATAGATGTAGCCTTGTTAAGAATTTTCTTATAGAGAGTTAGTGGTAGATGAAGGTCGAGGATGATGGAATTGTATATAGCCATCCCCAAGATTTTGCCTATAAGTTCAAAACTTGTATTTGGCTCAAGTGTGTTTGGATTGAGCCAAAGCAGCCTTTGGCTTTCATAATAGTTAAACATAGCGAAGCCAGGGCCGAATAATTCTTTTATGATCAATTGAAAGAATTCTTTGCGGACTCCGCCTTCATCTACACCATCTTCGCCTACAAAGTGGACTTTCAAAGGCTTTTTGATATTTAAATCTCCGCTGCTTAGTCTTGTCAATGCGTCTTCTATTAAATTATCTCTGCGGATTTCTAGATGAATAAAAGGGTCATCAAGCCCAAGCACGTACATTAATGAGCCCATTTCAATTTCTCGCAGCATTTGCTCTTTGCTTTCAAGCTGCAGAAATATTGATTTTGAATTTGAATCAAAAATCCATGGATAGCTTGCAAATGTAAATTCTTTGTCAAAATTCGGTTTATTTTTATTTTTTCTCTGTTTTGTTCAATATTTATATTCATTTTTTAGGTTAATTTCTTTATTGACAACTTCATTGTAAAATTCTTGATAATTAATTCTTTTGTATTTTTCATTTGAATTGTAAATTGTCTCCATAACTCTTATAGCCCAGGAAATCTCTAAAAGGTCTTTATTTCTAAGGTTTCTTAGGATACGAAGAGATATGAATTGTTGGAGATGCCATAAAATAACTTGTAGGATTCTAGAATCTAATGTGTCAATAAGGTGTGAAAAATTTTCTAATAATTGTGGAGAACTGCATAAAACCGCATTGAGAAATATAAGAACGTGGTAGTTATCGATTTCTAAACCTTCTGGGACTGTCAGAAGCATCAAAGCTACACGTGGGTAATAAAGATTTCTATAAGTTGTCAGTGAGTATTTCTTTACAGCACCCATTAGCCAATTTTTCGGCAAAACTCCTTTCTGTACAAGTCCATTCATTTTTGAAAGAATTTCATGAAATCCGACCCAATCAACGTTTGGATTAGTCTCAGTAATATTTTCATTAATATAGAAGCTTAGGCCTAAAGATGAAATATCACTAAATACGTCAAAAATAGTTTGCGGGTCTTGATTTATTAGTTCTGACGCAGAAAAATAAGGGGTAAAAGTTTCGCAGAATATAAAGTCAGTCGATTTTTCTAGATCTCCATCAGGAGCTTGTTTTGCAATGTTTAAGAGATTTAAAGCGGTCAGGTTTGGGTTAGTTCAGAATCCTTTTCTTATCTGATTGCAGTATTTGTTTAAACACATTTGTCGTCCGCATCCGTTTGTGGCTTGGATGAATGCTCTTTTGAAATTCGCTGCAACTCGATCTTTTATTTCCGCTTCTGACATTTTATTATAGAATAGATTAAAATTATAAATGCCCTGAATTTTATTTATGAATAAAAGCAATGGATTTAAGAAAAATCCTTTAAAAAGCCTAATTTTTATTATATTATTCATCAAAAATGACTTAATAAAGTAGTAATATAATATTATAGAACCCTAATTGACTGCAATTAAAAAATAAAGTTCTTTTATCGGTTATTATCTATGAAAAACTAATTAAAACGAAAACCAATTAATTAGTTGCTTTATATAAATATTTCAAGCCCAATTGCCTAGCGCTTTAGCTTTACAACTCCTTTGCAGGGCATTTTTTAGGCATCTTTCCTTTTGTTATAAATGATATTTTTTCTTGAACTTGCTTATAATCCTGGACCGCCATATCTTTTTCACTCTTTTCTAAAAACAAAAAGCTCTTATTTTCTTTTTTACGTGAATTTTCAAATAAAGATCTCGCTTTTTGATGATACTTTTTATACAGCCCAATAGCGTGACTTGATTTTTCCTTTTCATTTTTCACGACTGCAGATATTTTATTGATGCAGTCTTCGCTTTTTAATATTTTTTCTAATGAATTTTTGGTTTTTAAATCTCGTGTGCTATCATTTGAGGAATTTCGAGAAGAACAATCTCTCTCACATGAGTTATTAAGGTTATCATCAGACCTAAAGCAAACAGACTGAGGGCGAGATGACAGTCTAGCTTCTCTTAGCTTTTGTCTTGCCCTTTCAGGAGTCGGCTGGTTATAGACTTTAGATATGTGAAGATATGGAAGCGGAGGCCGATCAATCATCTTGATTTCAGGGTATTTTTCTTTTTTCAGATTATAAGGCTGAAGCTTTCTGGCACGATAAATTATATCATCTGGGATTTTATTTGGATTGGCTTTGATTGTTTTAGCGAGATCGCGAAAAGAGTTGTTCATGTCTCTATTAGCCATTTACAATTATAATTGCTCAGTTATTTAATGCTAATCAAATCTGAAAAATAAGACAAAGAATAGTGATATATGTTTGTGAGCAGACAAAAGTAATTATTAATCGCCACATAAACTAATAATTTACATTCTTTTTAAGTTAGAAAATCTTAAATAGCCAGCTAAAAATAAAATTGTTTTAGCTTATATTTTGCCCAGAAGAAAACATTATAAATCATACTTTTTCAATATTTTATCAAAACGAAAAGAAATCTTAATAAACCAAAAAATAGATTCAATTTGAGTCTTTAGTTTTTAGAAGGCTTAGGCTCATTAAGAACTTCTTCTACAGCACGCTCAAGTGCTCTTCTAGTGACTGGATAAAAATTAAGACGCTCTTCCAAACTTAGTCTTCTTGAATTTCCGACTGGAACATCATCCCCATGCCAAATAAGCAAATAAGTGCAAGGGACTGCTGTCAAAATTAAGGAAGAAAGCCATCTCTGCCTCCCCCCTTTAAAATGGAACAAATATAGGCAAATTTCGATTTTTTGGGTACTTTAAATTGGAACAATTTTTTTAATGTGTGCAAAAATACTATTTTTTAAAATTAGTTTTGATCTAATTAAAGAAAAAAAGTTAAATTATAATATTATTTAAACAGTTTCACACGAATAAATTAACTTTTTGAATTAATTCTTTATAAAAACAAATTAAGATTCAAAATATTGGATTCAATTTATATTTTTTTAGTTTTAAAATAATTAATTGAAATAGAATTTTTCCTTATAATTTTAAAGGGGGGAGTGAGCTTTAATTCCGTTTCTTGTACAATAAGCATAGCTCCAAAGTCCGAATCCATAGCAGAGAGCCATCTTAAAGTTAAACCAAAATCCTTTGGTACTATCTTTTCCGTAATACTCATTTCCAGTGTAATATTTTACTTCCCCCATACCGCGAAGACCTTCTACAACTTGCCCTTCTTCACGGTTTGATGGCCTGGCATATAGTTTCCAAATCCCTGACATTTATAGTATTGATAAATAATCTCAACTTAGCTTAAGTAGACAGGCTCGCGCTCTTAATTTTAACGCAATCACCGAAGATCCCTTGGGGGATTCATCCGCTTTGCAACCTTCCTTCCGTCGGGTCTCCTCCTTGTCTCTTGTAAAAGACTCCAGTGTTGAGTTTGGCAGATTACGGGTTTGTGCGGCCTCCTGAGGCTGAGGGAAAACGAAGTTGGCATTCCGAAATTCCAAAAAATGAGCCTATCGGCAAAAGGATAAAGTCCAGATCCTGGGACGTAACGCCCACTTTCACGCTAGGCAGTTGCCTGATTGGTCTAGGTATTACCTGTAGACTTTGCTGGGCTTGCCCTTTCCAAATCTGAACCTCCTTTCCTTGGAGGGTAAAAGCCAGTCTTGAAGTTGGACTTGGGCCAGGCTCTGCCTCCTGCAGAATTGATTACCGTGGCATTACCGTCCATTTTAAGCTAGAAAAACCTTGCCGGATATAATTAAAATACGAGTCGAGGATGTATGGCCGTGAGGCCATACCTAGACGAAGACGCCATATTTTAATTACATTGATAAATAATCAAATAATTTTTTATTCAGCTAATAGGCGACGAATTAAAGATTGATTATTTATTTTAAACATTTATTATATAAAAATTTTGAAGGTATAAGAATCAATAATGAAAATTTGCCTGGAAAATAAATAATTTAAGCGCTTTATCTAATTATGTTACTTAAATACAAGAAAATAAATAATGATCTTATATATTTGATTTTTTATTATAAAATAATCAATTTTCAATCATTTAAATTAATCGCAAAATAATTATTTTGAACAAATGAAGCTGAAGAAAAACGGTTTTAGCCCTCCTTATCATACTTTTCAGCTTTCCAGCTGAGTAGCAACTACTTTAGAACTATTAATATCAAGCCTATGTATCGCCCCATTTCTTAGCAAACCTTTGACTTATGTATTTTGTTTTTCCTATTATCCAATTCAGATCCTTGAAATTATTATTGGGATCTTTGCAACCTTATCAGATCCATCAATTAATAAAGAATCGTAAACTTCAAATTAGTTCAACTTTGACTAGAACAAATTTCTATTGCACCATATGCAAAATGCATGTGAAGGAGGATACAAAACATTGCGCTACATGTCTCAGATGCGTTGATAGATTCGATCATCATTGCAAATGGTTAAACAACTGTGTTGGAAGAAAAAATTATAAGATTTTTATATGTTTGCTGCCAGTTGTAAGCTTGACACTTGTCGATTTGATAATTTTTAAACTTATAGTTATTGTCAATGGATTTTTATATGGAGTTGGAATTGACCAGAATCTTGAAAATTTAATTTTGGCTGTGCTTGTTTTATTTTTAATTATAGATACATTGGGGCTTATTGGAATTATTTATCTACAAATGCTTCATTTTTGACTTTGAGTAAATGGAATGACTACATATGAGTTTATCGTTAAAAAAAAGAAAGCGAAAAAGATTCAAAAAGTGAAACCGAAATCTTTGACATCTGAAAACAGCTTAAATGATTATGAGTCTGCAAGAAGCCATCATAAAGAATCCAATATCCCTGAATTGGAATTTCTTTATTTACAACATCAAAAGAAAAATCAAACTTTTCAAGAAGGCGGTAACGACACAAGTTATATCGAAATCAAGCCACCGATGAGCACACGATATAGTGCTGGAAAAGGCTTTCACATCCAAGACCCAGACTTAAATGATACCATAAATTAAGTTTCCAAATCAGACTTTTCAGAAGGTTATTATAATTACCCATCATAAGGTCTTCCGCTAAGAGCTTCCTGCTCTTTTTCTTGTTTAATTTTGGTCTTTATCGCGACCCAATCAATTTCGATTTCTCCGAACTGTTTAAACTTTTCTAGCATTTCCTCTCTTCCAGAAGACTCTAAAAATTTCTTTCGGTACCCAATGACAGTGTCTATATGCTTTTTATTTGCTAGGGCTATTTCTAGAGCTCTTTCCCATTTAAACAACCTTATATTCATTTTAATAGCTCTGTAGTACAGTCTTGCCTGCAATAAAATTTGTTCAGCTTCTTGTGACCTTTTACAAAATAGCGCAAGCTCTGCGTTCCTGCCAGCTTCTGAAGGGATTGTTTTCACATAATTTATAAACTGGACTTTATCAACTTCATCTATAGCTGCTAAGGCAATTTCAGCTGTATTTAATTCTCTTGCATGAAGTGACATAGCCCCTAAGCATGCCCAAAGTGTTGGGTCTTTCACAAATCTGCAGAGTCTTATAGCTTTTTCCCATTGACCTCTGTCACTGTTCTCATATAATAAAGCTGGATAAGGCGAAACGGAGAGTGTGGCAACTCTACCATCAATTCTTCTTACAGTTATCAAAGACCCTGTAAAGCTATCAATCACACACATTTTTCCGACTTCATTTGAAACGTCTCTTGAAAATCGTGAAAGTTGAAGTAAGTCTTTATCAACGTAAACTACATTAGGATAATACCAAACATAAAGTTTTCCATCAGCAATTGCTGCTAGCATATCACTTTTTTCATTCCATTTGAAAGAGTCGACCATTGAGCACAGTTTAGTTATTTCACTTTTGTGGACTGAAGTAAGCAGCAAGTCACGATTGCTGTCCATAATGCAGAGCTTGCGCTCTGCAGCGTGATCTACTTGATTGGCAGCCACTTCAAGGATTTCTAGATTATGCTCAATGTTTTGGGAGAGGGCCTTGCCTGAAATAAGGTCAAAAAGTCTAACTCCCCCCCCTCCGTGAGTGAACAAAACCATTAGAAAAATCGCTATTTTTTGCCCAAAAACCCCACCCTCCGTGAGTGAACAAAATTTTTTTTAATAGAAAAATTTTTTTATGGAAAAAAGTTTTAATATATAAATGATAATTAGTATAATGAAATATAGAGCTAATTCTGTTTTTAATTTTAAACAAATTGCTTTTTAAAAACATAAATTTTGCAAATTGAATTAATATTTTGCTTTCCAATTTTTGCGAATTAGGATTTTTTTAAATTTCGAAAAAAAATATTTTTTATAAAATTTATATATAAATTTTTTTTAAAAAAAAAAAATTAACCCCCCTCCGTGAGTGAACAAAATTTTTTTGTTCACTCACGGAAAGGGGGGGTGGAGTAAGCATCTTTGCGTTTGCAGTATCTACTACAGTGACTATATCTGTTGAAAGCGATATAGATTTATTGCTCAAAAACTCAACTCGGAGTCCTTGAAACTTAGGGCTGCTCATCTGACGTGCTTCATAGTTATATATTTGTATCCCGTTAACTAAATCTACCAGTGCGAAATACTTACAGCCTAGCACAATCAAGCTTGCAGGCTCTCTAATATCAAATCTGCTTGGAGTCTGCCAATTCTGTACATCATATATTGAACATTGTGTTGTTGTAGTCACCACCAAATGCTCATATCCCAAGGCAAAATTGATAACCCTATCTCTAAACTCAAGCTCTTCACTGATCTCATGAATAACATCCACAACGTATATTTTATTATCTTCCTGCAATTGGATTTCCACATTCTGCCAGGATGTCTTTTTATCTACTAGATATCCAAAAACAGTTGCCCCATTACCTCCTCCACCTGCCAGCATAGTCCCA
This sequence comes from Blepharisma stoltei, assembly GCA_914767885.1. Lineage (NCBI taxonomy): Eukaryota > Ciliophora > Heterotrichea > Heterotrichida > Blepharismidae > Blepharisma > Blepharisma stoltei. The sequence continues at coordinate 258,540 of CAJZBQ010000037.1, forward strand.
TCCCAGCTCCAAGCTAAATTCATAATCGACCCTGTCTTTGGCTTAACCAGAGAATAAGTCCACCCAGTTTTATCACAAAGTCTCAGCATATCAAAAGCCCCTACCGCAAATAAATCTCCATTAGGCGACCACGAAACAGAAGTAATTACATACTCATATGGTGACGAGCTGAATAAGTTTCTGCCAAAAGTGTCCCAAATTTTGTATTTGCAGTCCTCCCCTCCAGAAATAATTAAATTGTTGGAAGGATTCCAGTCAACCTTGAGCACGCAGCCTTCATGAGCTTTCCATTGAAGCTGCTTCTGTCCTGCTTGGATATGCTTAATATAAATGTTTTTATGGGAGGAGTACAATACTTGGTCTGATGCTGGAGACCATGCCAGAGAAAACACCGACCTGTCAGTCTGTGCAATAGCAGACCTCAGATTTCCAGTTTTGGCCCAGATTTTGACTTGGCCGTCTTCTCCTGCTGTAGCAATGGTAGAAGCGTCATAGCTTCATTTGATTGCAATGACAGCTCCCTTGTGAGCTTCCGTTACGTGTCTTTCAACTCTTCCAGTTTTGCTGACGATTTTAAAACTACCGTCAACACATGCGATGGCTAGTGTTTCTGAGCTGCCTCTAGCTGCTGGCTGCCACGAAATATCATTAACAGGGATGTCTAATGAAAAAGCTATGTTTAAAAACTCTCCATTAATGTCTCAGACGATAACAGTGTTATCGTCTGAACATGTATAAAGCTCATTTGACGAAGTCCAGCCGACTGCAGTCACCATTTCCTTGTGCCGGCTGTTTTCGGGTTGCTTGATTTTCAATCTCATGCCGCCTATTTATTATAAGCCTATTTAATATTAAAGTATTGCTAAGTCTACTAAAAGTTTTGTAACGAGCACAAGGATTATTGAAAAAGCCCCTTCAAAAACCAAAGAGCCCCAGATTCCTATAAAGTGTTTTATAAGCAGCACTTCTTTTGAAAGAGGAAAAATCAGGACTTTGACTGATATGAGAAGCCAGGCAATTAGTCGCTCTGGCTTGTTTCCATTGACAGTGACCCACACTAAGCACGCAAATGCAATCATTTGGCCGATTTCGCAGTTAGCAAGAATTGATTTTTGGATGAAATCTCATGAAAATTCACTTTCTTTGGAAGTTGAGATGATGCTTATTAGATATCCTGCAATAATTTTAGCAGAAGCCCAGCCTAAGCCTGCGCTTATCATTTTGATGTTCTTGTCACCTATTTTTGTTGACCTCCACGAAAAAATCGCTTGCAGAATAAAAACATCAACGAAACCTGCTAAGCCTGTAATTAATTCTGCATAAATAGGTCTTGATTCTTTTAATTTAGTATTAAAATCAATAAAAATCAAGCTAAACATTGCACTTATTATATATCCGACAAACCCAGATATCAAAGTTCGAACCCCATATAACCGAAGCCTTGTTGTTCTAAAAATAATAAAAATTGGTCCAAAGCTGAGAATAAAGCAATTAATTAGGTGCAAGACGTCCATATTATTTTTATTGTAAGCGGAAAAAATAAAGATCACTTGATTTTAATAGGATTTATTTATATCAAATTTAAATAAATCAAATTCATCATGAAATATAAATGATACTTTCTCGAAAAGCTGAACTTGAAAATCAAAAGAAATTGCAGGCTGAGCTAATGAGAGCTGAAAAACTGCATTTAAAAGAATCAAGGCAGAGAGAAATGAATGAAAGACAAGCAGAAAAAAGAAAAAACCTTGAGAGAATTCAAGCTTTGGAAGATGAGCTTTTGAGAGAACTTGAAAATAAAACTAGAAGGTCACGAAATTCAAATAGCAAACAGAGCACAAGCCGGTCGCTGTCTGATACAAGAAGCACAGGAGATTCTCATCTTCAGCAAATGAGGGATTTGCAAGCAAAGGCTAAACAAATGATGAAAGGGAAGTTATACTTAGAAGAAGATTCAGAGACACCTTCAATTCCTGACCAAAATCAAGAATTTTTGGGCTCAGACGAGAAACAAATATCAATTCCAGTCTACATACCCCAGTCCATGATGAGAAAAGCACAAAGAATTCCTCCTCCAACAATTCCTCACATCACTAGAAATGGCGACGTTTTAAATGTCCACATAATATCTGACCCAACTTACTCAGACCCATTAGTCAGAGCCGAAGCCCAAGTCGAGCGCTCTGAAATTGAAGAATTTGCGAAGCAAATGAACAAAAAATCAATAAAAGACGTAATAACAGATATCCAAGCACAATTCGAGTCTGGGTACAAGCTATCTTCTTCGCCTACAAAATCTCAGTCACTTTCTCCAAAAAAAAGAAAAGAAAAGCCTAGAGAAGAAACCTTATACTTGCCTAAGCCTGATGATTTGCCTGTTGTGAGAGAGCAGGTAACTCCAAAAGGGAAACTGAGATATCATTTGTTTCGAGAAATTCCTTTAGATGAAGAAAATAAATAAAATGGTGACGTTGACAGAAATTGGACTCTGAGGCACACTCTCTATGGAGCAGGTAGGACCCATCCTGATGAAGCTGAAAGCAAGAGCCTGTGTCCCTCTTATAGTAGACCTTCAGGCCAGGGGATGCCTTGCCGAAGAGGGAGTTTTTGTTTCTACCCAGAAGATTTCCTGTCCCTGCCAGATGGACTAGACAGGCTTTGCTTACCACATGATCTTTTCTCATCGGGACCATCAGGGCATTCAGCTGACGGTGGCTCTTTTCAAGAAAGCTGATCCCCCGGACAGGTGTCACAGGTCGAAATCCAAAATTGCGTCGGCGAGAAGTATGGTAGCATCAGAATTATTCTGGGGCTGTAGCGGAGCTGAGACGGGGGCAATGGCTAGTAGGTTGCCGCTTATGACCAACTTCTTATTTTAATTTTAACTAATTTAGATGAAGTAAAGCACGAAGCTCAAAGAGTATGGGTCTCAGAAAGGATGAAACAATACTCCACCATTGTGAAGCAGAATTTTACACCTAAGCCTGATGAAATGAAGCAAATCGAGCTGCAGTTATTAAGGGAGAAATCCACAACAGCCAAGCCTAGATTCAGTGAAAGAGTTAAACTTACAAGTCTTTCTTTCAGCTCAATGTAAGCTTAATTGTACACTTTGTATTTAATTCTACTTCAGGCGAAATATTGCCTTCATCTTGTTAAAATGTCTAATAATAAGACACATCATGATCAAAAAGTTCAGCCAAAAATTTTTGTATTATCTTTTTTCCTTTGGCTTGCTCTCATTGATATATTCTTGGGTATTTATAATTTAGCATGCCATATGCTTTGCGCTCAGATTTTTTTGGTACATTCTTTACATCAAGATTTACTATAAGTGCAATGAAAAACAATTTTTTATGACTCATCGGCTATCAAGAGTTCCGAAGCACCTGACAGTTTCTTTTCAAGAAGAATTGCCATCAGAAAAATGCTTACAAAATATAGTAAACTGGTGCACTTTAAGTTTAAATTTAATAGAAATCACTTTGTATTCAGTCTCCTTGCTTAAGGTCCAACTTGATTAACAGCTCTGAACAATGGTAGGTGGACCTTCCTAACCGTCGAACCGTTAATGCTAACAAGTCCGCTAAAGACTTCTCTGATCAGCGCCAGACTCAGCACTGACCTCTTCTCTTCTCTCGAGACTCTCAGGAGGATCGACCTCTTTCACTAAGCTCGAGTATAGGTCCTTACCTACAGAGCAGGTGTATAGGGACCTATCCCATAACTGCCATTTTAATATTGTGTATGGTGCACTTATCTTAATATTGAATATTTAACTTTCTATTCTCCAGGATTCGCGAAAAAATACGACTTACAAATAAATGAACAGCAAATAACAGTGAGGTTTTTAAATACAAACCATGGGATTGAACAAATTTTAAGAATTACTAAAGAAATCTCGGAAAAGTGTAAAACAATTAACAGGGCGGAATTAGCAGAGAAGCTTAACAGAGGGTTGCCATTATCTGAGCTAGTAATATCGATTGGCAAAGGAGATGGAATGCAATACAAAGGAATTCCCATAAGCTATATAAGTTTATCGGAGCTTTATTACTTGGGAAGGTTCTCAACACACACAGTTATTGATTTCTACAAGTGCTTATTTAAATACTCTATCAGTGAACAAAGAGTTGGAAAATAGATAAATAATTACTTTTTATAGTTAGGCCTTTTTTTCCTGATCACTTCTTTGTTACTAATGGTCATATCTTTTTCTAATATCAGCAAAAGCATCTATTTTTTATTATAGCGCAGAAAAGTCATTCAGTCTTTTATAGTGCTTTCTTTTTGCTACAGCCAATTTAATTCATAATAAATTCATAGCAATTTTAATAAATATAAACACACCATTATAAAATGACTGAAGATATAATCTCACTCTCAGACACAGAATCAGAGTCAGATTCAGACTCTGAAATGCCAGAAATCTTGGACCTTCCTTCAAAAATCCCTCAGATTGAAGTATCCACCCAAATAGAAGAAGATGTGGACAGTGACAATGATGTCCCCGAAATTATTCAGTCAATAATCAATAGCAAGTCAAAAAGACGCAGGACAGTTATTTTAGATGCAGAAGATGAGCAGATCATTGACAATATGATAAAAGAAATGGAAAAAGCTGCCAATGACGACATTGAAGCAAATCTCAAAGGTCTTCCCGCTTTGTATAAGCTTAAGATACTGAACAAAGTCGCGAAATTTTTAAAAGTGGCGAAGTATCACATGCTATTTTTGAGCATGAATGGAGCCTTTGTATTAGGAAAGTGGCTGGCAAGGCTTCCTGATGGTTCTTTTCCTTCAACACCATTGAAGCTTTCACTGTTAGAGTCCATTCAAGATATTCCTATCGAGACTGAGCATCTTAGAAATAGCGAGCTTGGAAGAAATATTATGATAATTTATCATAATCCTAATGAAACTCAAACTGTAAAAAGACTTTCTAAATTTCTAATTGAAAAGTGAAGCAGAATGATATACGAAATTGATGTTGATTATACATTTCTCGAAAAAACTGAGGTTGGGAGTGATGAAAATCTAGCCCCAAATATTCCAAAGCCATTATTAAGCTTGGAAAAAATTCAAATGAGAGGAGGCAATAAAAACTCAGTAAGGGACCCTCCTAAAGGAATTTTTGATTTCAAATATCGGCCGACTTCCAATTCAGAAGAAGCACAAGCTGCGAGAGGTATTGATAAAGATTCAGTTTACAAAAGACTTTTGAAGAAAAAGTCAAAAGTAAAAAAACAGAAATGGATGAGTGTTGATGGCAGAACATTGTATTAATTAATTTTTCCTGTCAATTTTCTAATTAATTTCTGCGCTTTTAAATTATTTTTTGGCTCCATCATGAATATTTTATTTGCATAAAAATGAAATCTCAGTTCTACATTCTGAATAGTCTTATTATAGTGTGATACTCTGCAATTTTCAATAATTCATAGAATTAATTTTTAAAAATCATAAATTAAGGATAGTTTAGGTTTTTAATTTTTCCACTTTTTTATCATTGGCAACAAAAATAATCAAGAAGCTAACTGATTATTTATCAATTAAATTTAAAAAAAGATAATTTAAAGCTGCAGATAGCATTTTTATAAATGCTCTAACTCTACAGATATATCTTAAATCTAATCTCATATTCAGCTTGCGCTTTTTTGATTAAATTAGGTTAAAACTAATTATTATTTTTTACCAATAAAATTCATATTGAAAAATTGTCCCAATTTAAGGTGGTTAACGTACCCAAAAATGGAAATTTATCTATCTTTTGTTTAAATTTAAAGGGGATTAAGAAATTCGGGACTTGTTGTTGCTGTTGTGCTTGTGCGCTATTTGATCCAAAGGATTTAATGAATGATCTTATTTTTAGAACATCAGGACTTTGATCTTTAAACGATGAAACCATTGTTTTAAATCTGGCCATTCTCCTCTGCGGCAAAGTGTCTGCTGAGTCTCTTCGATGAGGAGGCTCTGTATTATCAGCAAATGAAATTCGTTTTTTCTTTTCCGATTTTATTATAACTTCTGATTCTTTTTGTTCTTCATTGTGGTGTTTAGTCACTTTTCTTTTCTTTCTTTTGCTTCGTTTTATTTTAATCTCTATAGTGTTCCCATTTGATATTTTAATTTCGTGAGCGGCCGAGGGACTGTTCATTTCACTGGATTTCGAATCGTGCATAATTTGGTCGTGAGTCTTATCTAATTGAACGCTTTCTATTTCTATTTCTAGAGGCTTTTCTGAGGAGCTGACTACTTCATAAACTTTAGACGAGTCTTCTTTGGAAGGAGATTTATTAGCTTCACCTTGATCATTTGGACTATCTGTGAAACATCTTAGGCATCAACTGTGAAGAAAATTCATATTAACAATTTTATGACAGATTTTATCCACTATTTCTGATGCATTTTAAAGGCATAAATAAGATTCAGTAAAGATAGCATAAATATAATGGCATTTACTTGTATAAAATTTAATTCTGATTTTAATTTTTTAAGGAGTTCAAAAAAAGTTTGAAAATAATAATGCTTTGAATTAAAAAATATCATGATATTATTTATAAATTTTAAAGATATATATAACATATTGCAGTTTTTGCATTTATTTTAAACTGGGCATTGAATACGATAATCCAAATATTTGTTAATTTAAGAATTTTATGTATGAAAGCATTTTTACCTATCATAGGCGGGTTATAAATACCTTAAGAATTCATTTTTTCAAAGTCATAGTTGAAAATATTAGAGCTGATTTTTAAAGAGTAATATTCTATTATTCAAGTGACAAAAAAATAAACTGCAATTAAAACAAGTTAATTTTAAATATAATTATAGGTTTATAATTATAAAAAATGCTTGACAAAAATAATAAAATATTTGCTTAAAGATCTGGATTTTTTACATCCGAAAAATTTAAAAAATTAAATATAAAACATTAATCTGCAAAACTTCAATCCAAAAGCTTTACTCAGCACTTATACATGTTGAATATTTTTAATTTATTCCAATGCCTATTTTTAGTTTTAATAGACTTCAATAAAGGTCTTATTGAAGTTTCAAACACTCTTATATTATGTTAATGTTAATTATCGCCGTTCGCCTAGCAGAACCGGGGATTCCACCCCTACACACTCATCGCACCTGCGGTGACCTGGTGGACACCCTCCTTGTTGCCGCAAGCAAGGGATTCGAAATGACCAGTCTTGACTTCCATGGCTCCTGGAGCTTAAAGGCCAACCACCTGGGTCGAAATTCCCAGTTTCTCGTTAGGCAAATGCCACCTCTTGAGTCCTGTTCGAGGGAATTAGCTTCCATCCGGGACTATCGCCGGTCTTGTCCTTTCCCAATGGTTGTTCTGGAGGTAAAAGCCCGAGTCTCACGGATTAGCTCCATAGGGCCCGAGTAAAACCTAGCCCGATATACAGAAATGGTTACCAGCCCCTTTTCCACCTAAATCGCCACCACTAGGCAGTTGCTTGCAGGTGTTGACAAAATAGGGTTGAGAGGTCGGGTGGCACGCTGTCGCCATTTTTATGTATATCTCTTATATTATAAAAGATAATATTAGAGTCTTAAATCTTTAAATAAATCAAATCAATAGTTAAAAGATTTGAAGCGTTATTTAATTTGCTCCGAATTACAAATATATAAGATTTATAATATGGAGCCCAAAGTTCAAAGTCAGATCCGATTGCTTAATTTTCAACTAAACCAGGCTGAAGAATCTCTCAATTGGGAAATTAACGAAGCAATTGTCACTAAAAATCAATTTAATCAAAATAATGATAGCCTTATATTATCTCCTCAGGAGCTAAGATCTAAAAGATCTATCCTTTTAAGCAGACCCAATAATCCAAAAACAGAAAGAGAGTTCAGAAAAATTTGCAAATTTAATAAAGTAAATGCTACCTCTAACCCCCAGCTTAACGAGGCTTATCAAGAATTTGTCAATACTTACAGCCAAATCACTTCCCTTTATATTACTAAATGAAAATTTTGATTATTTATGATACTGAAAGTGGAAAAGAAAGAATGAAATGACTAAACGTTCCAGAAAGATTAGATGTGGGTACAAGCATAACTCAACTTCCAAATGGAGAATTATTCTGCTATGGAAACTCTACATATTCGGGGATTACCTTAATAATTGATTGCAATTTTAAATATCGATTGCTGCCATCTGGATTTGGAAATAATTTGAATATTTTTTATTTTATAATAAAATGAAATAGAAAAAAAGTTAAAATAAATCTGGAAAGCCTGGCTGAAGCTCATCAGCTATCTATTTTAATAGAAATGTTTATTGCTTTGGTGGATATGATTATCATTGCCAAGCTACATATCTATCTAGTAGATTTGATTTAATTAAAAAACAATGGGTCAATTTAGCCCCTATGCCGCAAGCTGATTTCAACTGCCATAGGTAGAATTTAATGGAAATATTTTAATTGCTGGAAAGTTAAATAAGAATCTTTTGGTCTATTCAATTGGAATGATAATAATGAAATGGCAGCTAGAATAAGTTCTCTGACTCCCTCCCCTCCGTGAGCGAACAAAAGCATTAGAAAAATCCCTATATTTTGACCAAAAACCCCCTTCGTGAGCGATAAAAATTTTTTTGTTCACTCACAGGCAGTGAGAAATTTTCTATCTTTCAGCGTTTTTATAGATTATATTTACTAGTGAACCTTTGTCTGGCTATATCAGGCAAACAAGCTAGTAACGGCACAGCCTCTACGATTTGATCCTTAGTAATGGAGCCATTTTTTTTCATTGCTGTCCTCTTAGCAAAGCAATCAGCACTTATGCAGAGCATATGAGAGACAAGTGAGTGGTAAAGTCAAGTGACCCCTAAGGTTGCTGGGGATCAAGAAAATGGACTGTCTTTGGAAAGCTTAATACCCAGCCCAGATGGCCTGTGGTGTAAAGTTGGGTAAATAAGGGAGGGATTTACACCTCATATCTGCGGAGTTCTAACATATAATAAGCCATATTTAAGCTAAATTAAAATTATCAATTGAAATTTGCTCTTTCTCTGCTGTTCCTTATGATTTTACTGACTCCCCCCCTTTAAATTGGAACCAAAAAAATCAGTATAAAATTTTTTATAAAAAACAAATTTCAAAAATTTATCGAATTAGATTTATAATTTTGTTTAATAAAATGCTATTACTCTTTATCCTTTAAAGCAAAGCAAAATATAACTAAATTTTTATTATTAATTAATACGCCACTATTAATTGGAATAAAAAACTATTTACACAAAAATTATTATTTTTTTATTGATAAAAAAAAATAAAAAAAAAAATTTTAGAAAATTTACCGATCAAAGTGCTAATTTTGTTTAAATAAGATGTTATTTCTTCTCTATTCTTTAAAATTTTGCAAGATATAACTAAATTTTTAATTTTTTTTTGATTTCGCATTGAATTTATATCAAAATTATTTAAATAAAAAATATCATTTTTATCAAAAAACAATAAAAATATTTTTGGAAAAAAAAATTAAATTATTTTAAAAAATTTAGCAATTAAGGATAATAAATTTATTTAAATAAGATGCTTTTATACTCTCTTCTTTAAACAAGAGCAAAATATAACTAAATTTTTTAATTTTCGTTAAGAAGAAACTTTTACTTATATCAAAAATTTTACATAAAATTATGATTTTTTTATATATAAATTTTTTTATTATAAAATTAAATTTTGTTCCAATTTAAAGGGGGGTTAATTTACCAAAAAAGTGGAAATTTTATCTCTATTTTAAAGGGGGGGGAGTGAGAATAAAAGAAAGATCCTAATCAGAGCAGAGAGATTATATTTGATTGAGTGTGACCGCCAATGGACAGTCTATGAAAGCCAAATTGGAGACGAGTATACGTGGGAACAAGTAGCATGCTCTTCAATAGGCTGTTTGCCTGTCCAAGTGTATTGCTCATATAATAAAGGAGGGTTCTATATTTATATCTGCCCCTTTAATGAGAGCTTGAAATCGTTTTGAAATAGATGATCAAAATTAATTGAAATCTAAGATTTATTGACAAAACTATACTATAGTATCTCCAGCTTATTTCATGCCTTGACACTTCTTCTCTGAGGCTTGGAGAGTTGATGAGCAACCTAAGGTGGCAATTAAGCTTCAAGTAGCACATCCTGTTGAAAGGACATGCTTTTGTCCCTTTAGATGGCTCCTAAATTCTTCAAAGTAAGGAGAAGAACGTAGTAAGCGCGCAGAAGATATAGATAAATTGATATAGAAGGTTTTACAGATAGTTAACTCCTCCATTCTAGCCTGCAAAACCATTGGAAAAATCCCTATTTTTGCCCAAAAACCCATCCTCCTTGAGCAAACAAAAGAATTTTTTTTATGAAAACAAAATTTTGATATATAAGTGAAAATAATTATAATGAAATCTCTAGATAACTCTTTTTAATTTTAAACAGCTTGTATTTTAAAAATAAAATTTGCAAAATAAATTAATTTTTACTACACCTATTGAATACTACCACATTAAGGGCTATCAATTGCCTTATTGGCGAGTCCCTTATTTTTCTATTTTAATATCCCATATCTCTATAATATAGTCCATCTTTATTCTAAAACTAAAATAAGTCAAGATTATGCTGCTATTGGTGCACTGGAACAAGAAGAGCTATCTTTCGCTTTATTGGCATGCCCTTCTAGCAATTTTTATTTTTTCCACTTACTCCACCCATCCTTGATCGAATGATTTTCATATTATGCAAATTTTTTATATATATAAAAATATATTAGTTATCAAAAGCTTGGGAAATGTGCCTAATCAAGTTGTTGTCAGAGGCTTTGAAACAACAGAAAGCTACGGAATCAACCATCTGAAGTGATTTAGTCATCAGTCTGGGCTTAAAAACTCAATAATCTAAAAATAGAGATTCTTTAAAAATTTTAATTCAATAAGAAACAAATTAAAATTTATACAGTTTAAAGGGGTAACCAAAAATTCAAAATATTAAAAATTGGTATTTTATAAAATTCATTCAATTTTTGGCTGTAAAAATAATTATTAAATACTCTTAACCCTCTTATTTAAAAATATATAAAAAAACTATATATTTTTTATTTTATATATAAATTTATTTTAACCCCCATCCTTGATTGAACGATGACGAGCCGTTCGATCAAGGATGGGGGGAGTTACTATTTCTCCACAATAGACTCCATCTTCATTTTAAGAATCAAAGACAAGGCCAAGATTATCCTGGAGATTTTTAATACACCTATTAGAGTACTGCCACATGAAGGGCTATCAATCACCTTCCTGACAAATCGCATATTAACAAATAATAATGATATTCAAAATTGCCACTTCATAATGATTGAGCATGAAAGCAGAAAATTAAACATTTCCCAAGGTATTAAAAATATTATCAGTTTTTTAAAAAATTTGATAGCTGAGTCAATTAAGGAACTCAACATCTTTCTCTTTACTTTTTTTAAATATGTATGCGATCAAAATAGGCTTCATCCTTTATTTAAATTCTCTGGCTTTTAAAGCAAATGAGGAAAAAAAGCTATAGAAAGATCTAAGTAGAGAAATTGTGATAAAGCTAATAATATTTTATATAGCTCAGCTCGTGAATAAACAAGACTCGAAATGTTTTATTAATTAAATATCACCCTATAAGAGCAGAAAGACTGTATTATGTGTCATTTGAAGCAGGGGTGATACGCGACAAAATACGTCAGATTTGATTTAAAAGAAAAAGTTCTGCTTGAATTGAGGAGTTAAATACCGAAATCTTTTAATTTTAATGGTTTCCATCATTCTCTTCTATATGAGATTAATTAGAATTGATATAATTTTAAAGAAAAAATATGCTGGATGGGAGAAATTACGATACTGTCTTTGCAAAAATACTTTATATTCTTAAAATATTTCTACATATATTTAATTGAAATATATAATCGTCCTGAAATGGATGGTATTTATATATTATAAATAGAGATTAAGCAATGTTTTATTACATAGTGCAAACGTCAAGCTGAGTATGTACACAGATGCAAATCTAAGAAACTTATTAATGCAGCGATCACTTAGAACTGCATACTGAGGAACCTTATAGAAATCATGCAGGATTTTTTTTCAACTCCAACTAATGGATCAAAAGATACAATTCTTGCCTTTCTCAGATACGAAATGCAAACAAGAAGCTAAAGATAGAGCTTATGACATCTTTAAATCATCTTCTTTTTGATGTAATACCAAAAACAAAAACAATCCTTATGAAGAATGATTTTGATATAAAAAAACTAAATAATTATTTAGGTGAATTTAAGAGTAAAGACTGACTTCGATTCCCAAAAATATGCACGTAAAAAGTTGTATTATTTTATTAGACAAGCTGTCATTATTTTATAATGAAAATCAACAACAGAGACAAGCTCAATTTACTAAATACTCATCTTGACTCTGCTGAAGCCCTTAAAAATATTGATTATCAATCATTGGATCCTACACTATTAAAACTTAAAACATCTGCGATCTTGAGCAAAGCCTGCAATGATGCAGAAACAGAACAAGATTTCAGAAGAATTTGTTCTATATATGGAAAACAGAGCCCTTCTTCTAATTCAAAACTCATTGAAGCTTACCTAGAATATATTTCCGCTTACCATAAAATCACAACTCTTCACATTTTTGGTGAATCTAGTGAAGGAACTAATTTGATTGCTTATAACACTGAAAATGAATTAGAAAACATCAAATTGCTCAATACCACAAGCCCATGAGACTGCTCGACATGTATTGCTCAGATTCCGAATGGCGAATTATTTTGCTTTGGAGCGTATTATCCAGATTTAGGGAATGCACTACTAATTAAGAAAAATTATGAAGTTAGAGAAGAATTGCCATTTGGAAAGTATTGCTATGGATCATCTGCTATTTATTTCAATAGGCATGTCTATTGCTTTGGAGGAGCATGCCTAGGTAATGATTTAACTTTATCAAATAAATTCGATCTTGATAACAATAGATGAATTGAGCTTGCTCAAATGCCACAAGCTGATTATATGTGCAAGAATGTGATATTTAATGGAAAGATCGTGATTTCTGGATGGAGAAATGCAAATCTATTGGTTTATTCAATTGATATTGATTCTTTTTCAATAATTCCTTATGATTTTGAAGAAAATAATTTCAAGATCGTGGTAAATTTAGAGAGATTGTATTTGATTGAATGTGGCAGAAATAGATTTATCTATGAAAGTGAAATAGAAGATGAATATACTTGGAAAAAAATCGCAAAAACAAACATTAATTGCGATATTTATGAATTAAATTATTTATATAACAAAGGAGGAATATATATCATAGTCTACCCTGAAAAAAGATATTTCAAATTTGATTTAAATAAAAAAACTATTACTGAAATAGAATAAAATTATTTATTAAAAGAAAGTGCATTATTCTTGTAGATATATAAGTTCTTTAAAATTGTAATAGTCTAAATTATCTATAAGCTAGGTTATTGATAAGATATAACCATATAGCAATAAATCTTCTCTTGATTTAAATATAGCTCATGTATCTTAATAGATCTCTATATACCCCAGCAGAATACCGACCAGAAAAAATATGTACAGGGCACCTACCTTATACAGTATAAGTCTGATTAGGTACCTTAAAACCATAAACGGAGATTTGTCAATTTTGTTTTTTACTTTTCAAAAAAGCTGACAAGTACAAATTAATTTTGGAAATTAAAATGGATGGCCAATAATGATCTAAAATATTTCAGGGGCTATACTAATTTTAAGTTATTGTTAACTTTATTATAATGGTAAACTCAGAGATAAGCCAAAACAAGCCATTGAAAGCTCCTGCATTCCTATCATTTTCAAAGGCTGCTTACAAAGGCTAATACTTGAATAATAAAAAATTATTTTATGGGCTACCTCAGTGATTATTTACTTCTCCAAATCATACCTAAGTCCCTATAACTGTTAAATTTTATCATTAAATGAAAAAACTTTAATTTATGATACCAAAGGATCTATGCACAAGATTTATTAGGACTTTGTGGCTTTGTTCTTTTCCCAGTGCTTGATGACCTCAAAATCCCTATCTTTTTCATGCTTCTGTTTCCAGTAGGAGTTCTAAATGACGCTGATCGTTTTTTAGTCCCATGCAAGCTGCTGGCATCTTTAATTTTAATTGTCCAGTTTGCTGCATAAGGCGACTTCGATCTCTTCATATTTAATGGGCTCAGCTTCTTTTTGCTTCTAGATCTGCTGAGGTCATCATAAAAGACATAATGTCTTGTATCGTTATCATCGATTTCGATTTCAGTTGGGAGGAGTCTATACGACTTCGCCCTTAGAACTTGTGAAGGGTCTCTTTTCATTAAATTCTTGGTGCTTTTTGAGCTTAATGAAATCATCTTCGAATTTATGCTAAGTTATTATTAATCTGGCTTAAGTGGGATAGTCCACTAGCCTTTGTCTTGTCTCGGCTTCAAAAAGGAGTCTTCTTGATTTTGGAAAATGGTAGACTGCCATTTTGTATTTCAGAGATGAAGCACCTGTCCCAAAGGTCAGCGCTGAGCAGAGTTCTGAACAGGAGAGACTATGCGGTAGGCAAAACCTGTCTAGTCTTTACAGGAGCAGGAAACCTTTGGAAGAAATAAAACTTTCCCCTTCTCAGGTATCACCGAGCCCAAAGGCCTGGTTCAAAATTTACACACACTGTTTTTAGCTTTATCTGAAGATGCCCTACCTGCTCCATAGGGAGTTTGCCTTTGAGTCCTTCTCCCATCAGCCATTTTTTTTCTCATTCAAATTTAGGAATGTCCTAAACCTTGGGGTGCTATCAACTATTGTAAACGGATCATAAAGTTGGATTCCCACATGCGAGAGGTTTAAATTCGCTTCTGTTAGCGAGTAAGAAAGGCGAGTGCTTAAAAATTGGTCAAGTTCAAGAGCTTGAGCATTTTCTTGAGGCTTGATTTTACGCTGTCCTGGCTGTTGGTATTTTTGCTTGGCAATTAAATTTTTATCAACACTATGCAGTTTAGCTTTCATTTTGTTATAATTATCTTATTGCAGGCATTTATTGTTTTTCTTAAACATGCAAAGAATCTATAGAGAAATATTTATGAAAATTAAGGACCCAAATCATAGCCGATGATCTTTGAAAAGTAAAGTAACTCTCAAGCCAAAATCCATTGAGAGCTTTTCAACAAATTAAAAGCATAAATCAGTGAATAAAGCTTATAAACTGTTATTTTAATGCAAACAAATTGCCTATAAATTTAAAAGTGCAGAGTTAGATTATCAGTTAAAATATTAAAAATTCATTAAAGTCATCAAGTAGCAAATAAAGTATCAGTTAAAGTGCTTCTCTTTTTATAGATAGGATATAAAACTAAAAAATTTCTTTTATTTGACATGTGACTTATTTCGCTACAAATCTATAAAATCCTTCTCTTCTCGCTACTTGATGATCTTAATATTGCTTTCCTTTAGTACTTTTATTTTTAGAGAGATTTCGAAATGACACTGCCTTTTTGGGTTCAATACAAGAAGCATCTTTAATTTTAATTGTCCAGTTTGCTACATATGACGATTTCGATTATTTCATGCTAAATGAAATTGCTTCAAGATCTATTAATATCATTGTACAAAACATAACTCCAAGTATCGTATTATCAATTTCTATTCCCGCTATCAGAAATCTATATGATTTCGCTTTCAGAACTTAAGATATCCCCACTTATTAAAAATTTTGGTTGATCCTCTTTGTTTTTCGAATTGCCTTTAACTTAATACATTATCAACAATTGAAAATGGCCTTAAAGTTAGTTTCTAAACATGCAATATAAATTAACCTCTTAAAACAGGTATAAAATAGAGCGCTAACACTTAATATGTCTCAGAGGCTTGAGCACCTTTAATTATAAGAATTAATAATCCATAACCATGGCCGATTTTTCCGTGCAAGATCTAAGCAGCTCTCAAACCCAAAGTTCTTTACAAGCTTCTCCCCAAGTTGTCTTAAAAGTATCAAGCATTGATAAATCAGTAAATAAAAAAGCTTATAAAACACAAAATAATTGTGTTATATGCAATGTGAACTTTGCAAAAGGTGGCCCAGTTTCTGTCCAAAAGCATACTTGGTAGTGTTTATTCAGCCGTTTCTGTTATCAAGCAGTGTGTTCAAGCTGTTCTCCTCTGACTGCAATTCATCCCAGCACCAATAACTTAGAACGTATTTGTATCCCATGCTATACCCGATATCTCAAGGAAGAAATTGAAAGGGAAAATGAAGCAGAAAAACAAGGAGTGATCAGTCGAGAAGTGGAGCTGCGAAAATCATTGAACTCTGAAAAAATGAAGCTTGAAGAAGAGCTAGATAAGGTGAGAAATGAACAAATGGGATTAAAAAGCCAAGTGTTAACCCTATCAAGCGAGCTAGAGTGCTTAAATCATCAGAAAATAAATGTTCAGACGAGTGAAAATAAGAATGATAGCAGTGTGCCGATTAGTGATCTTTTGGAAAAATTAAGAGAGCAGGAGATGGAAAATGCGAGACTGCAAAAAGAAGTACAAACGTTGAAAACGAGCTCTAATTCAAGACCTTCCTCTAGTGCTTGTGAGCATTGCAGTGTTCAGTAAATAAGCAGTTGGTGGTATTTTATAGGAATAAAATAATAACTCTAAATGGCAACAATAGCATCACGAAATTATATGGATAGCGATGTTGTTTTGATGAAAACTCGGCACGATGATATGCTGATGCACAAATTCAACATCAAGAATGCAAGAAAAGCTATCGATAATTCTACCCCTCAAAGTTTCAAAAAGTCTCCATCAAAGCTTCGCTATAAGCTGCTTGAAATTTCTAAATCTAAAGGAAACTACAATTTTGGCAGCTTAACTCCAATAAAATCACTGAATTTGGAATACCGAAAAAAAGAAGCCAACTCCCCTTGAGCGAGCAAAAAATTTTGTTCGATCACGGAGGTGTTAATTTTATTTTTTTTAAAAAATTTTTTTTTATTCACTCACTGAGGGCGGGTTTTTACCTAAAAAATAGGGATTTTTCCAATATTTTTGTTCGCTCACAGAGGGGGAGTAAGAAAATTGATGATGAAAACTATAACTTAGCAGCTCGGCTTATCACAAAAGAATCACAACTTAACTTTAAGAAGCTTGATGATTAGATTAGATTAGAATAAAGTTATAGTTGGTCGCAGGGGGTTTATTTCAGCCCCTCACCGTCCACCGGATAGCTTCGCAGTGACGCTAAGCGCTATCCCTCACACACCTTTTTCCTTTCTGACGTCACCAAAAAATGGTGACGTCGAAGGTCTTCGGAAAAGCCACCCCACCCGGTCAGGGTCTCCGAATCTCAGCAGAAAATCCCTTTAACCTCTAACAGGGCTCAGGGTACAGGGGAACGCCTTCTGCCTTCTCCATGCCCTGTCAGAACCGTATCGCAGTTCAGTAATGCTCCCATGAAGTAGTATCGGGATTTTGCGCCAGTAGGGTCATCTTGCAGGTAAGGAAAAAAGACAAGGGTCAGCCCCAAGTCAAAAAACCCACCCCGGAGAACTATCGCCATGTGGCTTGCCTTTCCTGGGCCTGGATCAACTCACAGGTCACCAGGAGTCCACGTCAGATCACGCCATTTTAATAATTCTGAAGCTTGATGAAGAATATAAAAATTCAATTACTTATCGAGATAGAATATCTCGAGTCACTAGAATTAATCTCGCTAAAAAGCTGGTCGAGAAAGAATGACCAATTGCAACAACAGAGAGATCATGCTCTGTAACTTTAATTTAGAATTTTCGAAATCTCCAAGAATCGAAAAGAAGTCTTTCTTAATAATATTTATATAACGATTTTTCAGAAAATTATTATTTACACTATGGCTTGCAGGAGTACTTGACGGTGCCCCATTCCACTAGTTTTTTGGCTTCAATCCACCTAGCGTCCATAGACTTTGAATTTAGTAAAACAACGATCATTCTTGTATCTTTTTTAAAGCTAGCACATAAGCACGGGCCAGCTTTGTTGGTAACTCCGGTTTTTACACCTTCAAACCCTTTATTCAAAAGTTTATTAGTGTTTTCCCATGTTTTTTCTCTCCTCTCCCCATTATTTCATATATCTGCAGTATATATTTTTGTGCCTACGATTCCTCTGAACGTTTCATCTTTCATAGCTACACTTGCAAGCTTGCAGACATCTCGTGCTGTTGACAGATTTCTTTTATAAATAAGCCCATGAGGATTTCCATAAGAAGTATTATCAAGTCCAAGCTCTCTCGCAGTTTTATTCATTTCACTTAAGAAATGAGAAACTGGCTTAGAGGAGTTCGGATTCAAAAAACTTCCAAGAAATTCTGCAAGTGCCCAAGCTGCATCATTTCCTGATGGCAGCATGAGGCCGTGCAATATATCTTTAACAGTGATTTCGTCGCCACCCTTTAGTTCTGCTGAGGTTCCAATCATAGATGCGGCTTTTTCACTAACTTTGATAACAGAATCCATTGTAACTTTGTCTGTTTTCGCAAGTAATTTCAATACAACATAGCAAGTCATTATTTTTGTTAAACTAGCAATTTCTCGTGGCTCTATATCACAGTGTCCATATACGACATGTCCTGTATGTGCTTCCATTATGCATCAGGCAGCAGCAGATACTGCAGGAATATTGTTCAAAATATGATAGCTTTTTCGGGTTTCTGACGAAGATCTTGTTCGGATTCGGCTCGTGGATTCAGGGGTGTCTCGATGAGAAGAAGCTGATGAGGACGAGCGAGTTGAAGTAGAAGAGTTCAAACTTGTGATTGAAGGAGATCTCCTAGGGTTTGGTAGCAAAGGCTTTTTTGAAGAAAAAACTGCCTGAAGCAGTGCCTTGGAGCTCATTCGAGGAGGCAGAGCTGGTCTGAGATTGCTTCTGGGCCGAGGGGTTTCCATTTTAAATTTTGATTAATAACGATAATTTCATCAAAAAAACATCAAAAGATTCTTACTTCCCCCCATCCTTGATCAAGCGGCTCGCATGGTTCGATCAAGGATAGGAATTAAAATAAATTTTTTTGGAAAAAAAAATTTATATATAAAAAAAAAAATATATATTTACTTTTAAATAAGAGGGTTAAGAGTATTTAATAATTATTTTTACAGCAACAAATTGAATTAATTTCATAAAAATACCAATTTTTAATATTTTGATTTATTAGTCACCCCTTTAAACTCTATAAATTTTAATTGAATTAAATTTTTTTTTTTTTTAAATTTTAAAAAATCCCTATTTTTTAGATTATTGAGTTTTTAAGCCTAGATTGATGACTAAATCACTTCGAATGGTTAATTTCGTAGCTTTCTGTCGTCTCAAAGCCTCTGAAAACAACTTCATTAGGTGCATCTTCCAAGCTTTTGATAACTAATATATTTTTATATATATATAAAATTTGCATGATATGAAAATCGTTCGATCAAGGATGGGGGTTAATTTCCCCAATTTTTAGGAAATTTTACAGTCAATCATTCGATCAAGGATTGGGGGGGAGTTAATAAAATTGACTCACTTAAAAATCAAATGGCAGAATCAGAACAAGCTTCTCTTCGTCAAGTAGGGAAAGGAGCAATTGGCAGAGTTTTTAAAGGAAGCATTGCTGATGCGTTCAACCGAATTTCGCAACCATCAATACCGACTCCGAATGATAAGTATTTGAGCCCGAAGTCAAGCGTAGAAGCTTTTGGGGCTTGCGCTGAGAGATTTGCTAGGGATGTCTCAAAAAGTCCTGGCCCAGGGGATTATACAATGACTCAATCAGAAAGTCCGTCAATGAGCAAAAAAGGCTACGGAGGGTTAGTGAATCGAACAGCAAGGTTTAAGAAGTTCCAATATAACACGCTTGCCCCTGGGCCAGGGTTTTATTCAGTTCAAGCTGCGGCAAATAAAATATTATTTTAAACTGTTTTCAACAGAATCGATTTATTTTTGAATTAATTCTTTATAAAAAATAAATTAAATTTCATATAATTTTTAAGAAAATTTATAGAGAAAATTTTAATATATTTTTTTTTTAAAACAATTCGAGTACTTAAATCAGTTCAAGCTCAAAATAGCGAGAAATCTATAAGTTCAATTTTTATTACACCGAAAAATGCTTCACTTATTAGCAAAACAGAATCTCCTGGGGTTGGGCAATATGACCCAGTCTATCACGATACAATTTTGAAGAGTGGCTTTACGTCAGTGTTTAAAAGCAAAGCGAAAAGAATGGAAATCAGCAACTCTGAGTCTCCCCCTCCTTGAAAATATAATACAGACAGTTTTGTGGAACAAAAAGATCAGACCAAAAACTCCGCTGCATTTTGCCAGCCAGTCAATGCAAAGCGTTATCCTATTAATTTATATGATCCTCATGGCAGAATTACAGATAGTGTATCTCCTGGTCCTGGCGAATATGAAATCAGCAGAGAAAAGTCAAAAGATAAGGGGTCTTTTATGTTTATCCAAGGAGGAAATGATAGATTCGGGAAGCCAATTCACAGTAGAAAGCACGAAATAATAGTGCCTGGCCCAGGTTCTTATGAGCCTTCTGAAAGTGTTCATAAATTTCCAGCATCAAATGCAGTGTTTAGAGATGAAAGCGAAAGAAAGTTTTTTGATTTAAAGCGAACACCAGGGCCAGCATTTTACAGCCCAAATCTTGTGCCAGCCAAAAAATCATTCCATATGAATTTTTCAACAACTTGGGTATAGATTTTTTGAGCAGAACGCCAGGACTTAAAAATTAATTAATTCCGTATAATAATGCCCAAAACTACCGTTTTGCCTGGTTTTAAATTAGGGCAAACTATTTTTTATCAACAAATAAATATGAAACATTTAGTTCACTAGTTTTAGTATTAATTGTAATATGGAGGTTTACACATACCTGATCCTAGGACTATTGCTGATATTGGCTATTTACTTTCTTAGCTCCCCCCTTGATATTAGAACAAAATATTTCCAATTTTAGACTAGATGAACCTAGTTTAAATTGGAATTTCAATTGAAAATTTATAGGAAAAATACTAATTTTATATAAAAAAGTTTTAATTAAATTTAATATATAAAGTTCAAGTAGACTTTACTTTAAAAATGGCACGTTTTAAAGTATTCTCTATAAAAATAAATTAATTATTTTTAATCTTAAACCTGTTTTTCCATAAAGTAAATTAACCCCCTTTAATTGGAATAGGATTTTTCGTTCCAATTTAAGGGGGGATGGAGTAAAGTCCAAAAAATCTAGTCCAATTATTGTCACAGATATAATCTGCTACCCTATTAAAGGATGTGGAGCAATCCACCTTAATGAGGGAAAAATCTCAAAATATGGATTTATTGAAGACAGGAGATGGTTTTTAGCTAATGATAAGTTGGAAAATATCACCCAGCGTGAAAATCCACAAATTGTTAAAATTCAGCCAAGATTAGTTTACAGTGAGGAAGGTAAGCTGACAAACATGATTTTGAGCTATGAAGGAATGCCAGACTTCAATCTGGAAATAAAAGAGCTTAAAAGCGAGATAATTACTGTTCCAATATGGAAAAATCCTGTTCAAAGTCAAGACGAAGGAGAAGCAGTCAGCAACTGGATATCAGATGCTCTTAAGCTTGATACAAGATACCATCTATTCAGATGTGCAGGTGAGTGGGCCGTGAATAAGCGCAAAGAATATCTTAATTATTATAACTGTTTGGAGTTGGGGTAATAAATGGGAACGCTCTGAGAATTATATTGAAATTGTGTGGAAAATTAGCTCACCCTCTTAGATCCTGTAGATGTTATCTCACAGTGTGCGCAGGGACCTTGAGGAAGGCAGGATGGTGTTTGGAAATGTAATCCGGCTGGGTTTATCTTGGTTTGGTGAAGGGCAATGTTGGGGTGGCCGACCAGATGCTTCCGAAGTTGGAAAGGTTTCCTAAAAGAGTCAGTGGTTTATTTCCGACCAATCAGGACTATTCCCCAGCGTGAAAGCAGTACTTGCAAACAATATGAAAGTGCAGTATCTGATGATTTTAAAACAATGGCGCCTGATGCAGCCCAATTTTTGGTAGTCTGTGAAGAGACTTTTGCAGAAACAGCAAGCAAGCTTCCTGAATACAAAAGAAATGATATTAATATACACGTTTTCAGACCAAATATTATTGCAAGAGGAGCTCCAAGACCTTTTGATGAAGAGTGGTGGGAGAATTTCAAGATCAATGATGTGAACTTTCAAGGAATTGGGAGATGCGCAAGATGCAGAGTTACAACAATTAGCCCAAAAACTTTGGAATTTGATTATCATGGCGAGCCTGTTTCAACATTGAGAAAAATCAACGGGAATGGCGTGAAAGGCTATTTTGGAATGCATTGTGTTAAGCTAAATCATGGAACTGTGAGACTTGGAGATGAGATTCAAGTCATATCAAGGCGCAAGTTTCCTGATATTTAGATAAATATAATTTTTAGTTGGTTTATTTATGATCATTCTGCTTTTATACATAATTGCTCTATCTTTATGCTAATGCTTCCATTGGCTAGCAAGCAAAACCATGAGAAAAATGTATTTACTTTTTGGAAAATTAAAATTCTTACTGAGCAAGAATTTTTTTATATATATAATTGTTTTAGAATAACCCAAACAAAAAAAAAATTCAAGACAATCAAACTTAATTAAATATATTTTAATATAAAATTAAAAATCAAATTAATCTCCTTGATTAGAAAGACATTTCGCTTGCTAGTAAAGAGGGATAGTAATATTAATCTGACTATTTAGCAATAAGACACTCTTAGCTATTTATCTAAGACAAATATTCTGCCTGAGATCTTTACTTTACTTTTATTTTATTCATATTCCTTTAATTTAGCTAACATATTAGTTAGTGACTACGAGTAAGAGGTCTTGCTGCCACAAAGGTTGATCTCAAGGCTTTAGAAGGTGCTCTCACTGTTTCGTGCAATAATGGGAATCTGATCTTGGAGTTGTAAAATTGTCCTGTAGTTGAACGCTTGACCTGATCATAAGTATGTAAGACCTTGGTGTGGACGATGTGGATGGTTTCTGGTCTTGCTCTGTGGCGGCCAGCCATATCCATATAGAGTCTTCCAATTGCACCACACAATGAGGTTTCTCTGTATTCTTTGTACATGTTGGTGACTCCAGTCCTGGTCTCATACCTTAAAGTGATCCCATAGGTCTTGGCGTGGAGAGTTCTTTTTTCCTTGATTTCTTTCACAGAAACGATTTCTCCATGGGAAGGCTTGATTTTGTTCATTCTCTTGACGAAATACCAAAATCTCGATTTAGCTTTGACCTCATCACTTGCGAAGATTCTCATCCTGTAAATGGTAGGGTTCTCGTCCTTTTCTGATGGGAGTCTTCTGCCTGCAATCACGTATTCTCTGATGTGCATTGCGAGTGTAGGGTCACTTTTCACCATTATTTATTATTCCAATTGGCTTACTTCCCCTTAAATTTGAGCAAAATTTCCATTTTTTGGGGCACTTTAGCCTCATTGGAACAAAATGATGTTTTAATAAGAAAAATTTATAGGTAAAAAATACTAATATTATTTGTAATTTAATGAAAAAAGTGCTAGTAGAATATTATTTAAACAACTTTCACAGTGGATAGATTAATTTTTGAATTAATTATTTGCAAAAATAAAACAAATAAAAATTATTGTTTTAATTTATATTTTTTAATATTAATTTTTTTTATCTATAAGATTTTAATATAAATTTGTTTAAAAATAGAACAGGATTTTTTGTTCCAATTTAAATGCGGGGAATTAGATAATTAGCTGAGTTCTAATCTTTTAAGGATTAGAGCTCTAATTTTGATTATTTAATTTTAAGTCTAGATTTTATCTTACTCCTATTACTTTAGTTATTGAGCAAGGGGTTCATTTAAGACTTATGCGCAATTTAAATGGCAGTTAGGGGTTGGACATGGCCCTACAACCAAGCTCAGTGAGAGAAGTCCTGGACTTTCTTGAGAGTCTCAGCTTGAAGAGAAGTGCTCTATACTGAGGCTGCTGTAGAAAGAGAGGTCTTAAGATGTTTGGGGACAGAAACAGATCGGCGATTAGACTTGTCTCACTTATTGTTAATCAGAGCTGTGTCCAACATGAGGCTACAAGGGAAATGGGCTTTATTCAATTTATACTTAAAAGACTTATCCTTAATATTGGGTATTCATTTATCTATCTTTTATTTTTAATTGCTTTCTCGTTTATTATTGAGAGTAACAGTAACATCAAAAATGCTGTCAAGACTTGTAAAACGCACAATAAGCATTTCAGCATTTAGAGGATATATCGCAAATCCAGAACTCGCAAAATATATAATTTCTCCTCCCTATGATGTCCTTGACAGCAATGAAGCTCGAATTATGGCTCAAAATAACAAATGTTCATTTCTGCGTGTCAATAAGCCAGAAATCGAGCTGAGTCCTGAAACTGATCCATACTCTGAAGCTGTTTACTTAAAAGGATATGAAAATTTACAAAAATTCATAAGAAGAGGATGACTTATCAGAGAGCCTGTAAGGCGACTGTATATTTATGAATTAACGATGAACTCAAGAACCCAAATCGGAATTGTATCAGAGTCCTCAATTGATGACTACTCTAACAATTTATTCTAATTTCCCATGGATGGCGTTATTATTTTGGCCTTGATTTTCCCACTGGAAAAATTTTTTGGTTTGACCAAACCATATGGTACTGGTCGAACCAAAAAAATTTTTCCAGTGGGAAAATCAAGGCCAAAAAACAGTGCCATCCACAGTAAATTGCAATAATTAAAAAGCATGAACTCACAAGAGCCAAAAAGGAACAAGACAGAACTAAATTGACTGAAACGCAGAAGGCTAATGTAGGACCTGTTTTTCTTACTTATAAAGCAAAAGCTGAAATCGATAATATTGTACAGCAGATTATACAAAAGAAACCGCATATTGATGTAACCACAAATGATGAGGTAAGGCACAGGCTTTGAAAGTGCAATACAGGAGAAAACAGAAAGATAATAGATGAGTTTAAGCTGATTGACAAGTGCTATATTGCTGATGGGCATCATAGAGCAGCTTCTGCTTATAATGTGGCAAGAAAATTCAAAGATCAAGCTATTAAAGAAGGAAAAGACATTACAGGTGATGAAGATTTCAATAGCTTTTCGGGTGATTTTTTGGATGGCAAAATTTTGCAAAAAAACCGCAATTTTTTTGGAAAAAAGGGCAAATTTTCCAATAAAAAAAATTGTTATTTTTTGCAAATTTTTTTTTATATTAAAAATTCGTCCAGCTTTTTGTCGATTCATTTCCCTCACAATCAGCTCAAAATTTATGATTATAATCGTGTTGTTAAAGATCTTGGAGGGAAATCAAGTAAAACCCTGATTTCTGAGCTTTCAAGTAGCTTTGAAGTGTCTGAAATCATTGACCCCAAGCCTCAGAGAAAGCACATGTTCTCGATGTTTCTTGAAGGGAAATGGTGGGGACTAAGGCTAAAGGCAGAAGTAAATGAGCAGAATCCAATAGAGAGGCTTGACTCTCAAATTCTGACAAATTTATGCTTGAAACCAATTTTAGGAATTGATGATCTTACGAAGAGCGACAGAATTGACTTTGTAGGAGGGATCAGAGGTTTGAAAGAGCTTGAGAAAAGGTGTCATGAAGATTGCCAAGTGGCATTTGCGCTTTATCCAGTTGATGTTGAAGAGGTGATGGCTGTGGCAGATGCAGGGTTAATTATGCCTCCAAAGTCGACCTGGTTTGAACCAAAACCAAGGTCAGGACTTGTTGTTAGAGTGTTTGACTCCAAATAGCATAATATAGTGACTTAATGCTATTAATGTAACTGGCTCTTTAAACGCTATATCTTTTATTCTTCATGCTGCTTGCAATATTATATATTATGGATAGAAAAGATCAGTTTAATCAGTTATAAATTGAGATATCATATATCAGGAATAGAAAAAATCAGTTTCATCAATTTCAAAATAAAAGAATTATATTATACTTATTAGACTATTAACTTCATCAATAAAATTAAATTAAGCTTATTTTATCTAGAGGATTTTGTGTTTACAATAATTTCAACTTCAAATAATAAAAATGTCTCGAGAGCCAATTGCCGTCTATTTGCTCAGCATTCCATTTAACTGCGCAGTTTTTCTCACCAAATCTTCTGTGAAGATCCTATCTGTTCTGCTGACAAATTTTATAGAAGTATACATAGTTCTTCTTCAAGCAATAAACTTCAGACGAAGCTTTATCGAATGGAGCATTAGTGGAATTCTCAAAACTGGACTCATTTTTGTGACAGTTTTTGCGTATTTATGACTGTGAATTCTAGCAATTTATCTATTATGACACCAAGAACTGGCTGCTTTATCCTTGGCCTTCACAGTTTTAGAAATTATAGTTACCATCTACTTAATACAAAAGAGCTTATCTCTAATCCCATCGCGCAGAAAAACAGAACTCAAGAATTTAATTGTTTCAGGCTTAAAAGACTTCACTTCATTTATCCTGACAATAGTGGCTGTTTTTTCAGTGCTTGGGATTTTCCATATGAATGGAGTGCCGAAGACTGCTGATGCATATTTTCAGTTCATCTTGAAGGTAATCAAAGAAGAAGTAATTGATCTTGCGAAATCTCCATTCCACATCATTCTATTAATCTTCCCTTGGAGATATTATTTATACATTAATGACAAGAGGACTTTGTCTTTTTTTGAGACAATCAGATTAGCTGTTTATCATTTTTTCCAAGGAGCCATTGATTTGCCTTTTATTGTTATGCTTGCAATTGAGCTTTGCTCACTTCTCTGAGCGAGTAAAATCATTGGAGATCTCTATTTCTTGAAAAAAACAATTTTATATAAAAATATTATATATTATCACAAAATTTCTAGGTAATTCTATTATATTTTAAACAGCTTAGCTCCAAATAAATTAAATTAATTTTTATTTTCCATTTTTTGAATGGGGATTATTTCGAATAAAATTTATATTTAAAAATAAATACCCTTTCAAAAAATTTGCTCACTCATAGAGAAGGAGTCAGTGATTCAATCAGGAAGAGCATATAAGCTCATTAGTCAGCAAAAGTTAAGTAGAGAAGCAATTTTCAAAGGAATGGTGAGGCTAGTTTTATTGATCGTTGCATTTTTGCTATCTATTGTGATTATCTGCACTATTGTCAGATCTATTGCATTTTTTGCCACTTTTGGCATAGATAAAAGAAAGCAGAAAAAGAAAGAAATTGATTACTTCTTTGAAATCTGCAGCCACGCATTTGACATTTTGCTTTTCCCACTTATTCTATTTGAGGCCCTGATTGTTATAATTCCTTTTTATAGACTAAGCCAGCTGGAATTCAATTTAAGTAGCTTCCTCAGCAAGAGCGAGAGCTACCGAAAGACTGCAGGAGACCTTTTTAAAGAAGTAAAAAATGAGCTAAAAGACCTTTTTTGTCTTTTCTTATTTATGCTAACTTTGCCTCTTTTATGAAGGTCATTGCCATTTATTTTCAAGAAAAAGCAGGAAAGCTGAAGAAAGGAGGTGCTAAGCTTAGCTAGAATCTGTTTTTTTGATTTATTTGGCTTTTTTCTATTCCTTATTATACTTGGAACGCTATACAGGATCAGATTGATATCTAAGAGGCGAAAATCTTATAAAGAAAAACACTTTTTATTTTTAATGAAGGCAGTATGTTGGGAAATTTACCAAGACATTCTTATTTCTCCATATATCCTTATTATGATTCTGACTCCTTGGAGACTTTTTTACACTTTTTCATTTATTTTTGGCATCAGTAACCTCAAGAAGCAAAGACAACATATAAAGGAGAACGGATTTCGGCCTATTGAAGACTATTTGACCTTGATATTTAGTATAATCCTCTTTCTCTCCGTTTGGCGAACAGCAGAAATTGCATCAATCATAATAACTCACATCAGACAAATTTGGCACGAAGAGCAAGTTACTTCTTCCCTATTCCGAAAAGTCTTCAGGAAGTTTGTGCAGCTATTAATTGACGTGATGATGTTTTTTATCATATGCCTTATCTTTCTGATGCTGATTGAAATCCCAAACCTTTTTAGGCGAATTAAGATGTTCTGCTTACTATACAAAGACAGAAGAGGAATCATCCTATTCAGCTACGTCAAGTCACTGCTACCTAAACCAAAAAATCAAGTCGCCAAGAAAAGTGTGGTCGATAAATTGAACAAAAACGTATTTTTCAATGTCTCATCATTTTTAGACATAGAAAGCTTGGGCAATGTTGCTCAGGCCAATAAGAAGTTCCATGATTTAACAAGCTTTGCACCAGTTTGGAAAAATCAATATGAAGCATACTGGAAGCCACACTTGCCAGAAAGCTCGGTTAAAGAGATTGAGTGGGAAGATAACTATAAGAGGCTTGCAGTGGAAGGATTTTTGAATTATAAAGAGCAGAATAGGATGGTGAACTTGTCTGAGCAAGAAAGAGATTACAGGATGGGAGCGAGGGCGATTATTTTAGAAGAATTCGTTATAGCGTCTGCACAGCTATAGTGTGCCTTGATTCATGCTTCTCTACAGCAGCTTGGAGCTCTGATGAGCTAACTAAAGGGAATCCTTGTAAAAAGGATGTGTTTTGCCCACTTGGAGTTGACTTGTGACCTTTAGGTAGCTCATCAAAGCTCCAAGCTGTGTAGAGAAGCATACGTCAAGGCACGCTATAATGGTGCAAACACTATATGAGTCTATTCAGATTCCCTCACTTATTGGTGCTACCACTAAAGCTAACTACCTATCTTCTTTTGAAGAAAGACTACAAAGCTTATTTTGCTAATCCAAGATACCCATTTCTCCAGTACAAGCTTTATATGGGCTATAACTCTTCCGCTGATTATGTCTCATCAAGGATCATCGCAAATTTCGAACCAAATGTGCAGAATTCAACGAGTTTCCACAAGATTCAGTTGAATTTTCCATATGGAGCTTCCATGCTACTGCTAATTATTGTAGAGCATTTTGCATTTATAGTGTGCACTATTGATTTTTGGATCTTAAAAGCTTTATCATTTGGGTCAGCAATTCCTCTGCAAGGCTTAGTGATGGCAACAAATCCTCCAAAATACAAGTTCATAGCCTTTTTCTTGCAGTTGATCATGACTATTATTATTGTTCCTACAAAGATATTCATAGTCTTTTCCCCCTATTTGCTTGCCTGGCATTTCAGGCCTGATTTTTACGAGCTATGGTATCCTTGTTATAATCTATCTTTTGCTTTTATTGTTGCAGTAATGTGAACCAATATCGCTACAGTGGCTGTCTACATGCCTCATTTCCCTTATTTCAGGCCTCATCTGACCTTCAAATATCTCTTCTATTTTTTCATCAAGATCACATCAAAAATCTGCAAAGTGCTAGAAATTTTTTATCGTATAATCAAACCAAGTGGGAAAATCTTCGGAGCTTATAAGAAAATTCTAATAATCAGTGGTAGCTTTTTAAAGAACTGGGGACTTCTCGGAGATTTGATTTATTCTCCACTTGTGTTCATATGAATTTTTTGGCCTCTCACAATTCCCTACTTTTTCAATAACTGGAACTATTTAATCCCAGCTATGCCAGCAACAGTTTTTCTGCTCATAAAGGGATACTCCACTGCTAAGAATACCTGGACTGGCAGTGACAAAAAGAATAATTAGATTTAAATTAATTACTTAAATATGTTCTGGCTTTTCATTACTGGAGCACTTGGAGCTTCAATTCTAGGAGTCTCTCCAAAAAGTAATTGCGATTTAGTGCAATCTTTATATCAAGCAGAAGTCTTTAGCTGCCTGGATGGCTCTTTAGACGTCCCAGCAACCTTTATTAATGACAATTTCTGCGACTGCACTGATGGATCTGATGAGCCTGGCACCTCTGCTTGCAAGAATGGGCAGTTCTACTGTGCTGAGGACGGATACAGCCCTTTTACAATCCCTTCTTCAATGGTCGGCGACTCAATTTGTGGTATGACTTATCTAGGATTGCTGTGATGGATCTGACGAAGAACCAGGAAAATGCCCTCACAACTGCAAGGATAAAAAGATGAAGTCTCAGGAAAATTTAAGGCAAAAATATACAGAGTGGCAACAAGGACTTGTAGCAAAATTAGCTGTAATTGCTCAGGCATCAGTAAATTTGCAGACAAAGGAGTATGAAATTAAGAAACATAAAGAGCTGAGAGAAGCTGGAGAAAAACAGAAAAAGGCTGCGTGGACTGTCGTTAAGTACTTGAATGAGCACCAAGGATGCAGTGAAGGGTCAGAAGAAAAATTTGAGTCAATCGGAAACACAATGGATGAGATGGTTGTGTCAGCTACTAACAAAATCAAAGATCTGGAGGACGAGCTGACTTATGATGTTGGAAAAGAAAAAGAGTTCTGGAACTTAATTGGGCTTTGCACTGATTATAAGGAAGCTAAATACACGTATACAGTCTGCTTTTATAAGGATGCTGTGCAAAAAGAAGGCTCAAGCCAGTTTCTCATTGGCAGGTGGAATGGGTTTGCTGAGGATTATCAGAAGATTTCGTTCACTGGAGGAGACAGATGTTACTCTGGGCCAGAGAGATCGCTGACGTTAACATTGGAGTGTGGTCCTACAGTCAGACTTTATGGGCTTGAGGAGCCTGAAAGGTGCGTTTACACAGCGAAGTTGGTTGTGCCTGGAGCTTGCAAGCTGGACCAATATTAAACTAAACTCTTCAGTCAATAAAATAGAGGCTGAGTAGATATAATTTATGATGCAGCCTAGGTGATTGCTGCTTAAAACTAAGCCTAATGCTTGAATCTAAATCGCAGATCTATTTGTGTCCTCAAGCCTTCAATAATTTTTGGTGCTAAGACAGTAAATTTTAATACTAACTTTAAGGCAGCAAAGGAATCTTAAAAGTTATATAGAGAATGCCAAATTGATTAGGCTTTAACATGAATGCATAAAGTATCAGAAGGACCCACTTGTCTCAGCATGATATAAGATAAGTGATTCATCATATAAAAGCCATAAATATATTTATTATAATGGCCATCTGAAAATATCGAAAGCAAAAGGAAATGCATATTGATAATTATTTTATTATTCTATCGGACAAACTTTGCTTGTATTGATTAATGATGAGGTCCTGACTAAATGATCATCGCTTCTTTTAGAAAGCAAATCTCTCTCTGATAGCTCATGACTATTCTCCAGGCTTTTTTCTAAAAAAATGGCTAAAGTGAAGAATCGGCTTGGAAATTCAGGGTCAAAGATACACTAATATTACGCAAGTATAGTTCAAATAAAAGATTTGGCAAAAATTGGAAAAAAAATGAAAATTGTACATATAAAAGGACCAACTACTAACTAATAAATTCAGCTTCAGCATCAACTACAGCAAAAACTGCAGCATCAGCTTCAGCTTCAGCTTCGACTTCTTCATCAACTTCCACATCAACTTCAGCATCAACTTCCGCATCAACTTCAGCATCAACTTCAGCATCAATTTCAGAATCAACTACATCAACTACTACAAATATAATAACATCAACAAAACAAAAACACAACACAGAGCTCTTCAATGTTGCAAAAGCTGAGTTTGTTTTTCCCAGTGAATCACCAATTTGCATTCCTCCAAGATTGGCCATCAGGAAATCACCCATCTTCAACTCTCCAAGCTCCACAAATAAAAAATACTTTCTTTTGATATTTGAGGCATCTTCATGTGGAGATCTTCTCTGTTGTTTTTAATATTTTCCAATTCCTGCATCCTTTGCCTTTTGTGTGCTATTTTATTGCACACTCCTTCATAAAATCCCATTAAAAACCCTCCAGCTTGAATAAGCCCAGAGATTGCTCCTAAAAGACTGCTAATCAAAGCAAAAAAGCTTTGCTTATAATTTCTTGACGTCACTAACCCTGAGTCACTCAAATTCAAAAGAATTTTTGCTCTCAGCGAGGTTTCAACGTGAATCCTGAATATGACTTACTCTGCCACCTTATGTGTAACTCCTTCTACAGGGCTAACTGGCATTGAGACATGATATCCTGTTTCTCCATCTTTTCAGTTAGAAGAATCTGTAAGAAAAACAGAAGGGATCATTTGGAAAGTAAATTGAGATGGAGTATGGCTTCTAAAGACCTGAGAAATATCTGACGGGTATAATAGCTTATAGACTTCACTTGATTCATTAGGAATTGAAGAAGTAGAGGAAACACTTACAGAAATAGCACTTGAATAACTGTTTAATTCTTCTAGAATTATATAAGCTGAGGCACCAGTGTCTAAAATACAATCATTACAAGTGAATGATATTTTGCAATCTGCACCTTGTGTCTCACAGACAGGGCCATGAAATTTTCCTTTCATGTTTTCTATTTGATAGGAAAGCTCGTTTACACAAGAATTATTACTTGTGCAAAAACCTCCATAATATAAAAATGTAGTTACTATTTTAATGTCTCCAGAAAAAGTGCTATATGTATTTACAAGGGACACAAGTGGAGCGAGTGCTTTGGATTCAGTCATGTTATCATAAGAGTAGCTTAAGATACTTATAATTGCAAATAAGATTGATAGCAGAATGAAAGCAACACTGAAGAAGCCACCAGTCGAAGTTTGTTTCTTATAGATTGGCTGATAAAGCTCAACATCATGCTTGTCATCATAAAGATCAAGTTTATGAAGATGCTTTCTGACTGATCTAAAAGAGACTGCCACAATGCAAATAATTCCTATAAAAACTCCAAATGCAATTTCAAGCTCAAGAGTTATTTTGTCTGAAAATTCATATTTGGGCTTATAAAGACTAGGCTGTGAGCTACTATAAGATTCTGAATGAGCTCTTATTCGAGGTTCAACCGTTCCTACAGGGCAAAACATCCCAGCTGGACATACCTTGCAGATGCTTGATCCTTGTTCTGAAGAAAAAGTCCCAAATAAGCAGGGATAACACTCTTCAGTTGCAGAGCAGCCTTTAGAGACACCGAAAGTCCCAACTGGGCATGGAACACAAGCTGCAGAGTTGAGAAGAGAAGAATAAGTTCCTTCAGGACAAGGTATACAATCATTTAAATATGTGCCCGTGCTACATGGTATAGTAAAGGGATCTGATGCATTGAATATAATTTCATAAAAAGAATTTCGTGCTTTATAAGATTGGACTTCTCCAAATATGGAGTCTCCTCCCCCATATAAAAAAAGCCGATCTCTAAAATGAGCAATTTCAGCTGAAAAAATCGGGGAAGGCAGGTGTCCAAGCTCAGTCGGACTTTGACTATTATCTAAATCTACAAGATAAATAGCATCATAAGCCCCTTCCATTCACTGTTCTCCTCCTACAAGGATCATATAGTTTTCTACATTTATAACTGCTGCCCTTGATAACGAAAAATTCCCAAACCCTTCATCTAGAACCACTTCTCAGGCACTTGACTGACAATTGAATCTCTGGATAGCTCCTATTGGATATGATGCCTCCCCTTCTCCTGAGGCAATATAAAAATACACAACATTATCTATTTTCCTAATAAAGCATTTATTGTACATCTGAGGCTGCAAATTGTCCTTACTCCCATCATCAAGAAGTGTAAATTGATATGTGTTGATATCAAATATCCATAACTCACTCGTCAGTCCAGATATTGTTAGGCCTCCAAATATGAAAAACTGTACCTCTGAAGCAGCGCCACAAGCTCCAGCTCTAGGACTTGGATAGTAGTTATCAATCGGCACAACCTGCTTTCATACATTTGCATAGATTAAATACTCATAAAAATCATTTAAATATCCAGTGCTGTCTATGCCTCCGAATACCAAGATTGTATCCAACATTAAGCTTGAAGCGTGACTGTGTCTTGGAGATGGAATTGATCCTGAAGGATTGATTTGGGTTCACTTATAGCTTGATAAATCGAATTTTCAAAAATCGTTCAAGCTAATTAAAAGTTACTAAGTTTGGTCTGAGTTTATACCACCAAATAGTCATAGATGATCTTGCTCTACACAAAATGTGTGCATCATTCTGGCACCTGGGCCAATTGTGTTTGGAGATTCAGTTACCCACGCAACTGGTTCGATAGAAATATCAAATGAAATCATCATATTAACTGACTTTGTCAGCTGGGTTCCAGAGAATTCGTAGACTGTGGAGTTTATTAGTACATAGCCGCCTCCACAAGGGACTTTTTGTGAGTTCTCAAATGGAACTTTTATTCATTTCTCTGGCAGGTTGAGATTTACCTTTCAAATATCATTATAATACTCTCCTTTGCTCCAGTCATAGCCAAGTATAACGTATAAGAAATTGTTGAGTATAGCCCGGACATCTTTATGGCTTGCCTTCCGACCTTTCTTGATTGAAAGATGGGAGCTTGATATGCATCCCAATCGCAGAACCCTGCATATATGATTCTGCCACTTAGGAGTCGGTGAAACCAACATCAGTTGATTTCACCAAATCCTTTCTTTCCCGTCAAGAAAGATCGGAAAGCCAAACCATAAAGGTTTCAGACTATATATAGATTGTGTGAACAGCTCTTCCTTCAGGCTTTTCTCCTTTAATAGAAATCTCGAACCAATAAAAAGAGCTTAAATCATACCTAAACAGCCTTGTGTCATGGAATGGCTTACCATCACGATTTAAACCTCCTCACATATAAATCGAGTTATTATAATAAGTAATACTTGACCATTCTTGCGCTAAAGGAGGGTTTCCATTGTTGGCCAGCTTCGTCCAAATCATAGAAGTTCCATTTAAGCTGAATGCTAATTACATGTATAATGTATTATCTATACCTGATATATCTAGTCCTCCAAATATAGCATAATAAGAAATTCCATCTATGATAAAGGTGGTATATGCAGAATTTGCCCTGACGCCTGGAGTTTCTCCTTGAGGTTCAAGCTCTTTTCAAGCCATTAACCTCAAATTGAAGCATCAAAAATCTCCAGCTATGCCAGCAGCTGTTTTTCCTCCATATAATAGTATTCGCTGATTTTTAGAGTCAAAAAATAATGCAGTTGACTGCCGAGGATCTGGGACAGTAGATGTATATGGAACTATTGATTTTCAAGTTTTTTGGGTCAAATC
Source organism: Blepharisma stoltei (assembly GCA_914767885.1). Taxonomy (NCBI): domain Eukaryota; phylum Ciliophora; class Heterotrichea; order Heterotrichida; family Blepharismidae; genus Blepharisma; species Blepharisma stoltei. Next base: position 293,689 of record CAJZBQ010000037.1, read on the forward strand.
AAATGATGCGAGGTCATTTGTGTAAGGTTTAATTATAGAATTTCCGCCAAATGTAAAGAGTTGATTGTGGTCTGGGTCATAAACTAGACTGCTTGAGAATTTTGTATCAGGCGGGAAACCGGTAGGAGGAATCAAGTTAATTTTCAGCGAGACTGCTTCTAGTATTATCAAAATTAAGACATTCTTTTTAATTGTGTTCATTTATATAACTCATTGATTTCAATATATATAAATGAGAGATTTTGAAAATTCCCATAATTAATGAAATATAATCGAAAAATTTAACGAATAAAATATAGCTCTTTTGGCAAGTTCTATGGGATTTTAAGAAAATTCAAATCTTTAAGGGTTTTTGTTGAAATGGATATAGCTAATAAATCATCAAAAATGCTAAAATTTTATACTATCAATATAGATTTTAAAATAAGATTTTTAAATAGGCTTTTCTCAAAAATGCTGATTATTTTATACGAAATTAATAGAAAATTTGGTATCAAAGAAAGTTAGCTTAAAGGATTCCTTTCTTGCTGCGTTCTAAGAGTTCATCTAGTACAGGCTCATAATTTCTCCTAGGCAATGCCGCTAGGAAGTCTTTAAATTCTGTAATTGCCTCTAACTAAGTAACAATTACCAATTCTTTAGAAGGCTGAGGTTGGTAATGTTTGCCATGCTCAGCATGTGCTTGCGCATCATCTAATTTAAACTTACACAGAACTTCTCCTCCATAAGCTCTTAAAGGCGCTTTGGCTAGTACTCCAATTGCTCTTGGTATACGCAGCATAATTTATTATGATAATAATGGCAAATATTAAATCATTTAGCTTTTAAAGATACCACTTACTCACCCCTTTAATTTGGAACAAAAACATCGGTAAAATTGCAATTTTTGGCTATACTTTAACCCCTTTAAATTGGAACAAAATTTGTTTTTCAATGAAAAATTTTATCAATAAAAATATTAATTTTTATAAAATTAGTTTTGACCTGATTTAATAGGCAAAGTGCAAGTAGAATGTCAATTAAACTTCACACTATATAATTTATTTTTTATTTTATTCTTTATAAAAATAAATTAAAATTCAAAGTAATGCGCTCAATTTTTTATTTTTTAAAAAAAAATTAAAGATGGAAAAATACTAATTTTAGCAAAAATTACTTTTGAAATAATTAATAGACAAAGTGCAAGTAGAATGCTATTTAAACAGTTTTCACACTGAATCGATTAACTTTTTTAATTATTGTGCTCAATTGTTTTTTCAATTTAAAGATGGGGAGTTAGAAAACCACTTGAAACATAAATTGTAACAGGGATCTCTGGCCCAATGTATTCTTCTTCAACAACGGAGAAAAATCTGAAGGCGATTTCATATTTCCCACTTTGTCCCGTAATTTTTCCTTCATAGTCTAACTGACGAATATCACAAAGCTCCATATCTACATCAGCTTCTTTTTGGTTGAATTTAAACGGCGGTAACCCTTTGGTGATTATCATCAGCATTTTTTTAATTTTTTGCGTGCTAAGGTTCTGTATCACAAAGGTAATTTTAAAATTGTCACCTTGCTTGTATCTTCCTGACGGCTTATTTAAAAATGTTTCTACACGGATATCGAATGGAATAATTGGTTCAACATTGGCATGATTGTGCCCTTTTTCTTTGACGCAGCCATGACAATGATTACAATTGCATTCATTACAGTGATACATGACTCCTTTGATAGGACTTTGCAAGCACCCTACGCAGTTTTTTCCTTCATGTGACTTGTTGGTGGTAAAAATGAAGAATTCAGAATGACAATGAGGTGTTGAGTTTCTGCATTTTTGGCATAAATCGTAGTCAGCACATTCCTTGCATTTGTATCTGACACCTATAATAGGAAAAGCGCCGCAGCCATCACAAGCAACGGTTTCATGGTCGAAGTCTTTGAATAGCAGGAGTTCTGGCTTATCTTCTTGCTTTGCTTGTAAACTTTGAGTGGACTCAAGCAGGAATTGGATTCTTTTGTTTTGTTGGTAAATCACTTTTTTAAGAGAAATAACAGCAGTTCTTAAAGAGTGGAGACAAGAGTGGCCTTCTTGTGCTGGAAGATTGCACATAGGACAGACGTCATCACCTTTTAATGTTTCGGCAGCTTCCATATCTTTAATTAGATAACTTCAGAAATATTAATTTTATTTTTCTTAAAAATAAGTACTTCTTAATGTGTAAATATTCCTAATCCAAATTAAATTAAAGCTTATTTTCAATAGTAAACTTTTTCTTATCAAAATATTTGAGCTAGATCAAAAGAGTTTTGCATTGAAAAAGTGAAAACATAGATCATTTAAGCAACAGTTTATAAAAATTTATATATGGAAACAATTTCATTTCTCAAACTTAGCACTGAAAATCCTCCAGAGCCCAGGTTTTGCTGCGCAGGAGTCTATGTCCGAGAATATAACAGTATTTTCATACATGGAGGGACAGGTATCAACTCTGACTTAAAAGACTTTTACTCTTTCGACCTTGAAACTTCAAAATGGTATAAGCGAGGAGCCACTCCAGAATGCTTAACAGGGCATGCAGCAGTCGAAATTGACAGCAGGATCCTCATGTTCGGAGGTTGGAATGAACAAGAATACACCAATTCCTGCATCCTTTATGACCCTGAAGACTCCTCACTAAGAAAAGGAAATGACCAAAACATGATAGACGAGTGAAACTTGCCAGCCCAAAGACGAGACCACTCCTTCACCAAAGCCAAAGACTGCATTTATTTACTGGGCGGCTGGGATTCCTTTAAGTGGAATAACACAAATACAAACCCTAAAAACAATATTAACCAAATCACTTATACACAGCTGTGGAAACTCACTGATCTTTGGAAGTGGCAGGTTTGTGAAGTGTTTGGGGAGCCTCCTATGTCTAGAAGAGGCCACTCAATGACGTATTTTGAAGAGCAGGACTATTTGGCAGTTTTTGGAGGAATTTATGGGTTTTCTAGGCTTTTGGATGACTTGTATATTTTTAATATCCCACAAATGATGTGGGTCAAAATCAACGCAAATAATTCGCCGAGTAAAAGAGCATGGCACTCAGCAGCCTGTTTAGACAACAAAATGTATATTTTTGGAGGAGTCACTGAAAACAATGGAATTTCAAATGAGCTGTTTTCTTATTCGATTCTTGAAAACATGTGGGAAAAATATGAAATCAACAGTCTGCCAAGTCCTCGATGTGGACATATTTCTTTGGCTATTGATGGGTTCATCATGATTTTCGGAGGAAAAACGACTCATGATGTCCCGCTTAATGAAGTCTATGTTTTGAATTTCAATAGAAATTATGAAGAATATATCACAAGAGTCTCAAACGCCCAAATCAAGCAGGAGCTCCATGATCTTAAAATAGTGCCCCCACCTATTCCAATAGGTCTTACAGTGTCAAGATATTACAAGCCAAAAATAAGCTTTAATCCCAATAACTTTTAATCTAAGAACCCTTACTTATCGATTAAATCTCTGCAGCCTTCCCACTCGAGAGGCGCTTCGAAGTTGCTTTCTTTCATAAAAGAAAGCAAGGTCACTGTTGGGCCATCTCCAGGCTTCACAAGTAGAGCTGCCTCAAAAAATCCTTTTGCGTCTAGCCAATCGCCTTTTAAATAGGCCTCCAGTCCTTTTCTATGCTTATCATAGAATTCTTCGGTAAAGGGTTCTTTTAATGCAGCGACTTCTCTGGAATCCTCAAAAAGTTCCCAAGACTCAAGCTGGCCTCTATCAAGCTTGCTTTTAAGGGCTTTTCTTAGCCTGGTGGTTTGTTCTTTGTTCTTGTCGAGGCCTTCTCCTGGGAAAATATTTGATGGATCCACGTCACTTGTATAGAGTCTTAATGGGCTAGCATGGCCTTTGATCATAACAGTATCAAGATGCCTGCAATATCCTTGCACAGTAGGACTTAAAATGTCATAAAAGGCTCCGCTCAGCAGTAAAGGGACACCATAAAGTTTGGTAGTTTCTTCTAGCCGTCCTGACATGTTTACATGAGGTGAAAGGTAGCTAGCGTCAATTTTAAACTCAGAGCCAATAGCTCCTTCTATAGACCAGCCTACATGCAATCCAAATCCCATTTTGACAGCATAATTTGGCATTCTTTTGATAAGTCTGCCATGATTTCTATATTTAAGCATTTTTGGGTCTTTATTGATTTTTGCAATGACTTTTAAAAAGCTTACTCCCCCCCCCCTCCGTGAGTGAACAAAACCATTAGAAAAATCCATATTTTTTGCCCAAAAACCCACCCTCCGTGAGTGAACAAAATTTTTTTAATAGAAAAAATTTTTTATGAAAAAATTTTTTATATATAAGTGATAATTAGTATAATGAAATCTCGAGCTAATTCTGTTTTAATTTTAAACAAATTGCGTTTTAAAACATAAATTTTATAAATTAAATTAATGATTGCTTTCCAATTTTTGCAAATTAGGATTTTTTTAAAATTTCGAAAAAAACATTTTTCCTATAAATTTTATATATAAATTGTTTTAAAAAAAAAAATTAACCCCCCTCAGCGAGTGAACAAAATTTTTTTGTTCACTCACGGAGGGGGAGGAGTTAGCAAAGCTAAATCTCCCAAAAATCCAGCCTTTCTTGAGTTATGGTTCAAAACCAATGGATCGTCTAATTCAAGGACATCATCTTCTCCAAACTTCCAGACAATCAGAAAAGCATCACCAATATTCTTATTAGCAGCCCCCATCAATTGATGAGTGACTGTATGCACTATATATGCAATTTCATTAACAAATACCATCACACTCTCTTGCAGCTCTTCAGTCGTATCAGTAAAATTCCTTATATCACAAAACCCATAAATCGCTGCAATCTTATTGCCTTGCAGCACAGGGTCGACATCTCCACTTTTCTCCATATTGGTAGCGATTATTTTTGACCCTGCTTCTCCAAAGCCTAAGGCTAGAAGTGCTCCAATTTTTACGATGGTGTTTTCCAGCACAGTAGTTTCATACTCAGCTTTTTCAGCTTTGCGGCTAAAACAAAGAAATTTCTTTTTCTGATTCTCAATGCTGGACGCTGATCTGCTTTCTGAGCTTAATATACAAGCATTAAGAGGATTTCTCGCAATTTTTCTGATTTTTCTTATCATGCTTTCAATAGGAAAAACCACTAGATCTTCAGCATCCCTAGTGAAGGTTAAAGCTCCGAAGGTCAAAAGAATGCATACGAAGATTGTTTTGCAAATATTTAACTCAGAATCCAAATGAGTATCAGATCTCAGATCAATAATCGCTTGTGAGTGAACTTCATTCACAATGTATTTTTCTGTGTCTCTGAGATCATCTGGATTTGTGCTTGTTTTTCAAATATAGATGTCATTTCCATATGTATAAGTTAAATATATCAGTGGCCGCCTGTCGTCTTCATGATAGTTTATATACTCATCCCTCACATTGATAAACCCATCCTGGCCTAAGAAATGCTCAATAGTTTCTAGACCAAAAGTTCAGCTTCTTTCTGGCGTCACATAAAAATCCAAATTGAAAAGGGGGATGAACGAAATCAGGATAAAAACAAGCACAATTACTCTTTTCATTGTCAAATCTGAAAGCTTTTTGCCCACACGGCTTTCCTGGGGAATCATATCAATTTCTGTGTGGACTTGCCCTTCGTCATCTTCTTCAATCATTGCAATTCTGGCGTTTTTGTACAATTTCACAATCCTAATCAGTCTGATAAGCCTTACGATCCTTACGATGCGTGAAGCTTGGTTGCCTTGGCTGGCTGTTTTTGAATACTTCACTTTGGTTTGCCCATCTTCTGAGTCTTAATTTATTTTAGATTACTGTAGTGTATCTCCCGGCCAGTCATGTCGACTTTTCACGTCCCTTGCTTCGCTCCACCTCTTGTTTGCCAGTCGATTCCACAGCCTAAAGGCATGTGCTGCACCCTCCGTTCGAGGACTTGCACTAGTAACCTTCAGGTAAAGAATTTGGGTAACCGTGTCATACGTCAACGGGTTGCCCTTTCTGAAAATTCAAAAAGTGAATTTTCTGGTCAGGCCTGAATGAAACTTGTAGCCCATGGTATCGAGTTGGGAAATTGTCCAATAGCCAAAGAACGCCATCTAGCCTTGCTGGGCTATCTCTTTCCAACTTCCAAGTTCCATCTTCCTCGAGGTAAAACTTTGCCTGGATGTGAGTCTGCAGTCAGTCACCCCGACAATCCGCTCTACCAGGCCAAGTAAAACTAGTCTAAGCACTCTTACCTCACGCTGCTCTCCCTTCCGCAAAATCCATGCCATTTTAAGCATCCACTTCTGAGTCAGAATTTATTCCTATCAATGGATATCAAATCCACCCTATATCAGGAATAATCGAAAGGGTTGACAATAAATCAAGCCAAAAGTAGAAAGAGCACCTATAGTCTTTTCGGGCAATAAATGAAGCCACTAAGTCAAATGAGAACAAGCACAGAATCGCTGTGCTTATTCCAAAGAAATAGTTGTCAGCTTCCTTGGTGCAGGCGGAGATGCGAATATCATCAGAAAATAGGACTCAAATTGTAAGGACAGATACGATAAAAACATAAGCGTGAGAATCAAGGATCCAGCTCAAGAGTTTTACAAATGAATTAGAACTTGTAGAACTTTCCTGAGTAGCGTCAAAAATTGAGCGACTGCTTAAGGGAATTGATTCGTAGCCTTCCCCAATTTTTAAAGCACTTTCGACGTCTTGTGAAGCAGCTGGCTGGAATTCGCTTGATTGATAAGCTTGATTCGAGGACAGGTGCATTATTTAGTGGCAATTTAAATTATTACATATCTGTGGTATGGAAGCTACTAAGTTTTTTTAAAAGAATCTATTTAATAAACACTAAACTCAATGCCTAGAAGCTTATTGCTATTTTTTAGACTTTAATTGGGAGGGTTTTTTAAGGAAAATTCATTAAAATAAAAAAATAAAAATTTATATTATAAAAAGCTGTTGATATTTTTATATTTTTGGTTGAATGACTGGATATTTTGTTATTGTACTCAAGTGACAATAACAGAATCAACAGAATATTTCTGAGGCATTGATTGCTAATAAATGATAAATTAAAGATTAAGCCAATTTTTTATTATTTATTATGCGATTAATTATTCTGAGTATAAACTACTAGGTGAATTCTGCACACTATCACTCTTCGACTTATACATCATGCTTTTATATAGTGTGAGCACACTTTTAGTGTGCTGCTCTAACGCTTATACCTCCTTAATAATTTTGAGGGTTGACTTGTCATTAATGTTGGCGAGCCAACTCCAAGTTGACAAATACAGGCATAGAGTCTGGCTTTGTAACTTATGTTTTATTCGTCACCTTCAAGCGAGGATTCAATCTCCCAGTTGCTAAAAAGGAAAGGGTCGTTAGGGCACGCTTTAGCGTGCCCATGCTCTATGTCTCAGAAGTCGGAAAAACAAAACTGTCTTGAACCAGCTGCGGGCAAATCTTGAAAAGATTCGGGAACGCTGACTCAAGTTTCGACCTTAGATTTGTAGATAAACTATCATTTGATTTAAAGAGCTGCTGGATTTCTTCCTGCTCGCTTAGCATTTCATTAGTATTTAAATTTGCCATATCACAAGACCTTGACAGAGCTTCTAAAAATTCCACAAAGGACATCTCAACGTGCCGTTTCTTATAAAGTTCGTCCACTTGTGTCATCATAGCTTGAGTGAAGCATAAATCAATTTCTCTGGTCGCAAAAGTATCATTAATCAGCCCAGCTTCACTACACAGCAGCCTAAACTCTTCCAAACTCATAAAAGGCTTATACCCTGGCAAAGTCTTTTTGCCGCTGTATTTTTTAAATAATGCGTTGAGTATAGGTTTATGGGCTTTAAGGACTAAATCGACTTCTTCACAAATGTATTTCTCAAACCTTCATTTATTTGTGTCATTAGTAATCATCACCGGCATAAGATGTTCATCAAGAAGCTTTTGTATGGACTCTGACACGGTTGTGCAGATTTTGTTCCTGACGTATCTATCATTGGCAACCCTGACTAGGATTTCCATGAACTCGTACCTTACTAATGCACTGCCTGGGTTATAAACCTGCCCTTTTTCTTTAGGGACTATACAAGAATTCCAGTTGACCCCTAAGTCACTAACTGCATAGTTTGAATCAAGAATTAAGCATTGGTTTAAAAAATCAGTCAAAACATTTGAGCCAATAGAAAACATCTCAGAGCCGCTGAAGGCTGATAAATATTTATAGGTCTCTCTGATGTATTTATAATGAGACCTCAAAATTTCTTTAACTTTGTCTTGATCGCCTTGGTTTTTAATAAAATTAGGCAGGCGAGAATATCGCCAGTCGAACTCAAAACAGTCGTTAAGAAGGTTTTCATCGTCAAATTTGTAGTCTTTGAATAGAGAAATTGGGATGCTCCATGGGATCCTTTCAAGCTCCTGCTCTGGAGGGACATACACAAGTCCTGGAATTCTGGGTTTTACATCGAAATTATGGTCTTTATTGCAGATAGGGCCTTTTGCAGGGAACACATTGATGCTGTGCATTTTTACAGTTTCAGTGAACCCAGACCAAAACTGGACTTGTCGCTGAATTGGTGTTTCCAGCTGAATGATTTTATGCTCCAAAGATTTCATAGGGCTTCCATTATGGCTGTAAAAGAATTTTACAAGCCCAGGTGGAACTGCTCGGGTAAGTTTATATGAACCATCATGCTGTCTGGCCATAAGATCAGCTCCATAATTATCACACTCTAAATGCAAAAAAATAGGATCTGAGTCAGCTTTTCCAGAAACGTTTGGCTTCCAGGTAAACTCAACTTCTACCCAATCTTCACAAACCCAGCAGTTTATCGATTCCTTATATGAGTTACAGAAATAAAATGGAAGATCGACTCCGATACACACTCTGTGTGGAGCAGTAGGACTCCGTCCCGATATAGCTAAAAATAGTACCTCTGTCACTTTTAAAGTAGACCCTGGGTTTGGGATTCCTGGCAAAGAGAGAAGTATCCCCGAAGGTTTTCCTTATCCCGCTAGATGGACTAGGCAGGTTTTGTCTCCAACTTAATCTTTGCTTATCAGGAAACTAATGGTATCTGCAAGAGGTGGCTCTAACCCTAGGGGGCTAATCCTTAGGTTAGGTGTGTTTACACCAGATAATCAGGCTTGTAGCTTATCCGCTTATGGCCTTATAACACCTAACTTAACTCAACTTATATGAGTTGCATTTCGCTGGCTCAATAATCCTTCTAAAAAAATGACCCTGCTCAAGCCTTTCCCCTGCTACTTGTGGAGTAATAAACCCTTTGGAATTTAATGAGCAGTCATTTCCTGCCATATGAAGCCCAAGAATCACATGATTTTCATTAAGAAAATCTCCTATGATTTTGCACTCTTCAGTAGTAAAGTAGTTATAAGATAAGTCTAAATGGTATAAAGTCTGATGGGCTTTTAGAGCTTGTCCTATTAGAGTTGCTATTTCTAAGTTGTCGTTTCTTCCTATTGCGTTTCATGATAAGTCTAACACCTTTAGCACATCATTTCCTGCAAGCCCTTCAAAAAATAATTTTGCGCCGTCTCCTCTGATTTTATTCCAGTGCAAATCTAGCCTTTTTAGTGACTGGCTATGAAATAATAAATCATGCAAAGCTGCAGCTGACTTGTCTGTAAGGTTATTTTTTGCCAAGCTGAGTCGTGATAGTGTTTTATTATCTGCAAGAACTTGGCAGAGTTCAGAAACAGCCAAATCTGTAATTGAAGTGTTTTCTAAGTTTAAATGTCTTAGCGTTGAGTTAAAGCCTGTTAGCATTTCTATAATCTTTGATATGGACCGAGTCCCAATTTTATTGTCAGCTAGTGAAATTGATCTCAATTTATGTGCTGGGAGTTTTGAAAGGATACTAAAACTTCCCCTTTCTGTCAGCCTGTTAGACTTTAAATTGATTTTTTCCAGCCCTTTTACATGCTCTATTCCTTCTGAAAATGCTTCAGCATATAAATCGCCCATACTGTAACAGTGTATATCTAAATTGTTCTCAGGGCCATTTCTCCTTACCATTCCGAATGGCTTCGGCTGCAGCTGATTTTGTTCAACTCTTTGTAAGTATGCAACGTTAGGAGAATCTTCTAGTTTCTCGAATTTGTTCCTTTGCGTTACTTTGGGTAAATTTTTGAAAGAATCAAAATACTCAAGCCTTGCTGCAGGTCGGGAGGGGGTTAGCTGACAACAGGCAGTTAACCTAATAAAAATATCAGGATAGCTGCCAATTTCAAAAAATTCAACGGGCTAGCCTGTAAATTTTTTTAAAAATTGTCAGCTACCCTTCTTACTTTTTTTTGGTTGCAGCTCCCGCCTAAAAGTGTCTTATGAGCAACTCTATCCCTCTTTTTTTAGAGGATAAGCTGACGTAATTGTAATTTTTATTATATATTATTAAAAAAACCAAATCGGGTGTGAGCTGCAAACCATTAATTTTTGACTGACTATTGAAAAATTGTTATATTATTTTGGCATATAGCCCGCTGAATTTTTCATAGGGTTAACTACCTGTTGCCAGCTAATCCGCGTGACCCTGCAGGTCCGATTGGACCGGCGTAGGTTTGCATGCTTCCTGATTCACGCCTTTCTCGAGTTTTTAAGAAGATTTGTCGAGAAATTTCTCTGGTTTCGAGGTTTTCACGAATAGAAATAGGAGGAAAGGTGGATTGGAAATTTCGATTTGGAGCTTTGTTAGGGGATAACGCTGAACTTTTAGATGGACTTTCGAAAGGCTGAAAACTGGTGAAGCCTAATGAGGTTGAACGTGGAGAGATTTTAGGCAGCAGCCCAAGGGTTTGGTGGGATTTTGACTTTTCCATTTAATGATTATTGAAGGAGTGTTATTTTCATTGCTTTGGCAGTTTTTTCCCATTTTATTTTGAGAAATTAGTTCATATAAATAAGGGTAAACTAAACTAAACATAAGCAAAAATAGCACTTACGATGTTTAAAAATTTTACTATAAAATGAATCTGCTTATTTATAATAAATACTATATACCTTTTACTAATTAAAATTATTACAAATTGAATTATTATTAAGTTTTGCTACTCAATTCCAAAACCAAAGGCATGGTTATTGATAACAAACTTCAAAGACTTTTTAAGTGCTTTTTTAGAAGGATATAACGGAAGGTCTAGCCTATTGAAGCAAGTATGGGATCTTGGATAAATATTGGACTGGTTATAAGGAGTTGGCTCAATTGTAAACCTTGCCATATCTCCTCTCATTGTCCTCAATGAGCCAAAACCTTCAACTGGGAGTCGTGGAGATCCTGTTACAAACAGTAAAAGATTCATAAGCTGTTCATGGCTAAGATTTTCCAGGACCTCCCAAAATCATTGAATGACTTGGTGGTTTCTAGTATACTCTCCTCTATATTCTGTATATGCCTGCCAGTCATCTATATCAATAAATGGAAGTCCACACATGGCAAGCTCAAGCTCTTCAGAAGTAAAATGGCAAACCAGCGGTTTCGGTACTACAGAGTAAAATCCTTGCAGCAATAAATTTAAATGTTCTTTCATTATCCCATATGTCTCGAATTTTAACCTTTTTTTTATATATTCTTCTTTATTTTCTTCATTTATCATTATTTTATCACCACGTTTTTTTAACAAAATTTTGACCATTTTCCCATTCATATTTTTTTCTACCTCAAAATTCGAATAAATTTCATCCTCGAGGTTGTTATTTTGCATATATAGTAATGAATTATAAAGCTAAATAGAGGATACCTCAGAATCTAGGAAATTCAAATCTTTCAGCTCAATTTTATCACCTATGATGTGCTTATAGATAACCTGTGACAAGGGGCAATTTATGGGAATATTCTCAAATAGGGCTTTCCCCATAAGTTTTCCAGCAAATATGTAGCTTGATATATTGGCATCTGAAAAATGGTTTGGAAAAGTATAGCTAGTAATTGAGCTTGGGGCTTTAACAAACAGCCCTAAGTCTTCAGCAAATAAATCCTTCATCAATAGTGTTATTCATTCCCTAAAAATCCCGCCTGCATCCATTCCATTTTCTCCTTCAAAACTAATTTGAAATTCCTTATGCAAATCTTCAGCTGGGGAAAACAATACTTGAGCCATTGAGGACTGTATAAAATCCTCCCTATTTATAGTGAATTTCACACTTTCTGTCTGCCATGGGATTCGAATTTTATTAAATTCATTTTGGAGCCATTTTGCCTTGGTCTCATATGGCAGATCTTTTGAGATCTGGATATTGAGAACTTTATATTGCTGGCTTTCTCCTCGGGAGTGCCTCAAACAGGAAATCAAATGTTCGGCAAATAGCCGAATTTCAGTATTTCTTGGGAACTCCATCCTACATCTGGGACAGACTAAAGAGCTACTTTGAATATTCAAGGCCATAAGATGGTGTCCTGGCTGAGGTAGAAGGAGTTCTGGTTGAGGTTGTGGATCAGAACTGTGAGGTTCATGACTAGGAGCTTGAGACACTGGCACTGGGTTGTGAACTGATTGTGATGATTTGCTGGTACAGCAGCCCATTTGAATTATTTATTACTCAATAAAGACATAAGTGTAGAACTAATAAATCTGCTACTGATGATACAAAATATGGACTCCGCCAAAACCATGGAAAGTTTTATTATAAAAAATAATAATTTTTACTTATTAAATTTGAAAATTTAATACATTGTTTTTCTGTTGAGAAAATACAGTAATTTGTGTGGCTAATTCGTCTGGTCAGAATCAGTGCATTTCATCACCGACAAAATTAAATGAACAATCCGTTTTCGATAATTCTAAAATGGAAGCCAAAAGCAGGTTTAGTCTTCGACAAGATAGCTCCTCATTTGAAGATCTTGATGGTAAATTCTATTATTTGAACACTGCGCCATCATTGAAATCATCAGTAACGTCCCAATTTAAATCAAGCTTTCTTGATAGGAGAGAAGAATTATCATCAAAACCAAGCATTTCGAGCACCGGCCTTTCCAGTCCGAACTCACTTGAAAAAGTGCATGCGCTCCGAGATACTGAGGCAGATTCAAGTATAAGATTTGACACTTCTGAAGATTTCTGCATGCTACCTGTTTCTCCTCAACGCTATGTAGGAAATTTCCAAAAAAATTACTTGCTTCCCCGTGAGAGAACGAAACCATTGGAAAAAATCCCTATTTTTTGGGCAAAAACCTGCCCTCTGTGCCGAACAAAAATTTTTTATGAAAAAAAAAATTGCTATATAGGTAATAATTAATATAATGAAGAATCGAGCTAATTCTGTTTAATACTAAACAAATTGTGTTTTAAAACATAAATTTTACAAATTAAATTAATAATTGCTTTCCAATTTTTGCGAATTGAGAGATATTATTAAATTTTGAAAAAAAAAACTATTAAAATTTATATATAAATTTTTTAAAAAAAGAAAAAATAATCCCTTCTGTGTGAGCGAACAAAATTTTTTCGTTCGCTCATGGAGGGGAGAGTTAGAATGTGGCCAGTGGCCAGATACAACTCCAGACGAGCAGACAAATTTAAAGAAAAAATACCAGCAGCTTCAAAAAGAGTGTGGAAAATCTGAAGCTGCTAGAGCCAAGCTTGAAAGTGAGCTAGAGGCGTATAAAAGAGGGAAAATCCCATGTAATAATTGCAAAATATTAAAAGAGAAAAATAAAGCGACTAAAAGAGCGTTAGAAGAGGCAGTGCAACTCAGCAATCTTTTACTAAGCGAAGTTCACAGACTGGACTCTGAACTGAGACAGCCCGAATTCTCACCGAGAAGCAATAAAAAGGTTACATTTACAGGTTTCAAAATGTAAATACAGAGTAACACTAATTTTCTAACTTTACTATCTAAGCCTTATTTAATGGTGAAATGTGTGAAAATCCTACATATTTATGCAGACATTCTGGAAGTTCTATGGTCCCATCTTTCTTTTGGCCATGCTCAAGCAGCCCTAGTAGAACTCTTGGCACTGCACAAGCAGTTCCATTGACTGTATGCACGTGCTTTTTCTCCCCTGATTTATCTAACTCCCCCTCCAGATTATTTTTTTTTTAAAAAAATTATGAGTAAATTTTATAGTTAAATTTATTTTTTGAAATTTAAAAAAATTCAGGTTCGCAAAATTTGTAAAGTGAATATTTATTTAATTTGTTTTAAAATGCAAAATTGTTCAAAATTAGAGAGATTCCATTATACTAATAATCACTTATATATCAATTTTTTGGTTACTGAAGGTGGGTTTTTACCCAAAAAATAGTTTTTTCCAACGGCTTTGTTCGCTCACGGAGGGCGGAAGTAAGTAAAAAGAATTGAGCCTTAAAGCTTGATAATCTCGGCAGTTTGAAGTACTAGTGACTTCTCCCCAGTCTTCTCGTGAAGGCATCCAGATTTCTATATCATACTTCCTATATGCACTGGCGCCAAGATCAGTTGAGGGCATATCTAAAACTCTGAAAGGCAATTTCAAGCTATTTAGGAGCTCTATTTCAATGCTTACTCTCCCCTCCGTGAGTGAACAAAATCATTAGAAAAATCGCTATTTTTTGCCAAAAACCCACCCTCCGTGAGTGTGAACAAAATTTTTTTAATAGAAAAATTTTTTATGGAAAAAATTTTGATATATAAGTGATAATTAGTATAATGAAATTTAGAGCTAATTCTGTTTAATTGTAAACAAATGGCTTTTTAAAACATAAATTTTATAAATTAAATTAATATTTGCTTTCCAATTTTTGCGAATTAGGATTTTTTTTTAAATTTCGAAAAAAAAAATTTTCTATAAAATTTAGAAAAGGATCCCCCCCTCATTTGCCCAATTTTCTAGTCTTTTATCATTTGTCCATTTTTCTAGTTTTTTTTTTATAGGAAAAAAAATTTTTTTAGGACCTCATTTGTCCAATTTTCTAGTCAAAATTTTGATAGAAAAAAAAATTTCCAGGACCTCAACTATCTCATTTTCTAGTTTTTTTTAAAGTAAAAAAGTAAAATTTAGGACATTCGAAAAAATCCAAAAAAGACTAGAAAATGGGACAAATCATTTTTGACTAGATTTTGGGACAAACGAGGTCCTGAAATTTTTTTTTCTTACTCCCCCCCTTTAAATCGGAACAAAATATAGGTAAAATTTCCACTTTTTTGGTAAAATTAACCCCCCTTTAAATATATATAAATCATATTTTTTATGTAAAAAGTTTTGATATAATTTGAATGTTTCTTCTTAACTAAAATTAAAAATTTAGTTGTATCCTGCTCTTGTTTATAGAATAGAGTATAAAGAGCATTTTATTTAAATAAATTTATTATCCTTAATTGTAAATTTTTAAAAACATTTAATTATTTTTGTTTTTAAAAAATTTTCAAAAAAAATTTTATTTTTTTTGATAAAAATGATTAAATAGCTTTGATATAAATTCAATACGAATTCTTTACAAAAATTCAAAATTTACTTATCTCTTGCTTTATTTAAAGAATAGAGTATAAATAACATCTTATTTAAACACAAAATTAGCACTTTGATTAATAAATTTTCTAAAATTTTTTTTTTTTAATTTTTTTTATCAATAAAAATAACAATTTTTGTGTAAATAATTTTGATACCAATTAATAGTGGCGTATTAATTAATAATAAAATTTTAGTTATATCTTGCTTTGTTTTAAAGGATAAAGAGTAAATAGCATTTTATTAAACAAATTTATTAATCTAATTCGATAAATTTTTGAAATTTTATTTTTTTAAATTTTATATAAATTTTTTTTTTTTATAAAAACATTTTAAATGATTTTTTTTTTTAAAAAAATTTTCTTAAACCCCCCTTTAAAGTGGAACAAAATTTTTAGTTCCAATTTAAGGGGGGGGGAGTTAGAAAAAAAAGACTAGAAGATTGGACAAATGAGGGGGGGGAATCCTTATAATTTTTATATATTAAAAAAAAAATTAACCCCTCCGTGAGTGAACAAAATGTTTTTGTTCACTCACGGAGGGGGGGAGTTAGCATTTCTTCGTGGGTTTTATCAGACTCTTCAGGGGTTGTGAATGCAAACATTTCTACCTTAGAAAACTGATGAAGCCTATATAATCCTTTTGAAACCTGCCCTCGTCCAGCTTCCATTCTGAAACAATGGCTAAATCCTGCATATTTCATAGGAAGCTTATCAGCATTTATAACAGTCTCAGCAAACATCCCAGCGATTGAAATTTCAGCTGTTCCAATTAGGCATAATTTATTATCAGCTAAATTGTACATCTGGCCTGATGGGTCTCTTGGTTGGAATCCGCAGCCTGATGCGATTTCTTGTTTGCAGATATCAGGAGTTGTGATAGGAGTAAACCCTTTTTTGACTACGTTTTGCATTGCCCAGTTTATGAGTCCAAGCTCGATCAGTGCAGCTTCGTTTTTTAAATACACGAATTTTGAGTTAGTGATTTTGGCTGCTGAGTCAAAGTCAAATAAATTGTGGAGAGCGCCTAGTTCTAGATGGTCCTTTATTTTGAAGTCAAACTTGGGGATTTTGCCATGAAGAGCAAGCTGGTGAGGCTGGTCTCCAATTGGGACATCTGGGTGGGTTAAGTTTGGGATCTTTAGGGCTTCTTCCATTAATTCATTTTCAAGCTTTTCTAACTTCTTCAATTAATAAAAGAAATTCTATGTTTTTTGCAATAAAAGTTTAATTGATATTTGAAAAAAAAAATTAAAATAGCTAAAATTATTTTATTTAAAGTCATGCATTCATATAAGGAGTAAATTGGCTTCTTGGGTTGCGACTTCTTGCTTATGAACCCTTGCAAGCTTTTTGTGTTCTGCTTTTTCATCTTCTGATAAAGGTTTCCTGTGTTAAATTTACTTTTCTGAGTGCAAATTTCGCTTTTTTCTAATTCCCTCCCCATTAAATTAGAACAAAACATAGGCTAAATTTAGGTTTTGGATACTTTGACCTCTTTTAAATTGGAGCAGTTTGTTCTAATAGGAAAATTTCATTGGTTAAAATACGAAATTGTTACAAATTAGTTTCGGCCTAATTAATTGGAAAAAGCGCAAGTAGAATGCTATATAAACAGTTTTCACGCTGAATCAATTAATTTTTTGATTTAATTCTTGATAAAACAAATTAAAATTTTAAAATATTGCATTCAATTATTTTTAAAAATTTTTTAAAAAACCCTAAAATTAAAACAGGATTTTTTCCCGATTTATAAGGGAAGTAAGCATTTCAAGATCATGCAATTGAGTTTTGTATAGTTCCCATAAGTCAACAGTCCTCTGAGCATTGGCATTTGCAGAACGATTTTTGATATTTTGGATGTGATACGGAAGAATTTCTTTGAGGTTCTTAAAGTCAAATTTTATTGACCCATATCTGAGTTTAGAGGCTACTTGAGAAAAATGTCTCATCATTTTATCTATAATAATTTGTGATGAATAAGCTAATATATAATCAGTTTTTTCCATTTATATATAATTCTTATTTATTTATTAGGAAATATCAATGTCTGAATTAGCCTGTCTCATTATAATTCATATTAATTAACTTTATCTTGTCCTAAGAGCTCTCTGCTTGGCCCTGTTGTGTAATTTATGCAGCCAATCATTAACATACTGTGAGTCAGCACTTTGTTGGACAAATTTTTGTTTCTCAGACTCGGTCAAGCAGTCATGCGGAACTCCCACCAAAGCTTCTTTCAGCCATTCAGATGCCTCAAAAATAGTCAAAATCTTATAACAGAGATCAGAAATGCAGTCATAAATTTCTGATGGCATGACTTGGATTATAGCACCTATCAATTTCCTCAGAATTTCTCCATAATGTACCAGACAAATCTCTTCGACTTCTGGTATATACCTATAATGTTTTTCATCAGCCAAATCAGCCAAAACTTCAAGAAATCCGTATAAGCATTTTGCAGCTTCCCCATGTTGGAGACCGATTCCAATTTTAGCAGTATTAATAATATTCTGAAAAGATGGGGAGTTTATAGTAGAGTGGGTGCAATAATTCAGATATCTGATGACCATGCCAAAGAAATCTTCTGTCAATTCAGGGCTGTTTACCATTGCTTCGTATGAATTTATTCTAGCAAGGGCTGACTGTGAAAGGGTATTGAAAACTTGGCTTAATAGCTCATTATACTCTTGCTTACCTCCGAAAATTCTTACGAGATTTTCAGTCATATATAAATATGATGAATGCCCGTATGTTTGAAAGAGGCTGGAAATGATTGGTAAGAAGTCAGATAAAAATTCGCCGAAGCTTTCTTTTAGCTTTTTCATTGAGTGTTTGATGATTCGGCATATCCTTTCTATTGCGTCTGGGCTGTTTTGGAAAACTTCAATTAAGCGTTTGAGAACTGGCCACATTTCTTTGAAGAAAATGTATAAGGTTTTTATTAACTCCTTCCGAGAAAAACTTTTAAAAGTCACTGGAGGGAATTTATTTTAATTGATTTTTTTTAGAAATCTTAAATAAGGTAATCTATAAAATTTATGCTTTAGAGTGCAAACTTTTAAATTTACTAGGATTAGCAGAGATTTAATAATAATCGTCATTACTTGTATTCAAATTATTTTTAATAAAAATTGCTCTATTAATTTTTTCGCTCATGGAGCAGGGTAAATGCCACAATAATATTATAAGTCAATATCATAATTAATAAAAAAATCGGCCTCTAATCTATTTAGACTAATATTGATTTATCCTAACATATATAGACTCCTTCTTTGCTTACTTCGCTGCTCGCAGATGATTTTAGTATAATAGCTAGCTTATCACAATTTTCATTAAACACTTCTTCATTTGGTTGTTCTTGCTGGGTAATATTCTTTAATTCAGTCGCATAGTAACTGCACAATTCAAGGATTTTTGTATGGTCTTCACATCTTCAAACTACTGATGAAACTCCTTCTAATATTTTTTCTTGTGAAAAATCTGGCATCTTATGAGAAGCTGTATGAAGCTGTAACAACGAATCGACATGTTGAACAAGCAAATAAGAATTATCTTGGCAAATTGCTTGAAACGCAGCTGCAGAGTCATGGTGGGTACCAGGCTGAGTCATGCAATTAGCCAAATAAGTCATAATTGTCGACAAAGAATCCTGTAAAATTCTCAAAGAAGCAGAACTCAGCATCTTACAAATAGTCAGATTTAGCTGCAGAATCGGCCACACCTGCCTAGTCAGCAAAATAATTGGCTGCTGCAGGGCTCCTGCA
This sequence comes from Blepharisma stoltei, assembly GCA_914767885.1. NCBI lineage: Eukaryota > Ciliophora > Heterotrichea > Heterotrichida > Blepharismidae > Blepharisma > Blepharisma stoltei. The sequence continues at coordinate 312,928 of CAJZBQ010000037.1, forward strand.
TTATCTTCTGGCAATATTTCACTTAAAGCTTGCAAACAGACAGCAATAGCTTCAATTTGACAGTATTTTTCCCTTTCGCTTTCATTGTAATTTTCTGAAAAAATTTGTTGTAAATTCTCATGCAAAATTTGAACAGTTTTGGCTTCACCAAGAACTATTGAAATGTCTTGGATTGCCCCAGACAAATGATATCTTTTATCATCAATCTCATCATCTAATTTTTTGCCTGGAATAATTGAATAAAGTAGCTGATAATTTAAATATGCGTTCGAAGGAAATCGGCATAGTAGATCTCAAAGCACTGAGATTTCATATTTAAATTATATCTAGTAAGGTTTTGCAAGCTCAAAAAAGGATAGCTATGGTAGGTAAGTAACTCTAGCATTTTATTGAGCCTAGCAATAGTCCACTTTCAGGGTTGGATTTTATATCAAGGGGAACGAAACTCGGAGGAAAGGTGATGCCCAGCAAGGTCTATAGGTATTGCCTAGACCAAATGGGCAAATTCTCCAGCATGAGACCTGAAAATCCATTTTCGGATTTTTTGCGTTTAAGAAGTCCAAAGACTATCCACTCAACTCTGAAAGGAGGAGACACCGTCATCCCTGGTGGAAGGCACAGTCTCAAAGCGGTCGGATCTCTCATGGACATCCTCAGTGACTTCGATAAAACTAGGCTATTACCATCTGCTAATTTAAGTTCAGGTTCAAGAATAAAGCAGCTCTGCGTCCAGCTTGCATTGAAGAATACAAATCTGTAAAATTCTCATCATAAACGGAGCTAAAGTCTCCTTTTTTACACTTTGTTCTTCTACATTTAGCGCTCGTCTGAAATTTCTGCACAACTTATGCCAAAAATTAGTCACATCTTTAATCCCTTCATAAGACTCAACCCTAAGCATTTCAATCAGAATTTGTAATAGTTCATCTGATTGTCCTCTAATAATTAGCAATATATGTGTGTTCCCTAGCGTTGTAAAAATTTTGATATACCCTTCAACAGCTTCTGTATCTTTAAACCTTATCGCTTCTAAAGCTTTTTCTCTTACTCCCCCCCCCTCCGTGAGTGAACAAAACCATTAGAAAAATCGCTATTTTTTGCCCAAAAACCCACCCTCCGTGAGTGAACAAAAAATTTTTTATGGAAAAAAATTTTGATATATAAGTGATAATTAGTATAATGAAATCTAGAGCTAATTCTGTTTAATTTTAAACAAATTGCTTTTTAAAACATAAATTTTATAAATTAAATTAATATTTGCTCTCCAATTTTTGCAAATTAGGATTTTTTTTAAATTTCGAAAAAAACAATTTTTCTATAAATTTTTATATATAAATTTTTTTTAAAAAAAAAAATTAAACCCCTCCGTGAGTGAACAAAAATATTTTGTTCACTCACGGAGGGGGGGAGTTAATAAAAGTACCTGGTTCACTATAAGTGTAATAGTGTCTTGATATTTAGTAAAATCTTCAGTGGCTCTGATAAGTTCACAAATAATTCCAGCTGCAGTTTGAAAGTGTACTGGCGAGTTTAATGCTCCAAAGCACATCGGTAAAAGCTGACTTTTTGGCAGCTCATTAACTACATTTGGCTCAAGACCTAGCTGTAGCCACTCTAAAAATGTTTCCAGTATGGAAACTAAAAACTCATTCGGCATGGACTGTAAAAATACCAGCACGTCACTTGAGTTCCTTATAAGTAAATTTTTTATATAGAAATTTCCCATAGATGGCGCTGTTTGCCCTTGATTTGCCCACTGGGGAAATTTTTTGGTTCGACCAGTACCATATGGTTTGGTCAAACCAAAAAATTTTCCTCATGGGCAAATCAAGGGCAAACAGCGCCATCTATGGGAAATTTCTATACTTAATAATCGTGTCTTGGTCAGCTACTATTGTTTCATCACTACTCACTTCAGCCATACACTTCAGAATTTCAAGCATCAGTCCTGGCTTGTCTCGAAAAGCTGCATAAAGCTCAGCGAACATGGCAGGACCCCATGTGTCTACTAAGTGTAAGCCTAAAATTCCTACACACAAGGCAAGCTGCCGCATCACACGGGTATTGTCCACGAACCTTGTGCAGAGACTGAGCAGGTTAATTTTGAAGCTGGCAAGGTCTGTGTTTTTCAGCTCTTCGAAGTCAAAGGAAAGCTTTGTTTTTAGCGTTTGGGCGCTAAAGATATAGGCTGGCTCAGATAAATTTTCTTGAAGTAAAAGTTGGCCGATTATTCCCCAGGCAACTGTGGCTTTTTGAAATGATTTGAGCCATAAATCAAGTTCTTTGTAGTTTGGAAGTGGGTTTTGGCCATACATGGAGTCAATTGCTTTCAGAACATTTTCCGCGATAAACTCATCCATTTTAACAATATAGATTGGAATAAAGATAGGAAAATAGAAAAAATTATTGAGAGGATTTAAGGTATTTATTGAAGTAATTTAATACTGATAAAATTATTTACAGTGGAGAGTCAGACTACCCTCTTATACCTGCAGCCAGAAGGAAGTCTGGGATCTTGAGAAAGAGAGAGTAGTGTCTGATGAGAGTGTCCTAGAGGTTTTACTTGGTCTCTGGAATGCAATGCCAGACTGACTGGTATAAAAAGCCGACATGGCAGGCTGGAGTTACTCAATAATAATATAAGATAAGTTAAAATAAAATTATTTATTTAAAAATGGTAAGCTAAATTTTATGCGATATATGAAGCTAAAAGAGCATGGAGTTTTAAATAAAATGATATTGCATAGAATTTATATGTATATCATTAATAACTGCAATAAAAATAAGTTTTATTTAAGCAAACTTTAATAAACATATTCGAGTTATGAGATTTATAAATTAAAATCAAAAACGCGCTTTTTACCTTTTTAATTTTAAACCGAATATTCGAAATTAAAAATATGTGAAAGATTAAGATTAAAGAGTTTAAGGTTTTTCCAGATTTGATGTCTCTGCATGCTTTCGACTAACGGATCCTGCTTGATGGGTAGCTCAGTTGCCTGAGTAATCACGAGTAATCTACTCCCGGGGCATGGGCTTGCACTATGCCCTTGAGTCTCGGCGAGTTAGAAAGACCTCTCTTGTTTCACTTCTTACGGGTGGTATGGAGGAAGAGTTAGCCCGATGCTTGAGGAAGGGTGACACAAGGAAAAAAAAATCACGAACCTCAGAAACCGATTGGGAAAAAACTGTGACTAAAAAAACATCCGAATAGCTGATACTTGGACTGGAATGGCCACTAGCTGACTCTTAAGGCTGCCCACCCCATAAGACCTCTATGGTTAAGCTAAGGGTTAGGATTAAAGGGTCTGGACCTATAAAGTCATTTTGACGCCCAAAGTGGTGCGTCGTCGTCAAGGACATATTTTGTCGTCACCACCATATTAATATTAAATATGTGAAAGGATTATGCAAGCTTGAATATTAGATTACAAAGCTCGCAATCCTTTCTGAGTTTTTTCAGACTTATAAGGTGCCAAGGCATCTAAGTCATTTGGTTTCTTCTCACCATCATTATTACCACATTCTACCAACTCTTATCTATAAATCTGTCTTTTTTATATGAACACTCCCTATTTGAATCATTATGGGAGAGTGCATAAACTCTGAGATCTTATTAACTTTCTGTTAAGATCAGAACATTATTATATCATCTCTTTAAGCAATGCATTTTAAGCCATTTCTATTAAATCATAAATATATTTTAAGTTTGTTTTATAAAAACCATCAAAACCATTTCATTGCTAACATAATAGCTCAACAAAGTACTCTCATCTTGCAATTCTTTTCCTGCAAAAAACAGCCTCACATCTGAAGCCGAAATTCCTTCTTTCTTTGCATACTCTTCTTTTACCATGCTCACTTTATTTTTGCTTTCAATTTCAATTTCCACATCCTGAGCTTTCCCAGGTCTCCTAACTCCCCCTCTGTGAGCGAACACAAATATTTTGCTCGCTCACTGAGAGGGTTTTTTTGTTTTAAATTTTTTTTTTTCGAAATTAAAAAAATCCCAATTCGCAAAATTGCTTACTTACTTACTTACTTACTTACTTAGTTACATAGTCTTTAAGTTTGTCTAGTGCCCACACCCCTTAATAAAAAAGGGTCAAAGCGACAACTAGTGACGTCACCAAGCCATCTTGGAATTTTTTGGTCAGCCCACACCCAAGCCTTCTATAAGGCTAGTCGCTAGATAAATCGCCGCACATCTCACCCGGTGCGTTGCCGTCGCTCGCTCCGACTCAGCTCCTGCGCGTGTTCCGCCTAAGGGTCATCCTCCCGTGGGGACGTGCTGAGAGATAAAACTCCGAGTGTCTTGAATGCACTGAGGAGCCGTGCCTTTGGTTATCCCCAAAGTTAAACGGCTGTTGCTGTGCAGAAGTTCTCAAGAGAAAACCCAACCCCATAAATAAAATTCCATGAGGAGAGAAAATTGGCAGAGCCAATTTCTCTCGAACCGAATGCCATTTTATTTATAATTCGCAAAATTGCAAAGCAAATATTTATTTAATTTGTAAAATTTATGTTTTAAAATGCAAGCTGTTTAAAATTAAGTATCAATTTATTTTTTCATAAAAAATTTTGTTCGCTCGCGGAGTGTAGGATTTTTGGGCAAAAAACAGTGATTTTTTCAATGGTTTTGTTCTCTGACGGAGGGGAGTAAGTTTTAGCTTTAAAAGCTCATTTTCCGCTACTTTTGGCCTGCTTACTTTGTGCTTTTTTTCATTCACAAATGCCGTAGGGTCGTTAACAATAAATGGAGGAATTTCATAAATATTCCCATTGGTGTCTTCACATACAGTAATGGAGCCCTCTCTAAGAGTAATATTAGCCATTTGTAGTAAAACAGCAGCGGTAGCGTGGTCAGCCTCAACAGCACTTTTGATAGCTAGCCAAATGTGTCGTCTTCCGGTGGTTCGAGTCCTTCAGAATTCTTCTCGCTTTGCTTCAAGCTGTGGACGGGTTATTGAGGCTTTTCAAGCTATGGTTTTTTTAATTCCTTCACCAGAAGTTTGGTCTGGAATTTCTTGATAGTCTTTGCCTATACTGAATTTCGGACGAGTTACGGAATCGTCAGGTTCGCTCCTTGCACAGAAATTACCCATTTTATAAGATTTTTTATTAAGATAAGCGATGTAGGAAACTAAGCTGACAACAATTTTATGATTATTTAGTTTCTTTTTCAAATAGAGATATTATTAATAATTTTATTGAAAATTCTTTATGGTTTTTCTTATTTTGATTGAAAATATTTTTAATCTTAAAGTTTTATTGATTAGTCTGTTCCTTTGCCATTTCCTTTCTTATCCCGTATATTTTCTTCATCTGCTCTCTTACAGCTGGATCTGCGCTAATCTGATTCAGTTCTTTTTCAATTTCAATCATTTTTTGATCATGAATACTCCTTGAATATCGGTCAGCATTTTTAAAAGTCGCATATCCAAAGCCTATGCACGTAAGAAACATAAAGCCAACTGCAAGAAATCTGGTATTATTGTTTGATAAAAGTTTGCTAGGAGGAAATGGAAGCCTTGGCATTTATTTTTATTAATAAAGCATTTTTTATGTAAGCGTATTTCAATACTCCAAAAGATTTCAGATAATTTCCCTAATTCTTGTATAGCCTTTTCATTAAAGAAAATCCTGATTTTACTATTATATAGGTATTTTGAATAATGGGCTGTCATTTAGGAAGAGATGGCGATTATGCTGGTAAAGAAGAAGAAGAAATTATAAAAAGAGCTGAAGACACTTTAGGATTTACAAATTTAGAATCAAAAGAGCTAGATCGAACTTTCCATCGATTTTCAACAGATTTTAAGATGACTGACAACCAATTTTTCACAAGCTTAGAAGACATAAACGTCGATACTAAGCCAATTAGAACCTATGATGCAGCCTCACCAATCTGCAAATTCTATGATGAATTTAAAGATGAAGAAAATTTTTTTCATGCACAAAGGCTTACATGTCTCGGCATTTTGCTAGGAAATGGAGCTGTTGCTGATAAAGCACTTGTGCTGTTTGAAAACTATGATATGGACACTTCTAAAAGTATCAGCCAACAAGAGTTTTTATGCCTTCTTAAAGATCTCGTCAATATAAGCTTAGTTTGGCTTCCTAAATATGCGATGGAATTATGCCAAGGGGATGAGAAAATGAAGCTTCAGCAATATATAGAAAAATTAGCGAATATTAAAGATACGCTCGTCGTTTATCTTTCTCAGCGTGTTAATGAAATTGATGATGAGGAGCTATCGAAACCTTTGTTTTTGGTATCTTTTAAAGATGAAGAAGTCAAAAGCTTACTTCAGTCTCACAGCCTGAGGAAACTTGCATTGGAAAAATATAATGATTTAATAGCCCCAGCGACACTTGTGAGAGCTTATATGAGGGATGAGCATAAATTTAATGAGAGAATGAAAGATCCGCTGTTTAGAGATATGCTGGAAGACAAGCTAATTAGTGAAAATATGGGCGAACTTGAAAAAGAAGCTGAAAGAAAGAAATAATGTATAGGGTGTTAGGGTGTTAAATTGTGTCTTTGAAATATAATTTAAATAAAAATTAAATTGGCTTGGCTTGATATCAAGGTGCTGCTTAACTTTATGAGATATAATTAATTACTTCTTCATTGTGATATCTTGATGAACTTTTATTGTGTGATCAAATTTATCATAAGACACTGAAACGTCTCTTGGAACTGTCCATACATAATTTTCCATTGCATGCTTAGCTTCTTCAAAACTATTTGACCAGAAATAAATTGGCTGCAATGATGTGATAGGAAATGGGACATGGGCCGCCTTTAGAGGGTCAAAAAACCTGATTTCAGGTTTGTCTGAAACTGCATTTTTAATCTCATCAACTGAGCTTAAACATCCAGCTCCATATACTTTTTTTTCTCCATTTGCCTTCTTAATAATCCCAAATATTTTTATTTTTTATTTTATAAAATATACCTAATTACAATTTAATTAAAGCATTCATATGGCTTAGCCTTTATCCTATTTTGCATAAAAAATGGGATAGCGGTTACCAGTAAATATGCTTTATTTCATATAATTAGATATATAAAATAAAGCAATTTGCAAAATTTACCAAAGCCATCCCAAATTCAATAGAATACCAATAGCAAGTGCCTAATTTTTTTATTTCTTCATCACTAACTCCTAGTGAAGCTAGTCCAATTTCTTGTGAAAAGTCAGCAAAATCAGGATCTGCAAATAGAGGAGCATGCCCAATTAATTCATGAATTATGTCTGGTTCTGGTGTATAAAATGGCACCGAATGATGCCTTATATATTGTGTTGACGCAAAAACTCTAAATGCCAAAAAATTCAAAAAATCTCTTTGAGATAGCAACCCAGTGATGGGCTTCAGCCTAAATCCAGTTTTTTGTATTAAATATTCATTAATATCTTGTAGCTGTGGGATATTGTCCTCCCTAAAACTGCAATGTTTTTTAAACTCTTCAACAGCTTGATTATATTCATCACATGCATACTGTTTATGCAGAGGGTCTAAAGCTCTATAAGCAGTTTGCCAGGTCTCTATTTCTTGGTCAGTATAATGGACAACAGGTACTTTTGCATCACTAAGTTTATAGCCCATGGCGATTTTCGCTATTTCTGTTCTTCTTTGTCTATAAATTTCATCATTAAATCCTGGATGATCACTATCTAAATCGGCACCAGCAGCTAGGCAAGACTGGTCCAAATGGTCAAGGTCTTCGAATGATCTTGGGAACCATGGAACTTCTTTGCTTTTAACAATTTGTGTTTTAAAACCAAGTTTGTCTAGGTGCTTTAGTATCCTTTTCATCTTAGGGTCATCACTTAATTCGAAATCAAGCTTAAAGTCATAGCCTTTTCGGAAGTCAATAATTTCTGCCGGGCGAGATTGAATGTGGGTAATATTGATGTTGTAAGCCGAAAAAGCTTCAAGAGCATCTTGAAGTCTGCCTGGTCCGTCGTTTTTAACAGTTAAAATCATTGATTTGAGGTGCTCCAAAGGCTCATGGTGAGATTTTAGCTTGGAGAAAAACCGGGCTAAACGATAGCAGCTCATTTATAAACTATTGACTAATTTTAATGTGGATAAAATTGCGAATTAAATAATAGGATAATAATCATAAAACATTGAGAGAATAATTAATAAAAACCTTCGAAATGACTATTTGGTACTTAGGATTTCTTTGTTAATAAAATGAGCAGTAAATAAGCAGTTGAGAAAAAAACTGATAAAACATTAATTATACATAAATATAGTTAGTGACACTGACTGGCACGGGGTGCTTATGGCTCAGTTTCGAGCCAAAAGCACCCCGTGCCAGTCAGTGTCGCTGACTATAAAATAGTTTACAGTAAACTCTCCATGGAAGCTCCTCTCTCACAAAGCTGCAGGTCTTCTTCAAATTTATTTACCTTTGAGCCTATTGATCTCATGCAAACTCAACACAGGATTGAGCATAGGCGAAAAAATTCTTATATCAGAATAAGCATAAAACAACAAAAGCCAACAAATTCAGTTGTAAAGAAGCAGCAATCTTCTATAAAATTAAAAGGCAAGCAGACTTTAACAAATGCTATGAGTTGTCGAAAACTGATTAGCTCTGATTGTCTAAGCAATAATTTTACTCAAACATATAAGCCGCAATTATTGATTAAGAAAATTCCTTTAATTAATTCCAGGCAATTGACTGATAGAAAAAGCAATAAAATTCCAACTTATAGGAATTCTTTGAAATTTAATTATGGCAGTCAATTCAATGAGTTTCAAAATTTTGAAGCTGAAGAAGCAAAATTAGAGATGCTTAAAATAGTTATTCAGTCGCCAAAAATTGAAAACACAGCTGAATCATCTTCTGATGAGGAAATTTATGAGCCAAAATATTCTTTATAAAACATTTTTTATGATCAGAATTTTAAGATTAATATATTTGGAGTGATCTTACTTTATAAGTATATGCTGCATTTTAATATTATTTAATATATAAGTTAGAAGATTGATTAAACATATCACTCAACAAATTTATTTTATTTTTAGTAACCTTAAAATCGTGAATTCTATATATCTATTTTTTATTAAATTAAATTTTATTTTGGATAGAGCGATTGCTATTTATATCGTAAAACTAAAATTTATTTAGAATTTTTGAGTTTCTGATTTTATTATTTCAATATTTTAAATTTAATAATTCCAAAATCAGTTTGTATAAAAATTGTTGAAGAATTAAATAAAAAGAGAATAGTCTAATTATTTTTAGATTTAAGGTTTAATGTCTTCCAAATATCATTTAAATGTGTTTATCAGCAGATTATAATTATAATAAGTCTAATTTTTTTTTCTAATTTAATAACTAATATTTATCTCTTTATATTATTATGACTCCTATTTTTTAATCATTTTAGCCATATTTTGTTTAATTTTTATAAAATGTTTTTTCGAATCAGACCATTTTTTATGCCTAATCTATTACTGACAGCTAGGCCATTCTCTCAAAGAAATCCGTTTGACCCTGAAGCCATTGCCCCTTCTATTCCTGAAGATCAGCCAAATGATCCTATTTACTTCGAAAAAGGTGACACCAGAGAAATAGGAAAAAAATTATCCGCAAAAATATATAAGAAAATTGCTGTTATGACAGGCTCAGGAATTTCTGTTAAGGCAGGAATTCATGATTTTCGAACTCCTACAACAGGACTTTATGCTCAAATCGAAGATCCTGATTTACCTTTCCCAGAAGCTATATTTGATCTAAACTATTTCAAGCTTGACCCCGAGCCCTTTTACAGGATAAGCCCTAATTTGATCACAACAAACAAAATTCCTACCCTTACTCATTATTTTTTGAAATTATTAGAAGATCAAGGAATTTTACTTATGTGTTATACTCAAAATATTGATAGTTTAGAAAAAAAAGCTGGTCTTTCCTCTAAAAAGCTAGTTCAAGCTCATGGAAACGTTGATCACTCCCATTGTACTTCATGCAAAAATAAATAAAATGGCATTCGGTTCGAGAGAAATTGGCTCTGCCATTTTCTCTCTCCCTCATGGAATTTTATTTATGGGGTTGGGTTTTCTCTTGAGAACTTCTGCACAGCAACAGCCGTTTAACTTTGGGGATAACCAAAGGCACGGCTCCTCAGTGCATTCAAGACACTCGGAGTTTTACCTCTCAGCACATCCCCACGGGAGGATGACCCTTAGGCGGAACACGCGCAGGAGCTGAGTCGGAGCGAGCGACGGCAACGCGCCGGGTGAGATGTGCGGCGATTTATCTAGCGACTAGCCTTATAGAAGGCTTGGGTGTGGGCTGACCACATATTCCAAGATGGCTTGGTGACGTCACTAGTTGTCGCTTTGACCCTTTTTTATTAAGGGGTGTGGGCACTAGACACCTTAAAGACTATGTAACTAAGTAAGTAAGTACTTCATGCAAAAAGATTATCCAATTTCTGAATTAAGGCAGCATATGCTTTCTAAACAGCCTGCATTTTGTGAATGTGGTGGAACTATTAAGCCTGACATTGTATTTTTTGGAGAAAAATTGCCTCAAGAATTTCACTCTAAATCAGAATTAATTTTATATGCAGATTTGCTATTAATTATAGGGACAAGTTTAACGGCTTATCCATTTGCATCATTAGCTCAGATGGTTAGCCCTAATACTCCTCGAATAGTTATTAATAAAGGAGGCTATAATGCTTTTGCACAGAATGGGTTCAAATTCGATTCTGAAATGAAAAGAGATATTTTCTTTGATGGAGATTGCGATGAAATAATTAGTGATATAGTAAAAGACACTCAATGGGATGACAGCTTGAAGAAGCTTGTAGAAAGGAAAAATTAGAAATACTGATAAGGCTATTTTATAAATATTTTTGTAAATTTTTTTAGGCAGGGCAAATCAAAAATAAAATTATAAGTAAAGATATTGATTTATTTTTATGAGCTAAATGTGATCGAATTTAATACAATTTATTTGCGAATAAAAATAAATATTCCGCAAAACTGGCAGTGATAAAAAATATAAAAAATCTATCAGAGAACCCCTAAAATTATAAGTGATAAGCTATATTTAACTCGGCTTAGTATAATATAAAATTATTTCACATAATAAGAATAATTAATATATTTTCATTTCTTTGGGAATAAAATCAGGTGTAATTTCATTGATATTCCTTTTTTGACATATCTAGTGTATTTTCATAGTAAATTTATTATAATAATAGCCTGAGCATATCCAAAAAGAAGCTGAATCCAATATTTCTGAGATTTCAAAGTCTGATTATTCATAAACTAAAATTAAAATTTCAGCAGCTTTAATTTCCCTAAACTTTTTAATGTTACACATATCTTGTATAGAAACAGAGATATTTTTAAGATTTTGACATACTTACTCTCCCTCCGTGAACAAACAAAATCATTAGAGAAATTACTGTTTTTTGCCCAAAAAACACCCTCCGTGAGTGAGCATAACATTTTTAATAGAAAAATTTTTTATGGAAAAAATATTGATATATAAGTGATAATTATATAATCAAATCTCTAGCTAATTCTGTTTAATTTTAAACAAACTGCGTTTAAAGCATAATTTTACAAATTAAATTAATATTTGCTTTCCATTTTTGCGAATTAGGATTTTTTTAAATTTCGAAAAAAAATTTCAATAAAATTCATATATAAATTATTTTGAAAAAAAAAAATTAACCCCCCTCCATGAGCGAAAAGATTTTTTGTTTGGTTAGAGAAAAAAGCGAAAATGCTACCTTTAAATCTAGCCTTCATGTCTAATATTATAGCAAACAAAATAATTTTCATTTAATGATATAACTTAAAATCTAATATAATTAAAATGATGCATGATTTGGGAAAGTAAATAATATTCAGTCGAAAACTCTTCGTAGGAGGACTTGCTCCACAAACAACTCGAGAAAAAATGATCGAGCATTTTCAAAGATATGGCCCAGTTCAAGACTGCATCTTAATGATTGACCGAGCTACTGGAAGATCACGATGCTTTGGATTCATAACAATGCATAGCAGTCAATCAGCTGATATGATCCTAGTTGAGGACCAAATTATTGATGGAAAAAAAGTTGACTGCAAGTTAGCAGTCCCGAGAGAACAAAATGCGCCGCCTCCAGTCCCAGACAATTTATCATCTCAAAGAACCAAAAAAATGTTTGTTGGAGGTCTTCCACCAGACGTGACAGAAGACATTTTCAGAGCTTTTTTCCAACAATTTGGACCAATTGAAGACAGTGTTGTTATGTTTGATAGGGAAACTGGAAGTCCAAGAGGTTTTGGCTTCATCACTTTTATAAGTGAAGATAGTGTTGAGAGAGTCCTAGAAAATTATGAACATAATTATATTAATGGGAAATGAATTGAATGCAAAAAAGCTACGCCAAGATACAATCAGCCAGATGAAAGATATAAAATGCAATTCATGCCGTATCCAGGCGCAATGCCATATATGATGTATCCTCCTCAGCAACAGTTTTATAATCAAGCTTATAGTGATTATCCAAGCCTTTATGATCCTTATATAAACCAGCAAGTTCAAAATGAGAAGCCAGCTGATTCTTCTCCAAGTTTAATTGTTCAGCCTCAACAAAATGATGAAGCAAAAGATGAGCACATGAAACAGAAATTAATTGAAGATTTGCTTGGAGAAGCAAAAGAAAGCTCCAAGAAAAACAAAATGTAATTGATAGGTAGTGACAAAAGCAGAGGGAAAATTTTTAATTAATGCCCAGATAATAGAGCAGAATAATTTTTTTTCTATAAATAAGAATTTTTATCAAGGTTCATTAAAAATTGAGGAGATTCTCTAGAAAAAAAGCTGATAGACTATATTATTTTATTTCCTTTAATAATCCCCTTCATCTGACTCCAAATCATCTGAATAATTTTCTGACTCAAATTCAGCTGAATATTCATTATAGTTTAGATCTCCAGGCTTCTCATTTGCTTGATAATCCTTTATAGAGCCATCATAATGACTTGAATATTCACTATCCCTACTTATCCCTGATTTATTTGTGGACAAATTATTTTTCTTATTGGGTGAATATGCCAGCAATAGTGGAGTTGCCGATTTTTTTACCTCTTGAGACTGATTAGTGTTAACTTTTACCTTTTTGGCTGATCTCTGCAAAAACTTTTGAAATTCTTTTTGAAAATCTTCTTGTTTTTCTTTCTTTTTCCTTTCTTCTTCTTGCTTTTTCTTTGCTTCCTCAATCCTTTTTTTGACTTTTTCTTTTTGTTTTTCTTGCTCCTTCCTAAGATTTTCTTTAAACCACTCTAAATATTCTTTTTCAACTAACTCTTTTTTTTCTTTTTCTTCTTGCTCTTTATTTAGTTTTTCTAATTCTTGTTGTCGTTTCTTTTCTATTTCTTCTCTTCTTTTTTTTCTTTTTCAATTATTATAAGAAGATTGAGAAATTATTTTATTTTCTTCTTTTTCTTGGTTTTGTTTTAATTTCTCTTCTTCGATTTTTTGGCTAAAAGCATCTTGCAGCTGCTTTTTTAAGGAAAATTCTTCTTCTTTTTGCTGCTTTCAGTCATCGTAGTTTTTAAACAATTTTTCTTTATTTTCTCGATCGATTGATTTGGATCGCTGCTCTTTTCTGATTATTTTATCAATTTTATAGTTGAATTCGAAGTTCATTTCATTGCTAGATCTTGGGTCTTGATGAGATTTTAAGGCTCGCAAATATTCTTCAGATATAACTTTGGAGTGATTTTCTTGTTTTTTTAGATCCTGAATAATTTTTACGATTTTGCAAATAGATATTCTGGGGTTATTTCTTATTAGTGGTGATGAAGTGACTTTGGGTTCATGAGATTCGTATCTGTTTAGAAGCTACCTTGACTTATCATATTCCATTTAACGATTTAAATTATAATAATAAAATTTACAACTTTTCAAGATATACAGGAATCTTTCTAATGTAAATTATTTTTATATTGAAAAAAATTAAATTAATTACATAAAATGCATCTGCAAGCTTTATATTAATTACTATAATAGTTTCTAGTTTATTAAATATGATTCGCAGATTATTAAAGATATGGTAGAAGCATAAATAATTTTTGCTAGCCTAATAAATAATAGAAAATAAATAAAAATAAGCTTTTAAAATAATGAAACTGTGAATAAAATTGATATTTTTCGTACAATTTTATCAAATTTTCTATAGCAAATTTCTAAATAAATTTTCTAGAAAATCCAACTTAGTTGACTATATTTCAATTAAAAATATGAGTTAATATAATTAATAAAAATGAATATCGAGAGGCCGGAAACATTGGAACGTGACGAGCTAATTTATCTCTCCCGCCTCGCCGAGCAATCAGAACGTTACGAAGAAATGATTGGCTACGTTAAAGCTTTTGTCAAAAAGTCCACCCAAGACTTAACAGTTGACGAAAGAAACATCCTTTCAGTAGCTTATAAAAATGTGGTAGGAGCCCGCAGGACTTCTTATAGAGTCTTGAATTCAATTGAGCACAAAGAAGAGAGACGAGGGAATGCTGCGCACAAAGCTTCAGCAGAGTCATATCGTAATGAAGTTGAAGCTGAGCTCAGACGCAATTGTGATGATATTCTCAATCTGATTGATACTGACCTTATTCCTAAGGCTGCAAATTCGGAGGCTCGAGTGTTCTATTACAAAATGAAAGGCGACTATTACCGCTATATGTGCGAATTTTCTCAAGGAGCTGCCAAAAGTGGCCCTGCATCTAAAGCTGAGGAGGCTTATTTGGAAGCATTTGAGTTAGCGAAAAATGAGCTGCAGCCAACTCACCCAACTAGATTAGGATTGGCATTGAATTTCTCAGTGTTTTATTATGAAATTAAGCAGGAGCAAGGAAAAGCTTGTGATATGGCTAAAACTGCGTTTGACGAAGCAATTCCTGAGCTAGATAACATTTCAGAAGAAAACTATAAGGACGCAACTTTGATAATGCAGTTACTGAGAGACAATCATACACTATGGACTTCTGGAGAAGCAGAAAAAGATTAAATTTAAAGTAGATAATTTAGAAAATTGATAAAATTTTTATATTAATGTTCTCATTTACAAATCCAATTTATGCTATTGAAATCCCCAATTTTAAAGCAATACGCAAAATTAATTTTCTTAAAACAGAAAATATTTGATAAGAATGACAAATAATTATCCAATTTCCCATCATTTCATAAAAAATCTAACTTTTTTTGAGTAAATTATTTATGTGTTACTCGCTTTCTACTTTCTCTGGTCTAAGCCCTTCGAAGGAGTCTACAGGTAAGTATCTAACCAAGGTGTAAAGTTCTTCTCCAGCGGTTTCTTCTTCAGTTCTTTTTCTTTCCATTCTGACTCTGACTCTGAAAGGTACATGTTTGATACCTCTTGACCATAAAAAGTTGTTAAGGTGGTAGTCAATTCTGACATCTTTAGTCTTCATTACTCTTTGAGCGAAGTCTTTGATGATTCTTATTGACTTAGGAGCACGCTTTTTGAGATTGGTGTGGTGGAGACGCTTGTGGAGATGAATGGTGTAATCTCTAGTCACTGGCTCTAATTCTTTAGTTTCCTTAACCATATTTAATAGTGCAAGATAAATCGAGCTAAGATGATATGCAGATTAGATAATTTGAAAAGTAAGTAGATCTTTAATATAGAAATAGCTTACTTTATATTGTAAATCTTTATATTATAAAATTAAGGCATAAATTGTATTTACCTGATAATTTTGTTCTACTCTGAATAAAGATTAGCTTAATTCCATAAAGATTATAAAATTATCGAATTTTGAATTAATTATACAAAAATTATGCACTACTAATTTATTAGTTCACTATTGGCAAATAAATGGGATGCAGCTGCAAATGCCAATGTGGAAGTAAATCAGACGACCCTGCACTAGAAATTTCACAAATAACTATTAAAGTAACCCTCACATAGGTTCTCGAAGATGATCAATACTCTCTAATTTCTAAAAAACCCACAAATTATGCGCGATCTCAAAAAATTGACTCCACAATGCAATCCGACTCAAAGTTTTTTTCCTCTCCTGATCTCTCTGAAAATCGCAATCAATTTGACGCTATGACTTTTCACCAAGCTTCCAACGATCTTTCTGAACAAATTAACTATCAATTTTCTGAAAACAATCCATATAATCAGATTTCTGCGCAAACTATTTCAGATATTTCTCAAGAAAACTCATATCAAGCTTCTAAAAAAACGCCTTATCAATTATCTGAACAAGTTTCTTATGATATTTCTGAACAAATTCCTTATGAGCAAGCTATAAAATCTATATCAAAATTCCCTGCTTCCTTTGTAACGTTATGAAGCTCAGATGATTTTTTATTAGAAGGAGAGTTGATGAGGTATCGCCCAGGAATTTCTCGCCAATTTGTAGCTCGATGATGTCAAGTGACAAATTTTGAGTTTATGTACTTCAAAAACCAATACTCAGCCCAATGCTGGTTTGACAAGCCTTTATGCCTAGTTCCGCTTTCTGAGATAAAAAATGTAAAAAGAGCGAAATTCAAAGTTCCGGAAAAGCAGCAAAAATTTAATAAATCCAATAACTTGTATAGTTTTTTCAATAAAAGCAATAATAAAAAATAGGAAATAATGCTTTATATGGATAAATTGATTGGCTGCTCTAATAACCTTATTGTTTTATTTTCTCGAATTAAGATACCAATTCGAGATCTTTTTGAATGAAGAAGACCAAATGACAGAATTATCGAGGCATGCAGATGAAAGTCCAATCAGTCAAGTTTTGATGCTAAAAGCAAGCGTTAACGACTTAAAACAAAGTGTAGAAAATGGAAAACTTATGAAAAGGCCTGTTAGAAGTGAATCCCCAGAAAAACAAGAAAAGAAAGGAAACTCTAAGAAGGGCCAAGGCTATGAAAGAATATCTTGGAGCACAAGAGAAATTGAATGATTTACTGCAGAGAGAAGATTACTTTTTAGTGCTCAGGACGAAGCCTCTTGTTTATTGTGGATAAGCACCATCCAAAATGCTATAAAAAATCTTAAATAATTTTTTACTTTCCCTAAACTGGAATGAAGATTTTGATAATTTTGTAGGCTTTGCAAAAATTAGTAAATACCAGTTTAAAGGATAAGCCATCGATTTCTTTGCAATTTTTCCATTCTTTTCTTGCCGAAATAAAGTAATCTGCGATTTAGATATAAAATTCAGCTAAAAATAATGATAGTCTATCTGATTTTAAGCAAAAAATATCATTAACTGTAATAAAATATTAATTTTTCGATTTTTTTAATAATTAAAAATAAAAAATTCTTTCTTCTAAATTTGCTAATTTATATATATTAAATATATTCAAATAATTTAATTACTTTGCCATTTAGAACACTTATGCTCTTTCCGCAACAGGTTCAAGTGCATTGTAAAGTTTTTCAACTGCGCTTATCGAGCTTGGCTCTGCGTTTAGATCAAAGTTATGCTCTAAGCACAAGCAAAGCCTATCCAAAAGTGTCATCTGTTTAAAGTTTTCCTTAAGATCTGATAAGATCCTCACATGCTTTGCTAAACATTCCGCTATTTTATTCATGAGTGTTCTCAACTCTCCGTTTAAATAGTGCTTCAGTTCGACTACGAGTGTTATGATTCTATCATCATTTATGCCGATATCCATCGCTAGCCTATCTTTGAGTATTTTTTCATCGTCATATTTTTTTATGTATTGCTCGATCAGGCCCAAGTATTTTTTCATCATTTCAAATTCCTCTGCCCAAATATTTTTTTGCTTTATCAAATTTGCTTCTAAAGTGGCAATTAATGTATAATTGTAGTCAGCTCTTTTGATGGCTTCGTCAGAGTCTACATCAAAACAGTCATGTTTTGTGTGCTCAAACATGCAGCGGCCGCATATTAACTTACTGCAATCACGACAGTAACCAATTAATATCAGTCTGTGCTTTGAGCAGCGCTGTGGAGCTTCATCAATGTCCATGATTAGGGCAAAATTAACTGGTAAAAAATCGATCAACGAAAAAAATTCTTTGTTATCGAACGGGCACAGCCCTCGTCCTGGAGTAATTAAACAGTTTTTCAAACAATTATTACAAAAAGTATGGCCGCATGGGAGGCATATAGGGAGCTTATCTTTTGCCTCATATAGCTGTGAGCACTTGGGGCAAGTTTGAAATGGACAGGGTGTCCTTTTCAGAACAGGGTAGGTCCATGAAAGCTGCTCTAGTTGGTCAAGGAAAATGTTTCCTTTTTCTATATCGCTCGCAATTCCTATCGTAGCTGCCTCGAACAGCTTGTATTTTGGATCAGAATTATTGTCCCCAACGACCAGAATTTCCTTTTTTGATGCCTTTTCAGGAATTTTAGGCACTTTTTTCTTGAGAGTCCTGACAGGCCTTCTAGTTGTATTCGGGTTTGTATGGTGTTTTACCATTGTGTCGCTAATTAATAATTATATGAATCCATCAAAAATTAATTGTTCTCAATGTTGAAAGAAATAATCATTTTTTGTTTAAATAAGTCATGTAGTTTATAGATAGATTTTGGCAATTAACTTAGCTGTATTTCATATGTTCTTAGATGGTTCTAGAAGTCTGTTTGGTTACAAAAAATGGAGTATAAAGCTTATAACAATTGTGCATTGATATAAGAAAATTAAAAAATGAGCCCATTTTCAGCTTTAAATTGAAATTATTTGTCTGTAGAGAATAGATTTATAAAATTTGATCAATTCTAATTATTTAGCCTTGATCAGATTTTGAAATGAATCTATTAGAGTTATCAGAGCTATATTTTCAGAATTCTCAAGAAATTCTCATTATTAAATATGGTTGCTAATCGATCAAAATGCATATACATATTTGACAAATATAATTTAATTTTGAAAGCTTCCATAATTTTTGTCAAAATGAAAATTTGCAATTATTCGCAAGTGCTAAAAATCAGCTTTTTCAGTAGTTTTTTTTAATTTCTAAATTTAAAGATTTGTCTATACACTCTTTGAAACAATATTTTGGATATGCTACTTAACACGATTAATTAGCAAACTTTAAACTTTTCCGATGAGCATCATCAGAATTTCCATTTTTTTTGCAATTTAATTTAAATTAAAATCAGGCATAAACCAGCGAAATTATCAATTATCAAGCTCCTCTTCCTTCCTAAATTTATTTCTTTTAACCTATATCGCTTAATTTAAAAATGGAGAAGTATCAATTACTCGAGGTCATAGGGGAGGGGTAATTAAAATTCAGTACCTATGGGACAGTTTATAAGGCAAAGCATAAAGACCTGAACGCAGTTTTCGCAATAAAAAAATTCAAGGAAACAGAAGATAACGAAAGTGTCAGAAAAACAGCGATGCGTGAAATTAATATGTTAAAACTCCTTAAGTATGACAATATAGTCAATCTGTTTGAAGTTTTCCGGAAAAATAAAAAAATCTACCTAGTTTTCGAATACGTAGAAAGAACAGTTTTAAATGACTTGGAAAATTCCCCACAAGGGATTTCCCCATTTCAAACAAAAAAGATTATGTACCAGCTGCTTCGAGCGATAAAGTTCTGTCACGATAACAACGTAAGAATAACTTAGATAGTCCACAGAGACATAAAGCCTGAAAATTTGCTAATTTCGAATAATGGGGTTCTAAAGATATGCGACTTTGGCTTTGCAAGAGGCTTGAACTCTTTAAATGGCCAATATACTGACTATGTGTCTACAAGATGATATAGGGCACCTGAACTTCTGGTTGGGGATACTGAATATGGGAAGCCTGTCGATATATGGGCTATGGGCTGTATTTTAGCTGAACTTTTGACAGGTCTGCCATTGTTTCCTGGAGATTCAGATATTGATACATTGTCACTTATAATGAAGCTTTTTGGGGAAGACCTGACGGAAAAGCAGATAAATGCCTTTAAGCGTAACCCAATGTATTATGGAGAAGAGGTACTTAGATATATAGGCTATAGTTCCCATCAGTTAAAATAAGATTACCCTTAGAACAAAAAAATGACTGCTTTGCTGGAGCTACATTATCATTTATGAAGCTTTGTTTTGAGCTTGACCCAGAAAAACGAGCAACCTGTGATATTTTATTAAATCATGAATATTTTGATAAAAAATTTAAACAAGATCTGGAGCAAGAATTATTTGGAATTTCAGGAAATTCTACATTTGAAGGAAAATCGAGTTATAGAAGGTCTATATCTAATGATCCAAGCAGCCCGGAGCCAAGCTTAACTTCAAAATACACAAGTAGAGACATAACACCTCATAGAATTGGCCAAAAAAGCATCGGAACAATTCGCTTTAACCCAGAAGATCTAATTCCCCAAACCAAAACCCCAGATTTAAGAGAAGAGTTGCATATCGGCCCTCCACCTAATTTTTTACCAAATTTGAAGCTAAAAAGAGATGAAGAATCAGCTCACAACTCGTCATTTTATGGGTTAAAAAAGAAAAGTAGCGATATAAAAATCCCGCTTATAAAGCAATTAAAGCATTCCACAGATATTAGCTATATGAAAAACCAACAATATATGATAAAAAATCTTGACTTAAGCCAAAATATTATAGAAAAATCTCATAATTTAAGTACAATTTATGAGATGAGAGACTACTCAAGTGGAAACCAAACTATAAGAAGTGGAAACCCATCAAAAACTCATATAAAACAGAGAGTCCAAGCTGATCATTCATATTTTCAGCCAATACCGACTCCAGTACCTACAAAAATGAAGTATCAAACCACTTTTCCGAAAAAAACTAAAATCACTTTGTAAAATATATTTAGCTTAAAGACTGGGTCTCAAAATCAAGCTTTAAGCAAGCTTCTAAAACAATAATTTTGTGAAAAAAATTAATATAACAGAAAATTTAATCACACTTAATCCATGAAAATTATTAAATACGACAATTTTTTATTTGCTAAATAAATCTTAATATTATTTATCAGGCTAATTTAAAACATAAAATAAGCGAACCAATAAAAACGGATTTAAAGAAATAAATGGGTTGCTGTCAGTCTAAGGTCGAAAAAGCTCCTATTAAAAAGCAAGACCCTGAGCTGCCTACATCTTCTAGCAAAGGAAGCTCGAGCTCTAAGCAAGCCTCAAACAAATTTGGCAATTTTGGCAATGCCCAGGCATCAAAAGGCATTAGAAAAGGAAATTTCATTCAGACTAAGCAAGGCGACGTCAAACAATTCTACCAAATTATAAAAGAAATCGGCTCTGGAGGCTTTGGGACCGTATATACTGTAAAAGATAGACGATCAGGGCTCCAGAGGGCAATGAAAGAGCTGCCAAAGGACAGGATGGACCGAGAATCCAACGAAAAAATGCTTGAAGAGGTCGAAATTCTTAGAGAACTCGTAAATACTAGTTAGGATCATCCAAATATCATGAAAATATATGAAGTCATTGAGTCTGCCAAAAGCTATTTTATCATTTCTGAGTTTTTGTCTGGAGGTGAGCTATTTGACAAGATCATAGAAACACAAGGATTTAATGAAAAAATAGCTGCCAAGTACTTCGTGGATATGATGTCAGCTATAAACTATTGCCATAGCAATGGAATTGTCCATAGAGATTTAAAGCCAGAAAACCTTCTTTTGGAATCCGCAGATTCTAATGCAAATTTAAAGGTTATTGATTTTGGAATTTCTCAGAGACTGATGCTTTAAACTTAAAATTATTAAAGATTCTGGCTGCTCGCCTATTGGTAGGTAGTTACCAAGGATCTCTAGGGAATTCACCCTCTATGTAATGTCAACAGGGAGAACTTCTTTAAGTTGGAATGATTCATTTGGCGAGATAAAGGCTTGAAACCATTCCTCTTCTTCACCACCTGATTCATTGGCACCTGTAAAGTAGGGTTTTTTTGTGTTCGTCGTCTCCTCCTTGCCTTGTCGGTTCCAGTTTTGAGTGAGGCTATGGACTCTGAAGCTTGCTGCTTTGATGCAAAAATTATCCTCACAAAAATCCCAAAAAATGCGATTTCTGGTCAACTCTCACAAAAGGAAAAATTCAAAGCCGATGCGTAGCTCTCATTTCACGCTAATGAGTTGTCTAAATGGTCTAGGTATACCTTAGACGCTGCTAAGATTTCCTTTTCCAAGTCTAAACCTACCTTTTCCCTCGAGGTAAAATCCAATCCTGAAATCGGATTAGGCTAGGCTCTGTACATTACTCGAATTGCTTACCGAGCAAGTTGCCCATTTCTAAGTTGGGGAAAACTTACCGGATATAAATAAAATGCACTCGAGCTGCATTGCCAAGAGGGCCATTTTATTTATCCCAGATACTGATGCCAGGGGCCAAATTAACTTCTTCAAACGGCACTTTATTTTATATGGCTCCAGAAGTTTTCTCTGGTTCACATGATGAAAAATGCGATATTTGGAGTGCTGGGACAATTCTATATATTATGCTTTGTAAAATTTTATTTAGGCGGCCAACCTCCGTTTTATGCGGATAGTGACACTGCATACGTGAAGCTTATACAAAAGGGGCATTTCAATTTATCAAAAGGAATTTGGTCAAGCATTTCAGAGGATGCTAAAGATTTATTGAGAAAAATGCTTGCAGTAAGCCCAACTAAAAGACTTAGTGCACAAGATACACTAAACCACCCTTGGGTGATAAAATACCTCAATAACTCTGTGGAAGAAACTCCTATTTCTTCTGAAGCTTTATCAAATTTAGGGAAATTTAGGGTAAATTCTATGTAGGACCAGTCAAAAATAGCTAAATCAATAAAAACTTTTATTACAAGTCAAATTTTCACAGCCAAAGACGAGGCAAATTTAGTCAAAATCTTTAAAAGAGTTGATAAGAACGGAGATGGAAAATTATCTAGGGCAGAACTAATGGAAGGGTACAATGAATTAGGGCTGACTTCACCTACAGACATAGAAGCAATCATGAAAAACTGTGACACTGATAACAGCGGGTTTATAGATTTCACTGAATTTGTAACTGCTACCACTGAATGGAACCAAATGCTGAACCAAAATCAGCTTAAACAAGCCTTCCAAATTTATGACGCTAGTGGAGATGGGACTTTATCTCTTGATGAGCTCAAAACAAGTAAATTTTATTCTTATGAAAATGCAATTACCATAATTAGTTTTTTTAAAAAAAAAATATTAGGTCATAAAGGAATATCCCAGGAATTGAAGATACTGAATGGAAGAAATTTTTAGATGAGGCTGACAAAGATGGAGACGGTGTCATCACTTTTGCGGAACTCAAAGACTATTTATTATCGAAACTTAATTAAAGATATTTAGAACTAAAGCTTCTTAAGGCCTAAAAATCCTTCTGCTCCTGCATCACCAGTGTAAGTTATCGAAATTCTAGCTCTGGCTGGCAGTGCGATAAAATCAGTCACAGTAAGTCCAGCGATGTTTCCTGAAGAGTGTCTTCCCCAGACTTTTCCAAGGGTCTGACTATCAGTGATCACAGGCTCCCCATTCACCATTAACTGCACATTTGGTTTTTTTCTGGCAAAAAACCCATAGAAAACTTCATAAAGTCCTGGTGCAATAGTAAGTACACTAGTTTTATCTTTTTCCCACAAAAAGTTATCAGGGCAGGTATTAACACTTTGGACTTCCCAAGGGACGGTATAGCCAGTTCTGACTTCTCCTGACTTCCATATCCATCTTGCCATGCAGTTTTCTCCACACAATGCTTCATTTATTAAAGCTTGACTGTTAATATGACTATGAAATTCATTAGCAGCTGCTTTTTTGTCAAGCTCATCATGCAAGTCTTGAAGAATTTTATTGATATCTTCTATATTTGGCTTCATATCAAGCAAAACGCATATATCTTTTATGTTGGCTTTGAGGAGAATTTCTTTGCTTATCTGTTCGAGGTGATTTTGAAGATCTTTTATGCTTGAATCAAGGTCCATAAACTGAGCACGGCCATATGTTTGGGTGCGGATATCGTCAATTGTGCAGCGAAGATTGGCTTCATCAGTCTGAAACTTGTTAAGAAGGTTTTCAGTGGTTTCTGACAGAAGAGAGTTGACTTCTTGGATATCAGGCTTTTTGTCAATTTGGATTAAGATGTCTCTTTCTTTACGGAGGACGAGGTCTTGAAGCTCATCTTTGTTGTCTTTAAGCTCTTTGCTTAGCTCTCTAAAGGTAAGCTCAAGACGCTCTTGGAATTCTCTGGTGTCAATTTTTTGGTCGGTAAGAGTTCTTATATTGTTTTACAAAGAAAGTGAATAAATTTTTATAGGAATACTTTTTATAGAATATTAGAAATTTGATTGTAAGAAATATAGTATTTTACCTATATAAATCGTTATAATTCATTTTTATCAACTTTTCGTGATCGAATCTCATCTATATCTCTTTGTACACTTCCAATTTCATGCCGAAGCGATTTCAAGTCTTCTGCTCTGGTCCCTGATGTATAGCTTTGAATATATTTTAAGTTTTCTTCTAGGTCAACTTGGCTTTTTTCCATTGATGCTTTAAAAGTTTCTTTGAGCCTTGTTAAGTCTTCTTCGATTGCTTTCGTATAATTATCATTTCTTATTGATTTCTCTATAGCGCTTTCTTCAATTTTTCTTATATCTAGCCTTACCTGGGCTTGAATATTTTTCAAGGAATTATTAATTTCGTCTTTAAAATTTGCTATATTCTCTGCATCCACTTTTTTATTAACCAACTGCAAAGCTCTGTCTACATCTCTTGAATCACCTTTCCTATTCACCGCAGTTTGCAAATCATCTAAATCATTTTTCAATTTATTCAAAAACTGCTCCATTTCTAAGAATTTTTGGTTATTTTTGATATCTGCATCTTTCTTTGCTGAGTTAAAAGAGCTGAAAATGGTGTCAATATCAGATTTTTCGACTCTTTTTGAGATTTCGTGGTTGATAAATTTTATGGTTTCGGACTTATCAGCTTTAAGCTCAAGCTCTCGTGCTAAAATGTCAAGCTGAGAGAGATCTGCTTTATGCTCTAAATAAGCCATAAGATCAGTAGATTCCACTTTTTTAGCAAACAATGCATCAATATCAGAGCGGTTGGCTTTTTTATGTAGAGCGCTAGCGACAGATTCAGTGTTAGCTTTTTCTTGCAAAGCCTGATTGATTTCAGCAGCATTTGCTTTGGTTTCTATTTTTTTATCAAGCTGCTGTATATCTCTTAGCGTTGCACACTGCTGGAGTCTTCTGTAAGCATCATCATGGACTTCTTCAATAGCTGCCTTTATCGTTCTTAATTCAGCTTGAATTTCCCTCAAATCAGCTTTTGCTTCTAGTGCCGTTTTCAGTTCTTCATAGCTGACTTTGCTTGATAGTAAATATTGGGCATCATTTCTTGAGATTTTATCTTCAACCAACGTATAAACATCGTCAATATTCACTTTATTTTCAAGCGACGTTCTTAGTTCAGAAATCGACCTGGTGAAATCTGAAATATTTACCTTAACAGATAGGCCAGAATTCAGCTCAGCTTTTGATGCTTTTGTAGGGAACTGAACATCAATTTCTCGTAAGCTTGATCCTTGGGATTTTACTATGTCTGAAAGAGCTTTGAATGTGAGTCTGACTATATCTTGAACAGAGCGCCATTCATTTAAGCCGCCTAATAGGTCTTCAACAATTACTGGAGAGTAAGGATCTTCTGAACGGATTCTTGAGAGTGGAAAATCTCGTGCAGGACTTGTCATATGGAAATTTTTAAATATTAAAATAAGGAGTTATTTGAAAATATAAAAAGAAGTGGGAATTTTAAAGGGAAAATAAATAAATTTGAGTAAGGGAAGAGATGTGAAGGAAGGGAATATTTTGAGGTGATTTAAATATATAAAATATAATATAAGATTTTGCAATGATATTTAGTAGTTAGAAATAAAAAATAGAGTGTAAAAAAGCAAGCTTTGAAAGAATGATTTAGGGAAAAGTAAAGAAATCGGATTTCTTTTAATTTAATAAGAATTAATTGATAGCAGGATTTAAAATTTAGGAAGAATGGAAAGTAAACTTGGAAGCAGATTGCCGGTAAGCGCTTATCTAGGATTACGAAGTGATCAAGCCATTAGGAAGAGGTGCTTATTCATATGTTTACCACGTCAAATATCGTTCTACTTCTCAAGAATTTGCCTTAAAAATCATTGAAAAGCAAGTCGTTGTCCAAAAAAACTTGACAAATAGGCTACTTAACGAAATAAAATTACAAAAGCGGCTTAATCATCCATGTATAGTCAAGTTTTATCATAGTTTTGAGGATGAGGATTGTATTTACTTATTCCTCTCTTTAAATTGGAACAAGATATCGGTAAAAATTTCCATTTTGGTGTGAAGCAAAACTTTTTTTTTTATTTGAAATTTTATAAGTGAAAATACTTTTTTTTTACTAATTTAATAGAAAAGTGCAAATAGATATTATTTAACAGTATTTACAATGAATCGATTAATTTTCAGTATTAATTCTTCATAATAAATTAAAATTCAAACAATTTATATTTTTTTAATTTTTTAAAATTTTCCCTTCTTTAAATTGGAACAGGATTTTTTTCTAATTTAAGATTGGGGAGTTAGTTCTGGAATATTGCGCAGGAGGCGAGTTGTTCAGCTACATAAAATCTGAAGGTCGCTTAAGTGAAGATGAAACCCGAATGCTCTGCAGCCAGCTAGTTGATGGAATTGACTACTTGCACAATCGTGGAATCCTGCATAGAGATTTAAAGCTAGGAAATTTATTACTATCAGAAGACAGAACCTTATTAAAAATTGGAGACTTTGGCTTAGCTGTAAAGCTCAGCAATTATAGTGAAGAAAGATCTACACTATGCGGGACTCCCAACTATATATCTCCAGAAGTGGTAAATCGCCAGCCATATGGCCTTGCAGCTGATTTATGAAGCCTAGGATGTATAGTATATGGCTGCCTTACAGGAAACCCTCCTTTTGAGTCTCCTGATATACAGACAACTTTATTGAAAATAAAAGATATGAGTTATTCTTTACCAAATTATTTATCAGATGACGCTGAAACATTAATTAGATCACTTTTATCGTGAAATCCTGATGAAAGATTGTCAATACAGGATGTAAAAAACCAGCCATTTTTTAAGTCACAGTTTTTTAGCACACTTGATACAAGAACTTTGCAGTCACCTACATTGATTTTAAGCCCTGTCTCTAAGCATAGATCAGCTACATATGTAGACTATACAGAAACTATAATTTCTCCTGAAAAACCAGGAAAATATGACTTACCAAGGTCAAATAGAAAAATAAAATCTCTGAAACAAGACCCTTTTGCTACTCCCCGAAGCAAGCCAATAGTCATTAAAATGCCTTTATCAACTGCAAATTTATTACCATTCAAACACATATCAAAAAACAGAGTCCTAGAAATCAACGACAAAGGCTGGGTCATTGTAAATATGAACAATCGCCAACTAGAAGTCTCAAGCGACGGCCTGACTGTAATTTACCAAGGGAAACTCACAAATTTCAGAGAAATGAACAACAATTGTGCGAAGCTTTATCAATACGCCCAAACTGCATTAGACTTAGTAAGGTCAAAAACCCCTAAAATTAAGCTGCAAATTAAAGATGCAATGTGCATGCTAATGTGAAATGAACCGTATCCGAATTTCGAAGTGGATTTTGAAAATGGTGCTAGGGTTTGCTATCAGATAGGCAGTGGAAAACTCTATGTCCACCCTCTAACAGGCGGAAGCTTTGAAATTTCGCCTTCAGAAGATTACGAGCACTTAGACCAAAGCTTGAAAAACATTGTCGATACCACCTTAGAAGGCTTGAAATGCTGCATTGACGAAGAGCGGAAGCTTAAAATAACCTAATTGTCATTATTTATCCATTTTTCGCGATACAAATTTTCTGTAATAGCAAAATTTTATTAATAATCTACATTTTTTCAAATTAACTTTACTTATAGTCAACTAAAATTTTTTTTCTTCTGATACATTCAAGGTCATCAGCTTCATTATTTTCGCAATAATTTCTACAGCATTCGCTGCGGTCTCAGCTTCATACATTTTCCTTTTCTTAACGTTATCTTCAGTATAATCGATCCACAAGCAGTTTAAGTTTTTTTCGTCTTGCTCTACCAAATGTATTGTAGAAATCGGGATTTCAGGGTGGTGGGTTATTGACTTAAAAATGCCAGCGAATTTTTTCCTCATGACATGTTGAGCTGTTCCTGAAGCTTTTCCTTTTATAGCAGCTTTTGCCATGGTTTCTGTCATGTTATAAAGCCTGATTTGGTCGATTCCTAGAATTCTTTTTTGCCTCTTGCCCCTTCTGTTGACTTTGATGATAGGGAATTCTTGATAAGCGCAGGCTTGTGCTTTTGTCAAATGGAATCTTAGAGGGTCAAATTTCATTTCTTCTTCGCTGAGTTCTTTTATAACAGGGAGTTCTTTTTTGATAAAAACTCTTTCTATTGGAGTATCCACATAGACTTTTCTGCAGAGTTTTAATTCTGTAGTGCCAAGGGCTTGAACATGCAAGTCTAAATCAACGTTGCACTCTTCTTTCTGAAAGGAGTCTTCAAGGTCAACGTCAATTTTAAACTCAAACTCATCAGGATGGAAATAGGAAACACCTGAAAACTTCTGTTGCAGCTTATGCAAAATATCTCGTAAAGAGTCATTCGGCTGGGCTTTCACTATTGTCGAGTTTTCTTCAAAATAAATTTTTAACGCTATACATTGCCCTATTTCAGAAACTCTTCTTACCTGCTTATGCGACACTGACAGCCTTGCTTCACCTGCATAATTAGGAATTGCACAAAAAGCTAGTGAATCGACTCCTAAATCGCGGACTTTCATTGCTCTGTCGACATTAAAATCAGTTTCAGGCATACAAGTATCATCGTCTACAAGCCAAATTTCGTAGCCTTCTGGAATTGGGCCATATGGGAGTTCTTTGTCTCTGCTGGCTGAGCTTCGGAGATAGGAAGAAATCACTTTGGCGATTAGTTGCTCTACTGTTGAAGATTTTGGGATGGAAACAATCATATTTTCAAGGGTGGAAAAAAGATAGACTTTAAGCTGAATCATATCAGCGTTTTGAACTGCTTGTGGAGTGTCCTCGAACTTTAGAGACTTGGTTAGGCTTGAAACTTTGGCTATTGACTGGGAAAAACTTTCTCTATATGTTTCATCTCTTTCGACTTCTATATTAGTAGGAGACTCTTCCTCCTTTTCTGGGGTCATTGGCCGTGGAACTTCTTCAGCTTGCTCTTGTTGCTGCTCTTGAATGCTGAATTTTCGTAAAGGTGCCTCTGGTATTGGCGGAGAATAAAATAAACAGTCTTCTATACTTTGGGCTAATTCCAGCATCTTGTCGATTGATTCTTGGGTTGTAGCGATCTCGTAGGAGTAATATAAGTTAAAAGTTATGCTGGATATAAGAGGGATAATCCACTAGACTTCTCCTCTCTTGGCTATAAAAATTCAGCTCCATAGTCTCAGTATTCAAATGAGGAAAATGAAGGCTGCCATTTTGAATTTCCAACAGGAATCACCTGTCGATGGTATCAACTCCTTAGGGCAGAACTACAGCCTGGAGTGTGCCAAGATGGCTCCGATAAGAAAGACCATGATAGGCAAAACCTGCTTGGCATGACAGGAAAATCTTAGGGGAGAAATAAAAGCTTCCATCTTCAGCGAGGCTTCCCAAAACTAAAGGCCTAGTTCAAAAGTAACAAAAGCACTGTTTTCAGTTTCGTCAGGATGTGTCCTATCTGCTCAATAGGAGCGCGCCTCGGAGTCCTTCTTCCTTCAATTTTATTTCTCCCATAGGAGTAAGGATTTTTATTTGGAGAGCTTCTGGAAATTTTTAGCATCCGATTCAGCTCAAAAGGCTCTGAAAATTCCATCTTAAATTATGAAAGTTGATCAAAATCTTTCAGAAACTTTATAGGCGAATCTAGCTCATTATTAAGATCATCACCAGAAAACAATTTAAAAATAAGAATATGATAAAAGTTGAAAAATCGAGTAAATGTTCTAGAATTTAAATAATAAAATACAAATTTGAAAATTTCATAGTTATGAACAATTTCATAAGGCAGGTTAATGAAATTTGGATAAGTTTACTGAGAGGATAATATATATTTTCATAAATATCTATAAGTACTTATATAAAGTTTAATATTATTTTATTTAATTTATAAGAGATAATCCATATATTATGTGTAATTAAGCATTGAGCGTTATATAATTTACTTTTATTATATTTATTATCGCTATTTGCAGATTTTTGAACTTTACCACCTAAGTGTGGAATTTTTTCCGCGCGTGAAAAGGTGATTTCACGTGTGGAACCCTTTTGATTTCACATGTGAAATCACCTTTTCACATGCGGAAAAAAATTCCACACTTAGGTGGTCAAGTTCAAAAATCTGCAAATAACGATACTAGATTTTTCCTATCATTTTTAAAATTCTATTAATGGAGAGCGTTCTTAAACTGAATCTGACAAGAAAACTTCCCCAAAACCGCCACAATACAGAAATCCCTCGGCTTGGTTCATTCGAGCCAGACGATGACAGATCTCCAGTTAATAAAGAACGAGGAGTATGGACCAAAATGCAAAATAACACTCGCTTAAAACTTTTAGCAGCAGGCTTTTTAAAAAGTGCTTTTCCTACAGAGAACTTAAAAAAGTCTGAACAAATAAAAATTCCCCACATAAAATACAGAAATAGTGTCTGTTACCCAGAGGGTACACAGATTCTTCTCGGATTGTGCCAAAGCTATGACTTTAATGACCCTTTCCACAGAGAAAGGGCAGAAAGGTTTCGCCAAAGCTTAAGTCCAACCTTTATAGAGATGATTTGTAAAACCAATATAAGAAGATGCAAAAGCAAGCTTAGCAAGGTGTGAAGTGAAGGAGAAGAAGAAAAAGAGTTTGAAACTGAGAGAAATAAAGTAATCAGATGTATTACAGGAGAAAAAACACCTGATTCTGATGTAAAATCGATTGATACGTCAGAAACAAGTGATAGTGATGAAGAAACTCTTCATACAGAAAGAACGAAAAGGGTTAAGATTAATTGTAAACGTGCAAAAAGGGTGAATAGTCCAACGTTATTAACGCCATTATCGCCTATTCCGATAACAGCAAGCCCTTCTTTGCAGCAGCTACCAAAGATTAATCATAGCCCAAGAAATATAGTGATTAAGCCTCAGACAGCAAGAAATGAGATTAATTCTAATAGAAAGCTGCAGCAAAAAAAACTGAAAAAGCGTCCACTCAAGCTAAAGAAAATCAGAAAATATCGTTCTCCATATGAGAATGTACTAGTCCCTGTAACAAGTCCTAACTTCAACCCTTCAAGCCCTGTTAAATTCTAGATAAATCGTCTCCTAAAATATATATTAAATAGAATTAATAAAAACATTCCTACTGGTTGCCAGAAATAAAATGGTGGTGTTAACGGAATAGATCTCAAGGTGCACCATATGGAGCAGATCGGAACCATCCTGATGAAGCTGAAAACAGGGTATCTGTCCCTTTTGAATAGACCTTCAGATTTTGGAGGCAAAACCGAAGAGGGACGAAGTGTTAATCTCCAAAAAGTTTTCCCTATCCCTACAAGGTGGATTAGACAGGTTTTGCCTCTCACATAGCCTTCATCTATGGGGTACCTTAGGGATTTGATCCTTAGGCTAGGTGAGTCTCACTAGAAAATTCAAGAGGGCAGAATTTTGGTCGGGCTTTACACCATTTTCACTCTGGTGTATGCGCACTCAGCGTAGGCCGCATTTCCTGGACTCAAAGTAGTAGGCTAGCGGAGATCCCGCTTATAGCCTTATAATCTTAATCTTGATCTACTGATAGCTGGGTTATTTTTATATAATACTAGAATAGCCGTTAGTCAGTATGAATATTTAAATTCATTCTAATTCGCTATAAATTTTTTAATTTCAAAAAATTGTTTCTACAAATTAAAAAAAAATAAGCTTCCTTTGCTACAAGTACTTAAAAGCTAATGAGGAGTAAAAGATAATAATTTATCCTATAACACTAATTTTTCGTAAACGGGGTTATTAATATCTCATTTCAGAATAAATGCTATTGAGCCTTATGGCATTTTCTTTACCCTTATAATAATTGTTTCACCAAATTATGATTATATATTGAATTTTAAAATTCTCTTTAATTTTTCATTTTGCATGCCTTCTCAGTTTGGTTCATTTTATATGCCAATCAATTAAGATAATAAATAGCAAAGAAGTTGCATGGCATTAATCAAAGAATCTAATAGCTTCGAACTCCCAAAATTACTGCATAAATCCTCGTTAGTCTCTGATAGTAGCACACGGGAGAGTTTTGATGACATAGAAAGACGTTTTTCGCTGGATTTCGACTCCGAGAATTCTGAGGTGAAATCACCGAGATTGGCTGAAAATTTCCCAACTTTAAATATAATACAGCATTGTCAAAAACAAGGAGTTTGCAAGCCAATAGACATGGCTTGATTGTTTCAACCTCTTACAAGCTCACAGAAATCAAAAATTGAAAATTTAAATTATATGGTAGATCGGCTTCTAAATAACCTAGAAGACACATTTGAAGCAATCAACGTAAGAGATGATTGCTCGCTCAAGCCAAAATCAGTAGAACTCTCCAATCCAGACTGCTCTTTTATAAGCAAAAGACGCTTGACGCTGCCATGTCACACTTTAAGAGTTTAACTTTAATTATACAGTTAAATAATACAAACATTTTAAATTTAAATTTATTTTGATTTTCGATACCTGATTGAGTTTAGCACTTTTATTATGTGGATAAAATCTATTTTTTCAATAAAAGGAAATTTTAAAAAAGAAAATCTTCTTCGTTACAAAAAATTTTTATTTTTAAATGTAAATTAACGGAGGGGGTATTTCTAGAATAAAGAATTAAACTTCTAGGTGTAATTTAAGGCAAAAAAATTTAAATCACTGTTTAATTCGTGGCTAGATAAATTCTGATAAAATATCTGCAATTTCAATGTTGAAATAGCTATATATAAAAATTGCCGCCAATGGTTCCTTAATAGTTATTTGATTTATTGGTCTTTAAAAGAGCTCTTCTATTTGTAATAATGGTTTGCAATTGCATTAAATTCATAATTGATTCTTTTATTGTTCACAACTGTGAATAATATACAGTGGATCACTGGAAGTTTAGGACCAGCATCACTTTACAAAAATAGCATACAGGCTTTGCATAACCTTTTATATTTATCTAAAAAATACTTTTTATATGTAAAAACTTAAAAGAGACCTTTCGCATGCACTATTAAGTGTATCGAGCTAATAAAATAAGCGAGTCTGTTATAGTGGCACATAAACTGAAGATGCAGGATTGTTTAATTTACTTTAAAATCAATTTTATTATGATACATTGGAAATACTGAATGTTGCCATAGCTAAGCCCTAATGCCTAAAAAATGTTTTCTATAAAATATTATTATTATATTAGCAGATTGGACACAGGAATAGAATTAATCAAATGATAAGCGTAACATCTTACATTTTTGGGTAAGAATCGGCGCTACTTATATCAAGCCTATAAATAAGCCACAGCATTTAGAATTAAAGTTAAAATAGCTCAATATTGTTTAACCTAGCTTTTACATACAATTTTTTTTCATATTATTTCAATTTAATATTAAAATAGTGCTTATAATAAATAGCTTATATTTCAATTTTTTATTGTTTATAGATAAAAATGTTTTTTCTTTCCGAATATCTAAAATATAGCAAAGTAATCCAAAATTGGTTTTAGATTAATATAAATGTTTGATTTCTGTCTTTTGATTTAAATAAGTATTTAAAATGGTTGAGCCGAATGAATCTGAAACCCCAGCTGCATCCTCAGAATCAGTTGACGCAGGTGTCCTTATGGAAGAAATAGTTGATATTTTAAAACTCATCAATTACGAAGAATCATTTCTCTCTGCAAAAGGCTTTAAACCTTTAACCCGTGCTCAATTTTCGATTCAAGGTGCCAACCCTTCTGAGCAATTTATATACTTCACCGCCTTAGCCAGCTGACTTCTGCAAATCAACGGCTCTCAAGCCAGCTTTAATAAGTACGATGACCCTTCAACAGTCGCAAATAGCATAATTGTCGAAATGAAGAAATTTGGAATTGATTTAGATTTACCGCCAGGCAAACTCCGTGGGGGTCATGGCGAAGGCCCATGTCTTGTTCTTTTATCTCTAGCAAAACGAGCTTTACAAACTAAAAAGTTCAAGTTTGGCAAGCCGATTTTTCCTAAAGAAAGCGAAATGGAAGGGGAAGTCATTGAAGATGATGAAGAAGGAGAAATTGTTGACGAAGCCATACAAGAGGAAGAGGAAGAAGCTATTTTTGCTGAAGTAGCGGCAGGGCAGGCGGTAAATCAAGTTGAAGAAGAAGGATTTAGACAGAATGCGCCTGTTTGGAGTTCTATAGACCCCAATGAATGGCTCTTGGAAGTGGAGAGAGTCGCCCCAAGGCTTAAATTGCCAGTAGATCCTACAGGAGGGGATATTAGAGAATGGAGAGCTCATTTAGAACAGACAAAATTGCTTAAAGAAAATATAGAAAAAGATTTTCCAGATGTAGAACTAAAATTGAGAAGAATTGCAGATGATTTATCAAAGGCAGTAGAAAGAATAGGCTCACAAGAGAAAAAAATTAATTTATCAATGGGAGAAATTGCTGGGGATTATCGAAATCAGGCAAATCGACTGAATGATGTGACTACAAGGTACAAGCAGGTTAATGAAAATGTTGCAGAACTGTCCGCTCAATATAAAGCTTTTGATAAATTATTATTGCATTTTACTAGATTATTTATAAACACTATAGAAAATAAGAAAATTGCATAGACTTGATAGAAATATGCATTTATAAAAAGAATACCAACAATTAGGAGAAAAGATTGAAGATTACCAACAAAAGATAGAGATGCAAGGGAAAATGGTCACTAATATTTCTCCTCTACAAGCAATAAAAGAAGGATTAAAGCTGTTAAAAGTTGAAGGCAAAGATATGGAATTGAGGTCTGCTGTTTTATCTCATGCGCTGTTTCAATCTAAATTGAAAGAAAAATCCACGAATGATGCATAATAACTTATTTATAATCCTCAGTTCTTTAGGATTATTTAGTGACATATAAAATCACTTTATAATTTTCAATTGACATAAGATTTTTGACTAAAATTAAGTAAATTATAAATGACCACCGAGCCACCTAAAAAGGGAAAACATAAGAAAGACAAACCATGGGATAATGACCCTACAGTCGATAAATGGAAAATTGATGAATTCAAAGAGACTGATAACCCTCATGGTTTGCTTGAAGAAAGCTCCTTCGCTACACTTTTCCCTCAGTACAGGGAAGCTTACATCCGTGAAGTTTGGCCATTAGTCCAAAAAGAGCTTTCTAAATATCAAGTCAAAGCTGAATTGGACTTAATCGAAGGCTCAATGACTGTGAGGAATACAAAAAAGACTTGGGATCCATATATCATCTTAAAAGCCCGAGACTTGATCAAACTATTAGCAAGATCTGTCCCTTTCCAGCAAGCTGTAAGAATCCTTCAAGATGGAGTTTTCTGCGACATCATAAAAATCGGTGGAATCGTCCGAAATAAAGAAAGATTCGTCAAGCGAAGAGCTCGTCTTATAGGACCCAGCGGAACTACCTTAAAAGCTTTAGAAATTTTAACTGAATGCTATAGCGCTTTCCCGAGGATGGCGCGGAATGGCGCCATCCTCGGGAAAGCCAGGAAGGCATCCACACGGGAACTGGGAGTTCCACGTGTGGATGCCATTTTGACATGTGGAAGTTTGGATCCCACATGTCAAAATGGCATCCACACGTGGAACTCCCAGTTCCCGTGTGGATGCTTAGTTGAATTTCCCGAGGATGGCGCCATTCCGCGCCATCCTCGGGAAAGCGCTATATATTCTTGTACAAGGAAACACCGTCTCCGTTATGGGCCCTATCAAAGGCATTAAAACAGCCCGCAAAGTGATCATAGAAACAATGCAAAACATCCATCCAGTTTATAACATAAAAGAACTTATGATCAAAAAAGAACTTTCAAAAAACCCAGAACTTGCCACAGAAGACTGAAGCCGATTTTTACCACAATTCCAAAAAAGAAACGTCAAAAGAAAACAACAAAAAAAAGAGAAAAAAGAATACACACCATTCCCACCTGCCCCACAGCCAAGAAAAGAAGATCTCTTGATGGAGAGTGGAGAGTATTTTTTGACTAAAAAAGAAAAGAAAGAAAAAGAAGAAAAGCAAAAAGTGGAAGAGCAGATAAGCAAGAAGAGGCAGAGGGAAAAGGAAAGGGAAAAATCATATATTCCGCCTGAAGAAAAAACACATAAAAGTCATGTAAATGAAGAGCCAAGTATTGAAGAGTTGAAAGCGAAGTTTTTGAAGAAGAAGCAAAAAAGAGAGGAGTAAATAATTATTTTCTGAAAATTGGATCTAATTTATAAAGTATATATAAAGTCTTTTATATAAAAATTTTTATATAATCCATTTTATCGAAATTGCTTTTTAAGCTCAGCTATTTCTAGCTTTCTTTCTCTATCTATTTGCTTACTCCCCTCATTGAGCGAACAAAATCATAGAAAATCAATATTTTTTGAATAAAAGCCTACCCTCCGTTAGCGAACTAAAATTATTTTAATATAAAAATTTTTATGAAAAAAATATTTCAATAGATAAGTGATAATTAATATAATGAAATCTAGGGCTAGTTCTGTTTAAATTTTAAAACAGTTTGCATTTTAAAACTATTTTTAAACTTTTTTTTAAAAAAACCACTCAGAGAGCGAACAAAATTGCTTACTACTCCCCCCCCCCCCTCCGTGAGCGAACAAAAAAATTTTGTTCGCTCACGGAGGGGGGTTAATTTTTTTTTTTAAAAAAAAATTTATATATAAATTTTATAAAAAAAATATTTTTTTCGAAATTTAAAAAAAATCCTAATTTGCAAAAATTGGGAAGCAAATATTAATTTAATTTGCAAAATTTATGTTTTTAAAACGCAATTTGTTTAAAATTAAACAGAATTAGCTCTAGATTTCATTATACTAATTATCACTTATATATCAAAATTTTTTTCCATTAAAATTTTTTCTATTAAAAAATATTTTTGTTCACTCACGGAGGGTGGGTTTTTGGTCAAAAAATGGCGATTTTTCTAATGGTTTTGTTCGCTCACGGAGGGGGGGGGGGGGAGTTAGGGGGGATTTAGTAACTTCATCTATTTCTCTTTGCATGTCCCTATCTAATTGGTTTAAAACCATTGATATTGTATCTAGATAAAACTTACCATTATTTCCCATCATATTGACTTCATTGATTTCTTCTCGGTATTTGTTTTTAATTGTTTGAATTCTGCTAATTTTTTCATCCACATATTTCTCCATGATTTTCTCAATTTCCTCTTGATATTTTTCAAACTTTGTTTCCGATGATATTTTCATCAAATTTTCTACAGTCTGCGATCTCATTCTTCCTCCTAAGGTTGCTTGAGGACTTCCCATTCTTTTTCTTGCTTTTAGCCTTTGTTCTAAGCTATCACCTTCTTGATGTCTTAGCATTTCACAAATTTTGAAACTTGTAGTTGAGCTACTACTTAGATGCTCTTTAATAGCCTGATCTGCATCCTTCTTTATTTCTTTTTCAGGTGCTTTTCTTGCTCTAACATCGATTGATTTAGATCTTACACTAGAACTTTTTTCTAATGAGTTATTTCCAATTGCATTTGTACTTGCATTCTCTAACTTCACTGTCGCATTTCCATTAACAGCAGAAATAAAGTCATCCCTTGCTAATAATCTTTGCAGCCTTTCTTTATAATGTATATACCTATTATCTCTTATTGACCCAAAATATTCCACAGCAGCCTACATTAACCATACTGAGTATAGTTCTATTAGCCTCGAGACCTTTTCAGCAGTGCAGTTTCTTTCAAGCTCGCTTTCTAAATTGACAACCTGGTCTACAAAATTTGCAGGGAGTTTCGGGGCCTCTAATTCTTCATTTATGGGGTTTTGTCTGTGCTTGTTTTTTCTTGACATGATTTAAATAAAATTAGCAAAAAAACTTATATTATATGTTAGCTTCATTAAAAAGATCTTCAAAAGCTACATCGTTTTCGGTTTTTATTACAGGATTTTCTTCTTTTATGACCTCTTTTTTGACGTTTTGAGGCATTTCAGAAGGAATTGGGTCGGTTTCAGATTTGTAATGAAGGAAACTGTTTGGGCCTTGGAGGCAGTCTTTTATATGGATTTTTCCGGTGGCCAATTTTATGTAGTAAAGTTCGTCATAAAGACGGTATTTTGTATTTTCTGATAGCGAAAGTTGATCGGCAAAGGAGTAGACTTGGGCCATAGTAAATTTCAAGAGCTGCCTCATAGTGATTTTCGAATTTCTTATAATTCAAGTATCCTCAGAAGACAATTCAAGCTTGTGGCAAAGGATTTCTATTGGCGAAATTGAATTTTCGTAGATAAGCTTGGGAAGGCCGAAAGTTTGGACCATATGGCAAGTGCTGCTATTTTGTTGGAGATGAGTTATAAGGCAGTTGATACAAAAATCAGATTCATTGCAATTGCAATACACTTCAGATGTACTTTTGCAACCTGGGGTTTTGCAATCTTTACTTTTGATTCTAGGGGGCTCCATTTTATTGTTTGATAAATTGATTATTTTAATCTCAATAAGTAAAAAATTGCAACATACTTATAGTATCAAACAAATTGCAAATTACCTTTCTATATTTATTATAAATATTAAAGCAAATGCACCATTTTATAATAAAAACTTAATAAAACGAGCTATTAACAAACTCCTGATAATTCACCCATCCATTTTCATCTGTGAAATGACTCATATGCTCCATAAGAAATTGCCTTTCTCTATAATCTTTTACTTGCTCTTTGATCAGTTCCTCAATTTTTGAAATATGGAGCCTCCTCTCATTGTCACTTACTCCCCCCCCCCTCCGTGAGCGAACAAAACCATTAGAAAAATCGCCATTTTTTGACCAAAAACCCACCCTCCGTGAGTGAACAAAAATTTTTTTAATAGAAAAAAATTTAATAGAAAAAAATTTTGCTATATAAGTGATAATTAGTATAATGAAATCTAGAGCTAATTCTGTTTAATTTTAAACAAATTGCGTTTTAAAACATAAATTTTGCAAATTAAATTAGTATTTGCTTCCCAATTTTTGCAAATTAGGATTTTTTTTAAATTTCGAAAAAAATATTTTTTATAAAAATTTATATATAAATTGTTTTTAAAAAAAAAAATTAACCCCCCTCCGTGAGTGAACAAAATTTTTTTGTTCGCTCACGGAGGGGGGGGGGGAGTTAGCAGTAAAAATCCTTTGAAAATTTCTTCACTGGTATACTCATGACTTACACACCTCATTTTGAATAGCTTTAAAAAGTCGTCAAAAGTCGCATAATTGCGGTTTTCAAAAACTAATTGGATGTATTTTTCCATTTCTTCAGGGGATGGATTAAGTCTCACTCTTTGGAACATTTCTTCGAGCTTGTCACGAGTAATTTTGCCTTGAACTGCAAATAGATTGAAAATATCACGGTAATGGGCACGGTTTCCGACTAAGCCTTGATTCATTTTTATTTATTAAGTTAAGAAATTTTATGTAAATATTTATTCCTTGCTAAAAAGAACTACTCAAAAGTCAGAAATTTTAAGATAAATTTTAAAAAAATTATCATTTTAGACTTATTCTTTGGTAAAGATAATGGATAAATTTAGGCTAATTAAGTGCTTATAAGCCATCTAAGCTTAAATTATCTCTCCATCCTTTCAAATAATAAGAAGATGCCAATAGCATCACTGCAGCCACATACCCCAAATATGCAGTAAAATTATAAATATCATGGGTACACGATAAATATTCTCCCGAAATCCCATCTTCTACTGAAAATTCATTAGTCAAATTGCATAAATTAAATTTGCTTAAGATTTAATGAATTCGCATCTTTCGACAACCGGACCCTTGCTTGCTAGGGGTAGCATCGGCTACGCAAGTCCATCAACAGCAGTCTTCTCCTAAGACTAAGAACTTGCGCTACGTCCCTGAGTTTTGACGAGCTAGGGAGACCCCTATGTGCTGAGCGTCTTGCGGGTGCTATGAGGCAAAGGTCAGCCCTATATGAGTCATCTTGAGGAAAAGTGACACCAAGGAAAAAAGAACCACAGCCCTCCGGATTCGGCAGGAAAAAAGGTGGCTCAAAGCCATCCGGATAATCAATATCTGAACTGGAATGGCCACTAGCTGATTCCCAAGATTACCCACGCCTACAGCCACCATACAGCAAGCTTAGGGTCAGAATCAAATGGCCTAAGCCTTAATTTAGGCTATAAAGCCATTTGGCGCCCCAAGTGCTGTGTCGTTAGCAAGGAAATATTTGTTGCTACCACCTTATTAATTATAAATTGCATAAGGAATAATTATTTGTATTAGAATTTGACACTGCAAATAAGTCAAACGTAGAGGAAATAACTAAAAGTAAAGTAAAAAAATACGCAGAATTTATATGAAGATCAGCAAGTTTTTTGTCTTCATTAGAAAGGGATAATAAGCCAATAATGACTACTAGGGCTGATCCTAATGCAAAGCAGATGCGTAGCTCAGATATAGCATTTTCCCACGGACAGACTATTAAAGCTGATGCTTTGACTTCATCGTTGATATTTAGAAGAATTTCAGCTTTAAGAGGGCCTGTGAGGGTGCTGCATGATGCTTTCTGCATGAGTTCTTTGCAGACATAATTGTGCTTTGGGTCAGTGCTATCTAATTCGCATGTCCAAGAGTTAGCGGTACCTAGGTAAGTGCAATAGATGTGGATTATTAAGCAGACAAAGGTAAATAAGAGGACGAAGAGAGTTCTACGAGTTGTGTCAGGAGCTTCAAAAATTAGGCGTTTTGCATCTTCTGAGGAGAATCTTATCATATTTATTATTTATAATGCTTTTAGTAGTGAGACTTATCAATTATTTTACTTAGCCAAGCAGAGACTAGCAGGAGTCATTCATCGGCAAAGGCTTTAGCTTTATTGTGTTCTTGGCTTTTCTCTTTCTGACCTCTTCGAATTCTCTTATTTTATCCTTGGGGGATGGAAGTAGCATTGATATCAGTGGAGATCTTGCAGTTATTGACTTATAAGGAGTTGATAATCATAAAATGGCGACATTCGTACGGTACCGACCTGCCGATCGGCACCACTCATTCTGCATTTTATGATTATGAGGCTTAGTTTTACATGGGAATTCTATCCCGGCTGAGGCTAGTCTGTTTGGCAAACCCTTAGGGAACTTGAAAGGCCTGTGGTTTGTCCACTTCCATCCTGCGGCAGCGAAGGAGCCTTTAGTCGTCACACGGCGTCAAGGAAGCAAGGTGAAGTCGCTCACTCATGAGCCGTCGAAGCCGGAACGTCATTTCCAAGCGTGCCTTGGTGTAACAAAGCAAGTTAGACCAGCGACCTGTGGGGTTGACACGTGTAAAAATGGTGGAGGTCCTGGAAACGGCTACCCCTTAGTGGATGTAAAACGCATAGATAATATAAGATAAGATAGACTTATAAGGAGTTAATTTAACGAACGCTGGCAATGTTCTATCTCTTGACATATCAATTTTTGCCTTATTTTTCAATATTTTTTGTCTCATAAGAATATTTGTGATTATTGAATCAGGGTCTTTTCTGCTTGTTCCTTTTAGCTGGGGCAGCTTTTTAACTTTTTCTTCAGTTTTATGTCTTCGCTCTGATATATTGAACGCCGTGCCTCTAAACAATCGGTTAAGTTCTTCTTCAAGCATGATCAATTGAGGCCTATCAAATGCAGGCTTCAAGACTTTTACTATAAAATAAATAATTGTTTCGAAAAAATTCTGGTCGTCTTGATTTTTTCTGAAAATCCTTTCTTTTAGGATTAATTCTCCGTATTTTTGGGCAACGATTTTGCCTTGCTCACTTAGTTGTTTTGACAAATCTTTTGTGGTTTCTTTGTATTCGTGCTGTTTTTCTTCTTCTTGCTTAATTAAAGTGTTAATTTCGGTCAATGTTTTGGAGTAATCATAAATTGTATTGTAGAGTTCAAGCATTTCTGGACGATTGTAACTGTCTAAGAAACTATATGGGAGAATTAAGCCAGGATTTTCTTCTTTATCTTTTATCATTTCTTTAATTGAATTCTCAACTGAATTTAGCAAATTAAATTCTGCTGGCACTACTGGATCTGCTTTTCTTGGTGCTCTGCTCATAATTATTATCCTTTTTATTTATAAACTTTAATTCATTATAAAAAATTAAAAGTGTTTAAATACTCTTTTTTTCGAATAATAACACTTCAAATCACTTATTGGATGAATTCAGAGAGCTTTTTAAAATTATTTTATAAATTTTTTTAAAGTTGATATAATCGCTTTTTGCTCTATATATCATAATGTTCTTTCCCTTTTGGGCTCCAACCAAAACCAAGCTCTAGCTGCAAGAAACATAAAAATAATAGAATCCGCAAATCCACGATGTCAGCTTTACTATCACCATTGCATCACCTAAAAGTCTTGAATTACTGCTGTAGCTAGGCCAGGTGCTGCTATAAGTAAAGCTATTAATCCATATAAAGGGTGAAAGAAAATCATAGCCAAAAATTATCTAGCTCATTTGTCCCAAAATCTAGTTAAAAATGATTTGTCCCATTTTCTAGTCTTTTTTGGATTTTTTCGAATGAGGTCCTGAAAATTGTTTTTTCTATCAAAATTTTGACTAGAAAATTGGACAAATGAGGTCCTAAAAAATTTTTTTTAATATAAAAAAAAAAAAAAAATGGACAAATGATAAAAGACTAGAAAATTGGACAAATGAGGGGGGGATCCTTATATACATAAATTTTATTGTAACTTTTTTTTCCTATAATAATAAAATGGCTTCGACGGATAGGGTAATTCACTCCATGAATTCCCTCTCCTTCTCACCCGCTTTTATTATTATAGGGTTAGGTTTTTACACGTGGGCTTCTGTACAAGGTGGTGTAAAATGGCGAAGAATTTTAATCTCGCCAGCCTTGCACAGCGTGTTTTACCTCTTTCCACTGCTGATATGAAAGGCAGGACACTTAGGCCGAACAGGCGCTGGAGGAAAGTCGGACAGAGCGAGGCAATGCGCCAAGCCGCTAGTGTTTCCCGTACTTCTGGATTACCAAATGGCTTCACGGGGATTAGGAGGAGCGAGCCGTACTGCGAGGCCCGACACGAGTACGCGAGTAGCGACAAAACGGAGGAAAAAAGCGTCCCTGCGACGCTGTGCAACTAGAGGCCCAACTAGAGGTCGATAAGTAAGTAACTTTTTTTCCAAAATTTAAAAAAAATCACATTCGAAATAATTTTTAAAGCAAATATTAATTCAATTTGTAAATTTATGTTTTAAAATGCAAGCTGTTTAAAATAAAACAGAATTATTTAGAGACTTCATTATAATAATTATCACTTAGATTAAAAAAAATTCTTCTTAAACAATGTTTGTTGTTCACGAGGGTGGATTTTTGGGCAAAAATAGGGATTTTTCCAAATTTTTTTTTTTCGCTCACAGAGAGGGGGAGTAA
Source organism: Blepharisma stoltei (assembly GCA_914767885.1). NCBI lineage: Eukaryota > Ciliophora > Heterotrichea > Heterotrichida > Blepharismidae > Blepharisma > Blepharisma stoltei. The sequence continues at coordinate 356,615 of CAJZBQ010000037.1, forward strand.
GTAGAAATGCAGGCTATAAAAATAATACCTAAAACAGATACACTATTAGATATGATCATTATAATATATGCGACATGCCAAACAGAAATATCATAATTATTAATATTTCGCATATAGATCATAAAATAGCCAAAATTTCTCATAGTTTTTATTACTTAAATGCAATCGTATAGAATAGTTAATTGAGTATTTTAACTTAATTTAAAGCCTGACATACTCATTTCTTGCTCCTGATATATGAGCGTTCTTTTCTTTTTTAGCTCCAACTATAATCAAGAAAGTTGTAACTCCGATCCCAAGAAGCACAAAGAAAGCTAAATACTCAAAAATTCCAGCATAACTGCTTTCTTTAATCATTTTCTGAGCATCTTTTGCGCTGTCCCTAAAACTTTTTTCTCCTACCTCAAGCAAATTAGGGTTATAATTAGGAAAGATAACAGCTACACGAACTCCTTCCCCTCCAAATCCTATAATATCATTGTATCCATCTCTATTAGCATCTGCCATAAATCTTGGCTTCGAATCAAAAGTATCGAAGCCTTCAACCTGGCTATTTCTCCCAAAATAGTACATCAGTCATTCAGGATTATCAAATCCACTCCCATTAGAGAGTGAATAACCAGTTGAACTATCTCCAAATCCTATGATGTCTGCTTTTTTATCTCCATTGAGGTCTTTTACAATTCTTGGGTTTTGATTAAAGCTTTCCCATCCAAAAGACGTCGACCAAAGCGTAGCTTTGTCAAAAGTAACTCCATTTGATAATGCGACCCAAGTTCCTTGAGAATTAAAGCCTACAATGTCAGCTTTTCCGTCACCATTTACATCAGCAACCATTCTGGGAGTTTGATCATAAGTTGTCCACCCTGCTAACACTGTAAACTCGCTAGAAGCAATTGTTCTGGTTAAAAATTGATTCCCATTCGATAATGATACATAAACGGAATCATAGCCAAATCCAATGATGTCATCTTTTCCATCTCCATTGAAATCTCCTAAAGCTCTTGGATATCTGTCAAAACTAGTCCAGCCTCCGTTAGAGTAGGAAAAATCATATATCCAGCGAGTAGCGTCATTTATTCTATAAGCATCAGAAATAGAGACATAAACAGCGTCATAGCCGAAACCGACTATATCAGCTATTTTATCACCATTTACATCTCCTAAAAGTCTGGGATATAAATCTTGAGATGTCCAACCTCCAACGTTCTTACAGAAAGCACCAAGTGAATTAGTTGGGGCGGTGAAATTACCACCTGTGGAATATGAAACTTTAATCCCGTTATCTGAAAAGCCAACTATATCAGCTGCGCCGTCACCATTTATGTCACCTACTAGCCTAGGATTACTGTTGAAACTAGGCCAAACGCTGCTGTCATAAAAGCTGCTAACCCATATAATGGGTGGAAGAAATGTAATCATTATATCCATTGAATGCTTGAACAGAAAATGTGGATGTTGATAAAGATGGAATGCTACAAGAGATTGAAAACTAAGCACTAATTGATGAATATTTTAAGAAAATTTAAAATATATTAACCAGATGTAGTTTAATAATATTTATTATTGAAGGCAGAGTTTAATTCGTAAAGAAAACACTAGAACGCAATATAAGCCTGCACCAAATTTAAACAAGAAAGGAACAATTAAAGCATTAATTTCTAAAACATATATCATTTTCAAAATTGGTTAAAAGTTAAACGGGGTTCGCCTTTGTGATTTTTATGTCTCATAAATTAAATACAGATTAAAAACCATTTTTTATAAACTTTATTGCTCAAGTAAAATAAATGGCACTTATTCGTGAACTAACTAAAATTTTGTTCTTTGGTTTGAGCAATTGGAACTACTTTATTGCAAATTGGTTAATTTCTGCCAATTTATATTCATCAATAATGATTAAGACTTTTTAATTTAAAATAAATGTGCATATATTTTCTTAGCGAACTATATAGAATCTTCTTTTCTAATAAAAATTCATTAGAGGGCTTTAAAAAGTTAGGATGCTGCATAAAAGCATTATTTAATGCATTTTAAGAGAGAACAAAGGATATTTTACAAACTATAATCAACAATCTAAGAGTTAAATATAACTATAATAATTTTGTATAAATAACACTTTTCCATATTCCAAAATTTCTAGCTTATCACTAAATCCAATGTGAGTGATACTTGTCAATAGAAAAATCCTTTATTCGAATATTACATTCTTAATTTATTTATAAACTGCATTAGGCGAATTACGCACATTTGGTAATTTTAGGCCACTCTAAAGTAATACTTATTAGGAAAAAATAAAGACCAAGCTAAGCGTACACTACACAGCGTGAAATTCAGTACATTTTTAAATGGATAAGAAGTTTTTTTAGAACATACAAATTTGGCATGAAAAACCCACAAGTCTTTTATAGTAAAATTAGCATGTGATATGCAGAGTTTTAGGAGGTTTAGAACAATTATCTCTTAAGCTAAGAGTAGACCAGATATCATTAAAGACTTACTTGATTATACAGTCTAATATTCTCGACACAACAGAAATTTTTCATATTTTAACTATAAAATTGAGTCAATAAATTAATTATGAACTGAGTTTAAATAACTAATTGAGTATGGGCGTTAGTTGATGGATATTTTAAAAGAAAGTAATTTAAGGCTTTCACTTTGCTTATACTTAGTCTACTAATCTTGATAGTTGTTTGTTTATTTATAAAATCACATACTTGATACTTCACATGCCTAAAGACTGTGGCTTCTCTAATTTTGATAATCTTGAAATGGCTTTTATGATAGGCAATATATTAAGAATTGCTTTGATTTTTAAGCCATTTCTTTAAGTTTCTTTTCTATAATAAACCAATAAATGAAAAATTTCAAATAAAACGTTAATTTAAATTGGACCAAAAGTTCTTAATATTGATAAACTTTTTAGTAATTATCTGTTTTAAATCTCTAAAATCATTATAATTACAAATCAAGAAGAAAACAAAAATAAATATAAGATTTAAATGTTTAAGACTTTAATTAACTAATTAGGCGAAGCTATTAAGCTTTTCTTAAAATGTAACAGCTTTTTAAATGCATTTTATATTCCAAAAAATATCAAAAGTAATAGCTGATTAATTTTTTATTTCAAGCTCATATAAGAGCTTGCTGAGCCTTCACAAAATTCAAGATAATAAGGCTTACTTGATTTTTTTTTAAAACAAATTAAAAGAGCAACACCTAGAACTCCAAATAATAAAATTCAAGCCCAAATCCAATAGAATTTCCCTTCAGAATTTGAGCTATCAAATTTCAAAATACTTTCACGCGATTCTGCCTTGCATCTATCAAAGCAATTAATTTCTAGTTCATTACTTTCATATTCACTTAAGCACTTTACATCGCTTAATGAGTTATCAGATTTGATAGCATTCAACTTAGTAATCTTAATATCAGCTATATCATCAACCATTACAGAAACAAATGTTCCAGCATTTCCAAAGCCAATAATATCAAAAAGTCCATATCCTGTCACATCCATAACTACTCTTGGGTGTCTATCATATGAATTTCCACCGCCTCCATTACTAACTGCCCCAAAACTAGACATAGCCAAAAAGGGTTCTTCAAAGTGTTTTCCATTAGAATAAGCTATATAAATCCCTGCTGATCCAAAGCCAATAATATCTGCTTTTCCATCATTGTTCATATCTTTTACAAATCTTGGAAATTGATCAAAATTTGTCCAGCTTCCAGCATCTGCTGAGCTCCCAAACCACCATGACCATAAGGTAGCTTTATCAAAGTTTACTCCATTCGATAAAGCAACTACCACACCGTCTGCATTGAATCCAACGATGTCAGCTTTTCCATCACCGTTTACATCCTCAATTCATCTAGGATTCATATTAATGCTTGATCACCCATAACTCGATCCAAAATCTGTTGTATAATAGGAAATAGCTTTTGCAAATGAGTTGCCATTTGAGAAAGCAATGTAAATACTGTTGCTGTAAAATGTAATGGCATCAGCTTTGCCATCACCGTTTACATCTCCAAGGAATCTTGCACAAGAATCTGAAGAAGATGAACTTGGGCATATAGTTTCCTTACTTCATAATGAAGAATCTGTAAATCCTGTGGTATTCGAAGTAGATACTAAGATGCCTGCATAGCTGAAGCCGACAATGTCAGCCTTTTTATCTCCATTGACATCGCCTACTATTCTTGGGTATAGAGTTTGGCTTGTAAAGCCACCAGCATATTTCGCGAAGTCAATAATCCATCGTGTTGGAGGAGCAAAATCTTTGCCTGTAGATAATGAGACATAAACTCCATCTCTTCCAAAGCCAATGATATCGCTTTTACCATTTCCGTCGATGTCTGATACATATCTGGGGTTTTCGTTAAAAGTGCGTCATCCTTGCTCAAATCCAAACTGGGAAATCCATAAAGCTGGAAATAAAATTTTATCATTTTAAGATAATTATTTCAACAAATATGGTCCAAACTGCTTCGATTAGATCGTATCATCAGCATTAAGAAAAATATTTTGAGGATGCATGATTTAGAAGCGAGTTAAAACAAATCGTGGAAATAAAGGATGCAAGGTTATACAGAATATCTGTATGAATGGATGAATGGCTGCTTGGAGGAATTTTAAAGAGAAGATTTTTTATAAAATCTGATAAATAGCTATTTTTTGGCACTTCGCACCAAAAGTAGCAGGGAAATCTTCAGCAAGCGATGCTGAGGAGTAGTGAATAAAGGTTTTTTTTTAGAGGCCTGTAGAATTTATGGAATTTCATTGAGATTTTTCAAGATTCATATGCATGATTACATAAAATCATTATTGATTCTCTTTGGTCCATATCGGATGTGCTATACGCGAATGGGTGCTACATCGAGAAACAATTTTTATGCAGCTTGTGAAGTTGGATATTCAGCGGAGGATTGCTGATGTTTGCTAAATATTTAATATTACTTTAAAAAGCCTGCTATATGACTAAAAACTGTTAAATTTGTTGAAAAAATAATTTCTTTAATATTTGAAAGAATTTCTCGGTTTTTAGAAATCCAATATACAGTATGCTGACTTGGATCCGAAGATCTTTTTTGTGTCCATAATATTAGATTATATTGTAAGGGCTAAAATTTCTTTCTATCAAATGGTCCCAAAATCTTTTATTAGGTTCTTTAATTGTGAAACCATATGATTATAGAAAGCAGCTAAAAATCAGCATTAAGGATACAAGCAGTTTTTACTCTATATTAAAAAAAATACTTATTTTAAACTGTTTAATAGTTTTTTATTTTAGCCATTTAGATTAGCTTAAATATTAAGCCCTGATATAAGGAGTTTCTGATTCCTCTCCAAAATCATAACGAATTTTCTTGGATTTTCTCATCCCTTTGAAGTAATTCAACATGATAATTCCAAGAATTGCAAAAGACACAATCCATATCCAAACTCCAAAAGAGCCTACTTCAGACTGCTTAGTATCTCCTATTGCGTCACAATCACATGTTGCCTTGCATTTATCCAAGCAATTCGATCTCGGGCCATAATCTTTGCATTCACTTGTGCACTTTGCGTCACATGCGGTGCTATTAGCCTTGATACTCTTTAAGTTAATAGGATTTATAGCATTTGCATCGTTCAGCGATAGAGCAACATGGACTCCTGCAATTCCAAAACCAAAAATGTCATTATTTCTATCTCCATTTGCATCTCCTATCATTCTTGGATGTCTATCAAACGAATTCCATCCTCCAGCAGCAGCTAATTTCCCATAGTGGAACATCACCAATAAAGGATAATCAAATCCTTGCCCATTTGAAAGAGCTACATAAATACCTGCTAGCCCAAATCCAACAATGTCAGCTTTTCCATCACCGTTATCTCCCAGGGCTGCTTATAGCTCGCATGGGCAACAAACTTTCAGCCTAACTCATGAAATTAGTTCTGACTAAAAGTTACCAAACAAATCTATGACTTGACAAATAGCCACTATAGACACACTTGTAAAGCTGGTGGAGTTGATTTGGCAACTTTTAGTCTGAACTAATTCCATGATTAAGGCTGAAAGATGGTCACTTGGAGTGAGTTATAAGCAGCTTTTGGCTATAACATCTCTTACAAACCTTGGAAATTGATCGAAACTTGTCCAGTGCCCAGCATCATCAGAATTTCCAAACCATCCTGACCAAAGTGTAGGAGCTAAAAATCCAGTTCCAACTGATAACGAAACCCATACTCCAGAACTGTTGAAGCCAATAATGTCAGCTTTCCCATCTCCATTTACATCTCCAGCCCATCTCGGCGTGTCATTAAAGCTTCTCCACCCAGAAGCCACAGAAAATTCTGATATTAAATTTTGAGGACTTGCAAATGAGTAGCCTGTTGAATAAGAAATCCAAGTATACTCACCCCCAAAGCCAATAATATCAGCTTTACCGTCACCGTTTACATCTCCAAGGCACCTTGGGTATAAATCAAAGCTACTCCAGCCTCCAGCTGCATATGCATAATTTTTGACCCAAGGTGAAGGCTCTGTGAACCAAGATCCAGTTGATATTGATACCCAAGTGAAATCATGTCCAAATCCAACGATGTCAGCTTTTTTGTCTCCATTGACATCTGCTACAAATCTTGGGTATTGATTATAGCTGGCCCAACCTCCTGCAGATCTTGCATAATTACTGACCCATCTTTTTGCAATTCCAAGATCTTTTCCGCTTGACAAAGAGACGTAAGTTCCATCATTCGCAAAGCCTATTACATCGCTTTTTCCGTCTCCGTCGACATCGCCGACAAGTCTTGGATTCTCATTAAAACTAGACCATCCTTGGTCCACACCAAATTGAGAAATCCATAAAGCAGGATACAAAAATTTTAACATTTATAGCCATTAATAATTTTGGTAATAGTTAGGCATTCATTAGATATAAAATTACTAAATTATAATAAGCTCGACAAATATCCCTTAAAGAGAATAGGCTATATGAGTGTAATTAATTTTCTATTAAAATGGTATATGAAGCCAAATATATGCTGAATAATTTATAGGTTTTCTATGAAGCAATTATTGTTGACAAAAGGAATATATTAATATTAAAATAAAAGTTGGATTTAAAAATTATGCAAAAATTAAAAAATTCATAGATATCGTGAACTATATAATCATAATAAATAAAAATAATTTTTCCGAGTTTTAACTTTCAATTAGTATACTTTTAAGCACTTTTTATTAAACGGAAGTTTAATTTGAATCAAATTAAACTTAGCTTAATATAATAGCGAAGAGGAATATTTTTATTTTAAATGCTGAATTTAGCTTAAATAATTAAGCCCTGATATAAGGAGACTCCAACCCCTCATTCAGGCCAGCATAAATCATCTTCGAATTTTTCTTCCCTTTTAAGTGGCCCATAATGATTGCTCCAAGAACTACAAAAGACAAAATCCAAGCCCAAACTCCAATAGTTATTGTTTCAGACTGTTTAGTGCAATCTTTTACAGAAGATTCACAAAGAGCCTTGCATTCATCCAAACAACTTGATTTTGAGCCAAAGCTCTTGCATTTATTAGCATATTTTATATGTATAAAATGGTGAGTGTCATCCAGACCGCCCTATCAGAGACTATTATTCATATATACCCTCGCATGGTTTAGGAGCCACTAATTGGGCAGGTAGCGTCGTGTCTGGTGTCCCAAAGTGAGGGACTTAAGCAAAAATCTGGAGTTTTGTGACCTCCCGATGATCAAATACTTGAGAATTCATTTTGCCAGTAGCACCCAAATCAATTGAAGCCAGGGTACTTACCTACTCAAACTGCTACTGTTTTTTGCTCCGAATCGTAGAAGCGGTTGGTATTTTGAGAGGGGATCACCTAAAAGTAGGGTAGGCAATGTAAATGATTTAGGCGATCCCTCCAACAAAGTGTCCCTTAAATGGAGTGATATGGCCAGGGGTTTGAGAAAGGAATTTGCATTATAGGGATGAAAGAACTGAGTTTGAAATGATGATGCTCAGCAATAGTCCTAGCCACTACTTAAAAATCAGAGATTTCAGTTTCACAAACACTAGAGATGTAAATCCACCAAATTAGTTTGGGCCACACAAAATTTCTAAAAAAGCTGTGCAGAATGCCAACTGGGAATTAGAAACCTTAAATATTTAACATCCTATAATGTAATTAGCACATTTTGCTTCGCAATCTGTGCTATTTGCCTTAATACCCTTTAAATTAATAGGAGTTATAACGCTGATATCACTCTGCCCTTGAGCAACGTTGACTCCTAAAATTCCAAAGGCAATAATGTCGCTAATTTTATCCCCATTCGCATCTCCTACCATTCGTGGATGGTTATCAAATGATTTCCACCCCCCATTAGCATTTCCCTTTCCAGATTTGATGGTTATTAAAATAGGGGAGTCAAATCCTTGCCCATTTGAAAGAGCAAAGTAAATTCCTTGTAGCCCAAACCCAACAATGTCAGCTTTTCCATCATGATTAACATCTTTTACAAATCTTGGAAATTGATCGAAACTTGTCCAGTCCCCAGCATCAGCCGAGTTTCCAAACCACTCTGACCAAAGTGTAGGAGCTAAAAATCCAGTTCCAACTGATAACGAAACCCATACTCCAGAACTGTTGAAGCCAATAATGTCAGCTTTCCCATCTCCATTTACATCTGCGACCCATCTCGGTGTGTTATTAAAGCTTCTTCACCCCGAATTTACAGAAAATTCTGATGTTAAATTTTGATGGCTTGAAAATGAACTACCTGTTGAATAAGAAACCCAAGTATACCCAGCACCAAAGCCAATAATATCATCTTTACCGTCGCCGTTTACATCTCCAAGACACCTTGGATATAAATCAAAACTACTCCAGCCTCCAGCTGCACGTGCAAAATTCTTGACCCAAATAGAAGGCTCTGAAAATCCTGATCCAGTTGATATTGATACATAAGTGCCTGCATATCCGAATCCAACAATATCTGCCTTTTTATCTCCATTGACATCTGCTACAAATCTTGGGTATTGGTCATAGCTGGTCCATCCTCCTGCAGACTTTGCATAATTACTGACCCATCTTTTAGCAGTTCCAAAATCCTCTCCACTTGACAATGAGGCGTAAGTTCCATCATTTCCAAAGCCTACAATATCGCTTTTTCCATCTCCGTCGACATCGCCGACAAGTCTTGGGTTGTCATTAAAACTAGACCATCCCTGGTCAACCCCAAATTGAGAAATCCATAAAGCAGGATACAAAAATTTTAACATTTATAACCATTAATAATTTTGATAAAAATTAGAGATAATTTAGCAGTAAAAATACTGAATATACAAACTTACTTTTAAGAATATGATCACTTAGGGTAATAAATCTCGCTATTGAAATTGTTTACACAAATATTAAATTATAAGTTTGGATTGGTTAAGATATTTTTAATTTCTCATTTATGGTTGAAGATTAATCAAATATTCAGTAAACATTTTTCACTGAAAAATGGACTGTTTTTCATATTGAAGAAATCTATTGAAAAATGCATTAACTTTGATAAGCTGCCTTTTATACTTATAAACTAGATTATAAATCGATATTTACATTAGAAATTCATTTAAACCACTGCTCTCATGCTTACCACTGTATGACTAATTAAGATAATTTATCTAGCAAGTAAACATTATGGCTAGGCTTACCATTATCTCTTTTCAATATTAGAAGAGTTTATTACTAGGTTTTGTACACATAGTTAGACAGATTATCATAGGACGAAATAATTAATTCCTTAAGACTGTTATTACTTTCGTTAATTAGAAGAGACTATTTACTATGCTATAGGAATAAAAAAGCTCAAATTAATAAAGCAAAAAATATAAACTATTTAATAGAATTATTTTAATTCAGTAAAGGCCTTTTTATACATAAATATTCCAAATATTATATGCCATTATTATCACTTTAATATCATATAGAAACTTTTTATTTTATAAATATTCTAATATAAGAATCCTTATATTTCTATCTCAAAAATCCTTTTCTTTCCTCTCTATAATCCATAGATCTAAAATTTTATTTTTCCTTTGCACCTAATTCTTTCCATATTCATTTTTACTATCCGAATACGTCATATATTTATCTATAAATCCCTTAAAATTCCTTATATCATTTAAATAGTTTCAATAGCTTTGTAATCACTGATCCATTACAATAAATATGCCGATCGACCTAAACAGGCTTAGAACAGAGCGTGGTGGAGACCCTAATGAAGTCAGAAATTCCCAAATTGCTCGCTTCAAAGATGCAGGATTGGTTGATCGCGTTATTGAGCTTGACCAAGAGTGGCGTCGTGCTAGATTCAACCTTGAGCAGCTCAACAAAGAATTCGGCCAGCTTAACAAAGCAGTCGCTGAGCGTAAAAAGGCAAACAAAGAAGACCCATGCACTGAAGAAAACGCCAAAAAAGAAGAGCTTGACAAATTAATAGAAGAAGCCAAAGTCAAAGACCAAGAACTCTTAAACGCTGTTAATGAAGCCAACAACCTAATCGGAAACATTATCCACCCAAGTGTCCCTATTAGTGAGACTGAAGACGACAACAGAGTTGAAAGAACCTGGGGAGAACCTAACGCTATGGTCATTGACAACACCCCTGGACACTATTTCCATCATGCTGTGCTATCTAGACTTGATGGCTACGACTCAGAAAGGGGTGTCAAATTAGTAGGGCATAGAGGGTACTTATTAAAAGGAAATGGACTACTATTGAACCAAGCTTTAATTAACTATGGCTTGAACTTCTTAACACAAAGACAATACACCCTGATACAGCCACCTTTCTTTATGAACAGAAGCATGATGGCTCGTACAGCTGAACTGGCAGACTTCCATGACCAGCTCTATAAGGTGACTGGGGAAGAAGGAGAAGAAGGCTTCTACTTGATCGCGACATCAGAGCAGCCTATATCTTGCATGCATCATAAAGAGTGGCTACCAGAAAAAAGCCTTCCTTTGAGGTACGGTGGGTACTCATCTTGCTTCAGAAGAGAAGCGGGAGCTCATGGAAAAGACACTTGGGGTATTTTCAGAATCCATCAATTCGAAAAAGTTGAACAGTTCTGCATCACAACTCCAGAAAAGTCTTGGGAAATGCACGAAGAAATGATCGCCACCTGCGAAGAGTTTTACAGAAGCCTTAACCTGCCTTACAGAGTCATTGCAATCGTTTCCAAAGAACTTAACTTGGCTGCTGCCAAGAAGTACGACTTAGAAGCTTGGTTCCCTGGCTACAAAACTTACAGAGAGCTTGTGTCTTGTTCCAACTGTACCGATTATCAATCCAGAGCAGTTGAAGTCAGATGTGGAGCCAAGAAACAAAACGAGACTGAAAAGCGCTACGTCCACATGCTTAATGCTACTCTTTGTGCTACTGAAAGAACCTTATGTTGCATCCTTGAAAATTACCAAACTGCTGACGGCCTAGTCGTTCCTGAAGTACTTAGACCTTACATAGGCGGAAGAGAGTTTCTTCCTTGGGTAAGAGAGCTTACAAAAGAGGAACTTAAGAAATTTTAAGCTACAGAGCACTTAAAACTAATAGGTTTATGAGGAAATTTAAATTAGAATGATAAGATTTATTAATATTGGAAGAATATATATGTTAGATAATATTGTTAACACCCAACGATCATCATCTGTCAAGCATGCAGAAAGACTAAGCCAGTCCTCACATAGAGAAAGCATAAGTACAGCTTCTGATACCCCGTCTAGCACTCTTAAATGCACAAAACCCAAGCCTGTGAAGTTAATGAGGGCTATTCCTTTAAATAGAATAAAAGCATTTGAGGAGCCTGAAATTCAAATAAAACCATCAAAGACTTCACTAATAATAGATACTCCGCCAAAATCTTGCAATGAAAATGAGTTTGTATACACTACGCATTTATCGCCTTTGAGAATTCCGTCACCTGATGAATCTATGATATTGATCTCGACAACACAAATTCCTAAAAAGAAAAAAGCTAAAAGGCTGTTGATAAGTGAAGAAAAAGACATCACTTATATCAGGCCTACACATATAGAACTAATACAAGGGCTAAAAAAGATTAGAAGCTTGACTTTGCCTTTCCCATTTGCCCCTGAACTCCAAAAGCCAGATCTACGTAATTTCTATTTACTCCCCCCCCCTCCGTGAGTGAACAAAACCATTAGAAAAAATCCCTATATTTTTTGCCCAAAAAGCCACCCTCCGTGAGTGAACAAAAATTTTTTATGGAAAAAAAATTTTATATATATGTGATAATTATTATAATGAAATCAGAGCTAATTCTGTTTATTTTTAAACGAATTGCTTTTTAAAACATAAATTTTGCAAATTGAATTAATATTTGCTTTCCAATTTTTGCGAATTAGGATTTTTTTAAATTTCGAAAAAAAATATTTTTTATAAAATTTATATATAAATTTTTTTAAAAAAAAAAAAATTAACCCCCCTCCGTGAGTGAACAAAATTTTTTTGTTCACTCACAGAGGGGGGGAGTTAGCATTTTCTTTAAGAAGTAGATCAGCACGCAAGCATTTTAAAAAAAATAAAATTGAGTATATTGTGCCTAAGAATCCTATAGAACTTGGCACATTGCTGAAGAAAATGAAAGAAACTGAAAGAGTCCTTAGACAGGAAAATAATTTTTCGAAAAAAATTAGAAATTTAAAACCTGAAATACAGCTTACAGAAATACAGCAGGATAATAGTGTACAGAAAAAGAAAAAACATAATAAAAGTTTCGAAATACATGGAGGAAGAATTGTGAAGCCTTGTATAATACCGAATTCGGGGCTGATTATTCAGAATACCAAATCTTACAATAGCTATGAATATATATAGAAAACTTAAATAATTTTATTGATATCATCAAAATAAGCTCGAAAAGTCTTATACCTCGATAACTCCCACTCCTTTTAATTGGAAAATGTTCTGCTCTAATTTAAAGGGGGTTAACCTTTTTTTTAAAAAAAATAGATTTAAATGTTCATAAAATTAAGAAATTTAAATACGCAATATTTTTTAATTTTAATTTTATTTTTATGAAAAATTAATCAACAAAATTGATCAATTAAGTGTAAAAACTATTTAAATAATATTTTAATTACACTTTACTCTAAGTTAGATCAAAACTAATTTTATAAAAAATTTATTTTCACCTATAAAATTTTGCTATTCAAAAAGAATGTTTGCTCCAAGGGCTAGCTAATGCACACCCGAAAAATAGAATTTTTACTGATATGTCATTCCAATTTAAAACGGGAGTAAATTCCTATCCGCGTTATGAGTGGACAAATCTTTCCATTCTTCTTTTCCATTTGTCATTGACAATCCTCTCTGCTTTTTCTTTCCTTGATAATTTTTAAATCCATTCGAGTTTTTCTTTTCACTGGACACAATAGAATGGCTTCGTTTTTGAATCCTCCCTGTTGTATTTAAAAACACGTTAGGAATGAACGAATCTTTATTATCTTGCTCAAAGTCCTTTGGGCTATCAAAATACTCTCGCAGCTTTGTAGGGTAATTTTTATTATCCTTTGAAAAAGTATAGCAGAAACGATCATTTCAGCCACCTTCGAGGCGCTTTTGATCCCTGGGAAGGGCAGAAGAACCATTTGGGATTCTTTGTAGGTGCTTGGTAAGAGTAGCTTTTAGATTTGGGGATTCCAAAATTTTATACATTGGAGGGTATATAATTCTTCGTTTTGGACTTGCAGAAGACTTTCTAGCTGAAAATCTTGAAGGCTCCGAATCATTTTGAGTTGTCTGCTGTTTCGTTATCTCTATATTCGCCATTTATATCACTAAATCATGACCGTCTCATCAATTTTACTTATAGTTTACACAGTTCAAAATATTAGTCTATTTATAATAATTACTCGATATCCCTTCTCAGAACATCTGGCATATTTTAAATATCATTAAATTCCTCAATAAGCTGATCTACAATCATTTGTTTTTCCCTTATTGTGTCTGCGTGGAATTTTTCAGTATCTCTTTTCTCTTCTAGAAAAGAGAAATCAAAGTCCGGGAACATATTAGGAAAATTTGGCTTTTCCAATGGTGGTAACTTTACTACGTTTTTCTTGGGCAAGGAATTATTGTCGATTTTAGGATCATTATTAGGAGCTGAGGCTTCAGGTACTTTTTGGGGGACAGTTTCTGGCTTTGATCGGGATGTGAGTTGTGGGATATCTTCTATTTTTTCGGTTATTTCTCCAAAGGAGGGTTTTGCATTATGCTTTGGCATATAAAGAATGTCTTTTGGGCTTTCTGTTGCTGTTTTAATGATTGGGATTTTCATTGCTTCGGCCTTTTTGTCATTTTTTTCAAGATTTTCTTTGACTTCTTTTTCAGGAATTATAAACTGGGCTTCTTCATCTGGAGTATCAATAGGATCTACAGCTTTTCTTGGGGCAATTGGAATAGGTTTTTCGATTATTTCTTTTTCTTTTGGGGCGGGAGCATGAGTTTTTATAATCTCTCTGGGATATTTAGTCTCGATACAGCCCATTTTTGAATAAAATAATTGCATAAATTTTGATTTATAGCATCATTAAATTATCATTTTTTTCTTTCATGGGCTTGCATATATTTATTCTCCATATATATTCAATTTGATATTCTCAAAATAATTATAGTAACTATATTCTTATTCTAATAAAACGTATTATTATATTCAAAGTTTATCTTTATCTGTAAAACATTCCTATTTTATATATAGAATTTTCCCATAGATGGCACTGTTTGCCCTTGATTTTGCCCACTTTAAAAAATTTTTTGGTTTGACCAAACCATATGGTACTGGTCGAACCAAAAAAATTTTTCAGTGGGCAAATCAAGGGCAAACCGCGCCATCTAAGGGAAATTTCTATATATCCTATCAATTTTTCTTAAAATTGTAAAGATTATGTTTTATAAATATTTTTTTGTTATTTCATTGCTTTTCTTTCTTCTTCTTTTTCCTCAAAAACTTTTTTGAACTTTTTCTCTTCTTTTTTCTCATTAAATAGCTTTTCCTCATCAGGAGATTGAGTAATTGTGTTCCATTTATAATACTCTTTAAATGGCTGACTCCCCCCCCCCCTCCGTGAGTGAACAAAAACATTTTGTTCACTCACGGAGGGGGGTTAATTTATTTTTTTTAAAAAAAATTTATATATAAATTTTATAAAAAATATTTGTTTTCGAAATTTAAAAAAATCCTAATTCGCAAAAATTGGAAAGCAAAAATTAATTTAATTTATAAAATTTATGTTTTAAAAAGCAATTCGTTTAAAATTAAACAGAATTAGCTCTAGATTTCATTATACTAATTATCATTTATATATCAATTTTTTTTTCCATAAAAAATTTTTCTATTACAAAAATTTTTGTTCACTCACGGAGGGTGGGTTTTTGGGCAAAAAATAGGGATTTTTCTAATGGTTTTGTTCACTCACGGAGGGGGGGGGAGTGAGAAATATTTCCATATTGTCTTGGTTCAATAAAAGGGTGTCTCAATGGATCTTGCCCTGGCTCCAGCATGACATCATTTCTATCTATATTCAAAATCCACCTCCTATAAAATAGCATATCTTTTCTAGGACTTAAAAATTGCATAGTAAGCATTGGTAGCCTTCTTGGGAATGGTGGGAATTCTCCACTTTCCAACTTCTCTTTAACCAATTTCATTGTGTTAATAAAAAAGTCCATATCATGAGGATCAGTGATAGTTTTGGCTTCTCTGAAATATCCTTGAAATTCGATCCTTTTTTGCTCTTTTTACTGACTTCCCCCCGTTTTAATTGGAACAAAAAACCCTGTTCCAATTTAAAGGGGGTTAGAAAAATTATATATTAAATTTTTCTCTATAAAAAAATATAATTTTATTTTTATGAAGAATTAAATAAAAAAATTAATCAATTCTGTGAAAACTACTTAATAGCATTCTATTTACACTTTTACCATTAAATAGGTCAAAAAACATTTATAAATTAGAATTTTTATCGATAAAGTTTTGCTTAAAAAACAAATTAAAGCACCTAAAATAGAAATTTTACAGATTATTTGTTTCAATTTAAAGGGGAGGACTGAATATGAAGCGACCTTATCACGAATGAGCTTTTGGAGAGCGTAGTAAAGCTTTAACCGCTCTATTTGAGTAGACTCTATATAAGACTCTCTGAATTTTTTGGAAGACAGGCATTTAAAATAGTGAATAAAGCCTTTTCACCCATTGAAAGCTCGAGGTGTAAGCTTTTCAATTGACATTTTAGTTATTAAGGATTATACTTTGCTTATACAAATATAGCAAAATCATCATTTTAGTAAGCAATTCTGTTTATATTATTTTATCGAGTTTATATGATAACTTTTAGGAATTTACTACTGTTCCAGAAGCCTTGGTAATTTTAAGTCTATTAAGTTTACTTTTCAAATCACTTGCTTCCATCATAGTTTTCTGTATAGCACGCTTTATGCAATCAGCAAGCTCATTTTGGTTCATTGATTTCAGCGTCATCAATTCATCAGTATTTTCCATATCTGGACTTATACACTCTGTTATTGGCAAAGAACCTTCATATGAAGGAGATCTAGATAAACTTCCGTCTATTTCTTTTGAAATTGCATTTGTTAAATTTCTTGGTGAGTTTCTATAAGCATAATTAAAGAAAATCGTGTTTAAACATTTCGCCACAGTTTGTGTAGTAATGGTTTTTTCCCTTCCTCTTTTATGCCTTTCTATATTAATTAATGCATATAGTAGGAAAAAGACCATATTTATTATATAAAAATATAAATTTATAATTAGCTTGTGGTGTTTGAAAATACTGGTTATTCATTCTTGATTTTTTTAGTTTTTTCTTATTGACGCCAAATTTTCTCCTTTTGCTTTTCAGGATTTTATAGTTTTCTTTATCGGAAAACATATCATAAGTCATATATTTTTTGTTCGTAGGATTATCATCATGGATAATCATTAACAAATTTTTTTCTTTTTCAATCTTTTTTGCGCGCTCTTCTTTGCGCTTTTCTTGCTCAATCCGTTTTTTGCCTAATTTGTAGGTCAGGGAGAGGTTAAAATTTTTATCAAAACGCTCTTCTGCAAGTGGTGGAAGGGATCTGAAGGTATTTATGCCAGGAAGCGATAAAAAGGTTTCTTCTTTGTAATTATGCAGTTCTCTTTGAAAAGTATTCAAGTTTGAGACAAAAAATTTTTAAACAATTAAATTGACCATAAGCGGGCAAGCCCACTAGCTTTTGCATCGTCTTAGCACCAATAATAGCTGCCTCCATAGACCCTAGAGTTCAAATTAGGAAAATGGAAGGCTATCATTTTGGGTTTCCGGTCTGAACCACCTGTTCAAGGCAGAGTTACCGTCTGTAGAGCTCCCCGATAGTAACGACAAGGAAGACATGTTGTAGGCAAAACCTGTCTAGCTCATATAGCAGGGACCCAAACCTGAAGGCTTACTGCAAAAGGGATAGAGGCTCTGTTTTCAGCTTCATGAGGATTTTCCATAGGCAGTGGGTCTCGAAGTCAAGCTTCCATCAACGTCACCATTTATTTCTTGTTTGTGACAAATGAATCCAACTTTGTTCTAGCTTGCAATGGGGACTTTAAAGGTGGAAGAATAGGTGTAGATCTGGACATATTTTTTGCCAGGTATTTAAATGGATTAAATTTTTTTAGCTTAACGATAATTAATTGTCTTTTTTATTTTTTGTCAGCATCTTTCATTAGTTATTAAAGCTCAGCTTCTTATTTATAATATAAATTATGTAAAATATATTAAGATTTAGCTTTTTTTAACAATTCTTGGAGTCTAGATAGCCTTGCGTCAATATCACTAACTGCAGGCCCACTAGATTTGGGTGATCTTTTTCTTATTGGATTATTTTCATCTGTGACTCCTCCTCTTTGATATCCAGCTTTCGGTGAATTTCTGCTATTATAAGAATTCCTTGCATTTGGAGAATTCCGAGCATTATATAGAAATAAAATGGCGAGGCTAGAGGAAATTGGACTCCTAGGCGCACTCCAAAGGAGCAGGTAGGACCCATCTGATGAAGGCGAAAGCAGGTCTCTGTGCTTTTTGAAGTAGACCTTCAGTTTTGGGGATGCCTTGCAGAAGAGGGAAGTTTTGTTCCTCGCCAAAGGTTTTCCCTGTCAAGTGGGTTAGATAGGTTTTGCCTACCACGTATTCCCTTGTCAGGACCATCGGGGCACTCTACAAATGGCAGCTCTGCCCTAGGGAGCTGATCCCTTGGACAGGTGGCTCAGATCCGAAATCCAAAATGGCAGCCTTCCATTTCCCTCTTTTGTCTCCTGGGGTGATGGAGGATAGCATTTTAGAGCCAAGATAAGGCACAGGCTAGCGGTCTTGCCAGCTTATGGCTAATTTACCTTTTAACTAGCATAGCATTATATGAAGTTCTTGAATTAGGAGAATTTCTTGTATTTGGTGAGTTTCTTACATTATATGAATTCCTGGTATTAGGAGAATTTCTTGCATTAGGTGAAGCTCTTGTATTTGGTGAGCTTCTTGTAGCTGGAGGAGAATCCCTTCTATTTGGAGGAGTCCTTTGTCTTGAATTAAGAGGACTTCTATTAATAGAAGAAGCTGGAGATGTCCCTGGAGATCTTCCTCTGTACGGTTGAGTGACCCTTTGTGGAATTCTATCAGAGCCAGGTCTCGAAGAAGTCCTTGAATTTGTAGTAGCAGTTTTTGGAGAATTTGAGACTCTTGAGTATCCAGGGCTTCTAGCTGCAGGAGATCTACTTATTCTATTAGGCGAAGAGCCGACATTCTTGGCATTTCTTGCTTTTATTGCTGTTTGCAATTCACTTTCTAGCTGTTTAATCCTTTCTTTTTGTTTTCCATCGCATTCAGTTAATTTTTCAATTTCAATTTGAACTTTATTTATTTCTTCGTTTAATCTTTTTTCGTTTTTTGCTGATTTGTCAAGCATTCCGCATAGACTTGTATATTTTGTCTTGATTTCTTTCACTTCCATTCTTTCGTCATTTTCTGACTCTAATTGGTTTATTATTCCATCCATCTGCTGTTTTAGGCTATCAAGGCCTATTTGTAGATCTTCGTTTTTCTTTTTCAAAATCCTGACTTCTTTATTTCCTTCGATTTTTAATTTTTCATTTTCATCTTCAAGGTTCAGTAATATAAGTAAAAATTATGGTGTGGGGTCTTTAGAAACACCGAATACATACTTAAAAATGCATGTAGCAGTAGAATTTAGTAAACTAGCATGTAGATATTATTTTTTCTCTTAAATTTACTATTAAATTGCCTATAAAATTTTGTTCTGGTTGTCTGAATGTTCTAATGTATTTGGTGTCTCTAAAGGCCCTCACTCCATATTTTACTTAAATTGCATGAACCTTCTTCATGCATCACTTTCTAAAAGATGGCAAGTTAAACAAAGGTCTGGGTGACTGGTGAGTTGATTCCAACCTCAGGCAAAAGGCCATTCTTTTAGGAATTCCTGGGCGGATTTTGGTCTTTTCAGGGCTTCATTATAGGCTTTTTTCCTTGCTTTAAAGACTAAAAACTCAAGACTAAGTTAGCTCACACTTCTGGAAAGCAATTTTGCACCTAGGTAAGGCATAAAAGTCCAGAAGAAGGTAGGGCGTTTCATTCATGTCTAAGCACTGCAGGGCTAAGAGAGTCTCTGCCATAGAGTTGACCCAAGCATGACCGGTGAGTCTCCCACAGAGACTGGTGACGTCACCATTTTATGGTGACTTGATACGAAAAGGGCATCTTGAGACGCCAATGACTAGGGCCACTCGAGCTTGAAGCCTGTGATTTAACAGTAAGAGGCTAAAATAATTTCCAGCAGTCTACTAGAACTTAACTTAACCTCATCTTCAAGTATCTTATTTTCATTAATTAAATTTTCAATCTCCGGATTTTCTTTCCTCTGTGCTGAATTTATTGTCAAATTTTGCTCTAAAATCTGAAGCCTTTGTTTCAGCTGCGAATTTTCTTGATAAATCTTAATAATCCCTCCTTCTTCAGGAGCCGCATTTTTTATTGATTCCAATTCAAATCTCAGTCTCGAAATTGTCCTCTGTAGAGCCTCTGGGTCTGGCGTTTCTTGAAAAGCGAGAGGGAGTGGATAGTGAACTCTATCAAATTCTACTGTATAAGTTAAGATTAAGTAGCGTTTTGTAGTAACTTTAGGGTTAGGATCAGCTGAAGTATTTTGGGATCTTCAATTGCGGAACATTGCAAGTTCTTGAGCTGTTAGGAGATCGATAATTACAGAGTCGCTCGAAGATTCCAATGAGGAAATGAGCATTTTGGTGAAGATTGGGAAGCGTTTAAAAGAGTTCGCTTTTTGGGTCATTGATTCTATGTATTGATCGGTAAAGTCCCCTTGTCATTTTTTGCCTGTTTCTTTTTCTTCGAAAGAGATTTGAAGGGAGTCAGATTCTGCATGGAGGGAGTATAGGTATAAAGTGCCACGAATATTTATAGAGCCTGATTTTTCCGTTCTTTCCATTTAAATTGTAATTTTTCATAGATGAAGATATCGAATTTCAAAGAGAAAATTAAATATTAATAAGAAGTAGAATCAATATTAAGGCTTGGAGAGTCTAATTAATTAAAAAGCTATTTGATAATTTAAATATATTTTAATACCATGCAATAAAGAGCACAATATAAAATGCTTGAACAAATTAGGTTTTAGGATCTTGGAATCTTAATATTAGATGTTAAGTCTTCTATTTAGTTTAAAGTCAGACATTTTTATTATTAATTCTATTAAAAAATTAAGATATGGTGCTTTATATATAATTTTTCTGTTTAACTATAATTACTTATATTTTACAGGCGCCGTTATTTATATTCGATTTGCAATTGTGATTTACATTTCTGAGTCTAAAATTTTTTTTAAATGATTTTAGTACTAGATTTCAGCAGATGATATTCGGGAAAAATGGCATGGAAATTAATATGGAAAATATCAAATGCTTTTTCTCAGACTGCGCTCTAAAGCCTCAGGGATTCTGCGATTGCATGAGCTCTCCAACTCTATTTTGTGAGAGACACTGCTTTGACCACCTTCAAAGATTAGAAGAAAGTCCTCATAATTTTAAAAACCTTTGACATTCTCCTTCTGAAGTAACAAGACAAATAATAATACATAAAGCTAATGAGCTAAAGCATAGTATTAAAAACAGCAAAAAATATTTGGTAGATGAGTAGGACGAGCTTTATTCTTTTGCCATCTGTTCCCTATATGTTTTTTAAAAAGTAAAAAAGTATTTCAGTGTTTGATGGACTACCAAAGCAAATCATTAGCTATTTTAAATGATCTTGAAAAAAAAGCTGATAATTACATCAAAGCAGCATCGTATCTTAAAGAGGTCCCAACCTATCCTGAAGCCACTACTTATCAGCTACTTTTAAGATTAAAGCCGGAAGAAGTAACTTATAGATTAAGAGCTTGAGAGATTTCTAACGATTGATTGAAAACTCAACATATGATCGATTCAATTAGAGTTTCTTTTGAATGATTTAAAATTAATCCTTTTGTCGAAATTTGTGGTTGCCAAACTAACTCTGAAAGCATTTTTTTTATTTGTGGTGATCATGTAAAAGAGTTAAATGAGTATAGGCTTGCTGAAAATAGACTTGTTAAACATCAATTAGATATCCATGAAAGCATATGAAACAATACATCAATATGTGCTCTACCAAACCATGATTTGCTTTTTTACGGAAATTGGGTAAACAATGCTCACACTGGCTTTAGTTTTCTTATAGATAAAGGTAAAAATATCATGAAGCTGCCTACAGGAAAGGCTAATTGCGATTTAAGCTCAGTTTGGTATAATAATCATATTTATTCTTTTGGAGGTGTGTATGGAGCTTCTGAAAAATTTTGCTTAAAGAAAAACTCTTGAAAATCTTGCTGCAAGCTACCTGAAGGAAATTACCAATTCAGTACTAGTATCATTTTTTGTGATATATTGCTATTAACTAGCCTTCGTTGTACAGACTTGATCAAATATAATTTTAAGAAAGACGCCTTTATAAAAATTTCAAATTTAATATTAGCCAAAGAAATTCATAAGAGATTATTTATTGGAAATTCTAGAGCCTATGTTATAGAGACATCTCAAAATATTTATGAAAGTGAAGAGCTAAACCCAATGAGATGAAAAAATATTGGGAAGAATAATATTAAAAACGCATGAATTTGGTCTTTTGGGGCCTTTTTTAACGGTAAGTTATGGTTTATAAATTGGGAGTGCGATTTAATTAAATTCGATTTAGAATCAAAAAAATTGGATTTTGTGAAGAAAGTTTAGATAAACATGTAATTAATTTTTACACAAACATAAAATCCCAATATAATCAATCTAATTCTATTAATATTAAACGATATAGACATTAATATTTGATGATATCATTAGGCATGATGAAGGTTATTAAAATTTTAATATTTGTCCACTTTTTATTATAGTCACAAAACTAAGAGGGCTTTTAAAAATTCGGGGAAATATGGCAGGATTATTTTTAAGATGGACATTATAAAGTGTTTCATCTCAGAGTGTATTTTAAAACCTCAAGGATTTTGTGATTGCTTGGGCTATCCAGTGTTATTTTGTGAAACCCATTGCTATAATCATCTTCAAAATATTAAAGAAAGGCCCCACGAACTTCAAGATCTTTGGCACCTTCCGTACGAAAGTACCAGAAAAGTAATAATAGATGAGGCAAATCAATTAAAAAGAAGTATCAAGGATAGCAGAAAATATTTAATTTCAGAATTTAATAAAATACTTCACTTATTGGTTGGCTATAAAAATCTATCATTTTCTATCTTGAATAATCTTGAGAAAAAGGCTAATGAATTTATTAAAGCAGCTTCATATATAAAAGAAGTCCCAACTTATCCCAAAGTAAAAGACTATCAGCTTCTTTTAAGATTAAAGCTTATTGAAGCAAAATATAGAGCAAGAACTTGGAGGATATCCAGCGATTGAATTAAGACGAAAAAGATATTACTTTCTATTAAAAAATCATTTGAATTGTTTAGAATTAATCCATTTAAAGAAATTTGCCATCTCTATACTTATTCTGATAGCATTTTTTATTTTTATGGTTATTCAAAAGAGCTTAAAGAGTTTAATTTTATTAGCAAGCAGCGCAAAGTATATAATCTTGATTTAAGGGAAAACATATGAAATAATATATCTGTGTGCCCTCTTCCTAATGATAGAATATTCTGTTATGGAAATCGCGCTAATAATTCGATCACAGGCCTTACGTTTATTATTGAAAAAGATAAAACTATAAGCATGCTACCAGAAGGAAAAGCCAGTTGTGATTCAGGCTCAATACTATATAATAATCATATTTATTCTTTTGGAGGAGTTTTAGGAGTTTCAGTAAAATTTTGTTTGAACAAAAATACTTGGAAATCATGCTGTCAACTCCCAAAAGGGAATTATAAATAGAAGCATCTCAAAAGATTTATGAAAGCGCAGAGTTTGATCCAACAATATGAAAAGATATTGGAAGGAACTTTATTCAAAATTCCTATATTTGGTCATTTGGAGTGTATCAAGATAATAAGTTTTGGTTCATAAATTCTGAGACTGAATTAATTAAATTTGATTTCAAAACAAAGCAGCTTGGATATGAACGAAACATTTAGATAAATTATTTTCAAAATTTTTGATAATTAACAGAAATGAAACTATTTTGAAATCTATCTGCAAATTTCATAGTCTTTTCTATAATGCTGGAAGGCAAACTAATCTAGATTAATAAATTAGTAAAAAATTTTAGCTATAAGTCCATGAGAATTCGGTAATTTATTATGTTATAATAGCCATAGAATTAATTAATATGGAAGACATCAGGTGTTTTGATTCAAGTTGTTCTCTAAAGCCTCAAGGATTCTGTGAGTGTTTAAACGAAACTACGCTATTTTGTGAGCGACATTGCTTTAGCCACCTTCAAAGTCTCCAAGACACGAATCATAAGCTTCAAGATCTTTGGCATTCTCCATACGAAGAAACTCGACAAACAGTAATAAATGAAGCCCACAAGCTTAAAAAAGACATAAAAACTAGTAAAAAATACTTGATTGAAGAATATAACAAAATATTTCACTGTCTAAATGAATATAAAAACAATTCATTTTCAATCTTAAACAGTGTGGAGAAAAAGGCAAATGAGCTAATCAAAGCCGCATCCTATATAAAAGAAGTTCCAACATATCCTAAAGTCAATGATTATCAGCTTATTTTAAGACTGAAACCTGCTGAAGCAAAGTATAGAGCAAGAACTTGAAGGATAAGAAATCATTGAATCAGAACTATTGCCATTATAGATGTCATCAAAAATTCATTTAAATTGACAAATATAAGTCCATTTCAAGAAATCTGTGGATTTTACAATTATACAGAGAACATATTCTACTTTGGAGACCATACCAAGGAGCTTAAAGAATATAATCTTGCTAATAGAAAACTTATAAAGACCGTTTTAAATATAAAAGAAACACTATGGAACAATATATCAGTATGCTACCTTCCAGATGGAAGCATATTTTGCTATGGAAATTGATTAAATAATGTTGTGAATGGAACTACATTCATAGTTGATAAAGGAAAAAAAGTAGTGGAGCTGCCTGCAGGTAAAAGCAACTGTGATTTAAGCTCAGTTTTGTATAATGATCATGTTTACTGCTTAGGAGGAGTGTCTGGAGTGTCAGAAAAATTCTGTTTAAAGAAAAAAACTTGAAAATCTCTTTGCCCTCTTCCTGGTGGAAATTATCAATATAGTACGAGCTTTATTTTTTGTGATATTTTATTATTAACAAGTCTGCGCTCTAATGCTTTATGGAAATATGATATCAATAAAAACACTTTTAAGCAGATTCAAGGCCTTGAATTAGCACGCGATTTTTACAAAAGAGGATTTGCTGGAAATATAAGAGCCTATATTATTGAAACCTCACAAAAAATAATATATACTGCAAATATAAATTATTTTTTAACGATTTTGCAAATAAAAATACTGATTATTAATATAATACTAGGTATATGAAAGTGAAGAATTAAATCCATTGAATTGGAAAATTATTGGAAGCAATGCAGTTAGCAATTCATATATTTGATCATTTGGGGCTTATTATGATAGTAATTTGTGGTTTATCAATTCCAAAAGCGAGCTCATTATGTTTGGCCTTGAGTCCAAAAAATTTGAATTAATTAGAAAAATTTAAACATTATATAATCTTGTAATTTATGAAAGAGCTTAATTCATTGATTATATTTCCAAAGTGAATTAAGCAATTTTGCAGATTCTGAATAAGAAATTTAATCCATAAGCGGTGCCATAATTCATGCAAGGACATCTTTTTGCTAGACATAGAGAAGAGAATGAAACTTTTACATTAATAAGACTACTTTATATTTTATCATCTTTACTCAATTATTCTCTTTTCCTTCAATATTTATATACTTATATTATGCCAAATGGTTTAGAATTAATGATTAATTATTATCTACACGGATAGCATATTAAAATATCAGAGTTAGTGATGCACAGATTTTATATATCTAAAGCCCAAAAGCATATTTTAAAATATAAAAACTCCTAATGAATTTAGAATTTTTTCTAAAATGGCAGTTCGTCCCGCAACAAACAATTGAAAAGCTCTACTTTTTCAGTGCTGCAAGAATCCTGCAATGTGCTTATTTTCAGTCTGCGTTCCATGCGGTATCGCATGCATGCAATGCAAATCGCATAGCTTAATAGATCACACAGGCCTTCAAGCTTGTGCATGTGCATGCTTTTTAGGATGTATTGGCCAAGCCATAAACCGAAGTCAGCTGAGACAAAAACTTAACATAGAAGGTGGATTTGCTCAAGATTTATGCTGCTCATGCTGTTGTCCTTGCTGTGCAGTAAATCAAGAATGGAGAGAAACGATGATTTTTAAATTTAAAGATGAAACAAGGTCAATATTCAATGCAAGCGAAGCTCCTCCACCTCAACCTCCTAAAGCTTAATTAACTACAGTCATCTTTCAATATGACTTTAACAGAATTTTAGCAGCTTCCTCTATTTAATAAATTTCGATTACATATTTTAAGGATTAAGTGAATTATAGAGAATCCATAAAGCCATCAAGATTTTCCTTAATTCCCTAGCTTGTGGGCAATTTCTTTACAAGCTAACACAATTAGGTTTATTTTTTAATTTTTTTTCAAATCTTATAAATCTATTTTGCAGATATTTAAAATGAATCTCTTAGTTGGTTTATAAAAATTATGTTATGATACAAGCTGTCTACATTTAGTACCATTAGTTGGGCATGCCATTATTATAATTATTAGTATATATCATAACAATTTATGCCTAAAACAAGTTTACATCAAAAATTTTTAAATTTTCCCAAAGTAAAGGTTGTACTTGTTAACCAAGGGGAATTAATATTTAGGTCAATTATAACTCACTTCGTTAATCTTATCCAATACAATAATAGACAGTTTTACAAAAGCATTGTATGATTGCCTCGCATACTAGCATATAAATCAATCTTCTTTCTACTTATTATCAGTCTATCTTCTAATATAATTCCACTTCTTCTTAAAAATCATATATCTGAGCCAATTTTATAATAAGCAATGGTGAAAAGTGACCCTACACTCGCAATGCACATCAGAGAATACGTGATTGCAGGCAGAAGACTCCCATCAGAAAAGGACGAGAACCCAACCATTTACAGGATGAGAATCTTTGCAAGTGATGAGGTCAAAGCAAAATCAAGATTTTGGTATTTTGTCAAGCGAATGAACAAAATCAAGCCATCCCATGGCGAAATCGTTTCTGTTAAAGAAATCAAAGAAAAAAGAACCCTCCACGCTAAAACCTACGGAATCACCCTAAGATATGAAACCAGAACAGGAGTCACCAACATGTACAAAGAATACAGAGAAACCTCATTATGTGGTGCAATAGGAAGACTTTACATGGATATGGCTGGCCGCCACAGAGCAAGACCAGAAACCATCCACATTGTCCACACTAAGGTTTTACACACCTATGACCAAGTTAAGCGTTCAACCACAGGACAATTTTACAACTCAAAGATCAGATTCCCATTATTGCATGAAACAGTAAGAGCACCTTCCAAAGCCCTCAGATCAACTTTTGTGGCTGCAAGACCTCTTACTCGTAGTCATTAACCTAAGAGTTATCTTCCTTAATTTTCTTATACTCTCTATATGTTCTAATGCAAAAATCATAAAATGATGCCTGATGTAAAAATTGACGATGAAGTATCAGCTATGAATTTCAATAAACTGGCGATGAGTTATTTGCGGGAAGGAGAAATTATACAGAAATTAATGATTTTGGCTGATAAAATATAATAATTATTCATTTTTTTAATAAAAAAATTATTTTTTCCACCTAATTCAAGCAAAATGGTTTAAATTTAGCATTTGATTTACTTAAAAAAGCTGAAGGAATATTACTAGGAAAAGAAGACCAAAAATCAATGAAACTTTTGGGGACAACTTGGAACAATTTAGGTTGTTTTTTTAAGCGTTCTGGAGAGCTAAATAAAGCTTTGCTTTATTTGAAAAATGCTTTGGAGCTTGAGAATGACTATCCTACAGATTCAATAAATATTGCTGGAACTCATCTAAATATTTGTGCGATTTATTCACAACTTGGAATATACATAAAATGGCGTATGGCGACCGACCCGTCCTCTCAGTGACGGTAACCCATGTATATCCGGGCATGGTTTTCTGAAGAAGCGACTTAGCCCAGCAATATTTGGACCCTGGTGGCGACCAGGGACAAACACAGACCCGCTGATCTTGTCCAAATCCCAGGGCAGTTAGGAGCATCTTCTTTTTCCAGCAGCGCCCTAGCCAGTGGGTGCCCGAAATGGAGCAGGGTGAATTACCTGCTCAAGCTGCTATAGTGGTCTGCCCCGAGTCGAGGAAGCGGTTGAGTATTTTCTCAAGCGGATAAGCTGGGAAAAGGGGAAGGCAGACTAGACAACCAAGAAGGCGGTCTCTCCAGTACAAAAGGGTCCCAGTAAAATGGGGCGATCTGGCCAACCGGAGGCAAAGACTGGCGTATTCGGGGCGGAAGGCTGAGTTGGAAATGGTGGTGCCCGGCGAAGGTCGGCTGACGACCCAATAGGGCAACCCACTACCGAGAAACCAGGGGTTTCGGCCTGGGCTCAGAGAACCAGTGATGGAAGTCCATCCTTTTCGCTCGTGCCGGCACGGCTCCTTAAGGAGCGCGGAGGAATGCCACGCATGGAAGTAGGGACCTTAAATACATATCGTCTTAACATTAACATTCACAACTTGGAGAACATAACAAAGCGTTAGAATTTTCTATAGAAGCTTTGGATATTTTAAACTCATGCCATGATAAGAATGAAAATTTATTAGAAACCTTGATGATTGCATATCATAACGTAGGGACAGAGTATGAGTATTTAAATCAAAAGAAAAATGCGTTGAATATTTATAGAAAAGGGTATGGGTTATCCTTAAAATATTTAGGAGAAGACCACGATCTGACTGAAACGCTAAAAATTGGCTTAGAAAATGCAAAACTAAGCAGCTTAAGAGGAAAAGAAAGGATTTTGTCGCCTATTGAGTTTTCGAGAGTCTCTCCACAGAGAAAACGTGAAGCTGAATCTCTAAGTTCTGTGTCAGGATCTCATATAATTGATACAAAAAACAGATGAGATTCTGACGTAACTTACCAAAAGCTGCCTAATACTTTTAGTAAAAGGCTGAGTGATCATATAAATGATCCTATAAGAATCAGCCATGCTTCATCCAACGTTACATCTACAAAATCAACAGTGAAATCATTAGGCCTATTGTCAACTCAGCCCTTTTCCCGTCCAAGATTTAATACCTTTGTTAAAAAAAGAAAAGATCCAATGAACGTACTCAATAACAGTTTTGAACCTAAAAAACTAGTCTCATTTTCAGTGCCTCCTAAGAAAAATAACACTTATAAATATGTCCAGCCACGCTATATAAACAATCCAAGCATAAAAAAGCACTCATGCTTAAATCATGAAAATTATACAAGTAAAACCCCAATCCCTCCCAATTGAAAAAAGAAGCCTACATACACAAGACCAGGAAAGAGTGTCACTCCAGTCCCTGAAAAACGAAATTCTGTTGAAAATAAAATTGTGTCAAAATCAGTAGAAATTTCTAGTGGCAATGAAAATGGCCTTGAAAATTCTGCAATTAATATTCAAAAAAATTGGAAAAGATATCAAGCCATGAAGAATTTTCACGTATCAAAATTCATAGAAAAGCAAGAGCAAAATGCTAAAACTTATATAGACAAAGACGCGATTGGTATTAAACAGACAAGAATTGTCAAAGTTATTGAGAAAGATAAAGAAAAAAGAGTAAATTTTGATTTAACTCCAATGCCGATGAAGGTTAAAATGGAGTCTCCAGAGCCAAAAATAAATAAAAAAATGATTTCAATGGCGAAATATGAAAAGGAAAAAGAAAAAATTGTGAAAATTCAAGCGAATATAAAGAGATGATTACAAAGAAAAAGATTCTTGAAAATTAAATCAAATATAATAAAAGTCCAGGCAAAATATAGAAGCTACATTACAAGGAAGCTTTATAAAGCTATTCATGAGGCTATTATTTATATTCAAACAGTTTTTAGGGGCTACAGAACAAGAAAACTCCTGAAATACTCTTATTCCTTTTTGTAAATATATAATAAATTAAAGCTATTAAAATTCGACTAAGACCAATATTAATAGAGATAATTCTAAAGAACAAAATACAAATAAATACTATAGTTAAGTGAGAGGAAAATCTTAACGATACAAATAAAGCTACTTATATGCAACTTTATATCTATTTCTTACTAAAATTATTTTAATTTAATGCCAATTTCATTAGCCTCATTTGTTCCATTTCATATAAAATTCATAAGATATATCCTCTATCAAAATAACTAAGATGCTCAATATAGCTTATTTCTATAAGCATTCTGCCTCTTTGAATAGGTATAAAAACTTTCAGAAAATGAAATTCAAGTTATTTTTACGAGTATTTATCATCTAGTGGTGTTGTCAAGATTCCAACGAAGTTGAAAGTGATAGCCAGCTTCCTAGAGTCATGCAGCTTGAAACCAACTCAAACGTTTCTCATTCACGATTTTCTCATCATTTTGAACAAGGAGTTAGTGGAGTTCAAGGGACTGTAGATGAGAGCAATTTAAGCCTTTATATGACTCCATTGACAGAAAAAGAAATTTCTGAATATCCAAAAATAAAAATAACAGTGGTTGATAGCACTGTTATTGAGCCTGGCACCGCACTACACATAAATGCAGCTGGGATGATTAATTCAAGAAGGAATAAATCCGATTTGTGTACTTATATAGGAGCTGCTGAGATGGATGGAGATGAGGTTATAAATGACTTTGTGGTAGATGAGCTAGATAAAGGTATGGGAAAAAAACATTTGGTCATAAAATTTATACCAAATAAAGGAAAATATTTTATATCAGACTTAGGTGAAGGATCAAGGCTTATTAAGGTTAAATTTCGTATTATTGAGAAACTCCCGCATCAACGCGCTAGCGGCGAATTCTTCGGTTTCGTCTTCTTCAGTCATCTTGCCAAGCTCATTCTGGAGGGCAGAACCTGATCTGGCAGACAATTCAAGTATGATTTGTCGAACTTCTCTGAGCCGGGCTTGATCGTTGTGCATAGAATGTGTGGACTGCGGTACCGTGTTGTACGCAAACGGGGTTACCCTTCCTGAAAATACGAAAAATCAAATTTTCTGTCCAATTGAGACAGAGCTCCGTCCCAGGGGCAACGCCTGGTATCGCGCTTAAAAGCTGCCAGAATGGTCAAAAGACGCTGCTGAGCTTTCCATTTGCAACTCCGAAAGACTGTCTACCCTCGAGGTAAAACTCTGATTTGGATGTGAGCATGTTTCCGGCTAACCCAAATTGCGCTGGCAGATACTTATTCCAGAACGTGTTCTCCCTTCCATAAGATCCCCAGGTCTCCCTTGCTGCAGGTATTGGAGGACAGGTTTGATCTCCATGCCATTTTTAGTATAGACGTAGGTGAAGGAACAGGGACTTTTGTAAGAATTGACGCTCCATTAGTTCTTCGAGACAGTTACATCATTTCATTCGGCGATTCACACATGGCAACTCAATTTGTTCCAAATATGCCAAAGTAAGTTCTAAATAGCAAAATAAGTTTAAAATTTTTAGAAGGCCCAAAACAAAATGAAGTGATTACTTTCACAGACGCCGAAGGAAAAATTTTGATTGGAAGAATGGTGGATTGTAGGATCCGATTCGAAGATAACAGCATGTCAAGATACCAATGCAATATCCAATATTTCCCGGACCGAGGATGGGCATTAGAAGACGGAGATGGCAATAAAAAGTCAACAAATGGGACTTGGCTATTTGTAGAAGAAGATTTTGAGATTTATAATGCCATGGTCTTCAAAGCTGGCAAAAGTTTGTTCGAAATAACTTTTGAATAATATAAATAAATTCGAAACTAAATTCAAAATGTCAAAAACCCCAATTAAAGGCAGCACTGTTATTGTGACTGATGAAAGCCGAGATAGGAACTGAACTGAGTGGGATATTGATAAAGACGAATATGAGTACTCACAAGAAAGCTTTCATAAAGAAAACTCAATCATTTTTCAGGATGAGCTTGATGAAGCTCAAGAAAGAAATAATGAAGAATTAATATTAGATAATAGAGAGCTGTATGGGTCTCATGGATACTCAGGAAAAAGAAGAATATTTAGCGATTTAGAAGAGCCATTAAAAAGTGAAGATATGAGGGTGCTAAAATCTGCTGATGATTTTCTAAAAAATACTTCTGAGCTAAAAAATTTATTGTTGAAAAAACCTGAAAATATTGAGGTAAAAGACCCAAATCAAAAAATGATAAACAATATCAATGAAATTTTGGTAAAAAATAATTTTCAGCCTTTAGAGCAGACTGTAAATGTGCAAAACTTATTGCGAACTTTGAATGAAGTTTTAATGGGTTTTGATAAGAAAAATATTGATGAAAACGATGGCACAGAAATTATATTCAAAAAATTTTATGGTAGAAATTCCAGTCCAAAAAATCCTACTGATATAAAAACATTTGAATTAATTTTAAGTTATGAAAATAAGACCAGAGAACTTAATCAACATATTCAGCAATTAGAAGAAAATTTAAGAAATGTAAAATCATATGATAAATACCAAGATTTAGAAGATGAATATAATGAGCTTAAACACGATTTCCATAAATTGCAGCAAGAACTATCAAAATCTGAAAATTTAAATGAAAACTTGTCCAAAAAAAATGACGAAAACAGTACAATTATAAGTGAAATTTGTAAAATTCTGACATTAAAAGATTCTAAACATATAGTAAGAGCTGTTGTAAAGCTTGAAAAAGTGCTGAGGGCTGTTCCGCATTTAGAAAAATTTATCAGAGAAGTTTGCATTATCGTCTTCCCAGATCTCAAAGAAGAAAAAAATAAATCAATTTGTAGCCAAAGAATGGATGATGTAATCCCGAAGTTAAAAAAAGTGTTTTCAGAGCTTGACCAATTAAGAAGAGCAAAAGAAAATCACATGAGAAATAAAAGTCCCATAGATGAAGCCAGAACAAATGCTCAGTCTACATCAAGAAAAATGAACCCCTTAGAAGATATAAGCAGAAACACCCCAAAAAGTGCTAGAAGAGAATTTACTTTTGAAGAACAAATCGTGCAGCATTTTTGCCATTTATATGAAATCCCTGAAGAGAAGCCAATGATTTTAGCCAAAATCGATCAGATTTTTATTTTTGTGCGTGAAATTGAATCTTTTTTGAAGATGTCTAAAGCAGCTTTAAGATTAGAAGAAGACGTATCAATGAATGAAGTCCTTCATAATTTAAAAGCAATAATAAAGACAATATAAATTATTACATATTGAATAAGTTTAAAAACCCCGAATCCAGGGATGACTGAAACTGTGGAGTAGTTTTAAATGATGGCTGCCTCATATTAGGTGATCTTCCAGCTGTCAAATTCGCACTTAAAACCCTTCTGCTTATTTTCTCGTCTCTATTGATAATTATAGGTACATCATATAACTTGCCACTAGCAGGTCTCTTAAACATATTATCATCAAACGCAGGACTTTTCATAGGTCCTTTGTTTCTTATTTTTGTTCTTGGCCTTCCTTGAGTTTTTGGTCTTTCATGCTCTTCACAAATTGGGAAAGCAGTATTAGGAGGCTCAATCCTTTTTTCTATATTATGTTGATCGTTTCGGGATTCGCCTCTTTTTGATCTTGAATTTCAGCATTTGTCTGACATAAGCGAACGTGTGTCTGGAGGTGTACAAGTGCCTGGAGGTAAATATAAACCTAAGGCTTTTGGAGGATCTTTATGCTGAGATAAAGGTCTTAATTTTCTTTGATCTACTTCTCTAGAAGCTGGTGTTTCACTGATTTTTTCTAATCCTGATATTTTGAAGCCAAAAGTTACTGGACGCTTAATGACCTCTGCATGTTTTGCAGTTTTTGGTTTGTCATCTGGCATTAAAAGCGAGCTTGCCTTTATAGGACCTGCTATTGAAGAATTCCACCCAGATCCTCTTACAGAAATCTTATTATTTTCATGAGAAAAAGGCACTCCTTGCAGAGAATTCATAGAATTGACAGAATACTTTTGTGAGCTAACTGGCATTTTTTGAGGATAACACGAAAGTGAGCTTACACAAGGCCCTGGGGCAGTCCCTCCTCTTTTCGCCTCATCTCTATATAGTAAATACACTGGTGCAAATGGCCAAATAGAATAAGTTTTAGGGACATCTTCGCTGTTCAAACTCCGATTGTTTCCTCTAGAGTTCATTTATTTATATTTAGTATAACAATTTATTACTTCATATAATCATATTTGTCATCATTAACTTATAGGAAAACATGAAGAAAATTGTTGGAATTTCTTTAATATAAAAGCATTTATTAATTGATTTTATTTATAAGATTTATTATTCAAGTTTTTCTATTAATTCCCACTGGCGTCTATTGTTTTCTATAGCTTCCACATAATCAACGACTTGTGGCACAAAACTGTAAAAAAGTCTCCAAAGTGGCAGGATTAAGATTAAGATTAAGATTACGCTGGGTATTTTAAGTCCCTGCTTCGTCCGAGGAAGCATTCTACGGTTTCCCGTATGGTGGCAGAGCGTTCACCAAGCCCGGCCGAAACCCCGGTTTCTCGGTAGAGGTGAAGGTCAAGGGACGTGTCTATCGTCTTTGCTGACCGCCTCCATTTCCAACTTGGATCGTCGCCTAAGTTTACGCCAACACTGCCGCGTCGTCCGCCAGATCTGCCCATTGAAGGGCACCTTTTAAACTGGAGAGACTCCCGTTTAGATGTCTAACTCGCCTTCCCCTCTTTTCCGGTCATCCCGAAAAAGAACTCAGCAGCTTTCGCCATTCGGGGCGAGCCACAAAAGCAGCTTAGGCAGGTAAGTCGCCCTGCCTCATTTCGGGCACTCACTGGGGGCTGAGCGCTGCTGGCAAAAAGAAGTCACGAGTAACTGCCCATGGGTCTGGGTCGCAAAAGCAGCGGTCTCTGTGCTTAGACCTCTCGCTTCGAGGTCCCAAACGTTGCTGGGCCAACTCCTGGCTCCAAAAACCATGCCCGGATATACATGGGTAACCACCACTGAGAGGGTGGGTCGGTCGCCATACGCCATTTTATGTATATCCAAAGTGGCAGGATAAATATGTCGATAAATCCCACCTGATTTTGCTTAATTTTTTTTATGTCGTTGCCAATTCTCAAAAATTCTGATACAGGAATCCCTCTTTGCTCTTCTTGCCAAACTTGCTGATTAAATTCTTTTATGACTCTCAGTGACCATACAGTGGGCAAAATCAAACCTCTTAACTTACTTAACTTAACTGTCTGGTATTTAAGGTGTCTAGTGCCGCACCCCATAAATGGAGTTTATAGCGAAAAATTGATGACGTCACCGGGCCATCTTGGAATCGCGATGGTTAGCCCACCGGCCAAGCCTTCACCTGCACTTCGCCCTTCTTCGCCGCACGTCTCACCCGGCGCGTTGCAGTCGCCCTTGCCTCGACTCAGCTCCTGCGCGTGTTCCGCCTGAGGGTCATCCTCCCGTGGGGATGTGCTGAGAGGTAAAAACTCCGAAATCTTGAGTGCACTGAGGAGCTGTTCCTTTGGTTATCCCCAAAGTTAAACAGCTATTGCTGTGCAGAAGTTCTCGAGAGAAAACCCAACCCCATAAATAAAATTCCATGAGGGAGAGAAAATTAGCAAAGCTAATTTCTCTCGAACCGAATGCCATTTTATTTATCCAAAATCAAACCTCAGTGTTGGGTTTCCTACATCTGCACAATGAAGCGCCATTCCCATAAATGCTTGCTTATGGTCAGAGTTTTCTTTGTTGTAATGCTCCATAGAGTTTCTGAAAGTTTCCATGACTTGGCCATGCTTTGCCATGTCTGTTGCTAAAATAGCTGGAATTATTTGTTTTCTCATATAAGCTTATTTTGGATGAATATAGGAAGTTATAGCGAATTATAATTAAAATAATAGTTATGCTATATTATTATAAACTTTTTCAGCTGGAGAAAATCCAGAGAATATATCACAGCCTGACAGTTCAAGAAAATTAATAAGAGTTGCAGCATGGTAATTTTCCAAGACTGATGTGTCATTATATCGAATTGCCAAGCTATGACGAGAATTTATCATAAAAGCATTTGTAACTCCTGGATGGTTTAAATCATGGCCGATGGCAGAGACAAGCAAAGCAAGATGATCTTTGCTTTCTAAAAAGTCTGAGTACTTATTGGTTTTTACACCAATTGCATAAAGCATCTAAATAAGTTTTACTTGTGTCACACAAAATCCATGGTGAAAATTGTGAAATGGGTTGTTTTGGTAATTTTCTGAAATTGCAAAAATGAGTCTCTGAATTTTCAAAATATCAATATTAAATGCAGATATAAAATCATTATAAATATACAGTGCATATTCACGCAATTCTTCTTTTGTTTTTCCTAAAGTAGGGAAATCTTTTATCCCTGCTTCTTCAACTTTTTCGTGAATAGGAATAAATGGGTGCTCATTTGAATATTTAAGCTCTCCTTGGACTGAGAAATAAAGAGGAGAAAGAATATCATCTTGTATTGCCTCGAGTCACTTATTTCTGCGTGTTTCATCAATCTCTTGCAAACTAAAAAACGTCTGGCGAATTAATTCTAGTTCTTGAGGGGAAACAAGCTCTGTATTCTGATTTGCAAGCTGCTCAATTTTTTCCATCACAGCACGCTCTTGAGGAGTTTGTGTTTTAACTGCTGCCACCCTCATTTTTGTTCTTGATGCTGTACAACCCATTTTTACAATATTACGTCAAATTAATTTTTTTGTGTATATAATTAATTTGTGTATCTTTATCAAAATAATATTTGTCTTTTTCCATAAAGTTTCAATAAATTAAATTTATGATTTACTTTTATATTATTTATTATTATGAAAATTAAAGATAAGGAAAGTTTAATGTCAGAAATTAATGGAGAATATTATTAAAAACTTGGAATTAATTTATTATAAAACTAAAGACTAAATTTTTTTGAAAGTAAGATTAAAAATCTCTCAAACTTTGAGGCGAAATAATGTCAAATTAATAAAATATGGAGGATCAATTTGAGACTGAAAATACACAATCTGAAGAGCAGCTTAGCACAACAGGAGAGTCACTTGACATTATTGACCCTTCAATTGATCAAACTGCTTATAAAAAAGACAAAAACTGCATAATTTGCAACGTTAAATTCGGCAAAGGCTCTTTAGCGCATTCTCGAAAATATTTATGCAAGTTTTGTTATAGAGGAGTCTGCTTTAATTGCTCAAAAAATCGTATTCATGACCAAAGATGCTGCGATAACTGCTACCCTAAGCAAACTCATTCAAATCAAAAAGAGCCCGAAGATCACACTACAATAGAGCAATTAAAAAGAAAAATTAAAATTCTTGAAGAAAAACTTGAAATAGAGCAAATCAATATTAATCAAAATAAAGAAAAAATAATAGAAGCCGAAAATAATTGCGATAAAAAAGATAAAGAAATTCACGAGCTTAAAGAAAAAATAAAAGAAATGGGAATTCAATGAGAAAATATGGGCAACGGTATTGATAAAACCTTAGAAAGAAATTCACAACAGGTAGATTTAATTCAAAATGCTGAAAAAGAAATTGAGGAATTAAACGAAAAAATTATTATGATGAATGATGAAAAAAGTCAGTTAAAAAATAGACTTTTTAAGCTAGAAAAAGAACTAGCTGAAAAAAATAAAGAAAATAATGAATATATGAACCAATTAAAAGAGCTTAAAGCACAACTTCAAGAGTACTCGAACAACTCAATAAAAGATTATTCAACTGAAAATGAAATTTTAAAAGAACAAATAAGAGAGCTGCAAGCAGAACAAGAATGCCATAATAAAGATCTTATTGATGCTTTAGAAGTCTTAAGATTACAAATCACAAATGAGCATGAAGAAAACATAAAATTACGAGAATTTATTGAGCAACAGCAGGATACTGAAGAATTAGAAGAGCTATTAGGAGCAGAAAGGAAAAAAGTCAGAGAGCTTGAGGAAGAAAGAAAAATTTTACAAATGAAACTCGACAGAGAAAGGGAAAGAGAAAGAGAATATAACGAAGAAAAGAAAATTGAAGAAATGTCTACTGAAATCACTGCTGAGAAACGTTGTAAATGTCAATTATTTTAATTTAAAACATTCTTATACACTTTTTTACTTTCTCACTTTTTCCCCCTTTTAATAACTTCTTCTTCTAAATCATCTAATCTTTCCTTATCAATTTTTTCCAATGTCCTCTTCTTCTCATAATACTCCTCTAACTTCTTTTTTTGCATTTCTAAATATTTTTGCTTTTTTTCTTCTTCTTTCTTTTTCTTCATACTTTGCTCCTGCTCTTCTAATTTCGCCTGCTCTTCTTTTAATTTTGCTTCTTCTTTATA
Source organism: Blepharisma stoltei (assembly GCA_914767885.1). Taxonomy (NCBI): domain Eukaryota; phylum Ciliophora; class Heterotrichea; order Heterotrichida; family Blepharismidae; genus Blepharisma; species Blepharisma stoltei. The sequence goes on from CAJZBQ010000037.1 coordinate 394,778, forward strand.
TTTTCCTAATTTCCCTTTAATCTTTTCTAAATGTTTCAGTCTTTTTAATTCAGAAATTTCCTGTTCTTTTTTAATTTTTTCTTGCTGCTCTTTGATTTTCTGGATGCTTTCAATCTCTTTTCTTAATTTTTCTTCTTTATATGCTTCAATTTTTTCTAAAAGCTTCAATTTCTGTGTATTTGGAAGTGAAGAATGCCTAGGAGCAGATGGGGATGTAAATTTTGTACCCCGACCTCTAAAGCGAATTGTAAAGCTTTTATTATTTTGCTCAATAGATGGCAGTGTGACGTTTAGTGCTGAAACATCGAGACCTTCTGAAAATTGCTGCAGAGAGAACTGAGGCTTTGTTGGTGATGGGAGAGCTGGCATTGCTTCAATAGAAGAAAAATGCTTGCATGGGAGTTTTAGGGTACATATGACACAACGACCTTGCTGAGGAAGTGTAGAACGGAGCTCACTTACTGCAAACTCAAATTCTTTTTTGCGTAATTCTTCAAGCGCCTTTTGGAGCTCTTGGCCTTTTTGATTTAACGTTGCTTCGATTGACTCTTCCATAAATAAATATTTTAGTGAAATATAATAATGCTGGACAATATTAAATTTCTATGAAAATAATTGGATTATATGTTAACTTGAAAACTGGAGCTATTATGTCATTATTAGAAGAGAAAATATTATCACTTTTTCAAAGAACTTGTAAAAGAATGAATAGAATAATGAACCAGTTTATATCCCTTTTGTAAAGGAATATATATAAAATGAAGCATTCCACATTATTTTTAGGTTCCTTAATTATTGCTAATGTAATATTAATAAGCTTTACTAGAATAATATCGAATTAGATTATTTTTAATAATGATCCAATAAATGGGGAATTCTTATCAGAATTTTAAAGGGCGATTGAGCAGTATTAATGAATATACCCAATCTAAAGAATTTACCAAATATTCAGGTAAAATTTTATTTTTTCATGTCAAAGCCAAGAAAATAAATGAGTACGTACCTGTCTTTTGAAAGTTAAAAGGCTTCATTCGCATTTCTGTTTATGAAATAGGTGAAGAATCAGATCCTCGTAGGTCGCTTAAAAAGAAATTGTCAATTAGCAATACTAATAGGATTTATGAACTGTTAATGCATATGAAGTTTGCTTCATCATTAAGCCCAACCACAATGCTGAATGAAAATGAATGCTCTATTTGTTTAGAAAGACTAGCTGACACAATTTTGCCATGCCATCATTCTTTTTGTCATAGGGATATTCATGAATGAGAAAAACGTCAAAATACCTGCCCAATATGCAGAAGACCAATTAATCTAACTCCCCCTCCTCCGTGAGTGAACAAAACGATTAGAAAAATCGCTATTTTTTTGCCAAAAAACCCACCCTCTGTGAGTGAACAAAAATTTTTTAATAGAAAAATTTTTTATGGAAAAAAAATTGATATATAAGTGAAATTAGTATAATGAAATCTAGAGCTAATTCTGTTTAATTTTAAACGAATTGCTTTTTAAAACATAAATTTTATAAATTAAATTAATATTTGCTTTCCAATTTTCGCGAATTAGGATTTTTTTAAATTTCGAAAAAAAATATTTTTTATAAAATTTAAATATAAATTTTTTAAAAAAAAAAAATTAACCCTCCGTGAGTGAACAAAATTTTTTTGTTCACTCACGGAGGGGGGGAGTAAACAATTCATTCACAGATCTCGCTGAGAGCTTTGAAGATATTCAAAATGAAATTGATAATTGCCTGTCTGAAATTATATCTTTAATTAACTAACTATAAATAAAGAAGCTTAATTATTAGTTAAAACCAGCTCAACAGGATGATGGTCACTTCCAGGAATATCATCATGAATCAAGCTGTCCCTTACCCTTGGCATTAATCTTTGACTGACCACAATATAATCCAGCCTCCATCCCATATTTTCACTTTTTGCTCTCACATTTTTCGCGCTATACCATGAGTATTTTCTTTCTTGAGGGTGCAGATTTCTAAAGGAGTCTACAAATCCTTGTCCTAGAGTAACTGTAAACTGCTCTCTTTCTTGCTTTGTGCATCCTGCACATTTATCTTTCCCTTTCATATCATAAATATCAATATCTTGATGTACCACATTTAAGTCCCCAAGCCAAACTACGCTTTTTCCTCTATTTTCCAGTCCTTTTATATAATTTCTGAAATCAACGTCCCATTCCTCAGTTCTATATTTAAGTCTTTCTAATTTTTGGCCAGCATTTGGAATATAAGTGGAAACTACAAAAAAGGTGTCGAATTCAACTGTTATAACCCTGCCTTCATCATCATGCTTACGGCTACCAATTCCATATTCAATACTAATTGGCTCTGTTTTACTTAAAATTGCTGTCCCTGAATAACCTTTTTTAGCTCTGCTGCAGGACCAGTATTGATAAGGGAAAGTTGAAAATGTTCGACGGAATTCTGGAATGTTGGCATCTTGAAGTTTAGTTTCATTGAAGCAAAGGACGTCAATATTTTCGCGGCTTGCAAGCTCATTGAGGTTAGGCCTTTTTATGCACGCGCGGATTCCATTGATATTCCAAGAGACTATACGAATTTCAGGGCGCGAAAATTGCCCTGTGCTACTTGTTTGGAGCTTGGCTTCTTCTGCAATTAGAGTTGTTTGCTTAGTGGTTTTAGGCAATTTAATAGGCTTTTTTTCTTCTTCTTCACTGTCTGCTGCTTTCCTTTTTGCCGGCTTCTTTTCTTTCATATTAATTATAAGAAATGAATAGATTTTTTGATATATTTGAGAATATAGAAAATTATTAGGAAAAATAAGACAGAAAATTTATTGGCAAGTTAATATTTCCCAATATCTATTTTAAAGTTATATCCAAATAAATCTTTGGCTTCCAATTTAGATTAAGTTAAAAGGGTACCTTATTTATCCATTTTATTCGTTGATCGATCTATTTTCAGAAGGACAAGGATCAATTTCAATGCTTTTATTTCTATCATCAGCTAGAATTGATGAAAAATTTTCTAATTCAATGTCTTGAGTACTATTTATAATTCTACTCCCAGTAATATATAAATATTTCGAATTATTGATTACTTGAGTATTAGTTTCATATCCAATTTTGTACTTTTTCCTTTTAAATAATCTACTTAGTAAAATTAAAGTAGTATCTTTTGCATCTTTTAAAAAGCTACTGAAAATTTTTGGCAATATATAAAGGATGAACAGTAAATTTGCAAAGATAGTTATAATAAAGATAAAAACTTCACTAGAATAATCTAATTTTCCAGTAGCAAAGAATAAGCCAGTGAAGATTGTGATTAATAAAATGAGTTTTGCTAGCAATTCAGCGTTGTTTAAGTATGTATCTGTAAATGGCTTATTTCTGTTTTGGAAATGGAAAAATAAAATTAAAATCACTATTGCAGTGAGCGCTTGCAATGGTAGAGTAATATTTGATAAATACACTGAGAAGCAAATTAAAATAATTTTACTATAAAAGATAAAAAACTCCCAATAGAAATATTCTGTAGTGTAGCCATGACAAATGAACTCATATTTTAACTTGTCTGATCCTCCGCCCTGCACCCTTCTCAATCTTAAAACTTTCGTAAATAAATATGCTGGCCCTAAAATTCCTCATAGCAGTATTGATGGCAAGCCTATCGAAAATGCATAAAATAAATGCTCGCTAGTTCAGCACTGAATTTCAAGATTTTCATTTAGCCAAAATTCTCCTTGGCTAATTTCTTTGCAGCTAAAAATTTTGAAAAATGGCTGCATCAAGTGTGGGTGAATTAAAAATAGTAAAACAATCCATATTGAGATAAAATAATGGGAAAATTCCGAAAAGCTTTTCTTTTTATATAAGAAATAAAGAGATAGCAGAATTAAGCATATGTTTCCTAATAAGAAAGGTGCAGAACTAATAATAAAAAAATTCGTATAAAATACACTTTTTTGAGAATCTAACTGTAAAAAGCAATCAATAGAAAAAATCTGCTCCATAATAAAATTCATACTAGACTCAATATGAAATAATTTCATAATTTCTTTTGGCCAGTTCAAATTGAAAGTCGTAATGATAGTTAAAATATGCAAATAATTTCAAAAAATTTTGATATAAACTGGCGTATATGTTTGTGTGCCAAGTATAGATTTTTTTACAGTAATCCAAATTAAGAGAGTAATAACAGTAAGTACTCCTATAAATCCAAAGAAGTTCATAAAATTAATTCATCTTTCCGGACAAATTTTACAATAATTTTCATATAGCCTTCCATATCCATATTGACAAGCTTGGCACAATTTTCCCTCATATCCTTTTTTACAAACTCCTGTATATGATAAATTTTTTGGATCAGGAGAACCTAAACATGCTGAAGGATTGGGACATCTCCAAAACACTTCAGTATCATTACTTTCTCTCCAGTATCCTTCTTTAGGAACAATTGAAGAGTTTCCATAGCAGACAGCATGTTCTGGACAAGTAATGCACTCTGTATTATTTAATTCTAAGCTATAATATGGTTTTTCACAAATCACACATTGATTACTAGCAGTTGCTTCACCTATCTTGCATAGACGAAGAAAAACATTTATAAGAAAATTATTAGAATCTTCAATTGTAGGAGCATAAACCTTAATTTTAGTTGAAGATCCTGGAGGTGCTATAACTACATAATCAGTAAAATTGAATATCCCGCTAAAAGCTGTGACCGTTGTAGTTCCAAAAAGTATGGTATTTGGATCATTTGCTAGTAACTGGACTTGGCTTAAATTGTCTGTATATATTATTTGATCATAGTGATCTACAATTGCGCAGGTTATTGGCTGCTCGCTTTTCTGACCTGGAGCTATTCCACTAATAGTTGGCATTGAGCTTGAAGGACTATTTAGATATTGATTTTCTCTTTTAGTGTTTATATAAATCAGTTTAAATGGATATGAAGCTATGTCAGGACCATATCTGGCAGAATTGTTTACAAAAAAATTATCAATGATTACTGGGTTTGAGCTATCTCAACTAATGGCTCCTCCATTATTTATGGCTTTATTCCTAGTAAAATGGTTAGATGATATGTTGAAAGAACATGAATCAAATTTATCGCAGTTTATTTTGATACCTCCTCCAATGCCATCATATATCCCTGCTTCTCTATTTTCAGTATCTGAAGATCCTGCCAGATTATCAATAAACTCAGAAAACAGAACATGCAAATTGATATTACTTGCTAAAATGGCTCCGCCATTAAAAGCAAAATTACTAACAAAAACAGATGAAGATATTACATACTGATTTGAAATAGGGGTATCAATGTCTGTCATCAAGTAAATTGCTCCTCCAGATGATGCAGAATTATTATAAAATAAGCATGATTCAATTGATATTTTCATGCACTTTGAGCAATAAACTGCACCCCCATTTGATCCTGATCCATCATAAAATTCAGAATTCATGATTTCTAATGACGCTATTTCGTTCCCAACTATTGTGCTGTCTGAAAGGTTTTGAAATATAGCTTTTTCTATTTGAACAAAGCTATGATATGCATCGATTGAAGACCCTATAATATTTTTCATCGTTGAATTATAGATATTTAATGATCCATCTTTGTATATAAATAATGACCCACCAGCTTTTGAAACTAAGTTTGAAAAATAAGAATCTATGATAATAGCCATGCTTGAGAGAGAAAATAAAGCAGTTCCTGAGCTATTCGAAAGTCCATTGATAAATGAAGAATTTTTAATTGTAGTTACACTTTCAGATTTAATTTGAATAAAGCAACCCTGGTCCCCAATTTGATCTGAAAAACTTGTATTTACTATTGTTATATTGGAATTTGTAAGAAGAATGCCTGGATTATCTTGATTTGCAGTATTACTATGGATAATTAATGAGTCTATAGTAATTAAGGACCATATTAGAGAAATTATTCCCCCATTTTGTGCATTGTTTTTAGTTATTTCACAGTTCATTAACTTTGAATCTACTGACGAACTTATCATATTCAAAACGGATCCTTTATGTTTACAATAATTTTCTGTGAATTTTGAATCTTCAATTAGAAAAAATGAGTCAGTATCTACATAAATAGCACCCCCAGACTCGCCTGCTTTATTTTTTAAAATCTTGCAATGCATACACAAAAATTGAGAATTTAAATTCATAGAAATCGCTCCACCATTTTCATCACTTGTATTATTTAAAAATGTAGTATTTGTGCAGTTTGCTAATGCTGAATTTTTCATAGTAATACTACCTCCAGATCTTAATGAGTGACCATTTTGAATTGTCGAGTTGTTTTCAATTAATATGCCATTATTAAGAGAAAATGCAGATCCAATATTTTCAGTAAACATACAATTATAGGTTTCTAAAGTGGAATTTTTATTTGAATCTTCTAATAAAACAGTTGTTTCACCAGAATTATATTGAAAAGTGCAATTATTTAGAGCTATTTTTGAGTTTGATTCGCTATCAATAGAGATAAGTAGTGCAGAGCTGCCTACTCCAGAATTACCTATAAATGAAGATCTATCAAAGTATAGTATTCCACTATTGAAATAAATAGAAAATATTCCAGATAATAATGCAATATTTTCCTCGAATAAGCAGCTCTCAATTAAAGAATCTTTTGATAGGCGAATAAAACTATCTATAAATACAGCTGCCCCAGATGAGGCGCGATTGCTATAAAAATCAGAATTGCTTATAATAAGATGGGTAGTTGAATTCGAAAAATAGCTTTTCTGAAGATAGAGTGATCCACCATTGAAAGAGCCATAATTATTTCTAAAAATGGTGTCTGAAATATAAATGAAGGAATCTAAAGACAATAACGTTGGCGGTAAATAATAATAGATTGCGCCACCTGAGAGCCCAGGTGATTGATTTGACTCATATACGCAATCATTCATAGATAGTGTTTGTCCTGAAAAATAAACAGCCCCCCCTAAATCTGCACTATTGCCAATAAACGAGCAATTTGCAAGCGTTAAATTATTTGAGCTATCAGAAAATGCAACTGCTCCTGAATTTCCTTTAACAGTATTTTGGCTGGAAATAAACATTGAATTGTTTATTAGCAATGAAGCGGTATATGATACTGAGATGCATACCCCTTTAGCACCCTCACCAATGTTTCTATTGAAATATAAATAATCGCCAACAGAATTTTCTGTACTGTTAATAATAAAAGATGGAGAAGAATTTTTACAGTAATTTTCTGTGGCATTTACAAATTTCATAATAAAGTTTAAAGAGTTTGATACTGAAAATAATGATGTGCAAGATAACACTTGAGGATTGGGTACTGAAAGCTTTAGATAAATGTCAGGGTTACTAATAAATGAATTTAAAAGAATTGAGTTAATGCTATTGCTTTCATTCGGCTTGCCTCCATTTAATTTCATTTCTATGTTTGTTATTTCAATATTCACCATTTTCCTTATATCTACTAAATCAGTAGTTCCAGAGTAATTATTAAGAAAGTTAATGTTTGCTAATTTTACTCATCTTGCCAAATATTTTGCAGTAGAATTCAGCCCATTAAGCATTGTAACAGTAACATATTTTGTTTCAGCATAATCACTAATATTACCATTGCTTCCAAAATATAGTAAACTACCTCTTTCGACTCCATTAGAGGTAAAATTGCAAGACTCTATAAGGATATTTTGGGGCTCTATATTGAATTGTGCATATAAAATCCCAGATGTTTTTCCATAGTTTCCTAAAAATGATGTATTTCTAATATGAATGTGGCTAAGCTTAGAGTCTGCTAACACTCCTTTACTGTCAATTGTCATATTGAGATTCTTTGTAGCTTGCAGAACATTAATAATTCCAAGTTCACAATAATTGTAAGAGAATATACATGAGTCTATTTCTAATGTTTGAAAATACCCAAGTGTGAGCAAAGACGCAGTATCCAACAGATTGAATTGGTTCATATACACTAAATTATATTCAAAAATTACATTCCTGATTAGTATTTTAGTCATATTTGAAGCATATAAAAATCCTCTAAAGTTTACTGAATCGCCAAATTCATAGCCATTATTAAGTCTACTGACTTTTCCATTTTCATAATAAAATCTTTTTAGGCAATATAAATCATAAGAATTTAATCCAAGGCTAATAACTGCTGAGACTTCAGACTCTGTAAGCTTTATATTATCAAATGCGACATTATTCATGTATAAGTTTCCGTTACTTTGATAAATTAGCGATAAAAATCCAGACCTGAAATTAATTATGTCTGAGTTTATTAGAGTTAAATCATGCCCAGTTGAAAAAAAAAGATTGAATTCTTTTGAACGGGCACATCATGAAGAGGGAAGGAAAATCGAAATTTCTTCAAGTCTGTCATTATAAAAACCAGTGCTTGATTGAGAGTCCCGAATTACATATGGGCAGTATTCGCAGTATTCAGATGAGATATTGCTGCAGGTTGACGGATATGTTTTCCCATCAAAAATTACATTGCTGATTTGTAAGCTATAATCAATAACTACGAATGTTTTGTTTTTTCAAGTATGTTGGTCTATAAGTTTTATAAACTTTACTTTATTTCCATTTATCGGTTCAATTTTAACTAATTTTTTTTTATAATACCTTTTGGCTCATTCTGGATCTTCTGAATTTAGATCTCGATCATTCTGATATATTGGATAGTCACCGTCTTCTAAGAGATATATTATAGAATAAGCATGCATAGTATAATCCAATGCTTTAATTATACTGTTATAAGGAGAAATCAATGTACCATCGCCATAATTATACATTAAAATGACAATATGTGCCGCCTGCCCTCTTAGCGTAAAAACCTTTTGCCCAAGCGAATTGGCACAGACTCTGAGTCAAGAATCAAGTGCAGGCGCAAGAGATGTGTATATGGGTTGCTTTGGCTGCTTTTCTGTGGTTGGAAATGGGGGTGCTCAGCAATGTCCTTTGGATTCAAGGACCGATGATATTCCTCTGCCGAGAAACTAGGGGTTTCGGGCTAGACTACAAAGAAATAGTCTTTTCCTGGGAGCTATCGAAAGAGGGGACTTTGAAACTTGATAGACTTCAAGGAGTTGATTCTTGGAATCAAGCTACTTCAATCGCCCGTAACAGGTTCGCAGAAATCCATAAGCACTCAAGACTGAAGCCTCAAGGTAAGAGGAGACAGAAGGTACCAGAAAGGCACTCGCAAGTGGGATAGACCCTCTGGCTTAAATCGAAAAGCGGCTAAACTTCCTTTATGGGAGGTCTTTGATGACTGCGTCGCCAATATAGCTAACGCCTGTCTTTAATTACCTAATCTAGCCTAACCATCACCATAATTAAGCTCTTCATTGACTTTTGAAGTAGCGAAATAAATATAGGGATTATTCTTTGTAGATCTGTCTTTGTAATCATACAAAATGAATTTGGAGCCATCAGGGAAAGTCGTCCAGAAATTTCTCTCTCCAATGCTGCACCCTCTATTAGTAACAGCTAAATTATTGCAAGACAAGCACTGTATTAGGTTTTCATCGGTTCGATAATATCGATTACAATAATTACCCCCTCAGTAATAATTGCAGTTTCCAAATGCATAGTTGCACTGACGTATATTGCATTCTTGATTGCAGTTCTCAAAATCAAATGCTTTTTCTGGCGTGCAGGCATAGTTTGAGCTTTGATAGCAGTCTTCTAAATAGACTATATAAGTTGTATCATTGCGAATTATATGCTGGTAAGAAACAAAAATTCTGAGGGCGTTGTTTTGGCACCATAAATTTGGATATTGAGGTAACTGATCATAATTACACGAAGCTACCAAACAATCTGGTTTACATTTTCCATAGTCTTCTAATAGACAATTATCAGCACATTGGCAATCAGTATAATCATAATAGCAGTCATAGTTATTGCATTCAGGGTCACAGACACCATTTCCTACCATGCTGGGATAGCATCCGCTGGCACATGCTCCACAATCATGATTATCTAATACACAATTTCAATTATTGCAAGCTTCATCACATATTCCATTGTTCAGCATATAGTCATAGCATCCTGGAGCACAATCACAATCAAATTTATCATAATCACAGTCAGCCACATAGCAAGCTTCTTCACAGATGGAATTTCCTACCATTCAAATATAGCAGTTAGGAGCGCAAGTTCTGTTGATACAATCCCCTAAATCAAAATTGCAGTTTGAAGTTGCACACGCTTCATCGCAATAACCATTTCCTAATAAATCTGGTGAGCACCCAGGAGAGCATTCTTCACATTGACTAAGACCATAATAACAGCCTGGGACATTGCAATTAAGATTACAATTTCCCATAAGATCTTTTTCAGAGCCTGAATTATAATTACAGAAAGACGAGCAAACACCACAGTCTCCTCAATCGTAGCCGCAATTTTTTGTGTTGCAAGATGGGTCACATATCCCATTTCCTAGTAATTGAGGGCTACAATGATCAATCATGGTGCAATAATTAATACAATCTGAACTTTCATGATCCTTTGTTCCATTTATAAGTATATTTGTATCAAAATTGCAGTAAGGAGTCATACATTCCGGGTTGCATTCGCAGTCACCTTTCTAATTTGGAAACTTACCTTAATATCTGGACATTCAGATAAGTTGCATAATAGTTTTTCTCCAGCACACAAGCTTAAAACAAAGAAGAAAATTCTTAACTTTTGAGCCATTGTTTATTAAATAATTAAATTTTAAATTTGATTTAGTCTTACAAATTCTTCTTTTAATTATGATTAATCTAATTCTTAGTTACCTTGATTTATCTCCTAAAATTCTTTCTTTAAAATGCTACTAAATCTAAAAATATTATAAAGTTTAAAAATTTTATTAATAATTGATATTGTTTCGAGAGGGCCACGAATATATAGTCGCTACTATCCATCATCATTCCTGATGGACTTCAGTGAGCATTGTCTAAATGGATTGCTATGCTCTGACTCGAATTTTAAGATCTAGAGTGATGGAACTTCCAGTTTCTTGCTGGGTTTAGCCTTCAGTTAAGACCTGCTCGAGGAAAAGTCTAGGAAGTTGATGAAGAATGGTTTTTGTAATATAAGTGTGAGCTTCTTTAATTATATACATAGTTACCAGAGTTAAAACTAAAATTACATATTAATTATATTTTTATACATATATTGTTTATCAAGACTCAATTGAATTATTATCTGTCTTTATTCTCAATATCTTGACTAAAATCATAATTTATATCCAAGCTTCCTTCAGCAATAGATGGGAATAATATTTCCCCACTTTCCATTTGTGAACTTTTCTGATCCATTTCACTCATAGGTTTCGTCTTACTCTTTCATTTTTTAATTTTTCTTCAGATAATCGATTATGACTTTGATTATTTTATAGGATAAATAAATCAAAAAGTAAGAATTCGAAGCTATAATAATTGCAATGAAAAATATACTGGCACTATCATTTAATGACCCCATTAAATAATATAATCCGCTATATATTGTGATAACTAATACAAGCTTTGCCCTCAATTCCGCTTGGTTTAAGCCTGAATCTGTATAGGGATTATTTGAATATTGCATTTGTAAAAATATAGTCAATAAAATTGCTGCAATAATGGCTTGCATCTTTGTAGAGATGTTTACTAAAAACACAGAGCAACAAATTAAAATAACTTTGCTATACATTATGATAAATTCCCAATAATAAAGCCTATTTTGGTACCCATTGAAAAGAAAACCATATCTCAGTCTCACTCTTAAGTTATTCAAAATCTTTCTATTTCTTGAGAGATTTATTAAACAAATAGAAGGAAATAAAATTCCTCATATAAATATAGTTGGCAATGAAATAGTCATAACAGAAAACATATGATCATAATCTCAGCATCTTATATCGAGATTTTCAACTAGTCAATATTCACCAGGATTAATTTCTTTGCAATTAAATGAAGCAAGCATTTTTCTGACGGTACTTGGATGCACTAAAAATAGTAAAACAATGAAAGTTGATATATAGTCATCTCAAAAAGTGGTAAATGATTTTTTCTTGAGCTTAATAAAAATCCAGAAAAGAAATGCAAAAAGCCCCATAAAAAATGGTATCATTGCAGTAATGAGAAGGCTCAGCATGTATGTGTAGCTTTGAGAAAAGCTACTTTGGAGGAGACATTCAAGTGATCAAAACTGCTGATAAGCATAGTCTGTACTGGATTGTATACGATATATTTGCCTAATTTTATTTGGCCAATTTAAATCAAAAACAGATGTAAGCTGGCTTAACTGCAAATAATTTAAAAATATCTTGAAATAGATAGAGGCATGATTTTTTGGTTTTAAAGCTGATTTTCTTGCAGACTTGACCAAAACAAAAGCAAGTAAGATTAAAACTACTGTAAGTGCTATTAAAATGAGCACATTTCTTAAAGTTGATGGGCATTCATTGCAAGTATCATGGCTTGAGTGAGCAAAGTTAGACTCACAGGATTGACACATATTACCTTTATATCCAGCTCTGCATAGGCCAGTAAAAGATAAATTATTTAGATTTGGAGAGCCTAACTTCTCCCCCTCCGTGAGCAAACAAAAATTTTTTATAAAAAAGATTTTGATATATAAATGATAATTATTATAGCGAAATCTCTAGCTAATTCTGTTTAATTTTAAACAGTTTGCATTTTAAAACATAAATTTCGCAAATTAAATTAATTTTTGCTTCTCAATTTTTCCAAATTGGAATTTTTTAAATTTAAAAAAAGAGCGAACAAAATTTTGTTGTTTGCTCACGAGGGGGAGTAAGCAAGCAGAAGGATTAGGGCATTTTCAAAATTTATCAGTATACATATTATCTCTCCAATATCCAGCTTTTGGTGATATAGTATAATTTCCATAGCAATTAGCTTCTGAATTTGGACAAACCAAACATTTAGTGCTATTTAGGCTTAAACTGTAATACCCATATCCACATGCTTCACAAATTTTTCCACTGTTAACCTCCCCAATCTCACAATGTCTTAAATTTGCATTAATATATAAACTTTGATTATAAATTGGTTGGCTCACTTTTTGATTTTTATTATTGTCAATTGCAGAAGAAAAAATTTGTATTATGATGCTTGATCCTGGTTTATCTGAGATCACATATTCAGAGAAATTGAAGATTCCATTTGATGCCTTTATTTTAGTAGCTCCTGCTATAATTGTACTTAAGTTTTCACTTTTGAGTTCTGCAAAGCTGATATTGTCAGTTGTAATAGTTTGGTTTGTAACATCAATTAAACCAACCAACAGAGGATTTTTATTTCTTTTTCCTGGAGCAATGCCTGACATTTGTGATATATCAACTAATTTTCTATCACTTTCATTTATAATCATTAGTTTTGCAGGGTATGAAGCTAAGTCGTTTCCATATTGCGCTCAATTATCTTGGTATAAATTGTCATCTAGCACTGGGTTTCAGTCATCCCAGTTTATTGCTCCTCCATTATAACTTGCAATGTTTTCTATAAAGCTGCATGATTTAATCTCAAGTTCGCATTTTGGTAAGTCCAAGCATCCAACTTTAATTGCTCCACCTTTTCCTTCAGTTACAGGAGCATAAATAAAACTCTCGTTTGTTAACGCTTGATTTTCTGTAAAATCAGATAAATATATAAATAAGGCTGCATTATTTGCATATATTCCTCCACCATTTCTCGCTGAGTTGTTTACAAAAGAACTCCTCTCAATTGAATAAGTATTTATACTAGCTTCTCCTCAATTACTATCAAAATATAAAGCTCCACCATATAATAAAGCGCTATTATTCACAAATATACTTGAGTCAATTTTAATTTTAGAGCAAGTATGACAATAAATGGCTCCGCCTGAAATCCCATTTCCATTACTGAATAATGAATATAGAATTTCCACCTCTTTTAAACTCGTGCCGAATATCCCAGTCTTTGAGTAGCTATGAAAGCTAGAATGTTCAATACTTAGTGATGTTTGGTATGAGTCTATAACACCTCCTCCTTCTGCACTATACGATTCTGAAAATGAGGATTTTTTTATCTTTACGAGACTATCATATGATGAATAAATTGATCCACCTATTGAGTGTGAGGAAAATTGGCGAAAAAGAGAGGAATCTATCGTTAAATTGCCTGATGTTGAATATATTGCTCCTCCAGAGTTGGTTGCAACTCCATCAGAGAATGTCGAATTTTTGATAGAAATGCTGCTTTCCATTGCTGAATAAATGAAACAACCTTGATAGCATGTTTGACTATAAAATTGAGAGTCTATTATATTTAAATTTGAAAGTGCTTGCTCAATTCCACCTTTATTTTTGTATACCTTTGAAGCAATTATTAATAATTTAGAACTCATTGCAACAATTGATCCTTTATTTTTTGAAATATTTTCATAAATTTGACTGTAGTTAAGCACTGATTCTATGGATGAGCTAAATATATATATAGCAGCACCATCATTTTCACAAGAATTATTATAAAAAATAGAATTCGAGATTGAAAAATGAGAATCTTGATCCAAATAAACAGCTCCTCCATCTTGAGATAAATTTGAAGTAAAATTGCAATAGCTGCAATAGAATTGCGATTTTGAAAAAAACTTAACTGCACCACCCTTCTTAGAGCTTTTATTATTCAAGTAAAGTGTTAATTTTGAAATTGCAATAGCGGAATTCTCTAAATTAAGGCAAGAACCGCTAAGAGCTGAGTTTTGAACAAAAATTGAATTTTCGTCAGAGAGTTTATTATTGTTTAGAGCAAAAACTGAACCTTTGTTATATGAAAAATTGCAATTTTTCGTTTCAATATTCGAAAATTTATGTTGATCATCTGAGAGGATAGATGAGCCTCCTTCATTATAAAGTAAAGAGCAAGAATCTAAAGAAATAGTAGAATTCAATATACCAATATACAAAACAGCACTCGATTTTCCAGAATTTCTAATAAAATCGCATGATTTTAGTGCCAGTAAGCCTCCATTATAATGTAATGATATAGCCCCTGATATTATTGAATAATTTTCTTCAAATTTTGATAATTTGATTGATGAAAGATCAGTTAAAAATACTTCATCATCAATAAAAATAGCAGAACCATATGATGCAGAATTTTTAAAAAAAGATGAGTCTTCAATATCAATTTCAATATTTAAGGGCGATGACCATTGCTGAGTGATATAAATAGATCCTCCATAGTAAGCATGATTCCTTCTGAAAATGCTTGAGGAGATATACAACAAATTTTTACTTGCCCTTAAATTGGCTTTACTATATATTGCACCCCCAAATCCATTTGGTGAAGTATTTGAATCAAAAATTGTTGAATTAATAGACAAATTTTGGCTGTTTTGATTAATTGCTGCTCCATAATTCCCTATATTATTTATAAAAGTGCAATTATTCACATATAAACTGCTTCCATCTAGCACTTGGACAGCCCCACTTCCTAAAATATTATTATTCTCATTTTCTTCAAATGTTGAATTTATTAAAATCCTAGTATAATTTCCAGTAAATAAGAAGCATATTGCAAAAATACTGTTTCCTCTATTTGATAAGCATTCAATGGAATCTATTTCATGAGTGCCAGAGTTAAGAATTTTATAAGTTGGAGAGGAATTTCTACAAATATTATTTTTCATTGAAAGAGGTACAATGTTTAAATTGTAAGAATTTAATATAGAAACTGCAAATTGGCAATCAAGAATTTTTGGTTCTTGCTGTCTTCATTTTAAATATATATCTTCATTTTGAATGAAGTAATCAAGCAAAAGGACATTGAGGTCTTTATCAGGGTTTAAAGATCCATTTGAATCAATATTCAAATTTTTCAATTCAAAATTGACCATATTAGTTGCGTTAAGTAGACCAGGTCCATGATTACTAGTAAAATTTACGTTGTTAAATTTGCATCATCTTGGCCCAAAAATAGCCATAATATTTTTACCGAAAGGCTGCCTATATTGTTTAACTGTTGCTACTTTATATTCATCTAAAATAAAAGCATTATCAATTCACACCAAAGCGTTATTTTCAGCTCCATTAAGTTCAAACGATAAATTTTCCATATGAACATTCAAAAGATAATTAATAAAGTTAATCCTGATTAGTGTCTCATTCCCATAATTCGATATAAATTTGCAATCGTAGATATGAATATGATCTTTTTCAAGATAAGTCATATGGTGTGACCCATTTAAGCTTTGCATATATTTCAAAACATTCATTTGAGCATTAAAAATCCCTGTCTCGCAGTAATTATATTTAAAACTACAGTTTCCAATTTCAATAAAATCTGCTGATTCAATATAAATAAGGGAAGCCTGAGAGAAGTAGGTAGGCTTTTTTTGGTAAATCATGTTATATGTGAATTCAATGTTTCTTATTAAAACAGAAGTTGTGTTTTTAGCATATAAAAATCCTTTGAAATTTAAAGGATCCCAGAATTCATAGCCGTTATTAAGCCTTGAAACTTTTCCTCCTATATATAAGAATTTTACTTAATTAAGTTAAATGCCATAAGGCCACAATCGGATAGATTATAAGGGATAAACACTAACCTGGTTATCTGGTGTAAGCTCAATTTACTTAGAATTAGATCTATCTTAGAGCTACCTCTTGCAGATGCCCTGCTAGTCACGATTAGTAAAGACTAATTGGGATACAAAACCTGTCTAGCCTTTCTGGCAAAAACAAAGAAAGCCTTCGGGGGAGAAACAAATCTTACTTCTTCGGAGGATATCCCCACACCTAAGGCCTTCTTCAAAAAGTGATAGAGGCACTTGCCCATCTTCCATTTTATTCTATAACAATTTAGGCTTTACGTGACTGGGGATTATCGAAACTATACCTCCAGTTTCAAAAGGATTGAGATGTATATTATCAAAATCTACATTAAATAGCTTCAAGTTTCCTATAAATGAAAGGATACTCGATAATTCGTTCCTGAAGTTTATAAATTTGGTGTTCCTAATTTTAGTTTTAGGGGCGTCCTCTAGATTATAAATAAGAGCGTAACTTGCTTGAGGCGTGTTCAATTCCCAATTGCAAATGGCTAAGGGCAAATTTCCATCTATACGTTCATTTCTATCGCTATAATAATACCCATCATTTTCGTTATAAGCTGTATAAGGGCAATAAGAGCAATAAGTTGAGCTTTGGCAATAGCTATCATCTTTTCCATCAAATATTAAATTCTCGAGCTCAAAATTTTTTGAAACTTGCCAGGCATAGACTCATAAATCATTTTTTATCGTGACCTTGCTGCCATCAAATGATAGTATTTTAAAGTTCGTCCAAACTCCACCATAGCCCATTATATAAATTCCATCATTAAATAAATACAGGACATTATTTCAGGTTTGTATTTTACGAAATGCTGCTGAGATGGATTGGAAAGGGTAAAGATAGCTTCCGTCTTCAGGCACATTTTCATTTAAGATTGATGATGCATAATAAAAGGAGAGATGAGGAAATTTAGTAAAAAGAGAAGCTTCGTTTATAAAACTTAATGATAGCCCAAACAAATTTAAATTCTTGCAGGAACTATCAGTGCCAAAGCATTGGTTGCAGAACTCTCCAAAAGGCTTATCTATATCAGTGCAAAACTCGCAAATATTTCAGGCATCGATAGGGAAATAGTTCAAACAGTTTCAATAGTTTGTGGAGTTGCATGATCCGTAATTGCATTCAGGAATATAGCATTCATGGTAGCAATTATAAGGATCTATAGCTTTTCGAAGACTACATTCATAATTACTTGCTAACTGTCTACTTCCTATAATGAGCAAATAATTGCAATTAATGCTTAGTATGAAATTAAATATTAGACACAAAATATTATAAAACTATTCCTAAAGGCAATTTCCTGAATAGATTCTCACTATATTTCATTTAACAATAGAAGAGTAAGTAGCATTTCTCAATGGATACAACATAGTTTGTATCATTCATAATCATCTGCTGATAAACTGTAAATAAAATTAATTCCTGGTAATAGCACCAACTATTAGGATCTGGACTCATTCGATCATAGTTGCAAGATCCTACCAGACACTCTGGCTTACAATTTCCATAATCATCTTTACTGCACCCCTCAGCACATCCGCAATGATAGTAGTCTCATTCGCACTCTTTCGTATTGCAAGCTGGATCACAAATATCATTTGCTAGCATTTTCAAAGTGCACCCTGAAGCGCAATATCCACAGTCTCCATCATCAAAATCACATATTAAATTGTTGCAAGCTTCATCACACACTCCATCGCCAAGCATTCAATCGAAACAATTAGGAACGCAATAACAGTCAGTTTTATCATACTCGCATTCTTCTGTATAGCAAGCTTCATCACAAATCCCGTTTCCTATCATTCACGTGTTGCAGTTTGGCGAACATGTTGAATTTAAGCAATCCCCATTGTCAAAGTTGCAAGCAGAATTGTCACATTCTTGATTGCAGACATCGTTTCCTCAAATAGCTGCAGTACATCCAGGTGAGCACTCTTTGCAATTGTTTGCATCGTAGTAGCATTCAGGGACATTGCACTCAAAATCGCAATAGCCTCCTAATTGATCTTGTTGGCCTATATATTATATATACTATTTTAGATGGAACCTAAATCTAGCATTAATTATAATATAATAGATAGAAATAAGTGTTTATAAGATACATGAAGGTCCACAATAACTACAATCCCCAAAATCGTATCCGCAATAAGCATTATTACAAATTTCATCACAGATCCTATTTCCCAATAAGATGCTTGTACAGTTCGTTTTAAGACAAGATTCATAGCAATCTGATTCGCCTGGCAAAGATTCATGAGCAAGCTCTGGGAATGCAGCATCAAAGCTGCAAGAAGGCGTCATGCATTCGATATTACACGATCCATCCCCAATCTACTTACTCCCCCCTCCGTGAGTGAACAAAACGATTAGAAAAATTGCTATTTTTGCCCAAAAACCCACCCTCCGTGAGTGAACAGAAAATTTTTTAATAGAAAAAAATTTTTTATGGAAAAAAAAATTTGATAAATAAGTGATAATTATTAGAATGAAATCTAGAGCTAATTCTGTTTTAATTTTAAACAAATTGCTTTTTAAGACATAAATTTTATAAATTAAATTAATATTTGCTTTTCCAATTTTAACGAATTAGGATTTTTTTAAATTTCAAAATAAACAAATTTTCTATAAAATTTATATATAAATTTTTTTACAAAAAAAAAATTAATGAGTGAACAAAATTTTTTTGTTCACTCACGGAGGGGGGAGTTAAGGTTTACAGTGATTTGATTGCATTTATTTCAGTTGCAAGCAATATTGAGAGCCTCAGATATAGAAAGAACCAGTATCAATAAGTTCAGCATATGCAAAGACTATTTAATTATTTTTAAAATTTTATTTTTTATGATTCCTATTTATCTTATAAAATCATGTCTACTCAAGAATAATTTATATGACTGATTAGACTAAATTTAAGACCTGTATAGTCCCTGCATTCTATTTCTATTGCAAAATCTTAAAGGCTCTAAAACCTTATAGCTAATTAATCTATATAATAAAAAGGTTCATTTATTTTTATATATATTTAGACTAAAAAAGCTAGCATTAAACATAAAATGCAGATTCTAGTGACATTTTTTACGAGAGTTAAATATAACGAGCGATGAACAATAATGCTGGCATCCCTTTACAAGAACTAATTTTAAAAATCATTGATAGAACTTCAATTGAAGAGGATGGTATAAAACGAAACTCTAACGGAATACCTGCCACTGGATCAATTTGGTATGTCATAAGCACAAATTGGCTTGAAAAATGAAAAAGCTTATATAGAAATAGCGAAGAAACCAAAGGATTCTCAATAGGAAAAGTTGATAATACTGATATTATATCTCTGCCCACACACAATATCTGAACTCTTTCTGCTGAAACTATCTTGAAACCAGGACTCACGCTGGGCTTAGAATATGAAATTGTACCTCCAAGGGTATGGAAATACTTCAAGCTTAATTTTGGAATACAAAAAGGATCAGAGATTATTAGGACTAGCGTAAATTCTAATAAAAACGAAACAAATGTAGAAATCACATTCAAGCCTCTTCAAATATTTTTTGTTATAAGAAAAAGAGACTTTTTCCCAGAAATTCCTGTAACATTTTATATTTCCCATTATGCGAAAACCTCAGATTTAATAAGGAAGGTGAGAGATTTATATAAAGAAAAAACAGTCAATAATTTAGATATAAGAAATATCAGGATTTGGCACATCGACGCGAATATCAATTATAGCGAATTTAAAGAAAAAATTAAGAAAACAGGAAATAGAGTGCCTGGAAAACTAGCCAGAGATTCCAGCTTAGAAGATGCAGAAATTGCTGATAATGACTTGATCGTTGCTGAAATAAAGCAGACGTTGGATGAGTGGTTTTTGGAAATGGAGAAAACAAATATAAAGTTATGCAAAGCATGCAATACTCCAATATCTGACAATGCTTATTACCAAAAAAATTTTGAAATTTATTGCAGCCTTTCTTGCCTCCCAAATGGTAATACTGCTACTAATAATCATAACAATAATCATGCAAACTCAAATGGAAAAGCTGTTTTATCCTCAAGGGGGCTGGTAGGTCTTCAAAACTTAGGAAATACTTGTTTTATGAACTCAGGCTTGCAATGTCTCTCAAACACTCATAACCTTACTGAGTATTTTTTAACAGGAAAATACATAAAAGATATCAACTCGAAAAACCCTTTAGGAAGTGGAGGAAAATTAGTAAGAGAGTATGCTGACTTAGTTAAAGAAATATGAAGTGACTCTTCAAAAATCATTTCTCCTTGGGATTTCAAAAAAACCTTCAGCCAATATAAAACTCAATTTTCTGGATATCACCAGCATGATTCACAAGAAATGCTAACTCCCACCTTCCATGAGCGAGCAAAAAATCTGTTCGCTCACGGAGGGGGGTTAATTTTTCTTTAAAAAATTTATATAAATTTTATATAAAAAATTTTTTTCGAAATTTTAAAAAACCTAATTCGTAAAAATTGGAAAGCAAATATTAATTTAATTTGTAAAATTTATGTTTTAAAACGCAATTTGTTTAAAATTAAACAAAATTAGCTATAGGTTTAATTATACTAATTATCACTTATATATCAATTTTTTTTTCATAAAAAAATTTCAATTAAAAAATTTTGTCCGCTTAGGAGGGTTTTTAGGCAAAAAATAGCGATTTTTCTAATGGTTTTGTTCGCTCACGGAGGGGGAGTAAGTATGCTTCTAGATGGTCTTCATGAAGATTTAAATAAAGTAAATCGTAAGCCTTATATTGAAGAATTCAAAACTGATGGACTAAGCGAAGATGAAATTTCTGAAATATATTGAAATTCTCACCTGGCAAGAAACCAAAGCAAGATTGTTGATTTAATGCATGGCCAATTCAGATCAGAAGTGATATGTCCAGACTGTAAAAATATATCGCTAGCATTTGATCCGTTTTTAATGCTGGCTTTGCCAATTCCTAATAAAGAATTAGTGTGGGTTGATATTTATTTTTTGCCGTTTGATGAACAAAGTGAATATTTAAAACTGAAAATCAAAACCTATAAAAAAAGCACAGGCTTGGAAATAAAGAAAATTGCAGCTAATTATTTGGGAATTTCTGAAGATTTCTTAGCTTTAGCTACATTTTTGAATACCAAAATCCAAATGGTTATTGATAGTAGCCAGAAAATCAATGTGATTCATTTTAAACTTGCTTTATATGAAGTGAGAAATATAAATCTCAATATTTATGATGATATTCTAGCATATCTTGAATCAAAAAACGAAAGGCTAAAAGATAGCAAACTCTATAGGCCAGTAACAATAAATAACACTAATGCAAAAGACAGCGTGAATATTTATGATTGTTTTCGCTATTTTGAAAACCCTGAGCAACTGGACGAAGTGAACTCAATTTACTGTAAAAGCTGTCGGGCACATGTCCAAGGGATCAAAAAAATGGAAGTTTACAAACTTCCAAAGATTTTGATAGTCCATTTGAAGAGATTTAAGCATAATGGCTTTTATAATTCAAAAATTGACAAATTTGTGGAATTCCCTGTTGAAGGTCTTGACCTTCGTAATTATTGTATAAGAAATCCAGGGATTTATGACTTATATGCGTTATCCAACCATTTCGGATCAACTGGATCAGGACACTATACCGCTTATGCTAAAAATCGCTATAATCAAAGATGATACAATTTCGATGATTCCTCAGTAAGTATAGTCTCAAATCCTGAAAGTATTGTCACTTCATCTGCATATGTCTTATTTTATCTCCAACGAGAAGGCACAAATAATTAATTTATAATTGCTTAAGCTATAATAAAAAATAATTCTGAGTGTCAGACCTTTCTCAAGTATACAAAATTTATACATATTGATTTTTCATAGGTGAACCATTTCCTATAATACTATTTCCGTACTCAGCCATTCCTCTTCTCACTGTTGGAGATTCTCTCGAGTGACTTTCAGCAATAAAGCCTGTTATTGGGTTTAAGTTATGGACTTTTGGGTTATTTTTTGTGTAGAGTGGCTGCTTGAATGCAGGATGCCAAGCTAATGACAGCAAATCTACTGGGTTTTTATAGGATGGAGTATTATACCCAATTATATTTGTTGGAACTGGTGAGAGGCTCCTATTGTCTCTTGCTCTTCTGTCGTATGATTTATTCTCAAAGCTTCTATCTAGCTCAGGGCTCTTTTTCGAATTCAATAAATAATCAAAGCTTCTATCTGCATCAAATGGCTTCTTATGATTCCCTCCAATTCCATTATCAAAAGTCCTATCAATTTCATTAGAATTTCTCTCATTTCTTATCAAAGGCTCCTGGCTGTACTGGGACCTCTTTTCTTCTTGCTTTAATAAGTCCAGCTCTATATCTTTCATCCTTAATTTTTCTTTAAGTTTCTGTAAATCGTCATTGACAACTAAAATTCCTTTGTTTCTCCTTGTTTTTATGGATGATTTAGTTTCGTTCATCATTCCGTGGTTGTGTCTTTCAAGCGGCTTAAAGGTAGTCTCTTCTGGAGTTAAAGAAGTGGTTGCAGTTATGTCAACTGCAAGGGCGAATTCTGGAGAGTTTAGGTTTTTATGATTATACTGCTTTGAATTAAATAATTCATAGAAAATTATTGTATTGATGATTTATTTTGCAAATTTTTTCAAAAGTCTTTTCAAGACGATTCAATATATCAAAATATTTTACTCCTCCTCTTTGCAATCGTTCTTGGTAGTTTAGCCGAGATGGCTTAAACTTGGAATGATTCATGATTTAATTATTTATTCTCATTTAGTAGAAATAAATTAAAATTATTTAGTATTAGAAGGTGCAAGCATCATTGGATTTGGGACTAAATCATATGGATAAAAGAGATTTGGATATAGCAAGCTCGGGCCATATGAGTATAATGGCTTGTATTCAATCCTTTCATAGTAAACTGGCCTTTCAGGTGGGCTTTCTAAACTATCCCTGTTACTAACCATGAGCCTTGGATCCAGTTGCGCACCTTCGTTGCTTGCCACAGCTACAATATCCCTTAAATCAATATTATCACTCGATTTAGGTCTTTCACTTTTTTGCTTTTTCGGACCATTAAATACTGTCACAGTGTGCTTTCTTTCTTGCTTATAGTATTTTGGATTAGGAAATTTATATACTTTTCTGTCTTCAAAGGTCTCCACATTGTGGCATTCTTCATCCCAAAAGCTATATGCTTTTTTGCCTTGAGTGGCGCGGTACGGGCGCCACTTCGGCAAGCTCCTTCTTCCAGTTGGCCGAGCCAACTCAGGTTGGTTCGGCCAACTAGAATTGGCAAGTCTCTCCAAAAGGCCTCACTTGTCAATTCTCCAGTTGGTCGAACCAACCTGAGTTGGCTCGGCCAACTGGAAGAAGGAGCTTGCCGAAGTGGCGCCCATACCGCGCCACTCAAAGCAAAAAGCTATAATAGCTTTCAGGAGGATATTTCTCATTTGGCTCCATATCATTTGTTCGGAATATTTTAGAACTGTGATATTTCCTTGAATATTTTTGTAAGTTTTTTTTCGTTGTAAATTTGATAGAATTTTTTAAGATGTTTTGTTGAGAAAATGTCACGCGAAGAAAAGTTAGGACTGAAAATCTGATACATAGTATAAAATAACTGAAAGCGCTTCTCATTATTCCTTGGCTTCTTAGGCTTGAAAACTGAAGCCTGTTCTCTTTCTGATATTGCAGCCTTAGAAAATTCTTTATCTCTTTCGCTTTGGACTTTTTTTACAAGTTGGTCTCTCTTTAAATCTCTAATTAACAAAGAAAACCTATAATTGGCCAGCTCTTGCATATGCCTTTCTTCACAAAGCAGAGCTTTTTTCCAGTGATTAAACATGTTTGTTTGCCTTTCTGGATGCGATTCAGCTGTAAGGAAAACACTTGTATATCTCCCGGCAGCAATAGAGGTAACTGGGCACCCTAATAAGTGGTCAATTAGTCTTGGAAGTCCAACTCTTTTGAATTCCTTCGCCATTGTGCCAATAGCTAATTGCCCTTTCATATTACTTCCCCAGCAATACAACAGCCCATCAACAGTGATTGCAATAGAATGTTCCCAGCCTAATACAAGTTTGACCACTCCTCTTCCTGATAAATATTCTACTTTTACAGGATCAGTCATTGTGTGAAACATTGTGCTTGATAGGCCCAGCTGTCCTGATGTATTATAGCCCCATGCATAGACATCTAAATTCTCAGTTAAAATGCATGTATGTCGACCTCCACAGTAAACTCCTCTTATTTTTTCTCCACCAACAGTTTCATATGTGTGAGGAGATTCTCCACCTAACTTATGATCAGAATTACAGCCAAATAAAATAGCAGTGCCATCAAGGGTTACGATTCCACTATGAGTATGAGCGCTCGAAATTTGATGAGCATTTTTTATGAAAGGTATTATGGTGGGAATTAATATATTTCCGTCATGACCATTAGCGCCTTGGCTATGGTCTCCTATATATAATTTATGCCAATGTACCCAGCAGAATACGACCAGAAAAAAATGGCTTAGGGTGCTTGTCTTATACAGTCTAAGTCTGATTAGGCATCTTACAATCATGATCAACGATTTATCATTTTTTTTATTTTTCATAAAAATGCTGCAAGCAAAAATTAATTTAAAATTAAAATGTATAGTCAATAGTGATCTAAAAAATTTCAGGACTATACATTAAAATGGCGTGGCGATCCAGCCCGTACTCTTAACTCCGATAGCTGGCATCCCACACGATGCATAGGGATGGTGTGGGGGGGTGGAGCTTGAGGACTTTTTCTGGCTTGGTGAAGCTCAATATCGGGCTAGACGACTGCAACTTCTTCTATATCCAACCTTTTTTGCCTCAGAGGGAAATAGGACCAAGAATTTGAAAAGGTCTCCCACAGAGTTATTACTATTTATTCCTGGCCAATCGAGACTATTCCCAGTGTGAAACCAGGAGTTACACCTTGTCTTCGAATTTCTATTCAATATTTTAAAATTTTCCATAGTGGTCAACCTTTTTTGGCGTATAGTTGGTGGCGCAATTCATCCAACTACCGGTTGACGAGTGAAGACCCTCGTCTGGCAGGAGCTCTCTTTCTAAAATCGTTTACAAACTGGCGAGCAGGTGATGGGGACGTTATGAGTGAATACAGCCCTTCGAGAATCGCAGGAGGGTTCTCAATAATTAAGATAATGATAAGGCTATGATCTCCACAGCTTCAAACTTCTCTATTTTCTAATAAGAAAAAACTTGTATTATAGCCTGCTGTTATTTTTATACATTTTTTGGTAAGAGAGACCAAAGTAGGTGTATGGACACTATTTTCGTGGCCCAGACCAAGTCTGCCGCCTTCTCCTAAGCCAAAAGTGTAAACGTGGCCTTCTGATAAAATCATTGAATGATAGCAGCCACATGCTACAGCGTCAACAACACTAGGAAAATTAACATGAATAGGCTTAGGAGATACTGGAATATAAGGAATTATGTCTTTTTCTAAGTATTCTTTTAAATTCGGTGGCTGAGTGTCGAGCATTTTTACATCTTGCAATTTATTCAGCCAGAATTTTTTAACATTAACTGAGATAATTTCTTTTTGAAGATTCACAAAAGTTTCTGGTGGGACGCCAAGCTGCCCAAATGGCCCAGTTCCTCATGAATATAGCCTTCCGTCTTCAGTGCACGCTAATCCATGTAGATCTCCAGCAGCTATATCAACCCAAAATGGATAATCAGGGTAACACTCATCACTGTCTCCTTTCAAGCATAAAATTTCAAAGTTATCCATCACAACCTCTGGTGTTGGTCTTAAAGTTTGCGAAATTTTTGGGGCAAATTCTATTCCTTCCAATGCACTTTCCAGCATCAATTGAAATCGCTCACTAGAATTTTTGTGAGACAGCTGATAATGCTCATCAGACCCATTAGTTCGTAGTTCGATGCCTTGTGTGCCTAAAATGAAAGCTTTTTTTGTTACAGATTCTTTAGTTTCATCACGAATATGGAGGATTTCAACTTCAAGATTTGAGTTCAAGTCTGAAAAAACCATAATGTCGGCAGTTCGACTTTTTTTGGACAAGGAAATTTTGTCTGGGATTATTCTTATTGGAATTTTATTGCGAGAAGTTATTGAGAGGTTTAGTGATTGTTCTGATTCCAGCGTTATGATGTAATGATCTGGGCTCCCAATGCCGCTTAGAAGGAGTTTTTCTTTGGAAAAAGAAATGCCCATCTCTTCTGGAGTTATTTCTTTGTATCGAGGGATAAATTCAGAGTTAGCATGAGATCGAGATGAAGGCTTGGAGACTTCAGAAGCTTTATGAGAGAGGATTCTTCGATTTGCTTTTTTGGGCTGCTCCATTTAAATTCCTTATCATATAAAAATCCAAAACATTTATTATAATGGAATATATTTCTTATATAAAAATCAAATAATTTATTTTTTTATAATTAAGAGGAGGGGTAGGCAATTTAATTAACGAATAAATTATAATCATTAGAAGTCAAAATTTTTCTTAAATTTTATTTGCTAAATGATATTTATAAGCCTGGCTGATTATTTTTAACAAAAAATGTTAACAACAGCACTAATATGCAGCACTGCTTCTCTACTTGCTTTTATTCTTGGTTTAAATCATAACAAGCTAAAATCAAAATTTGGGTGGCTTTATAAAGCAATTTACTACTCATCTTGGCCTTTGTCTTTATTTTATCTTTACAAATGCAAACTTATGCCAGCAAATTATTCAATAGCGTATGTCTGTTCAGCAATTGGGTGGAATATTATAGGAAGAACGCTACAAATGATAGGGTTAACTGGAGGGGTAGGAAGCGGAAAAAGTGCAGTGACTTCAATAGTAAAATCGTCATTTTCTAGAGAAATTGCTATAATTGACTGTGATTTGGTTTCTAGAGAAGTTGTAATTCCAGGCAGACGGGCTTATAAAAATATCGTCAAAGCTTTTGGATCCAAAATTCTAGATTCGGAAGGATGTATTGATAGAAAAATTTTAGGTGCAATTGTATTCGCTAATAAAGCTCAAAGGAATAAGTTAGACCAGATTATTCAGCCTGCTATTTTTTTAGAGATCTTTAAAAAGCTTATCTATTACAAAATAAAAGGATACTCGTATGTAATCATAGATGCTCCAATTCTTTTTGAGACAAAAATTTTACCATGGTTTTGCTTTCCGATAATAACAGTGTATGTTTCTGATGAAGAAATACAAATAAAGAGAGTAATGGGCAGAGACAAAATAACTAGAGAAGAAGCTATACAAAAAATCCAATGCCAATGGCCAATTGAGCTTAAGATAAGAAAAAGCAACATCTCGATTGATAATATTGGCACTTTCGAAGACTTGGAACTAAAAATACGATCAATCTTTAGAAGTTTAATTCTATCCGCTTAATTATTGATAAAAACTCTTTGCTATAAAAATACAGAAAAACATAAATGTAAAAATTATTTTCACATTTAAGCTCCACGGCCTCTTCCCCGCCCTCTTCCTCTTCCTCTGCCTCTTCCAGGGCTTAAAATTGGATTTTCTCCAGCATTATCTGGATTTCTATTATTTTCATTATCTTTTCCTTTTAGGAAAAATTCTTCACTTTTCCGCTCATTTTTATGATCCTTTTTTAAAACACTATTAAAAAGACTTTCATTTTTATCTTGATTAACCTTTTTGAAAAGATCTTCATTTTCATTGTTTCTATTTACAGTTGATATTGGCAGAGCTACAAAATTATCTGTATCAGTCTTATCAAGGGGCTGAATTTTTGATTCATTTACTGACTTTGAATCCACTTCGGGAATTCTAACTTCTTCATCAATTATTCTCTATTATTTTAAATTTGGCGCGTGAAAGCGATTCCTTATAAAATGCAGCCATATTTAGGGCATAACACAATTTAAAAGTCAATATAAGTAGTATAATTTAAATCTGAGAAGCCTTCTTATGAAAAAATCTAAAGCAAGTGTCTAAACTATAAATTACTGATGAAGTCAATATAAAGAAAAGACTTGAAATATAGAGAAAAGATTGATATGTTTCAGGTGAGGATGGTGAGAGGCAGACTATTTTCGCTGATATCATTGAAGGATCAGTCTGATCTGAATTTAGCTCAAGAGAAGATAGTGATAATCCAAAGATTATATAGTAAAAATCCCAAAACAGAACAATTATAAGCAAAGCTGCAGCAGCAATTGATAAATTTCTAAGATTTATCCATGAATACAACCCTGATACAATTCCGCTCGTAAAAGTGATGATAAATAAAAAAAGTTTGACCCAAGTTCTCCATGTATTAACATCAAAATCATCTTTATAGGACTCATATAGATAAGGTCCTGCAAATCCACAGGAAACCATAAGAGCAGCTCCTATGGAAAAGATATAGATGTTTATCATTTTTTATATAACGAATACATAGCGTTAATGCAATTAAACTCAATCATAAACCATTGAAAAGTATAATAATTAACCAATCATATTTAATTCATCCAAATTTTAGCATAAGAATTTACCTATTACTTTTTATCTTTCTTTTCTTTATCCGCGTTCTTCATCAAAATGATCAAAATCCTCACAAAAATTGCTACCAAGTCCACAAACAAATGCATAGCGTGAGCTAAATCGTCTTTGTTCCCTATCTCGATTTGATAAATAATCAGCTGAGTATCATAAATCACATATCCACAGAAGACCAATAAGCCAAGATATAATTGAACATTGAACATGAAATTTGATGCCAATCCAATCATCCCTAAAAGAGAGCAAATCATAATGAAAAGGGTTGAAGTCCCCAGAATCCCGCCTAAGTATAAGAACCTTCTTTTGTCAGCTTTGAGAGCTGCTAAGCTGAAGCTTACAAAGATTCCGAAAGTCGCGAAAAGGGCTGTGATCAGAATTGAAGGGTCAACGTGGAGGGCAAGGTTAATAAGTGGACCAATGCTGACACCGTCTAGAAAACCGAATAAAAGAAGAAGTGGGAATCTCCATATGCTTTTTTGGTCTGCATTTAGGAAGCAGAGGAGGCAGATAAGTGAAGCGAACCCTGTGAATTGACCACCTATGTGCATGAAAATATTGCCAAGAGCACCAAGAGCGCAGCTTCCTGCAAGAAGGGCAAGATTTGAGTACACCTTGCTGAGGACTCGCTTAGTAGATGCTGAGAGGTCTTTGAACTCGAACAGATTGGGAGCGTCGTATGATTCGTATGAGAAAAAGCTAGAAGACATATTTATTATGATGAGACGTGTTAGGAGATGAGAATTCTATATTTATTGACTTCAGTATAATAACCAGGTTTGATTTTTAAGCAATATTCGTAGTTTGCTAATTAAAATTCAGATAGTCTTTTAAAGAATCGCGAAAATTAAAGAATAAATCTTTCGAAATTGCCATCTAGGCGAAGAAATTCGAGAATTAAATGTGATGAAATTATCAACTCTTAATATTACTATTAGAAATTTATACCTAGCAGTAAGCATTCTTATAAGAAATTAAGTATATTTTGATACTCTAACTCCCCCCCTCCGTGAGTGAACAAAACCATTAGAAAAATCGCCATTTTTTGCCCAAAAACCCACCCTCCGTGAGTGAACAAAAATTTTTTTAATAGAAAACATTTTTTTATGGAAAAAAAAATTTTGATATATAAATGATAATTAATAATATGAAATCTAGAGCTAATTCTGTTTAATTTTAAACGAATTGCTTTTTTAAAACATAAATTTTATAAATTAAAATTAATATTTGCTTTCCAATTTTTGCGAATTAGGATTTTTTAAATTTCGAAAAAAAATATTTTTTATAAAATTTAAATATAATTTGTTTTAAAACAAAAAAATTAGCCCCCCTCCGTGAGTGAACAAAATTTTTTTGTTCACTCACAGAGGGGGGAGTAAGGCTAATTTCGAGCTGTTAACATAAGCTTTATTATGAGAAATCAAATCATAGAAGTCATGAATCTTAGATTAATTATCAATCTTTGGAATATGATAAAGTAAATAATAACATCTTTACTTCTTAATCCTTTGCTTATTTTATGCTCTATGCTATTTGCACCGTTTTGTCTTAATCAGAAAATCATTAAAGTATGACATAAAATCATAATTATATGCACATCAATCTTACAGGTTAATCAATGAACTGCTTAATTTTTGGCAGCTATATCTTTGCTAAAGGATCAGTTTATACTTGCATTATTATCAATCCTTTGCTACCTAATTACCAAAGCATAAAACCTTTTATCAAAAAATTGCATCGTCCTGCTAATTCCCCCCCCTCGTGAGTGAACAAAACCATTAAAAATCCCTATTTTTTTGCCAAAAAACCCACCTTCCGTGAGTGAACAAAAATTTTTTTTAATAGAAAGATTTTTATGGAAAAAAAATTTTAATATATAAATGATAATTAGTATAATGAAATCTAGAGCTAATTCTGTTTATTTTTAAACGAATTGCTTTTTAAAACATAAATTTTATAAATTAAATTAATATTTGCTTTCCAATTTTTGTGAATTAGATTTTTTTAAATTTCGAAAAAAAAATATTTTTATATAAAATTTATATATATAATTGTTTTAAAAAAAAAAATTAGCCCCCCTCCGTGAGTGAATAAAATTTTTTTGTTCACTCACGGAGGGGGGGGAGTAAGCCAATAATTTTTCTTTGAAAATATTACAAATAGCACTTATCCAAAAGAATAAAAATTTTATTATGAGTAGACGTGCTTCAATATTATTCAATATATAATCAATTTTTCCAGAAGCTATTATTTACAACATGATATAAGTACTCCACATGTAGCAAAGAGAGTGCAAAATTGTCACAAGTAATTATATATTGATGTCTATTCCTTCAATATTTAATCAGCGCACATATCTCAAAGGTTTTTCCTTTAAAACTTTTTATGGAAGCTCCACATTTATTTCTATTCAATAATCATAATTATTTTCCTTCCATAAATTTATCAATTTTTCTTATACTTTTTCTATAACCACTATCCTCTACCATTCTCCTTCAAATCCTCTTCAGCAAGTCCATAATTTCCTTAAGTCTTTATCAATTCAACTTAATGAGTTAATACAATAAAATGGACGGAGGATATACGCTTCGCACCAGGAAGATCATGACGAATAAACTTCTTCACAGACTTCAAATGGTTGTTGATATAATCCATCCTGAACTCGGAGGAGTATCTGTTGAAAAAATAAAGGAAAGACTCGCAAAAACCTACAAGGCAAAGCCTGAACAGATTATTGTTTATGGATTACAAACTGCTTTTGGAGGCTCAAGATCCACAGGATTCGCATTGATCTACGATAATAAGGATTTCCTAGCCAAATTCGAACCAAAATACAGATTGAGAAGACTAGGATTACTTCCAGCTAAAACTGGGTCCAGAAAACAAAAGAAAGAATTGAAAAATAAGAGAAAGAAGGTCAGAGGAAAAGCAAAAGCTACCGTCGGCGTTGGCAAGAAAAAGAAGTAAGCATAATAATTTCTTTCCACAAATAAGAGTTATTTATGAATTTAAGCATTTATTTAGCTGAAATTCTTTCTCTTCTATTTAGGAATTTTAGCTGTAAAGTTTCGATACTTGGATTCAATTTTTTACCATAAATTTGTATTTTTTGCATTTCGCTTATCCTACGTTATTAAGCTTTTATACCTTATAGTTTAGAATTTATGGCACCACTTAATAAATCTGCAATTTTGGGTTATTAAATAAAAAATTAAAGCTAATGATAACCAAAAAACTAGATAGAAAGAAAGCCATAGAAATAAATGAAATGATGCAGAATAAAAATAAAATATCATTCCGTATGGTAGTATTTTACATGGGAAGATATATAAAAAATAGTTCATTTTAAACACAGAAATATTAATTGTCAGATATGAATGAGTTATAGTTGGTGCTAAATAAATAAAAGCTTATAGAATAGTAGGCTGAAAGTCAAAGAATTTTAAACTTTTATGCTAGAATTATCAAACACAAGAGATGTTTAAGATGCTAACTCCCCCCCCCCTCCATGAGTGAACAAAACCATTAGAAAAATCGCCATTTTTTGCCCAAAAACCCCACCTCCGTGAGTGAACAAAAATTTTTTTAATACAAAAATTTTTTATGGAAAAAAGAAATTGATATATAAATGATAATTATTATAATGAAATCTAGAGCTAATTCTGTTTATTTAAAACGAATTGCTTTTTAAAACATAAATTTTGCAAATTGAATTAATATTTGCTTTCCAATTTTTGCGAATTAGGATTTTTTTTAAATTTCGAAAAAAAAATATTTTTTATAAAAATTTATATATAAATTTTTTAAAAAAAAAAAAATTAACCCCCCTCCGTGAGTGAACAAAATTTTTTTGTTCACTCACGGAGGGGGGGGGAGTAAGAAGAATTAAACTGAAAGAAAATAGTAACGCAATTAAGAGATAATTTTAAGATTAAATTAAAGGCATTAAATTGAATTATTTATTAATAACACATATTAAAGCCAATCAAATATTCATTTTTAAAGACATTAATTTATAGTGTAATATAGTCAAAATAAGATAAAAATTTTTAAATTCATATTTATTTAGATCTATTAAGAGGCTCTTATAGACAGCTTAAGAAAAGTGGAGAGCGGCCAAATTATACAGACAAAATCTTTAGTATCTGTATATTATCTACGAGAAGAATAAGCTTATGTATTTTTATTTAGTCTAATAGTAATGACATTGAAATTTCTTTGTTTTTATCAAACTTATTTCTTTTCCGTCCTTACTCCCCCCCCATCCTTGATCGAACGATTGACTGTAAAAATTCCTAAAAGTTGGGAAAATTAACCCCCATCCTTGATCGAACGATTTTCATATCAAAACATTTTTTATATATATAAAAATATATTAGTTATCAAAAGCTTGGGGAAGATGCACATAATGAAGTTGTTTTCAGAGACTTTGAGACGACAGAAAGCTTCGGAATCAACCATCCGAGTGATTTAGTCATCAAAACTAGGCTTAAAAGCTCAATAATCTAATAATAAAATAGAGATTCTTTAAAATTAAAAAAAAAAAAAAAATTTAATTTAATAAGGAACAAATTAAAATTTATACAGTTTAAAGGGGTAACTAATAAATCAAAATATTAAAAATTGGTATTTTTATGAAATTAATTCAATTTTTTGCTGTAAAAATAAGTATTAAATACTCTTAACACTCTTATTTAAAAGTAAATAAAAAAAAACATATATATATATTTTTTTATTTATAAATTTTTTTTAACCCCCATCCTTGATCGAACAACGGTGAGTCGTTCGATCAAGGATGGGGAGGGGAGTTAATAAAGAAACTCGCTCATTTTTAGCACAAATATGGATTTCAATTTTGAATGACTTGATAATGATCCTATAGAAACCATAGAATCTCCTAACTCCATCAGGTCAGAAGAAGAGATTTCTAAATGAAGCACTGAGGAAAATTTGACAGAAGTTCGAAGAGCAATAACCATATTAAACAAAGGCTTCCCATCTCAAAAATTGTCAATATTAAGCAATCTTCACAAAATATTAACTGAGTCTATGAATGAGAAATTAATTGAAATCATAAATGTACACGTTATATAGAGTGAAATACTCTCATGAGCAGAAGATATGCAAGTTGAAACAGGCAAAAGCTTAAGGCTGGCAATTGAAAATGAGTCTTACCCAATCCAGAATATCTCAATAATCTCTGAAATCTGTATATCCATTCTCAGTCTATGGTCTTCCAAAATCCACGAAGCATGAGTACCTGTTTTTGAAGAAATCATAAAAAAAGCCCCATCAGACCTGGTAGCCCGTTTATTTATCCCAGCTTGCATTGAATTTTCTGAATACTCACAACCAGAAGGTCTAAGAAAATCAATTACAAGCATGATAGGATTTTTAGCTGAAAAATCCGAAAATTATATCACAGACGATTTGCTAAAAAGAGTGTTTTTGTTAGCCCAAGACCCAAGCCACGAGATACGAGAATCCATGGCTAAAAATTTGCATAAAATCTGTAGAGCGCTTGGAGAAGAAAAAACAGAAAATTTAATTTTTGAAGAAATAGCCAAATTAGCTGATGATGAAGAGCCGACTGTAAGAAGTGAAGCCATGGGACTTTTAATAGAAATTGTGGATATGCTGCCATTTGATTTTACAATAAATAATGTTTTACCGATATTGCAAAGAGAATTAACTCAGCCAAGCAGCAGGGCTGTAAAAAGAGAATTAGCCAAGAGATTTGGACAGATGATAGTAAAGCTTGAAGGAGAGCTGCAAGAAGAGGATTTCAAAAGAAATGCTTTTAGGTTCTATAGAACAATGTGCAGTGACGAAGATGAGTTTAAAAGACTCGCTGCTATAAATTTCCCAGGAGTCTTAATGACTCTTGGCCCTCAGGAGTTCAATTTTGAACTAAATGGGATTCACAGCAAGCTCTGCATGGATCCTGATGATGATACGAGGAGTATTATGGCGACGAGCCTGCATGAAATCGCAAAAATACTAGGGGAAAAATCATTGCAATTAGAAGAAACCTTATTCTACTTGCTTCTAGATAATGTGAAATGGAAATTATTGGTAAACTTAGATGTTGTCCTATCTTTTATGCATAGCGATGAAATAAAGCATAAAGTCTATGAAGAAATGTGTGGATTTTTAGCAAAAGTTAAAAACTCTAGATTTCAAATGATGCTATTAAATTCGCTTAAAAAAGTGCTGAAGTTTTTCAAAGTAAACGAATTTATACTGGAAATTTTTCCAATCATGATAAATTTTATGAAGGCTGGAGCTTGAAATGTAAAAAATAAAGCAGCTGAAATTGCGGCTGAGATTATAAAACTGGTTTAATGCCAAATGGCCTGCATTTTTGATATAGTGCGACATTTCCTATGGGAAAATTTGTTCGAAGCATTCTTGACACTGAGACATTTGATCGAAAAACTGTTAAATTTCGACAAATGGTAGCTATTTAAAAATTTTCTTAGATGGTACGATCATTAGACCTGCACCCTATAAAACTTACTTATTATAAAGACAAGAAGAATGAACTTTGCCAAACTTGCATCCAAACATTATGCAATTCACCAAAATCCACTGACAGAATAATCTTTATCGAACTCTCCATTGGCATATATAAATCATGCTCAAACTTTTTCTTCAAAAAGCACTTCCTTCAACCAATTTTATCATTAGAAAAAGACCCAATCAAATCAGTCAAAATAAAAATTGCTCAAAGCTTGCCAAAATTTAGAAAAACTCTATTAGAAGAAGATATAGATCTAACTCCCTCTCCATATGCTAGAAAAACTCAATTTTTTGAAAATAAATTTCCTGAGTGAGAAAAATTTTATAAAATATTTGGTATGTTGCTATAATTATTATCATTACCTAATACTGTTGAAAAAAAAAAAACCGCTTGAATTCTAAACATAAATTTTGTAAATTAAATTAATTTTTTTTGAACATTTTAAATCTCAAAATATTCAATTTTTATAAAATATTAGCTCTTTATAATCGAGCAAAATTTTATTTTTCTCTCACACAGGGTGAGTAAGCAAGAAAATAAGCAATATATTAGAATATTTAGCTGAAGACCCAAGCAAAACTATCCAAGATATTGCGATTAATTCTCAGATGAATATTATGAGTATCGGATATTACAAAAAATTAAGCTCTCAAAAATATGTCAATAGAGAAAGAGAGAAGAAAAAATACGAAGATTCGCAAGAAATTCAAGAAATAAAAGAAGCTGAAGAGCTTAAAAAGAAAGCTGTTGATGACTTGACAAATAAAGCAAGAGTTGCATATACAATGGCTCAGAGGCTTAAAAATGCATCAAATCCAAGGATTTATTCATCAACTTCACCACTTGCAGGAAGAAATAGAATGGAAAGGAAAAGTGTTGTGGGGAAAATTGATGTGCCAAAGTCTCCATTAAGAGCTGGATCGCAATTAGACAGGTTAAGAAGAGGAAGCCCTTTGTTATTAACCTCAAGGAAAAATAAGGTTAGTAGATAATATTCAATTCATTACTTTAAGATTTCTTTTAATAATTAGCGATTTAAATTCCAGCTTTATTAAGCTCAAAGAAGTGTTATGCATCAATTTATAAAATTATATTGCTTTATATTATATTAATGTATTATATATTTATTTCCAAAAAAAAATCAAAATGTCTTGGCACAGATTAATAAAAATATTTCTATCTCCTTAAAAAGTCTTTTGGCATCAGAAAAGACTATAAAATACATATAAATCTAAAATCTTTTCTTACCTTTAAAACTTCATTTCCTTATCAAAGTGTTCGGCTAGAAATATGGTAATAATTAACCAATGACAAACCTTTGGAACTCACATCCTAAAAGCAACAGCAAAGGATCAAGAAGTTGCCGAGTTTGCGCAGGACGCAATGGGTTAATCAGAAAATACGAACTCTTTGTCTGCAGACGTTGCATCAGAGAAATTGCTCCACACGTTGGCTTCAAGAAGTATAGATAACTAACACTTAAACATATGCTTCAACCATAAAAAGCCTTTATTTTCTAAACAAAATCAACAGTTTTATGATAGAAAACAAAGAAATTCATTATATGCATTTTTTCTTAGATTGTCTAGTCGTAGATATTAATGTGCCTATTAGTCTATATATAGAAATTATTATATCTAATAAGAATTTAAAATTAGCTACCTGATTCGAAGTTTAGGCTTAGGAGTGATCGTAGCACTCTTTGTACTAGTAGGCCCAAGGTAAAACTCACGCAAATCTTTAACAGAGGCTCCTATGCTAGATCTGAAAGCATTGCCTGAAATTGACTTCATGACAAATTCTTTCATATTTCCAATATCATTTTGGAATTTTTTCAAAAAAAGGTCTTTTTCTTGGATGTCACTTTTAATTTTCACTTCTTTTTTGTCGATTTTCTCAATGGCTTCTTCTAGTTCGCTTATTTTTTGGCTTAAGTCTCTTATTTTTGTTTTATATTCTCTTTCCCTCACACAGTATTTTTTCCATAAATTTTTATGCTTTTCCTTATCAGCTTGCTCATTTTCTAATTTTTCAGCATCTTTGACATAAGGATGCTGTAAAAGAGTTTTCTGCTCATCATTATATTGTTCAATTAAGTCGGTGATTTCTTTATATCTTTTATCGGTAAATGCTTGCTTTTCTTCAACTTTTTGTAGCTTGATTCTGACTACTTCAATTTCTGAGCTGAGATGTGCAAACTCTTGCCTCAGCTGAGAGGTTTCGCCGGTTTCAGTAATGTTGTTTAGTGCCTTATCTCGTTTATATTGTTTAAGCTCATTAATCCTCATCTGCATATCTTTTGACTGTAGGATACCTTCGTATTCACTAATCCAGTCTTTTAGCCTGACTTCATATTCAGGATCAGAGATTTGGATTACTCGATCTAACAGGTTTTTGCTTTCATTTCTATATGGGGTTTACTCATAAAGCACTAATTTCTTTTTAGCGCTATCAAGTTCAATTTGCAAAGCTTCGTCGTTGATTATTACAGGTTTTTGCTTTTTATTGAATTCAGCTAATTCTATGAAAGTGTTGAGCCTTTGATTTAAATCTTTTAATTCAGCTCGGAGTTTGGTGTTTTCTCGACGAAGGGATTGTAAAGTCACAGGATCCTCAGCAACAATAGTGGTGGATTCATCTTTTAGTTTTGATAAAACGGGTTTCGATTTGGAGTGGCTTGGACTTTTACTCCTCCCCTCTGTAAGTGAACAAAAAATTTTGTTCACTTAATTTTTTTTTAAAATTTATATATAAATTTTAGAGTGATTGTTTTTTCAAAATTTAGCGCAAAAATTTACAAGTAAAAATTAATTTAATTTGCAAAAATTATATTTTAGAATACAAGCTGTTTATTATCGAACAGAATTAGCCAGAGATTTCATTATAATAGTTATCACTTATACATCAATTTTTTTTTCATAAAAAATTTTGATATTAAGGGTTTTTATCCAAAAAATAGGGATTTTTCCAATAGTTTTGCTCACTCACGGAGGAAGAGTTAGTAAACTCTATTGAATTTTGCATATTTTGAGGGGAATGGATTTCTTGACTTTCCCTAAAAATCGAAACAAAAATACCAGAAAAATTTTCATTTTTTAAAACAAAATTTTAATTTCTCTACGGTAAATTTTATAGTTAAATTACTAATTTTATATAATAGTTTTGACCTAATTTAATGGAAAAAAGAGCAAGTAGAGTATCATTAAATTGTTTTTACGCTGAATAATCTAATTTTTTAATGAATTATTCATAAAATTAATTAAAATTTAAATATGTGCTCGTTTATATTTTTTAAAATTTTATAAATTTGTATAGATAATAATTAGCCCATCTTTAAATTCAAAAAAAAATATATTAGTTCTAATTTAAAAGGGGAGTGAGTAAAATCTTCGTTTGGGTTTTGTTCCTCTTCTTCGAATTGGACTGAATAATCGCTCATTTTTATTAATTTTACTAAAGCACAAATTAATTGATTTGTAAATTTTATGCTTTAAAAGTGTCTGTTTTAATTCAACCGAATTAGTTAGAGATTTCATTATAATTATTATCACTTATATATGAATTTTTTTTTGCTAATGAAGGGTTTTTTACTCAAAAAAAAATAGGGATTTTTTCGATAGTTTTGTTCATTCAATGAGGCAATAAAGAAAAAAACTGAAGTTTTTTCATACTGAAAGTCAAATGGATAATTTAAAAGATACTAGTAATGATTAGCTTAATAAAAAGATTAAAAGAAATACCTCAATTTTTTTTTCCTTTTAAATATTATAAGCAGATATCCTTTGTTTAAACTATAATACTTCTCGATAATATTTTTCAATTTTTTATTTTTATTCTAATTTCGTCTATCATTTACAAACTACTCCAGGCACATATTTTGCTTTTTTCATCCTCTCATATACGCTTGATTGCGCTTCTCCTTTAGGCTTGCCTTTCTGTGCTTCTTTATCAGGTCGTGAAAATTTAGCTAGTTCATTAGGCCTATTCGTTGAAGGTGGCTGAGGGACAGGATCGTGATTTTGTGGGTTTCTTGGTATAGATAGCGATGTAGAAAAGTAAGGATGCCTTAATGCATCTAATAGAAATAAAATGGTGACGCTTCGAGGCGAGCTCCCTATGGAGCAGGCAGGACCCATCTTGATGAAGCTGAAAGCAAGGGCCTCTGTCTCTCTTAAAGTAGGCTGTCAGGCTTGTGGATGCCTTGTCGAAGAGGGAAGTTTTGTTTCTCCCCCGAAGGTTTTGCTGTCCCTACCAGATGGGCTTGAAAGGTTTTGCCTACCACATGGTCTTTCCTCATTGGGACCATCAGGGCACTCGACAGACTGTGGTTCTGCCCAAGGGAGCTTTCTTAGAGGTGGTTCAGGTCGGACATCCAAAAGGACAATTTTTGGAGCCCAATTGGTGACGGAGAGTGAGTTATCAGCTTATAGCCAGCATAGATATTTAATTTAATGCATCTACAGCAGTCGGCCTTGCTTCAGGGTTATAATTTAGCATTGCTTTCATTAAATCAATTGCAAATTCTGATGCATTTGGTACGAGGCTCTGCAGAGGAATTCCTATTTCATTAGGAAATCGATAGCCGATCTGAGAAGCTAAAGACTGGCCTTGAGGCCAATTTCTTGGAGTACCCATTATTTTACAGATTTTTTGTAGCATATCTGCTTCACTGCTCCCAGGAAATAAAGGCTTAAAAGTATAGAGTTCAGCCATTAAAGCACCTAAAGCAAACATATCGATTGCAGGTCCGTAGTTTTGTGAGCGAAGAAGGACTTCTGGTGCTCGATACCATCGAGTTGAGACATACTCAGTAAAAGGTGGCTTTTGCCTCATGTCCCTTACAAGGCCGAAATCTGCAATTTTTACAGTTCCAGCCTTGATAAGCAAGTTTTCAGGCTTTAAATCACGATGAAATAAGCCTTTGCTATGCATATAAGCCAAGCCTTGCAAAGTTTGAAAAATAATGTTTCTAATATGAGTTTCACTTACTCTCTCTATGAGAGAGCAAACTATTCTAAAATGCCTAGCATCCTCCAGGAGCGACAAATAATTTTTAATATTGTAAATATATATATCATTGATAATTATTATATGGAATTTTAACAAATTTTTAATAATTTCCATTATAAAGCATGAATTGCTTACTCCCCCCCCCCTCCGCGAGTGAACAAAAAAATTTTGTTCACTCACGGAGGGGGGTTAATTTTTTTTTTTTAAAAAAATTTATATATAAATTTTCTAACTCCCCCCCCCCCCCTCCGTGAGCGAACAAAACCATTAGAAAAATCGCCATTTTTTGACCAAAAACCCACCCTCCGTGAGTGAACAAAAATTTTTTTAATAGAAAAAATTTTAATGGAAAAAAATTTTGATATATAAGTGATAATTAGTATAATGAAATCTAGAGCTAATTCTGTTTAATTTTAAACAAATTGCGTTTTAAAACATAAATTTTGCAAATTAAATTAATATTTGCTTCCCAAATTTTTGCAAATTAGGATTTTTTTAAATTTCGAAAAAAAATATTTTTTATCAAATTTATATATAAATTTTTTTTAAAAAAAAAAATTAACCCCCCTCCGTGAGCGAACAAAATTTTTTTGTTCGCTCACGGAGGGGGGGGGGGGGAGTAAAAAAATTTTTTTTTCGAAATTTAAAAAATCCTAATTCGCAAAAATTGGAAAGCAAATATTAATTTAATTTATAAAATTTATGTTTTAAAAAGCAATTCGTTTAAAATTAAACAGAATTAGCTATAGATTTCATTATAATAATTATCATTTATATATCAAAATTTTTTTCCATAAAAAATTTTTGTATTTAAAAAATTTTTGTTCACTCACGGAGGGTGGATTTTTTGGCAAAAAATAGGGATTTTTCTAATGGTTTTGTTCACTCACGGAGGGGGGGGGGAGTTAGATTAATTTTTTTATTTTTCAATTTTCAAATAGGATTTTTTGATAAAATATTAAATAAAATAAAACTAACCCCCTTCAATAAGTAAAAATATTTGTTTGATTACATAGAGAAAAGTTAGTAATTTTGTTCTGTCCTTTATATGATGATATACATCTTCGTCTAAAAACTCAAACACCAATGCAAGATAATTATTTTCTTTAATAACTTCAAGCATTTTCACTATATTTGGATGATTGATATGAAGTAAAGCCCGCACTTCTCTCATGTTGATACATTCATTTCATCCCCTCACGCTTTTTTTCATCTGTTTTATTGCCACAACGTCGCCTGTATTTCTATGGACTGCTTTAGACACACTTCCATAGGTTCCGTCTCCAATAGTTTTGATTACTTTATATCTGTCCATGTTTTAATTCTAATAATCTTCATGCTAAGGCATCATTCGTAAGCTTTGGTTTTTCATAGAAGAGTATTGGCGTTTTAAATGATTTTTTTGATTAAAAAATTAATATGATGAAACAAAACTCTCCAAAATTTTTTCTTTCTCTTGGCACAAGTCCTATGAAAGAAACAAATGAGAACAATGGGTACAGGTCCACTGATCGTGCATTTTGAAAGTGTGCATTTCACTGAAGTACTTTTGGTCGAAAATTGGTTGAAACTTTTGATAGTGAGACATTTGACTGAAAAGCCCATTAAATTTCGGCCAAATGCCACACTATTAAAAATTTTCAACCAAATGTATTTCGATGAAATGCACACTATCAAAAATCCACTGTCATTTGACATCGATCCGAGAACAATATCGGAAATATTCATGCAGTAACCAAAATATCAAGACTACCGCTAACAAGTAAAGCGTCAAAAGATGATTCAGAGCCAAAGCCAAGGCTATCAGAGCCTCTTGTAAAACGGAAACCAAGTATTAAAGTTAAAAGATCCCCAAGAAAATTAAATACTGTTAAGAGTGCAGATACTATAAGGCTTCTGAATGATAATTCAAAAGATATCAAAACAATGGTGCACGATAAAAACGATCTTAAGGAAGGAATTAATTATCTTATGAAAGAAATTGAAAATCTACATAGTGTTTCCAATAGACTTGAAAACGAAGAAAAAGAAATTCTTCAGTTAGAACGAATATTGTCGCAATCCGAACAAGAATCTGAAAATTTAAAACAGACGTTGGAAAACTGCGAAAGCCTCTTTGAAAGACTAAATTATGAATTGCATGACAATTGCGACATAATGCAGTTATTAAAAATTTCGGATGCAATGAAAGCATTGTTCTCATTAAAACCAATTTTTCAATTTGGAACGTCAATTAAGCTGGATAAGCCTAAAGAAGATGCTGCACTGTTCAGATCCAAGGTAGTTAAGTTATGATATATATTTAAACCTAAATTCTTTACTCACATGCATTCCACAGTGAATCAGGGGCTAGGCTTCTCCCCTTAAGGTAGAGACATTTTCCTAATCGATCCAAACAATGCAGATTTTACTGAGCCTCCATTTCAACCAAGTGCCATCTTTACCCAATATGATTTGTTTAGACCAAATAGTCCCTTCTCAGCAGGATAGACTGTAGCCTTTGAGATCTGAATTATCTCAAAAACAAAAATTCAGCAGCATGTACCATTTGAGGCAGGCTATAAGCAGCCTAAGCAGGTAAATCGCTCTGCCTCTATCGGACGTCCCGACCTGAAGCTGGGTGGTTTTGCTAAAAAGATGCAAAAATCTGCTACTCGAGCCAAGCAACATGTCAGCGGAAATAGCGTCGGAGGTCTCACCCCTAAGGATAATCCAACACTTGGACAACTCTTTGCATGAAAAAAAAACCCACGTCGAGATATAGACATGGGCATCAGCTTTGGATGACTGTTGCTAGTCACCAGCCATTTTATGAATTTTTAGATCCAAGATGAGAACTACTCCACATAGAGAACTTAATAGCAAGCTTACCCTAAAAAGCCCGTATTATGCTGCGCCAGGGATTATAACGCTAACACAGAAGAAGCTAAAGCACACCCAAAGCCATAGTGCTTTCAAAAGAATTGGCTCTGGCTTTGAAAGCTCAAGAGGTTTTGAGGCTGGAAATGATATAAATAGCCAGCTGAATGCGCTTAAAGAGCGAACAAAGATGATTTTAGAATATAAGGGATATTTAAGAGCGACTCCATCTACTCCAGCATTCTAGCAAATATAGTATAGTTTAAATATTTTGTTTTATTTTTCTGGCATTCCAAATTTATATATAATTAATAACAAGGGGCTTATTTAGAGATTAGGAGACCTTTAAATCAAGGCTATTGAAAATATTTTATGCTTCATGAAAATCAACAGTCACTGCTATTTAATAGTAAATAATATATGGAAACCCTTAATCGTATATGGAATTACCTTAAAAAGCCCAAAGTTTATAAGAAAATCATCATTATTGCCACAGTCACAGCTTCTATTGTGGTACTGCGAAAATTGTCAAAATTGGTAAATTCTCATGTGAGTCTTACAGCATTTTTAGCATCATTGAATACAGGCACTGTGAAAGAAGTAATTGATTATGGGGACACAATTTCATTTAAATCATCAGATGGCAAATGGTTTAACACAAACACTGCTACGATACCTAAAGCAGACCTAATC
This sequence comes from Blepharisma stoltei, assembly GCA_914767885.1. Taxonomy (NCBI): domain Eukaryota; phylum Ciliophora; class Heterotrichea; order Heterotrichida; family Blepharismidae; genus Blepharisma; species Blepharisma stoltei. Next base: position 438,950 of record CAJZBQ010000037.1, read on the forward strand.
TCTGCAGCTGCTAGAAATAGAGTAGAATACACATCTAAGAGCCCATCAATTGTGCTTGCAGCTATTCCTCAAGTTGTCGCAGCACTAGGAGCTTCAATTATGTTATATAGCATCTGCACACTTTTATCTCGCTTGACACAAACTTTTGTCTGCAGCTTACTCCCCCCCCCTTTAAATTGGAACTAAAAATTTTGTTCCAATTTATAGGGGGATTAATTTTTTTTTTTAAAAAAAATATCAATACAAAATTTTTTATAAAATATATAAAAATTTCAACAAAAAAAAAATTTCCAAACTTATCGAATTAGATTAATAAATTTGTTTAATAAAACGCTATTTACTCTTTATCCTTTAAAACAAAGCAAGATATAACTAAATTTTCATTATTAGTTAATACGCCACTATTAATTGGTATCAAAATTATTATTTTTATTGATAAAAAAAATTTAAAAAAACAATTTTAGAAAATTTATCGATCAAAGTGCTAATTTTGTTTAAATAAGATGTTATTATATACTCTATTCTTTTAAATAAAGCAAGAAATAAGTAAATTTTTAAATTTTATAAAGAATTCCTATTGAATTTATATCAAAACTATTTAAATAAAAAATATCATTTTTATCAAAAAAAACAAAAATTGTTTTGAAAATTTTTTAAAAAAAAAAATTAATTTTTTTTTAAAATTTAAATCAAGGATAATAAATTTATTTAAATAAGATGCTCTTTATACTTTTATCTTTAAAAAAGAGCAAGATATAACTAAATTTTTAATTTTAGTTAATAAGAAACATTTAATTTATGTTAAAACTTTTTAGATAAAAATTATATATAATTTTTTATTATAAAATTAAAATTTTGTTCCAATTTAAAGAGGGGTTAATTTACCAAAAAAGTGGAAATTTTACCGATATTTTGTTCCAATTTAAAGGGGGGGGGGAGTTAGAGTTATGACGACTCTACAGCGGCAAATCGAATCCAAGTTAACAAAAGAATATGTTTTGGGCAGGATTTATTAACTTGGAGCTGATTCATTGACTTAGGGAGTCCGTCATAACTCCAAGCTGCAGAGAAAAAGATTGCGTCAAGGAGTCATAAAGTGGGCAGACATTATATACTTTGACCCGCAACCCAACCCCTAAAAGAGTTTTAGAGCACCAAACAGGGATTTCTTTTAAAGACATTGCAGGAAACCAAGAAGCCAAGCAATCCTTACAAGAAATCATCCAATTTTTCAAAAGCCCAGAAAAATTCATCAAGGTCGGGGCCACTCTTCCTAGAGGAGTTCTCTTATTCGGTCCTCCCGGAACTGGCAAAACAATGTTGGCTAAAGCAGTCGCTACAGAAGCTGGTGTTAATTTCATACAGACTTCAGGATCAGAATACATAGAACTATTCGTAGGGGTTGGCGCCAAGCGAGTTCGTGATGTCTTTGCACAAGCTAGACAAAATTCTCCCTGCATTATTTTTATTGACGAAGTTGACAGTTTGGCTCTGCAAAGAGGCTTGAGTTCCGACAAATCCAATATGGAGCTTCACAGCACAGTCAATCAGCTTTTATCAGAAATGGATGGATTTGTGCAGAGTGACAGGATTGTGGTACTGGCAGCTACAAATAAGCATACAATATTAGATGACGCAATCTTAAGACCAGGCAGATTTGACCGCAAAATCCAAGTAAACTTGCCTGAATATGAAATCAGGCTGCAGATTTTAAAGTTCAATCTAGCAAATCGACAAAATGAGATCTCTGAAGACTGCTTAAAAATGATGGCAGAGAATACAGATAACTGCAATGGCGCCGAAATTGCATCAATTATAAATGAGGCAAGCTTTTTGTGTGTGAGAGATGATCGGGAGTGCATTACTGAAAGAGACGTAATTGAGTCTTTCCAAAGGATGAAGGAAGGGAAGCTGAAGTTTGTAGCAGAAAAATTAGCGAAATCTATGTTAGCCTATCATAAGTAAAATTAGCATTTTCTTTAAATTATGGATATTCCGCAGTTAGATCTGAATTTTGAGTCACCTGAGCCGAATTCTGTTAGGAACACAGCCAAAAAGAATTCTCGGTATAATAGAAGAGTTGAGTCAGACCATAAAGTGCCAGACAATGGTTTAAGAATTCCTTCGTCTGGAAATTACACACCTGGGCCCTTTAAAATCAACCTTAAGCAAGGCTTCCACAAAGGAAAATCAAACCCATTTCCAAGCGACACAAAATCACCTCAGCTTTCAGATGATTTCGCAAACTCAGTTGGAAATTTTTTCAAAAAATCAAAAGAAATTCAAATTCAGCTTGACAAACTTAATGATATTTGCAAAGGGACACCTAAAATAAGAAGCCCAGCTGCTACTTTACACAAAAATAAAACTCTAGACGAAGGGAATATATTGAAGAAAAGAAGCTTTATTGAGCAAAAATTTTTCCAGAAAATAAATTCTTTGATTGTGAAGTTGGGCTATAATCAAATAATTGATGGAGAATTTGATAGAATGCTATGTATAATAATTGATATATTGGAAGAGCAATGCAGAGGTTATGGCTCAAAGAGGATTTATAATTCTCAGGGCGTTTTCAGTAGCTTTGGAAGCAATATTTGATCAAGATCTATATCGCCAATAATTAAAGCTGAGGAAGATGAAAATTTTCCTATAGAATTTTCCTTGAATTGCCTAGTGTAATTTTCAAGTTATGCTTACTAGGCAATCCAAAGGGAAGCCTTATAACTCAAAAGTAACTCTTCAGATGTGGGCTGATGCCAAACTTGTAGATGAAGAAAAAGTGTTCATTAATCTGATGAAAAAGGATTTTGATCCAAAATCAGCAGATGATGTAAAAGTTATGAGTATCATTATTTTATATGAAGAGCAGTTATTAATTTATCAAAAAGAAATTCAAAAATTGCAAGAGCAGTCGCAGATAATCAATTTTGAAGACCCCGAAAGCAAAAATCTTAAAAAAGCAATAAATTCACTTACTGATGAGAATAATAGACTAAAAGAGCGCATCGAACAATTGTTAGAAGCAAACAATAAAATCATCGAAACATCACAAAATAAGACTTCAGATCAGGAAATAGTGAAAGGAATATGCGAAATTTTGGAAGTTGACACGAATAATCTTGTCAACAGTGTTCTAGCATATAAAGAAAGCGCAAAAAAACACATTTGGCTAAATTCTTCATTGCAAGAACTCTATGAAGAAATAAGTGAGCACAAGCCGCCGACAGATACATTTCAGCTTCTTCAACAAATAAGAAATGGGGTTCAACAGCTGAAGCTAGCTATAACACAGCTAAAAATTTTTAGATCTCAAATCATAAAAGCTTTAGAAATCAATGAAGACGTAAATAATGGCCAAATAGTTCAGACTTGTAACACACTGCCATATTTCAAACAGCTATTTAACCTTAATACTGATGTGACAAACGAGACTGAATCAATCTTTGGATTAATGCATGAACTGCATTCTCTTATACAGTACTTAAAATCTAAGCTAGAGATAGATCCAGGAATAAAGATCCCTGATGCGTTTAGAACAATAAGAGAAAAATTGAGTAATTAAATAAGTTTTTCATATTTAATTGATAAATGGATCAAGAAATTTCAATCAGGTGATCTGATCTCCAAATGTATTCGTCTAGCAACTGCAAAGCTGTAGTCAGGAATATCCCTGTTTCTGAAGCAGAGTTTAGGATTCTTATTCAAAGATTTAGTGAGAAAATTAAGTGATTGAAGTTTTATAGTAATAATAAGCAAGGCATCATCAAAAAGGACAAACTCTCGAAATGCTTTCTGCAGCTGGATCCATCAGTCATTAATGAATTTATTAATGAAATGAATTCTACGTTTTTTGATGCTAAAGGAGAAAAGTTTACATTAGAAGCTGAGCTCGCATCATTTCAATCAGTTCCTATAGCAACAGCTTCACAAAACACTGAATTCTTCACTTCACCTCAGTTTTTACAATTCAAAGAACTTTATGAGTCTGGAAACTTGGAGCAGGGAACTTTTAAATCAGAAGAAAACTTGCCACCGAAAAAATCATCACTTGTAGAAATGGTGAAGTCTGAGTTGGAAGAAGAAAGAAAGAAAAAGGAAAACAAAATCAAAAAGAAAGGAAATAAGTGGAATAAAAAGAATAAAAATTGGAAAAATAAAAAATAAATGAAGATTATTGGGAAGTTGAATCAAGGAAAATAATTTTAATTTATTTTATTTATTGCCGAATTATTTAGTCTTTAGAGCTAGTTCGGGATTTAAATGACAAAGTCGCTATTATAAAAACAAAAACACAAAGCAAGCCAATTAGAAGGGCATAGAAAAATCATTTATTGTTCTTTCCAATGCACTTACTAACCCATGGACAGTGATGATCATACTCCTCTATACAAACTCCGCATTCATCGCAATGCACAGTGGTAGATTTTTTGACAACTTCACATAGCTCACAATACCTCTCACCTGATAAATGATGCCCAAGGTCTTGATCTCCGCTAAAGTTGTAGCAAATTCCAGGATTTGATAAAGCAGTCATTGTGTAGCTTACAACTAATAGCGTAAATGCAATTATACCAATAATTACGTCTATTTGGCTTACTCTAGGGCAGATTATAAATATAAAAAGTAATCCGATGATAATGAAAAATAAATTGAGCCCTATAACGAAAGATCCTATGTAAAATGTACAATTTGGGCCAGCACAAAGAAGAGGGACTCCGTTTTTTTTAAATAAAAAGCAGTGAAGATTAGCAATTTTTGCGTATTTAATTCCAACTCTGGAAATTCTTGAATACACTGGATTGTTTTTTCTTGTATTTTCCATTTTTCTATGAAGTTATCTTGTCACTGCCTAAAGTAAAATATTTTCAAATCTATTACAGATTACTCATTATCTAAGGCTATATGTTGAAGATCTATTTTTAAATAAATGAAAAACCTTAAATGAGTCAACATTAAATTATGCGTAAGACTTGATTAATTTTAATACAAATAATAATTAACGGTTAAACATTGGTGAATTTCAATATATCAAATATACGTCTAAATCAATCAATTAACTTACGATCTACGTGAAATAAAATGATTTAATTACTTTCATTACTTTTATTAGATTATTTTAAGTAGTGCTAATAAATTGATGAGTTTAAATTAGATAACCTTTTATTTGTAAATTTAAATGGCCTTATTGTCAAACGCCCAAATACTCAGATCGCACTCATCAGACTTAAAAGCAGAGTACTTACGAAAACTCAACGAACTCGAGCTTGAAAAAGAAGAAGCAGAATACTACAAACGAAGTTACAAACGCAAAGTAGAAAAGCTTAACCAAGAAAAGCGGAACTATCAAGCCAAAGTTGCTGAACTTGCAATCAGAATGACCCCAAACCACACCGAAGAATCAAGCAGCGACAAATCCTTTGACTTTGAAGACTGTCCTATACCTTTTCAAAATGGCGAACGAGAACCAAAAGAAAATTTCCACGAAAAAGAGGAAGAAGAAGCTTTAGCTAGGGAGCGAGAAGCTTTAAATGAGCTTAAAGAGCAAGTTGAGCAAGAGTTGTCAAAACTTCGAAGGGAAAAGCATAAACTTTCAGTCCATCAAAGGATTTCTATGCAGTCTCAAAGCAAGTTCAGCGACTACAATCGACCAATAGAAATAACACGAAATAAAATTTTGAGCAAATGTGGAAGCCTGGATAAAATAAACAGTCCTGAACCTACTGATTTGGAACAAGAACAGCGAGAAATCGAGCAAGTAAGAATCACGCTTGCGCAGAAGCAAAAAATACTAGAGGATGCATATAAAAAAGTACAAGAAGAAAGAGCAGCTTTGGAAAAAGATAAAAAAGAATTCGAAGAAAAAGTGTCAGGATTTATTAAAACCGGAGAAAAAGTGAAAATGACACCTAAAACAACTCCGAAAGTTCCAAAAAGTCCTTTGAGGTTTAGAGAAATAAATCAATCAGCGGCGAGGCTGATATTTTAATTGATATAATGAACCATTAGTCATATTATTACTAAAATTGCGAATTTAGTGTATTCTTCACAAATAATTTATTAGTTGAATTATTTTTTTAGTTTTCCACAAACCTACGTTTTTCAATTTGAATAATGCTGCCTATAGAATGATTATCTTATAAGGGTAATTATAAGAAAACTAAAATTACTGCTAACATGGCTATAATAAATTTCCACATATGATCATCACAGGAGTGAAACAATCAATTAAAGGCTACCTAAGGACACGCCGTATGATTCTTCATCCAGTTTTTATCCTTATGAATGTAATTTCCACTTAGCTTTGCATCGCTATTTGGATTAATTATAAAAAACAAGCATTTGCAGCTGTAGGTCTAAGCTGAGTATTTTTTATTTAGTTATTCTTTGAAATGACTGTTGATTTAATAGCAACAATAGCTTTAATTATATGTGGATTTACTATTAGAAGCTGGAGAAACTTCTTCTTACTCCCCCTTTGAATTAGAGCAAATTTTCATTTTTTGAGTACTTTAACTCCCCTTTAACAATTTTTTCAATAGGATATTTTTATAGGTGAAATACGAGAGTTTATAAAACTAGTTTTGACCGAATTTAATGGGAGAATTCTCGAGTAAATTATTATCTAAATAGTTTTCACAATAATAAAATTACTTTTTTTATTAAATTTTTATATAAAATCATTTTTAAAACCATATTAGCCCTTTAAATTGGAATAGGGATTTTTTCCTATTTATAAAGGGGAGCTAGGTGGCAGATCTGGCATTATGATGGCATGTGGATCTGGATTGACTTTAGTCTGGGTAGCTCAGCTGTTCTTCTGCAATGGCTTAAGGCTAACATCACCTGCAGTGACAGCCCCATGAATGCTTTTAACTCCCAGCTTGGTCGGAATGTTTGGAATGTTTCTAAAGTATGAGTCAAGTAAAAAACTCAAATGGCTTGGTGTTGGAGTTTCATTATCTGGAGTAGTTGGTATCATTGTTTATGCCAACTTTACACATGCGACGCACATAGGTGGGCTTTTTTCACTGATGACTCATAGCGTTGGGCTTGCTATAGGATTAGTCTTATGGAGAAATGTATTAAAGATATCAAAACAATCGCCACTAATTGTAGCTACTTGGGCAGTTGGAACTGGGACTATTTGCATGATGATTACTTATACACAACAAGAATACTTTTGGGCAAGGCCAATTGATATAGAAAAAGATCTTAATGGCTTGAAGGAGATTATAGGGGCTGTTACTGTGATATCTATGGCTTATACATGCAATTATGTAATTCTTGCATGGGCTGCAAGGAAATCATCAATTTCTATCCTCGCTCTTTATGCTAGTGTAAGGCCAATATTCACTGAGCTAGCTAGTTTTATAGTAACAGGATCATACACAGCAATTGAAGTGGTAATTTCCTGTATTCTGTTGGTTACAGTCCTTACTGGGCTATTAATTACCACATACAGTAAGAAGAAAGAGAAAAAATCAATCCTAACTCTCTTTGCATAAATATTTTTTATAATAGTAAGATTTTCCTATTCAATATAAAAATATGGCTATTGGAGGGATAAGAAGACAAGATGAAAGAATTGAAGGCAGACTGCAAAGCAACTTTGAGAATCTTGCGCCTGAGTACCAGCCATCAGCAGAATCCCCACCTGTGTGGGCAGATTTTTTTCCCTCTAGGCATTTTGCTCGTGTGGCATTTGGTCAAAGTTTGTTTCCTCATAAGGGATTTATCAAATTTAATGTTTTTTAGGAAAATGTATCATGAGGAAAATTTCGACCTTTATTTCCTGATGAAAAATCTTACTAGCAAAAATTCTCTATCAAATGACATATCCCTCCAGTGTATAAAAAGTTAGTTAATAATTAAAATGAATGGCCTCGCTGTAAGTGCGATTCTAACAGGTATAGCTTATGTTCTTTTATATGACTGGGAATTCTTAAAAATTTACATCCTGATTGTCGCTGGCTATTTTGCAATCTCCTGAATCTTTATTGGCAAAAATGCTGAACGATTCAACACTCCTAGAAGGAAAATCATGATTTCAACCTGGTCAGATCCAAGCGGCCCTGAAATTTATACACAAATCAAGGTCAGGTTTACAAACGCATTGGAATTCTTAGAAAAGGCATCAAAAGAAACAGGCAAAAAAGTCACTGTGACCCATCTTGTGTGCAGATCAGTCGGAGAAGCTGTAAAGTATTTCCCTGAGCTCAATGGAAAATTGATGTTTGGAAATTTTGTCCCATTTGATACTATTGATGTGTCCTGTCTAGTTGCCCTTGAGGAAGGAAAAGACCTAGGATTTATCTGTTTCAAAGACATTGATCATAAAGATTTAGCCACCATTTATGATGAAACCCAAAAGAAGGTTGGATCAATAAGAGGAAAAGAAGGAGAAGAACGAAAGATTCATGAAAAAGTCAGTGCTCCGTTTAAATTGATCCCGACTTGTGTAGGAGCAATTATAATGGAAACATTTTCATGGCTTGGAGGATCGATTGGGCTAGATTTACCGATGTTTAACTTGAAAAGACACCCATTTGGGTGTGCAACAGTTACTAATGTGGGAACTTTTAATGTTGAAACTATTTATGGACCGTTTCCACCTGTAGAAAGAATTGCTATGCTTGTGGTAATTTCAAGCACAAGAGATGAAGCTATTGTTGTTGATGGACAAATCGTAGTTGAAAAAGTATTAACAATGACAGTTACCTTTGATAATAGGTTTATTGATGGACATAGAGCTGCCAAGGCAGCCAGCAAAATGAAAGAAGTACTTGAACGTCCTGGAGACTTCTTAAAAATAAGCTAAATACTAATAAATTACCTCAAATATATAAGCACGTATAATAGCTATAAGCATCAATAATAAAGCTTATTTACGTCTATTAGTGCACTAGAGAAAAATGAAGAGGCTTTATCAGTAGCTATGTACTAATAATTTCTATCCTATAATTAGTCTATAAGAAATTTTTAAATAATAGATAATTGAATTATTGAGAAAAATTAAAGCATAATAATTCAATATAATCGACAAAATAATAAATACATATGTCTAATCCAGAAGTTGAAGAAATAAACTCAGCGAGCAATCTGTTAAATGAAGAAGCTAAAGAAATTGCAAATAGCGAGAACTTTGAAAACAATATTCAGCCTTCTGAAGAATTAAGCCATGAATTACAAACTGAAGTTAATCGCCCTGTTGCAGTCTCAAATATTCCAGAAAAAACTGACGAAGTATCTAATGAAATCGAAATTGAAGAAAAACTATCGAAAACTGATGAGATTGTGCAAGAGATAAAAGAGGTTGAAGAAATTTTGCCGTTAAATCAAGAAAATGATAGCCTGCAAGATCAAAACGAGAAAATAGACGGTCTATCAAATCAAGACATAAATCAAGATATAAGAAATTTGAGAGAAGAAGAAAGAATTCAAGCAACTGGAGAAGTCTTTGAAGAAGAAAGCAAAGGAATAAAAGAAAACGAAGAGCAAAAATACGATAATTCTTCAGTTGGAGCAGAAATAGACATCAATGAAATTAATTCAAATATGAAAGCAGCTCATCCAGAAGAAGGATCATATCCTACTTATGAAAGTATGCCAACAACAGCTGGAGCTGAAATAAGCTCATTAAATAAAGATTCAATAAATCAGTCTATTGAAGAAAATAGTGGCTTAAGAGAAATTGGCCAGGAGGATATAAGCATATCTCCTTCTGAAGAAGAGATTTCTTTAATAGATGGAATCGAGCAGAAAGAAGATTTTCGAGAAATAAATTCAAAAAATAAAGACCAGGAGTCAACATATACATATTTTAATGAAGCAAATCAGCCAGATCCATTAGTCAGCCAGCCAGAAGCAGCATCATATTTGAATGAAAGCGAACATCAGCAAGATCTCATCCCAGAAGGAAAAGAAGATGAGCATCATCCAGCTGAAATAAATCTCTTAAATAAGGATCAAACAGATTCAATCCAAGAATCAGAGAGCATGCTGGATATCCCACGAAAAAGTGAAAGCTGCTATATCTCAGGCAGAAACGAAGATTGCAGTCCGGAGCTTGCTCCAGAGCAAACAGAATCCAATGATTCAAAAGAAATTATTGACTCAAGAGAAAACACATTTTGCTATATGTCAGTCCGAGATGAAAACTCCATAAGTCATGATAACCTTGATGAAATCATTTCGCAGTCAATGATAATTCACAATGAAGCTGATTTATCAATGAAGCAGCCAAGCAGATCATCCAAACAGCCAAACCGTGCCAAAACAAACCTAATTTCCCCTAAATACTCCAACAAAAGAATAAACCAAAGCTTCAGGAATCCATTAGAAGATGAACCGGCCCATCCCAAAAAGAAAGCTGTAAACGCTGCAGAGGCCATTGCAATTGGCCAATCTTTATACAACAAAGGCAAAGAATTTTTATCCAACAGAGAAACCAAGCTTGAAAAAATTTTCACTGACACCCATTCTTTTAAGCCAACTATTAACTCAAAATCAGCAAAGCTGGTAGGAGGGATTCACAAAGAGAAAAATGAGCTGTATAGTGATAAAATTAAAAGGCCTAAATATGTGCCTGAAGAAGAGCACAAAAAAGAAAAAAAAAAACTGAAACTTAAGGATTTCCTTGATAGGAATTATGCTAAACCCTTGGAGCATGTAAAAGAGAAGAAAATTGTTGTACCGAAAGAAGAAGTAGATGAAGAATGCACGTTTGCGCCAAAAATTGATGGGAAGTCAAAAACAATTGGAAGCATGCACAGGAATCTTTATGATTTGGCTGCAGAAAAGAAAAGCAAGATGGATCAAAAAATACAAGAAGCGAAGATGCAGAAGGAAAAGGAGGAACTTAAGGAGTGCACTTTTCAGCCAACAGTTTTTAAGCAGATTGACACAATGAAATCTCCGAAAAATAAGTTTGTGTCTCATTCAATATTTTCAAATCAAGATTCGTTTCTCAATACAATTGGATAAGTCTTATTATACTTCTATGATAAACCAAATATAAAAGTTCTATACATTATTTTATAATTTTATAATATTGGTATCTGCATGATAATGCTCTATTCATCAGGAAAAGTGAAATTGATTTTGCATTATTTATATGTTTTATATTAAAATTGCAGATGATATTAAAACTGTATCCCCTAGAATTAAATTCTCTTCTACACAATCCTACCATTATATTCTTACTCCTCGTGAGCGAACAAAACAATTTTGTTGAAAGGGGAGCTAATATTTTTTAAAGCTTATATATAAATTTTTTATAATATTTTTAATTCAAAAAATCTGATTCGAAATAATTTTAAAGCAAATATTTATTTAATTTGTAAAATTATGTTTTAAAATGCAATTTGTTTTGAATTAAAAGAGCTAGAGGTTTTTTACAATAATTTCACTTAATATCAAATATTTTTTATATTAAAATTTTTGTTCACTGAGGAGTTAGCGAATCTATAATTCATAATAAGGAACACCACAATGGCGAATGCAGTCAGAGAAGGTATGAGATCGATCAACGAAAATCTCGTCAAAAACCTATTCACCTATTTGGAGACAGGTGTTTTTGCCAACAAAACAAACGACGCTTATGTAAGAGCTTATGGGCTAGTTCTTGAGCTGGCAGACCAAGATGACAATGGGAAAGTGCTTTATGATGAGTATATCAAGACAATTAAAGAATATACTGTAAAAGTTGTGAAGACTGAGCTCTCGCACTTAAAAGGAGAACCCTTGCTCACCAAGCTAGCTTGAAGATGGGAAAATCATAAAATCCTGGTCTATTGGATGAGAAAAATCTTCATGTACCTTGACAGGTATCACGTAAAAAACACCCAAGCAGTTCCCCTTTTCCAAGCTGGGCTCAATATTTTCAAATCAGATGTCTTCGACGTCATTTCAGAACAAATCAGAATTGCACTTGTCTTACAAATCCACAGCGAAAGAGAAGGTATTGCCATTGACCGCAATCGTGTCAGAGAATGCTTGGTCTGCTTTGCTCAGATGGGCCTGACGGACTCAGAAATTGTCAAAACTCACGATAAAGCTGACGATAGAGATAGACTGCTGTGGAAAGGCAACCCAAAGCTTGAACTTTACGAAAGGATTTTTGAAAGCCCATTTTTGGAAGACACCAAACTTTACTATGCCTCAAAATCGGCAGGCTGGATGTCAAGTCTCTCATGTCCTGAATACTTAAGAGAAGCAAAAAAAGTGCTGGAAGAAGAAGAGGAGAGGGCTGACAGATATCTTGAGCCTACAACAAAGCCGAAACTCCTAGGCATCATTGTGGAAGAAATAATTGTGAGAAACGCCCAAAGCTTGTCAGAAATGCCTGGAACGGGATGCGTGGATATGTTTCAGCATGATAAAAGGGATGAGCTGAAAATGATGTTCGCCATTTTCAAAAGGTCAGAAAACACGCTGCAGCATATTACGTCAAAAATGGGGCCTTATATAGAAAAAAGAGGATCTGCTATTGTTTCGGATCAGCAGCTACAACAAGACGCAATTGAATATACAAAAGCACTGCTGCAGTTCAAAAACGAAATCGATACATTGGTAGAATATTCATTCGATAACCATTCACTGTTCCAAAGATGTAGAGATATGGCTTTTCAGAACTTTATGAACAAATGCGCCTTTTCTGCACCTTATATTGCTTCCTACTGCGACAATGAAATGAGAAGAGGTCTTAAAGGAGTCTCTGAAGTAGAAACTGAGAGAAGACTTGACGCATTGATTAAGCTTTTTGTATGTCTTCACGATCGAGATGTGTTTATTAGGAACTATACGAGATATCTAGCTAAGAGGCTGCTAGATGGGACAAGTATAAGCAATGATGCTGAACAAACAATGATAGCCAAGCTTAAGGTAGAATGCGGCAACAACATTGTGAGCAAGATTTCGAATATGTACCAGGATATTGCATTGTCTGAAACCGTTATGAATGAGTTCAAGACTCAGCGTCACAAAGGCCAGCCTGATGGCATTCAGCTTTCAGTACAAGTATTAAGAAGCGGCTGTTGGCCTGAACAATCATCTGAAGCTTGCACTTTGCCTCAAGAAGTCCAAGGCTGCACCAGAAAGTTCACTGAATTTTATATGAATAAGCACCAAGGACGTAACCTTACTTGGCTTCTTGGGTTTGGAAATCTTGAAATGGGTACTTTGTTCTCTAAAAAGAACTATACTTGTATCGTCAACCCTTACCAAGCAGCCATTCTTCTTATGTTCAACCACGGAAACGGATATACAGTCCAGCAGTTCAGAGAAGCAACAAGACTCAGCGATAACACCCTCAAAGCCCACTTAATTATGTTCTTCAACCCTAAGATGAAACTCCTGAATAAAGAAAGCAAAGGGAAAACCTTAGATGACGAAGACTTAATTACAATTAACGAAGACTTCCAGTCCCAAACTTTAAGAGTCAACTATATCCCGAAAAAAGTCAAGAAGACCGAATCAAGCGCCAAAGAAGATGAAATAGCTATAACTGCAGAAAGAAAAAATATTCTGGACTCTGTTATCGTGAGAATTGCGAAGGCTAGAAGAGTAATTAAGCATCAAGAATTAGTATGGTGAATTCTTAAGAATAAATCATTAGTTTTTTTAATAAAATTAAAGCGATGGTATTTTTTAAAGATAGTATAACTGAAGTAATCAGGCAGGTGAACCACTTCAGACCTCAGCCTCAGATGATTAAGACTCAAATAGAAAGCTTAATTCAAAGAGAATTCTTGGCTAGGGATGAAAATGATAGGTCGATCTATAACTATATCCCATAATCTAAACTTATCTTCAATTTAATTAGATTTTCATATATTTATCTAGATGAATTAGTTGACAGAGATGCAGTGAAATTAAGCAAAAATGAAGAATTTTGAATTTTTGATGCTTCGAAATTTGAATTTTTTTCCCGCATTTGAGTGGAAATTATGGTACTACTAGACAGTTTTTTGGAGGTTTTTTTATGTGAGTATGCAGATTTAAGCGCTTTTAATTCATCAGAAATTGATTCATAACTAGAGGTCATTTCTTCAATTTCTATATCTTTTAATATAATAGCATTTTGTAAACGGAGTTTGTCAACAGAAGCTATGTCCTTTGCCGACTTCAAATCTTCAACTAAATTACTATATTTGATTAGCTCATTTATTAAATAGTTCTGATAAGTCTCATTTTTATACCTTGCGGCGTGCTTTTTAATGAGTTTGGTTTGTTCATCAATTGCAATTGTGCGCTTGATATTTGCCCTCTCTATTTTTAAAGCATATATATCCATCTTAATTTGTTTATGTTCAAGGTTTATATTGAAAATTTCGTCATTCTTACTTAATTATTTAAGGTGTATGACTTCTTCAGCAGGATGATTTAGGCATAGCCCATCCTTTTAACTCCTAAAATTAGTGACGTCACCAAGCCATCTTGGATCGTTAGCCCTACCAAGCCTTCTATAAAGTTTCGCCTCTAGCCAGGCCAGAAGTTCCGCACCGGCAGCGTTGCCTCGCCCGAACTTGACTCCTGCACGTGTTTCCGCCTAAGGGTCACCCTCCTCGGGTGTGCCAAGCAGAAACCCAGATGTCATTAGTATCTTGGACCAAAGAAATACCCTATGCGGTATTTCATATTGGTATTGCTGATAAAAGGCCACGTGGAAAACTGAACCCATAATAATAAAAGCGAATGAAGGAATAATTCTCGGAGAGAACTAATTCCGCACTGAGCCATTTTATTATTATGAAAATTTCGTCATTCACTAAGCTGATGCGATCTTCTATTAATTCTCTAATTTATAATTACTCGTTAAACTCTTCATTTTCAACTGACATCAGCAACTCTTCTATTCAAGCATCTTCCAGTAAACTCTTGAAAGATTCTGACATTTATTAATAATCATATTATTAATTTGATGAATAATAAGAAGAGTTGGGCTAATAATTATTCTATATATGTGCTGGCATTTATAAATATACTCAAATATTGCTTCAAAGTTTTGCTGATTATTTATATATTGCTGCTCGCTTATGAAAGCAGGTATTTAGAAAAAAGTTAATCTTACTCCCCCCCTCTGCGAGTGAACAAAATCATTATTTTTTGCCCAAAAACCCACCCTCCGTGAATGAATAAAATTTTTTTTTAATAGAAAAAATTTTTGATATATAAATGATAATTAGTATAATGAAATCTAGAGCTAATTCTGTTTAATTGTAAACAAATTGCTTTTAAAACATAAATTTTATAAATTAAATTAATATTTGCTTTCCAATTTTTGCGAATTAGGATTTTTAAATTTCGGAAAAAAATATTTTTTTAGAAAATTTATATATAAAATTTTTTTTTAGAAAAAAAAAAATTAACCCTCCATGAGTGAACAAAATTCTTTTGTTCACTCACGGAGGGGGAAGGGAGTTAGTAATAATTAATGATATAGTAAATAAATATAATAAGCTAATATAATAATTAAAAAGTAATTACATAATAATTCATCTATGCATTCTTTAAATTTCATATTATATTTCCGTTATGAATTTAAGAAAAAAATTATGATAGATTATAGCCTATCCAATCTGGCTACTAAATACCAGTCCAATTCCACAAACACTACAGGATATATCTTCTTTAATGTTTTTATTTGAAGGTATCCTAAACGTGCTCTTTCTTTTTGTTGGCCCAGCTTGTCCACCTATTTTGAACGCTTTCAAGTTTCCAGTATCTCCAATATTAGCATATCCATTTGTTTGATAATTGCCTTGCATACTCTCTTTCTTCTCACAACATGCAATTGCAAAACACAAAGCTGCAAAAATTACCATGAGTAAGTTGAATGCAATGATGCACATGTCATAAATGCTAATTTCGATCCCCCATAGCCTGTGAGTTAGCTCCCAAATTTCTGGTTTCATAATATTACAAAATTAAAAAACAAAAATTTAATTGCCTTATATTATTGTAAACTGCGAAAATAAAAACTAAATATTTATTTTGGAGTCAAATAGTGTTAAACTAAGAAATTAAATATAAAAGGCAATTAAAGTGCGTAAATAGATTTGCTTTAAAAATTCTAAACTTATTTTGCGTTTACTGCAATAAAAAGGAGTCAAAATCTTATGGCCCTATGCAAATTAATTCAGTTCTATTATATAATCGATCATATCAGTTATTAAACATAGTTTATATGAGAAGTCTGAGAGGAAGGCGGCAATCGTTTTCCTAACAAGGGTGCACCGATGTAGGAATTTATTTCTGGAGACTCCTGGCCTCTAATTAGAAACGCCTGACTCCAGATAGTAGGGAGATTAAGCTAATCGGTGAGGGTGAGCTCCTCAGAAGGGTTTCCGAACATTTTAATTACTCCTTGGTGCAGAAAAAGAAGTCATTGTAGCACAATATCTGAAGAGGGGCTTGGCGGCGAGTTTTACTCCCTCCGGAGGTTTTCCCGCATGAATAAGGGCTGGGCAATTTCGGCCTGATCCCTCGGGCAACAACCCACTCCAAAGACCCAGGGTTTTTGTGGCACAATCTGAAGGACCTGACAAATGCAAATCTTACTTAAATTACCTAATTAATTTTATTAAGTTCAAGTTATTAAAGAGGCTGATTTGAGTATCCTTGGAGTGGCTAGTTTAGATTTCCTTGAGGATTAACTTGATTTAAGGTGAATACTTGAGCTGGACGTTGTGGCTGATTCAGTAATGACTGTTGTGGTGCTTCTGATTGGCTTGGAGGCTGATATTGAGGCCCAATTTGATATCCCGCAACTTGGAATGGGTTTACTCCAGTCGGAATTATTCCTGCTTGTGGTTGCATGCGATTATCATAGAAGTCCAACCAATAGCAGGAGTTTCCAGCTACAACTCTAACACCTGCATTTCAAAGTACTTCATCCGAAAGAGATCCAAGCGTTCTATTCATTAAATTCATATGCTTATCCATCCTCGTTACGTATTGAGCTGCTCCCAGTCTCATTCCCAAAATGCAGACTACAACAACTGTGACATTTCCAAAGAAAATCCCAACGTCTAATGTGATTAAGCCGATCAAAAGATCAATGACTCCCCAAAAAAAATAAATTGCCAAAATAATTCTGATAATCGTAAGCTTGAACATTGCGGACCGAATCGTACCATTTGCGACATTGATCACTGAAGCGTAAGCGTTGTTGATTCTTGCTGTCAAAGGCGAGGTCTGATCTGGGAAACCTTTGTACTCTGCTTTGAAATGTGTGATCTCAAGAGGAGCTATTAAGTGCCCCATGCTGCTGGCTGGGCACAGAGGTTCATATGGAGGAAGCCAGAACTGGTACCAGGGATTTTGCTTCACAGGAGACACAAATTGGTTCGCCATCTTAGCTATCAAAAATATTTGTTCGCTAACGGAGGGGATTATTTTTTTTAAAAAAAATTATATATATAAATTTCCTAAATTTTTAATTTGCAAAAATTGGAAAGCAAATATTTATTTAATTAGTAAAATTTATATTCTAGAATGATATTTGTTTAAAATTAAAACAGAATTAGCTAGAGATTTCATTATAATAATTATCAAAAAAATTTTGTTCGCTCCAGGAGGGTGTAAATAATAAGGATTATTCCAATGGTTTTGATCGTTCACGAAGGTGCAGAGTTAGTTTATTATTGAATATTGGTTTAAGATATGGGCAACTGTGAATGCAGTCCTAAAGCTGCAAAATCTAAGCAAAGTTTGAATAGTTCACCGATTTTAAACGAGCAGAGCGTTCATATCCCTCAAATGCATCCTAAAGTCCATGCGCTAGCAGAAAAAGTATTTAAAGAGCAAATGAGCTCTGTGGCAAATATAGATCTAGCTGATAAAAGTTTAGGAGAGGAATGCGGAAAATACTTGGCCGCAATACTTCCCTATTATTCACATGCAAGTGAACTTAATTTGGATAATTGCCAACTGCTTGAAGGGTCATGCGAAGTTATTGCTACGTCTTTAATAGATATGATTAGCTTAAAAGAGTTGAATTTGAGTAGGAACAGAATTGGAGATAAGGCAGCTGATATACTGAGTTTAAGCTTGAGCAAACTTACAAAGCTGGAAAAACTTATGCTAGAAAATATTGGTATTGGTACAGAAAGTGTTATTTTAATTTCGACAAGTTTGCTAACATTATATTAAATAGAATATTAAGGGTGCCTAATGCCACACTCCCACTAAAGTGACAGAGCCAAAATGGTGACACCAGAGTAATTCAGACCAAAAAGATAGGTACATCCCAAATAAAACGCCTGCCATCATGAGAAGTACTTCTCATTAAACTCGATGCTATTGACAATTACCTTAAGCTCCTCATAAGGGTCATCCTCCTCAATGTACTGAATGGCGAAACCCTAAGCCTCTTGGTTGCACTGAGAAACAGTTCCTCTGGTTATCCCAAAAGTTAAACCGCTGCTGCTTTGAAAAAGATCTCGATAGAAAACAAACCCATAAATAAAATTCGATGAGTGAGAGAAAATTAGCCTCGAACCAAATGCAATTTTATTTATGAGAGGTTCGCAAACACTGATCAATTTAAAAGAATTAAACTTGAGCCAAAATCGGCTTGGAAACCAAGGTGCAAGAGCATTGGCTAATACTTTTTCATATATTCCGAAGCTAGAACTCCTCGATATTCATAATACAGAAATCGGAGCTAAAGGAGCAGCATTTATTGGATTTGAAATTTACAAGCTGACTAAGCTGAAAGTCCTAAATATAGGTGAAAATAAGCTGTTCTCTTCTGGAATTTCGGCTATTATCTCAAGCCTCCCCAAGTCTATCCAAATTCTAAATTTCGAACAGACTGGCTTGGATAGCCACTGTTTATCAGAAAGCTGTGAATATCTTTCAAGGCTTTCTTCTCTAACAGATCTTTATTTAGATAGAAACAACATAAGTAGCGAAGGATCAGCCTCGATCATAAGAATCCTTTCATCACTGAACTTAAAATACCTTGGCCTTTTGGGCTGCGATGTCAGTCAGCAACGCCAAGAAATCACGCTTGCAAGCATGTCCACAGAAATTTACTTATAGCAGACTAATTATTAGCTTATAATGTGCTGATATATAATCCTAATCCAATTAGCAAAAATGAAAATGCTTTTATATCCATATTCTAAATAAATATCACCTGTATTGAGTTCGACTTTCCAAGGTTAAAATAATACTTCAAACAAAAAGAAAAAATCAAATTGAAGCACTGTATAAGTGAGCCTTCAGCTGCATGAACCAGGCTTACTTGATAATAGCACATGAATGCCCCAGCAGAGACAAAAAATGCAAGCTGTGTGAGGATTTCTGAAATTGCAGAAAATAAGAAGGCCCTTGAGTATCCTAAATTTACTACATCGTTCATTTCTTTTTTTCGAAGTGGCAAAAAGATAAGAAAGCATATGATAAAAACAGTGCGTGTGACTGCTGTCATATATAGCTGCATCTCAAATGAGCTTTCTTTATTTGCTTCAATTGATGAAATGGCCAAATCGTAAAATGAGTAGAAAATTTCAGCAAAAATAGGGTAAATCACATTTGATTGTTTTCAAAATTTTATAGAAAAAGCCCGAAGGAGGTTTCCTTGTGTAGCAGGCAGAAGTCCCCCTATTAATAATAAAAGATATGATAAGAGATGCCAATAATTCTCAAGTCAAGCCTCTCCTGTAATTCAACTTTTTATTATAGAGCCAAATAATGTAAACACAGTGCCTGCCTGAAGCAAAGGCAGTAAAACAGTACTCGGAGTGCTTTCAAATGATTTTAATAGCAATAAATGCGACGCAAAGTAAAATATGCCTGCCAAAATAGAAATATTTAATGCTTTTGACATTTCATCTTGATCTGCATCTCATATCAATCATAAACACCCATTTCCAGTGACTGCACATATAAATGCCGAAACAAATAGATTTTGCACATAATTGAGAGTTCCCTTCTTTTCTTTTCCTACCACAAAATCATAAATCCCATCGCTCAAAGCAAATGATAAGCTTGATATGATAATAAGCTGAATTCAATTGCACATTGTTTTAATAAACCAATATTAAATTAATATAGATTTACTACTTCGATGCTTCACTAGTAAAATTATCAAAAAAATCAGCTTATATACTTTGTAAGAATTTTAAGTAATAATAAATTTGCTTTGGTCTAGCAGACGATTGAGGAAAATCGGAAAATATGAGGTAAAGCTTTAAACTGAGTGTTCTTTTATTCTGAATTATCAAATGGCTTACGGGGATCAGGAAAAGCGATTGTACTGGTTGGCTCAGCATGCGTGTGATAGCAGCAACAAAACTGGGAAAAGCTTCCTTGTGAATCTATGCACCTAGAGGTTAACTCTTGATCTAATTAAATTAAGCTAATTAAGATTAAGCTCATGGTGTTTCTTTTACAATTTCGTCCATATTTCACAGGATTCTGCATTCAAAATAATTTAGCAAATAGCTTCTTTATACATATTCTTCTTTAAGGAGCATGAATTAAGATTTTTGATCTCATTTAAGGCTTGAAATTCTTAACTGCCCTAACTTTTAAATTGAAACAAAAATTGAATTTTGCAGAGATTATAGTAAAATAATAACCGATAATAATAGTTTGCTATACGCTATATCGAAAATTTAGCTATATGTTGCTCTATTTTAAATAGGAAGTGCAGTAGAATACCACTTAAACGAAATTGGTGCTTTAAATCAATAAATTTATAAATTTATTTTTCTTTAAAATAAAATATTGCATTATATGAAAATTAGTCTTCCTAAATTGGAACAGATATTTTTTTCATGGGGTTAGCATCATTCTCATTTTGAATTTGATATAGGCTTTATCTATGAGTAGCCGATATAGACTTAAACATGGAGAGCTTCTCTTCTCAGCTACGGGCTTACTCTGGCTGGTCAAATCAACCGGAGGGTTGGCAAATGAGCGTCTTCTGACACAATTACCAACTCTCCATGTCTAGCCCATCTCATAAGCAAAGCATATTTCTAATTATAAGCTTACAATTTTGTTACTCATTCAAATCAAACCATAGATAGAAATATATTATCATAGTTATTTAAAAGATGCTATAAATGCATTCTCGTTAAATCCCTCAAAACTTTTAAATTAATTACTCCCTCACTTCCGCCTTTTTGAAATTTATATACAATGTCAGAATTAATTTCAAAACTGATCAAAGAGCAGCAATCACTTACCAACGAATGCAAGCGCGGAATAGAAGCCAATAAACTTTCTTTATGGAGCTACAAAGCAGAGCTAGGCTCCCTTGAATCTCAATTCAAACGATGCAATCTCATCTTAGAAGAACAAGAAAAATATTATTCAGCTGTTGTTTCTGAAAGTCGAGCTGCTGCAAAAGAAGCCAGTCTAATAGCAGAATCGTTTAATAAATTCCAGCTTCGCTCCATTCTAGAAATCATAAACCCATGGCCACTTCTTCAAGATTTAAGCATTGCGATCTGTTTAATGATTGGCTATTCTACAGGTACCTGGTCGACTTTTCGAGTATTTTCTAATTAGAGAGTCATCAAAGACTGCGAGACTTTTCAAGAAACTCTGCAATCATTTGATCCTCAAAACCTTGAGCCTGAAAGCCTCGATTTTATATTGCAGATTCAGAAAAAACATAACCTTTCTCTCATGATTCGTGATGGAAGAATTCCTGATGAAATTGTGGCACTTTCTACGTGAGTTATGAAGGCTTATACCTATACTGTTAAAGATATGGAAGCACAAGAAATCTGTGAAAAAATGCCAACTTTGGTTAAAGAACAGGCTGAAGTGTATTTGGATATGAAATCAATTAAAGAAGATATAGCAGAAACCGAGGCTCGGCTTACAAGGCTAATAAGCTGCATTGAATCAGCTGAGGCAAATATTTCACGACTCAAAGAAGTTGATGAAAACTCTCCTCAGGATATAGAAAATGCTAGTTCTGACTGTAAAAAAATTGATTCTATTGCCAGAAGTAGCATTAATCTTGATCAATTACTTACTAAAATTGTAGTAAATGACGGAGTTAATGCTTATTGGCAAGAAGAAGATGATAGCCAAAACCCAAGCTTGCTAGTGGAAAGCTTGTTTATTTCTCATAATTTGAGTCCTGATTTAAAAGAAGAGCTTAAATTAATTGTAAATCCTACAGATGAAGATGAAGGAAACGTGGACTTAGAAAATGATGTTGTTGATAGAGCGTCACTAATATCAATGCAAGAAGTGACTGCTAGTAAAAATACTTTCACAGGCAAAAAAACTGATATCGATAACAAAAAGCCATCTAAGAAAAATAATAGAAAAATCAAAGAAGAAAAGATAAAAATACGAAATAAAAAGAAATGTTGCGGCTTTGTCTAGGATAATACTAGAAATTATTTATTATTTACAAATATTAACATAATTAATTTAAGTTTATAAACTCCTCGATGTGGATTATTGACACTAAAAAATAAGAATAAAATTGCTGATTAAATGAATAATTAAAGGAATCTACATAAATGATAGAAATATATATATTCAATAAGCGAAAATGGATGATATCTGTCTTCCAAACATATCAAGAAAATCAGCAAAATTAAGCCAAAATTCAAGTGTAGTAACAGATGGTGCTTATACAATAAAAACAGCATCAAAGAGAGTTTCTGTCACTCAAAAAAATGAAGCTCCTCCTCAAGATCCAGAAACTACTCAAAATTTATCTGAATTATGGATAAATTCTGAATCCAAGCCATCTGAGCATAAGAGATCTATTCAGAATAGCATAAAACCAATAGATAATAGACCAAAAATTCTTAATTACGACATATCTTCAATAATTCCGCCAGAGGAGCATTATTCTAGAAATTATGCAATACAAGAAGCCAAAGCAAGATTTATTTTTGAATCAATATATTCTGAAAGCCCAGATATAATTGCTTTTCAGCATATTCAAGATGGCTTTGACCAATATTCTTTAATTCAGGGATACCAATCAATATATAAGAATTGAGATGAAGATGGATGTATGATATCTTGAAAAGCTAATAAATATGATCTCATACAGAGGTTTCATCATAGTGATGCAGGGATTTTTGGGATTATAGGACTTTTAAGGGAAAAATTTGTTTGGACAGAATATATTTTGTTTGCATGTTTTCAATGCTTTGAAAGTCAAGGCCTTGATATAGCAGATAAATTTTATGAGAGCACCTTGAGAGCTGCAGGAAACTCTCTAAATAAATCGGAGTACAAAAATATCAAAATTATAATAGCTGGAAATTTTGGAATCGTGATGGATAAGGCAGATGCCATATATTAAACTTTATATTATTTATCAGCAGTTTCAATTGCCATTTGCAAATTATGGAGTATAAAATTTATTTAGGGTTTTTCAATAAATTAATATAAAGTGGATGTTTCTAATTATATGCATATGCTAAAGATCTCTATTATTTAATTTAAAAGCATAGCTATGGGACATAGTGATAAGCTGAAAGATCATTGATATCTCTTGCCAAGAATTCTCTTTCAATCAAGCTTTCAATTTGTGCTTTAATCATGCTAAGCTGAGGTTTAAAACTCTTTACTTCTTCGAGGACTTCAGATACTAACTCCTGATGCTTCATAACTATTCTGGCTTTCGCAATCTTTACAATAATAGCGTCCAAAATCTGCTTTCTTTCAGAAATAGCTATTATTACTTCTTCATTATGGCTTGGCTTGGAAGCTCTCACTGCTTTTTTAGGAATGTAAATAATTCTAACCGTTGCAGCTGCAAAATTTTCATTAATTGTAATTAATTCTTCATCATTTAACGTCTTCCCTCTGCTTTCTTTATTAAATATTTTTGATTTTGGGCTGAAAAATTTTATGAAATTGGCTTTAAAGGTATTTTCACTTAATTTGGAGTTCTCTCTTAATTCTCGGACGCTATATGTATTTCCATTATTAAACATAAGCAGTATGACTGCTTGATATGGGTTCACTATAAAATTGTAACTTTTATTCAAAAACAAGCTGCGGATCTCAACAGTTCCTAATCCAGTAGCCCAAGTAATGCTACGTCCACTGTATTTATTCTTATAAAATAGAGAAAATTCTTTTGCTAGAGCTTGAATTTTATAAGGTAATAAGCAAGCCTCAGATGATATCCCAGGGCAACACCCTGATTTCAAGATCTGTGCAGAAAACTGAATTTCATGAAGGCCGTCTTGGTTATAGTTCTGATTAAACTCAGCTGTAATAACTTCAGATAGAGAAATATCTTGGTAAATACTGTAAATTTTATTCACAATTGCATAGCCACCCTCAATCTTCAGTTTTTCAATCAATATTTTTTCTGCGTCATTGCTTATGCTAGTCCTATCTAATAGCCGCTTTGCCAAAAGGCGAGCATAGAGATTAATAAATATATCTTTATCATATAGCCATACAAAAATCATAGCAATTTCAGATAATCTTATATCAATTTCTCTATCAGAAAGTCCAAGAAGTCCTTTTTTCATCATATAGTCGCTATAATCGACAACATAAGGAGCTGAGCATGAGAATTTATTGATAAAGTTGCAAAATGCAGAAGAGCTGCTTTTCTGGAATGCAAAATGGTTGGAAAATAAATAATCAGTTAGTTTATCAGTTTCTGCTTCATATTTTAGTATTGCTCTTGTGTACTCAATAGGATCTTGTTGGAGCTTTTCATCTGATATAATCTCTAACCCCTTTTTTTCAATATAAAGCTTAAATCCAGGAGTGATGGATTGAAGAGCAGTTTCATAGTTTTTAAAAACCTCAAACATCATTTTCACTTCATCTCTTTTATCTTGATCAAACATTCTTATTTTCCCAGTTTCTAGTATATCTGCTAAACTCAAGGCAACTCTTTTTACAATCTCTTCAGCGATAATATTTAAAAGTTTATTTTGTAAATTCTCGTAACTTCTAATTCTTTCTGATTCTTCTTCGAATATTTTGATTGCTTCCTGGAAATTTTTAGGGATCAAAAGGCTTGACATTCATCCTATGGGCTTAGAAGTATAATAAAGCTTGACCCCTTGCAAATATGATTCTTCAAAAATTTCTTTGGAAAATTCGTAATTGGGGATCCCTTCTCATATAATTTTCTTTTGATTTTTCCTTTTAGTCAGACTTGCATCTCTTGCAGCAATTTCTGAAAGGCAGGATAAGCATTTTCTCATATAGCTAGCATTGCTGCCATTTCCTTCTCTTTCATATTGTATTTGCTCAATAAGGGCTGCACGGATTTTACTTTTTGATATTAAATCAAATAGCTCAGTTTTAAATAGTTGTAATCCTAGCGGAACTATACGTGAAAGTCCATTATTTTTGACATGATACAAGTCAAGAATGCAAAAAATTTTTTGTAGCCAATAGACAAGAATTTTGTGCTTTTTTCATGATTTATGGAGATTAACTACTAAATTTCTTCCTTCTGAGCAAAGAAGTTTTGGCTTTGATGTTTTTTCGGTATAAGTCCTGGCAAGATTGGTATATTCCTCATACAAGAAATGTGAATTATCGTCTATTTCATGAGTCTTGTAAACAAGACCGTAAGCATTCATAAAAACATCGCATCCTAGATCTGCTGGATTTCCATTTTCAACTTGCTCGAATATTTTAGGAGCAAGGTCTTCTTTAATGTAGGTTAAAGTTTCTCTGAGCTCATCGTTCATTGAATAAAAATTACTAAAAATGTAGAAAGTTCATTAATTTCAAGAGCAAGCAGATTATATGCTTATGCAATGTTATTAATTTTTTAATTCATATTATAAAGTAACAGAGTTTAAATAAATTATATAAAAATATAATTTAAATAAGCTCAAATTTAGCAATGAAATCTTTATTATAAATCGTCAATTTAATTTTTAAATGATTTTTAATTACTATGGAAATTTGTCCTTTGTCTTTTAATTATTATGGAAATTTATCTTTTATCTTTTAATACAGAAATAGTTCTCACATTTCATAGTTATCAAATTTAAAATTGAGCGAATCAAAAGGTTTAAAATATAAAAGAAGTTTGAACTTTTGATAGAAAATTATTATCGTTATTTGCAGATTTTTGAATTTTACCACCTAAGTGTGGAAATTTTTTCCGCGTGTGAAAAGAGGATTCCACATGTGAAATCAAAAGGGCTCCACACGTGAAATCCTCTTTTCACACGCGGAAAAAAATCCACACTTAGGTGGTAAAGTTCAAAAATCTGCAAATAACGATAATAGGTATTTACAAATTATTTATAATTGGAACTGAATAAATTTGAAAAGCCTCTTACTTCCCCCCTCCGTGAAAAATTGCTATTCATTGGGTAAAAACCCATGAGCCAAACAATTTTTATGAAAAAATTTTTTGATATATAAATGATAATTATTATAATGGAATCTTAATTAATTCTGTTTAATTTTAATTAGCTTCCAATTTAAATACAAGTTAAATAAATATGGGCTTGAAAATTATTTCGACTTAAAAAATTAACCCATGAGCGAATAAATTTTTTTTGTTCCTCACAGAGTGGGGGATTTAGGTATGATTCAAGTTCTTTGTTCCAATTTTAATAAAAATTAAATGGAGTATGGTGCTTTGCTATATGACACTTTTGAGAGTCAATCAGAAAGCATCAGATATCATAAATTTGAAATGCGGATTAATTGAGCTTTTTATCTTTTTTGGATAAATCCATATTGTAAAGGATAAATAAGATAAATATGGATGACTCCCGAGGAGTAGCTGAGAACATCGAGCAGTGAAAAATCAAAAGATTGATTCAAAATCTTGACAAGTGCCGAGGGCATGGAACTTCACTTATCTCCCTGATCATCCCACCTACCGAACAATTATCCCTAACAGGCCGTATGATAAACGATGAGTGCGGCTCAGCGACATCAATCAAGTCCCGTGTAGTCCGCCAAGCAATCCTAAGCGCTTTAACCTCAATCCGAGAAAGACTAAAGCTTTACAATAACAGAATGCCTAAAAATGGCCTTGTGATTTACTGTGGTGAAATCCTAAATGACAAAGACGTCATTGAGAAAAAGGTCACAATTGATATTGAACCATTCAGGCCGATTAACACAAAAATTTATATCTGCAACAACACATTTCACACCCAACCGCTAAAAGACCTTTTAGTTATGGAAGATAAATATGGATTTATCATTATAGATGGAAATGGTACTCTTTTTGGCACCTTACAGGGAAACGCCAAAGAGATCCTTAACCAATTTTCAGTTGATTTGCCAAAAAAGCACAGAAGAGGTGGGCAGTCTGCACTTCGTTTTTCAAGACTTCGAAAGGAATCAAGGCACAATTATTTGAGGAAAGTCTCAGAGCAAGCAGTTGTGCAATTTATTACAGGTGACAAGATAAATGTGACTGGGATAATTATTGCTGGAAGTGCTGAGTTTAAAAAGGAGCTAGCCCAGAGTGACATGTTTGACGAAAGGCTTCAATCAAAAGTGATAAAAATTGTGGACATCGCATATGGAGGACAAAATGGCTTCCAACAAGCAATTGAGCTATCAGCAGATACATTGAATAATGTGAAGTTTATAAGAGAAAAGGCTATTATCAGTCAATTTTTTGAAGAAATCGCCCAGGATACTAAGAAGTATTGCTATGGAATTGAAGATACAATGAGGGCACTTTTGATGGGATCATGCGAAAAAGTCATTCTCTATGAAAATTTAAGTGCCGTAAGGACTTTGCTAAGACATCCAGAATCAGGAAGAGAAGACATCGTGTATTGCAATCAAGGGAAGGAAGCAGAAATAAGTACAGTTGATGAAAAAGGAGAGAAGGTTGACATAGTCGAGCAAGGACCTTTAGCCGAATGGATTGTGGAAAATTATATGAAGTTCGGATCTGAGCTTGAACTGGTCTCTGATAAAAGCCAAGAAGGTAGCCAATTTGCTAGAGGATTTAATGGGATTGGAGCGTTTTTAAGATATCAACAGGATGTAGCCCAGCTCGGAGAAAACGGAGATGAAGAGGATTGGGATGAAGATTTCATGTAAAAGCAAAATTTAATAAAAGTTCTTGGGGCAATAATTTAGCTATTATTTTTTATACCGAACACGTAAGATTAAGCAATTTCTCAATATAAAATAAAATTAATATGAAGAAATTCCTAGTCATCATCCTTGCAATTTCGCTAGTCCTCTCCATAGATTCTGATTACCAAGATGATATCGAGGCTGATGGCTACGCAGAAAGTGACAAAAGAAGTGAATTTGCAAAAATGGCCCAAGATCCACACGGACATCATAATCATGAAGAAGAATTGGAACATAACTCCCATGATCATAGCCACCATGAGCATTCTCATACACATGAGCATAATGAATATCATGAACACATTGAAAAACCCCAAGAACCACAAAAAAATCAAAAAATTAATCTTCCAGATGAGAATGGCCCATTCTATCTTGTTTTCGTTAACTTTGCATTGATTACAGAGCATTACATTGCTGCTGCTTATAAAGCAATCCGAAGCATGACTCCTATTAACATCATTGTATTTTATATCGCACTTTTCTATTTATGTTTGAAATTAGTTTTGCCTGAAAGAAACAGAATAAATCTCAGCTACAAAATAACTGAAGAAAATGCGCAAGCTGAAGTTATGCAAATGCTTGAAGCAAAAAACAAAGAGCTTCAACAAACTATTGCAAGCGTGAAAAATTCCATCAAAGAAAGCTCAGTGGATGTAAAACTTGATAAAGGAAACAGCAAGATTGACAACGAAACAAGTAAAAAGTTAGACACAATCCTTTCTGAGATTGCAAGGATCCAAACTACTCAGCATGAATTTCAGAGCAAAGTCATTGAATCGCATAGAGACCTATGGATTAAGCTAGACAAAGCAAAAGGGCCTAAGATAAGCATCAATGAAATTCCTGTTGTTGACTCCATAGAAGTTTCCAATCCCTATGATATAAGTAAAGCCTATCTTGATGATAAAAATGCTGTCAATGCAAATTTAGGATACAGAGAAGAGACAACATCAGTCATTGAGCCTGAGAAAAGTGAAAGGAAGCAGTCAGATGCTTCTTTCAAGAAAAAGAAAGAATCATTTGATGAGCCAATCAAAAAAGAAATTAAATCTGAGATTTCTGAAGAATTAAGCTTTGAGCCTAAGTCTGTTTCAAGAGAGAACACTGATAAAATTAATGAAAAAACTGAATTTGGCTTAGGTTCAAGTCTGAAGTTTGTGGACATCGATGAGGTCAAAATGCCAGAAAACACAATTGATGAGCTTGAGCCAAAAAATGAAATTCCAATGCCAATCAAAGCTCCACCTCCAAAAATACCTGCACACATTCCTATGAAGGGATCGAATCCTATAAAAAAGACCCCACCAGTACCTGTGAAAGCTCCAACTAAGGCTCCAGCCCCGTCTGAAAATAGAAGCAAATACACTCCTCCACAAGTTGCAACTAATCCTTTTGGTCTTAAATAAAGAACTCCAGCCATAGATAATAAAATTCGTTAATAATTAATCTCGTCATTATGCTGATTTTGGGGATATCTGGACCTTTATTTTCGGGCCGGCACACAGCTGCAAAATTCCTTATTGATACTTTTAATTTCACTGAAATATCTCTAGAGAATCTCCAAACTCCGTTTCCATACCGAGATGGTCACAAGTATTACTTAGTCTTAATCACATCTGAAAGTGACTTTGCAATCCTAAACAAGTACACATTTTCATATCTCATATGAATAGAAGCACCCACCTCTATTCGGTTCAGAAGATATAAAAGGATAAATAAAACCGCAACTTTAGACGACTTTTTAGACTTGGATGAAAAAATCGATGCAATGCTTCAGTATCAGGCAAAAAGTGTAATTATGAACACAAAAGCTTTAGCTGATCTAGCAAGATCTTTAAACAGGCTAGATCTCCTGAGTAGAGATTTAAATAGACCCACTCCTGATGAGTATTTTTTAAGGATTTCAGAGATTGCTGCAAAGCGAACGAACTGTATGAAGCAAGCGGTTGGCGCAGTCGTAGTTAAAAACGGAAGGCTTATGTCAACTGGATACAATGGAACACCATTTGGAGCGAAAAATTGCAATGCAGGCGGCTGCAAAAGATGTAACTCTTTAGCTTCTGAAGGCACAAGACTAGACGAGTGTTGCTGCTTGCATGGAGAATTAAGCGCCATTTTGATGGCTTCTGATACTGATGGAGGTACACTATACACGACGTTGTTTCCATGTTTGAATTGTACAAAGAATCTTATCCACACAGGATTCAAAAGAGTAGTATACTCCAAGGAGTACAGCGCCAAAGACAGCATACGTTTGCTAAATGCTATTGGAATTCGAGCTGACCAAGTAAAGCCATATCAAGAGAAGATAATTTATCCAATTTAGTTTGGGTGCATTAGCCTAAGAGTTTTGGGATTTTAAATTATTTATAATAAACTAAGTATATTAAAACGCTTCAAATTTATTTAAACATATTTTATAAGTCACGGATCAGAAAGCTTTGAGGAAGAATCTGGAGGAATAGGTGAAATATCAAAAGAAACATTGCGCCCACATGGACTTGAGCCACTTAAACTCAGCTCATGAGATTGAGGCAATTGCAAAATATTGCTTGAGGACCTGGAAATCAGCTGTTGTAAATCAATGTCTGAGTACGTACTCAGATCATTTATGAGTTCTTTATGGTTTTCGCTTCAAGAAAACCCTAGAAGCTCTGCAGCTTGAAGGAGTTTCTGATACTTGGTTTCTTTTAGCTTCAAAAACCTGATCTCGTTTTGTGCAAGATTCAAGGAAGAAGTCATAGTTTTATGCTCGTCCATTATTTTCTCAATTTCATCAGCTGTTAAATTTTTATTTCTGCTTATAAAAGCAGAAAATTCTTCATTTCTCAGCGACAAAGCTTTTAACAGATTTCTATTATCAGCTCTTATAGCATCCACTTCTTTTTGGAGCCTCTTATTTTCTGCGATTTCTGCGTTCAGTTTTTCCTCACACTGTTTAAGTACCTTATCAATCAAATTTTGATGATGGAGGAAAAAATCTTCATATCCTTGCAAGATTTTTTTTAACAAATCTCCAAAATTTTTATCAATGCTTATGAGCTTTTCGAAAATTGTTTTATAAACATTGTGATATTTACAATAATAATCATCTTCACTCTCCGATAAATTATTTAGATCATTTGATAACTCAAATTCAAGCTGCGAAAGATCAATTAATCACTCCTCGTCGGCTTGAGATGGCTTTTGCCGCAGCTTATAAGCTGAAATTGTATAAGTTTTCTGAAGATTTTTGGAAAATATTGGATTTTCGTTTAATGTATCTGCTTTTTTAAGTGTGCTTATTTTTTTCAAGCTTTCTTTATGATTTAATGATTCAAGAATAATTGCACGATTTATTTTCGGTTTCTCTTCTAGACTTTTATGAGTTATTTTAAGAGGCTCTAGGCTTGATTTGCCTTTATCGTCATTACTTGAGTGAGCCAATGTGGCGTCATAATCATAAGGTTCGTCTTGAAAATGTACAAAAGAACTGTTTGTAAGTGATATTTTTTTATGCAATTTTTCAAGTTGATATGATGATTGATTTTTATGGTGAAGATTGGTCCTTGTTCTCTTCCGCATCTATTCTAATTTAAATTTATATTAGAAAGAGCAATGAGTATATAAAAATGCCAATTGGATAATTTTTATGATTAATTTATAGTTTATGATCTTGTAGCCTCGCATTCAACAAATACCTTAAAACTATTATATGAGGATAAATGGAATAATAAATGGAAAAATAACTTAAAATTGAATTGCATTACTCAACTGAAGAAAAATTATTAATAGCTCTTTTTGATGAATTTAAGTAATGTGAGTTGTTTCCTAAGATTTTTATATTATCTTATATATTATATATCTTCATCCAAAAAATTAAAATAAAAATCATAATAGGCATATTTTCACTTTAAATTTTAATTTTACAGAAAGACATTGAAATATTTTCGCACTCAGAAATTTAATTAATTATTTTATAAACAACAAAAATTTTAATCTATATTCTCTTCTTGAGTTGTTTTTGTTTCTTTTATTGCTTGCAGATATCGACTTGGGAGCCAGCTCATACCTTCTTCTCTTTCATTTATAGAAAAAATAGTCTCAACTGGTATTTCCCCAGGTTTAATTTTTGGCTTGCTATTAGGAGGGCTAATTATGCTTTCGTTTCTTGATCGAAAGCTTTGATTTTTTATTGAGAAAGCTGTGCTTGGTGGTTCATCATTAATGTGGCTTACTCTCAACGAAAAAATTGATTTGTCTGAATTATTTTCATTCTTTGAAATTGAAACATTGTCCTCAGATCCCCTATTCGTTATTTTAAAGCATTCTTCTTCAGCAGGCACATCTTTATTTACATATTCCACTGCACTAATTTGATTAATTTTAATTCTTTTGCTGAAATGGTCTTTAAATATACAAGTTAATGCTAAAATATCAACCGCTACACATATAGCAATAACTGTCCACATTATAATATATCTTATAGTAACACTTTGAGAATTAATAATTGCTCCTAAAACCAAAATAATTAAAAGCAAAATATCTGCAATTATTGAATATAAATTCAGCTTAAAGTTATAATATGGCTGAGCATAAAATATCCAGGCTATATAAATTAAAGTAAAAAAAGCAACGATTGATAATTGGGCATAAAATAAAGGATATATGAATACTCCTATAATGAATCCAATTTTACGAATAATTGTGATAATGTGATGGAAGTGTATATAGGGATTTTGGGAGTTTAGATTTAATTCGTTTGATAAAGTCCCAAATTTGTTATAAAATTCAATACCTACTTGTTTATCTAATATAAAAGCTTTATTCAGTGAAATAAATAAGCACATAAATATCGTGAAAGTGCAAAGCAGAATCAAGGAAGCATATCCTATTAATGTGTTGATTCCAAATGTAAAATTATCAAAACCAGGATATAAAATCTGAAGAACTGAATATATGCCAATTTCTAAGTACTCAACAATAAAAAATCTAATAATAGCATTATAGCGATATAGATCTGTAGTTTGAAAAGACCACTTTCCGCATGATTTTATTTTGCAAGTGACCCCAAAATAAGCAATAATAAATATTGCTACTAGAGCAAAAAAAATATAAGCTAGCTTAAAGGCATTCACTAAAAAAAATGAATACTGCATATCATCAACATTATTTCACATAAAAGTACGAGCTGACGTATATGAGGATTCATGAATAGAATACCCAAAGACATTAGGGAAAATGAAATCCAATGGTATAATGCCTCTTAAAAAGTTATTCAATAGATCTGGAGCATCAAAATTAATCATAGGCAAAAATCCTATAAAAACCATAGCTGTAAACCAAATTCAATAAAGTGTAAGTTCTCGATACTTGCATGCATATATAAACACTGCAATAAGAACCCCTTGATGTATATATAAGATAATATCAGTGAAGGTGCTATCGAAAGTGCTTCATACTTCTTCTCTATATAAAGTGGTATCTATAATTGGATTTGAAATTTGCTTTCCATTGATGCCAATAACTTGAGATTCATCAAACTTAAAAACTGCATCTGAATTGTCGTTTATTGAGTTTTGAAGATGCAATTTAACAATATATTCTTTGCTGCTCTTCTTTGTAAGCTTATAGCTGACTTTATCTGAGTCGACATAAATGTCTAATTCGCTTTTGGTCAAAGTACTTTTAAGGGTTAAGTTAAAACTAATCTGAATCGTGTTATTAGGCAAAACATCCAATGTGGCATAAGGCCCATAATCATAATTAATTCTCTCACATACATCAGGTGTTTTTCCTTCGCAAGTCCAGCCAGATTCAATTGTGCATGTGCTGCTACACCCATCCCCACTTATAGTATTCCCATCATCGCATTCAAGTTGTCCTCTATTAACTCCTTTTCCACAGGTTTCTTTGCATGCCCCATTTTGAATACTAAAACCTGTAAGTGTGCATCCACACGTTCCAGCACTTGTCAACGTAAATGTTGGGTTGCAAGTGGTGCATAGAGATGCTTGGTTGCAAACACTACAATAGCCTGTACAATCATAGCACTTTCCGTCTGAATTTGATAGATATTGGCCTGTAGGGCATGAAGTTGAGACACATTGCCCATTGTTCTTGATATACCCAGCAGCGCACTCAGTGCAGTAGCTTGAGCCTAAAGCAGTGCAGGTTTTGCAAGAAACGTCACAGTCAGTGCATGTTCTGCCTACATCTTCAAAAGTCCCATCAGGGCAGCTATCTAGAGAGCATGATCCTTTGTATTGGACTCGTGATGAATCTGCACATGCAAGACAATTTGAACTTGTAGGACCATAGCAAGAAAAACAGTCAGAATCGCAGGCTTGGCAATTTATTCCAGCTGTACTTGAGTCTGCATCATAAAATCCATTATAGCAGACACAGCCAGTTCCAGAAGGTAGGGAATGGGATTGGGTGCAAGAAGAGCATAGATTGCTTGAGCATACTGAGCAGCTAGCATCGCAAGATGCTAATGCTTTTTCAAACAATAAGAGTAAATACATATACATTATATGCCCTTTATATATTTTAGACAATTAATATTGAGCTGCATATCTGTTTTATATACAGCAATTGGTTGAGTACACTTAAAGTTAAAATTTATTCAAAAATCATAGTATATATAATATTTATTTAATGTTGAAATATATAATTAATCCTGATTATGGGGATTTGAATATATTCAGTATTCAGGCATTTAAATTCTGTCCATAGGCAGAAAACAATAATATTGGAATATGCAAGTCAATCATTAACTATTTATAAAACTATATATTGATCTTTTAAAACTATAATCACAAATTTACCACTACTGAGTAACTAAAACGGTTGCGACAAAAATCAGTCTGACTTCGCCAAAAGTGTAAGAACAGAAACAAAGCATTCTCCTCAAGATAATTTAAGCTGAGGATAAAAAATGAGAATAGACCAATAGGGAAAGCTAGGACTCAAGCTTTTAGTTATTTAATTGATAAAAATTGATCATATTGAATAGCTAAATGTAGCATGGCATAAGAAAAAGGTTTTGACAAAAAATAATCCCTAAATTCCATGAAAATTTCTTACTCTAATTCTAAAATAGTGCAATTTTTAAAAAGCCCCTGAATTTATTTATAGGCACATTATAAAAATTATGTCAAAAAAGCTTACCAGAAGCTCATTAATTGGTTTTTTCACATCAGTTATAAAACTTCAAGAAGATGCCCAAGCACGTGTAAATTCTCTCTTCAAAGATCTTGGATCCAATTCAATTGAATATCTACATAACACACTAAAATCTCTCCAACACAATAACTCCTCAAATAAATTTGAAAACTATGAAATCCCAAATCCCCACAAAACCCCAGATAAGCCCTCAAATTCTAACACTTTAAATAAGTATGAAGAGAATAAAGATGGAAAAAATGGCTCGAATATTAATAGCGAAGAAATCACTAATAATATCCATCAAGACTGAGTGGTCGAAGAAGCATTGGTAATCTCATCAATACCAGCAAAAAGACAAAGGAAAAAAAATAAAATGGATTTTCCACTGCTTGATGAATACCGAGAGCGTGCTGAAAAATACAAAGAAATGATCCGCAAGCTCTATTCTATTGGAACAAAGGCAAAGACAATAGGTAAATTATTTAGCATTCCTTTAGTGCATATACATATTATAGGAGATTGATCTCAAACTCCCCCAGAGGAAGCTGCGCGATATAGAGAAATGAAGAAAAGAGCTCGAAAATTAGCAGATGAAGGGCTTTCAATAAAAGAAATTAGCAAAGAAATATCAATCACTAAAGCAATTGCTAACCTTATGCTAAATGCATTCCCTCTTGCAATAGTTATAAAATCGCCAAAAGAGAAAAAGCGATTTATTGAAGCAGCTATAAAGGAAAATATGTCGAAAAATACAATGGTAGACACAATTGGCATTCGCAATAAAGTTTATCTTTGGATAGATCATTTGAATAACAACGAGGATTTTAGTGATGATGAATATTTAGAAGACGATGGAGAATATGATAGGGAGTTTATTAGAACAGTGCTTTATGAATATTATCTTACTAGATCCCCTCAAATAGTTGCAAGAAGATATGGAATTTCAAGTCATGAAAAAATTATTCAATGAGCTCGAAGTCTTGAAAAAAAACAAAAAAAGAATAATGTGGATAGGTAGAAATATTTTAAATAATATTATTATTAAATATATTTTGGAAATAATTGAATTGTGTCAGAATTTCTTTGCTTATAAAAATAGAAATAATTATTTGCTAATAAATGTTACATTTATTGGCATTATATATGCTAAATAATCATATTAAAAATTAACTTGAAAATCTAAAGCAAACAACATCAAGACACTTTATTTCCCATTCTTTGTCATGCTTTAACTAAAGATATCATTTATTTTATACAAAGTCTCTGCTAATATTCGATAATCATAAAATAGTTATAATTTTTAATCTATCTCAGTCTCTAATTTCTATTAATTAATTGTATTTTACAGTTAATTATAAATATGAGCCAAGACAATCACAGCTTCCAAGAGAACTTGTAATGATTAATTCAGGGAAAACCTCCAAACCCAAATTCGAGAATGTGAACAAGCCTTTAAATTCGCAGAAGCGGAACAATTAAAGCAACAAATGATAAGGCTTACCAATAATGAAAGTGCAAGCCGAATCCAGAACACCAAGACAAGCCACGAAGCTGAGCAAATGGAAATCGAAGACAACCATTTGATGGAATTCCAAAATATTAACAATGCATGGGAAGCCAGAATAAAAGAGCAAAGGGACTATGCAGATCAAGAAATTAATTCAATGATGAGTAAGCATGAAAGAGATAAAGTTCAAGAAGAAGCCAAGCTAGAAAGCTTGATTCCTTTGAAACCAAAGTATTCAAGTGAGCTATTAAATATGATTAAAATTGAAGAAGGGCTTGTCAGACAAAAATCATATGGAGAAGCTCATAGCGTGCAGCAAAGAATATCAATGCTAATGATGAGGGAAAATGAAAATTGGGAAAAAGAAAGAAAAAGGAAAATAAAGCAGCACATTACTCATTTGGAAAATAAGCAGGCAATTGAGCTGCAAGCTCTGAGAACTAGGCTAAGATGTGCTGAAGATGAGCTTAATAAGAGTAGAATTGTTGAATTAGAAACTTTGCTGCAGAAGTACCATAATATTAAAAAAGATCTCCATAATTACCAAGTTCAAGAAATCAATCGATTGAAAGCAACTAAAACTTTAATTTAAATTTATTTATTGCATTAGCAAAACACTATCTATTCAAAACTATAAATTTAAGTGAAAAAGTTTTGGTTAACTTTCACTCAATAATCAGATTATGACCATTTTCTGTATATTAGCAGTTAGTTAAGCATATTTTTTTAGATGGCAGAGATATCTCTTCTTCATTTCTTCTGATATTTCTTACTATAGGCAACTCATCTGTAGCTTCTATCTCGCAACTTAAATTTTCTAGTTCATCTAATAGATCTTCGTCTCTTTCAAGAATACCTTTAGATGATAATGCATCGTTTATCTTTGATTGATATATAATTGCATCTTCAGTTTCTTCCATTAACTTTTCCACTTGGCTTATGCAAATCTCATTTCGAAAATTTTTCAATACATCATTCCCGCTTTTTAAAGATTTATATACTTCAGCTTGAATCTGAGAACTTTCTATACCTGATATAGTCTGTTCAATATTATACAAGCTGCTTTCAGCTTGCTTTAGGCCGCTCTCTATATATTTCTGTCTTCTTAAATTAAGCAAAGCTAATCTTTTATTTTTATTTCTAATGCAATGCTGAACATTTTCTTTTGCTATGTCGATTTGATTTTGCAGTTTATTCCGAAATCTTCTAATCTCGTCTCTCATTAGTTTGAGACTTGCGATTGCTTTATCAATCTCCTTGACTCTCGAGCTTGAATCTTTTTGAAATGGAAAACTAATATATCCTCCCATAGTGTTGGATTAATATCATGGAATTATAAATTAATATTTAAGAACCTCTCTGACTCGTCCCCATTTAATAAGGAACCCTTTTATGCCCATTATTAATTGGTAAAACTTATAGATTTTTTTTTCTTCAAAAATTTCTCTTTATAAAATACTTTAGATTTATAAAATTTTAAAGAACATTACAAAATAATAAAAGTATAGCATGTTGCACATATTTCTTATTGTGCAAGGCATGTGGGAAATTCCCCCCACATGCCAAAAATATTCCACATGTGAAGCTCTGCATTTATGTCAGACTTCACATGTGGAATATTTTTGACATCTGAGGAAATTTCCCACACCTTGCTCAGTAAGTAATATGTGCAACAGATTATATGCCAATTTTTTATTAAAAGCATTAAAATATTAATAAACATTAGTTGAGATATAAATATAAAAGTTTTATGTGAAATTATTTAGAATATCAAAAAATTGTTTTTCCAACAACACGAATCTATTGAGAGTTAAAAGATAGAGGGAATGATAAAATTTAAAGTGCTCAAAGATATTAAAAGAATTGTAATTGTAGTTAAAAAAATTTCAAAAAATTATATGAACTTTGTTTGTTTTATATAACGCCTAAAGGAAAATATTTTAAGGGGAAAAGTGCGGTTTGCTCGATATTAAATTGGAGAGGGTGAGTAGAGGATAATTAATTTTAAATCAAAACCAATTAATCAAATTGTAATTAAATTAACTGTATAGCTTTACTATTTGATAATATTTATCTAATTTTCCTGACATCAGAAGATGCACTCCATCTCGAGCTTCCTTCATCTTTCAGCTGGCTATATGATGGAATTTTTAATTGTTCATCTAATTTCGTTCTCGTTTTATCATTCGTTTCGCCTGGATTAAAAATTTCTAACTCCTTCGTGAGAGAGCAAAAGCATTAGAAAAATGTTATTTTTGGGGTAAAAATATAGAAAATTCCTGGGGATAGCGCGGAATACGCTATCCCCAGGAATTTAGTATACTCCCTCTTTGTGCGCAAACAAAAAAATATTTTGATATATAAGTAATTTTTTTTAATAAAATTCTCTAGTTAATTCTGTTTAATTTTAAACAGCTTGCATTTTAAAATATAAATTTTACAAATTAAATTATTCTTTGCTTTCTGAATTGGGATTTTTTAAATTTGAAAAAAAAATGTACTATAAAAATTTACATATAAATTTTTAAAAAAAAATTAACCCCTTTCCCCTTTAAATGAACAAAATTTTTGTTTTCGCTCATGGAGGGGGAGTAAGGAATTAAACTCTTCATCTTGTATAACTTCTGTTATATCTCTTTTTTCTCCATATCTCTTCGCCTCGCTATCTAAAGCTCTACTCGAAGGTCTTTTGGCTTCATTATACCTGTAATCCATATCTCTATCATAAGTATTTTTGATTTCTCGCCGTTCAGAACTTCCCTTCATGCTTGGCGTAGGATTAGGTGACTCTCTAATGATATTTTCGCTTTCTTCGGAATCAGAATCAGATTTACTATTTGAAGGTAGAATTTCAATGCTCAGAAGCTTAGACATTCTAAGATGGGCATATTTAAGGAATTCTTCTTCTTTTGACTTATTAACATGTGGGTATGTATATTTAGCAAACCATTGCTCAAATAACTCCAATGAGATTTGATTTGACTTCGTAACAATCATAGCTGAAACTCCTTCAATCATTTCTAAAGATATATAGCAATGAAACGTTCGAAGAGCAGCCATAAATTCTTCAAAATTAAGGAAACCGGTTAAATGCTTATCAATTTTTGCAAGAAATTGCGGAACTCGAAGTTTTGACTTCACTATAATTTCATTCACAGCTAAAAACAGTTTTGGAGGGTTTTTCAAGTTAGCTTTTGCAATGATATGGGCTTCCTGCACGATTTTTTGCATTTTTTTCTTCAGTTCGCCATTTATATCAACTAATTCTTTATATTTTTTTTCTTCTGCTTTTATTTTTTCTAAAAGCTCTTCTATGCCTTTGTCTTTATCTTCCATTTGATTTTTGTGTTCATTTTCTTTTGAGTTATAGTCCCTTTGCAGATTTTCTAGCTGAAGCTTTAGACTAATAACTTCTTCTCTTATTCCATCGAATTCTTGAAGTTTAGTTCTTTTGTCAATTCCTTTCATTGTCTTGATTTTGTCTTTCAGCGTGTTATTATAATTTCTTAATTTTTCAATTATTTCCATCATACATTCGTTTTCTTTTTTTAAACCTTCACAGCTTGGATCAATTGGCCTAATTTCGGCTGCTGGAAGCTCAATTTGATATTTTTCATTTATTGCTTGTCTTAATCTTATACACTCTTGCGAATATGTCTGAACTTCAGCCTCAAGCTCAGCAATTTTTGTATATTTAATGCTATGTTTTATCTCGCTAAGTTCCTTGTTTTTCAGTTTCAACTCTTCCTTCAATTTGCAAATTGAATCTTTCAAATTAGAAATAAAGCAAATTTTTTTCGCTTCTGGACTTGGGTTTCCCCTAATTAATATATCTCTGCTTGATAATTCCTTTTCTACGCTGGCCAGTTTTGTTTTTAGTCTTGTGTTTTCATCATAAACTGAATTATATTTGACTTTAAGGGCTAAATTGCTATCATAGAGCTGCTCTTTTTCTATATCGATTACATTTGGCCGGAGCTTTGAAAGGCTTATATTATTAAGGTCAATTTGGGAAGTTGACTGGGCACTGAAAAGTCTCAACTTCGCTGTTTGTGGTCTCTTTAACTTCTTTAGAGAGCTTGATTTGGCAGATAATATTTGCTCTGAAATGGGTGCTGTTGAAAGCATTATGGCTTCATGCGGTCTTAACTTTGATGATTGCGCTGTGCTTCTGCTGCTAAAAATTGACATTTATACCCAAAATATAATAGAGATCAAATCATTGGAAAATCCCGACTTTTAGGAAAAATTAGAGCTCAGGCTCAGGAGTATTTCTTGAGTGGGCAATTCAGTTATAATTGAAAGGCGATTCTCATCCTTAGAGCTGAGCCTTAATTCGGGTATATAGATATCATATATTATATAAAGTTATTAATTGACATTTGCAATTTAAAAGAGGTTGGAATTTATAATAGGTATTATTTGTTCATTAAATTAATATGGATTCCACAAGTCCTTGAATATCGATGGCTAATACCGACACTACCCTGTTTTAAAAGAGGATGCGGCTGTCTTGTTTTCATTATACGAGTTTTGATTTTAAATTTACTTAAATCTTGTGTGGTTTTCATTTTTTTTAATTTTTCTATGATATTAGATTTCCTCTTGTTAGTTTTTGGAGTAGGTAAAGTTTCAGTTGTCAATGTAACTGATTTGTTTTCAACAACATTTTGAGGCTGCAGCCTTGAGTTATTAATCTGTGACTGTTGCATAGAATAAAAACTTGTTGATCCTGAAAGAACGCTTCTTTTGCGTTCGTGCCCTCGTCCTTTTAAATATTGCTCTTTGTCAAAATAATTTATAACCAGCTGAGAAATCCTGCTTTTTTCTTCTTTGACTTCTTCTTCAGTGTTATCGATCGATTTAAATCTCCTTTTCATTCGGAGGCTTGTTTTTGCTACAAGTTCCATGAAGTGCTTATTTACATTTAAACTTTTCAATGTTTTTTTAGGTGATGGCTCAGTGATTAAGCTTAGAGTTGAGTCTCTTCTGAATTC
This sequence comes from Blepharisma stoltei, assembly GCA_914767885.1. NCBI lineage: Eukaryota > Ciliophora > Heterotrichea > Heterotrichida > Blepharismidae > Blepharisma > Blepharisma stoltei. The sequence goes on from CAJZBQ010000037.1 coordinate 480,656, forward strand.
CATCCTTGGGTTATCTGATGGGGAAGAGAATTCTGGGTAAGTTATGGTCCGTGTATATTCAGTTGATTTACGAATCTGAGAGTTTTCGTTCTCTGGAGTTGATGGAGTGTAAGGATTTTGCATTTTAGCTGAAGACTTAGTCATCAATTTAATATGCTGGGGATCTGAACATCCTCTGTATTCTGACACTGCTGTTATTTCTTTAGAGTCAGTATCTTGGAAATGCGTTAGATTGGATATTTTATGGAAAAATAATAATTTATTTTTTAAATCTTTCTATCAGAAGCTTTGATTACTGGCTGAATTCTTCATGGATAACTCTTATTCTAAAATTTTACCAATTAACAGTAAAATTTCCTGTAATAAGTGAAATTGATAGGTATAAACTAAATAAATGCAATATTTGATCAAAGAGTAGACTTGATGATGATTTTATATTGTTTTACTAATTGTATTTATTTTACTCTTAAATGGACTAATTACCATAAAACTTATTGATAAACCTTAATAATAGGTATTTCTGTCTACCCACCCTCTTCTCTTCGGGTTCTTCGCTCTCGTATATCTTATTATTGCTTTCCTCGCCTCATCAAAAAGTATAAACATAACAAAGAATGGAACAGCTGGGAATCCCCAATGTAAAAATGCAAGAGGTCTTGTGCCCAAGCCAACATTCAGTGGAGGAGTAAAGGTTAAAAACAGAGCCAAAGCTAATTCAAACCAAAGAGAAAAGATCAGAACTCTATTTGTTATTCCTTGTTGCAGCAATGACTGAGTTCTTGTTTTAACATTCAAAACATTAGCCCATTGTGTCACAACGATTGCAATAAAGAATGCAAACTGGGCATATTTAACAGCTTCTGAAGTATAGCAGATGTACGTACCTGAAATATCTGATTTCATATCGGGGTATCTGCAATCGTCCCAATCATCTTTATCTATCTTGTAGAACCATATTCTTAAGTCGTATTTGCTATCAGAGTCAGAAATATAGTCAACCAGCTCTCCATCGTACGAATCGTCACCAACGTGGCTATTTCCTTTATGAGGAAGGTATGGATCATAAACATCATGGGTAGATGGTTTTGAGCCATCATCTCTTAAAGCTATGAACCACAGAACAGAAGGAGAAAATCCATAGTCGTGCAAAACGGTGAAATATGCCATATATCCAGCACATGTTTGAAGCTCACCCATAGTGCAATATGAATAAAACAATAATTGGCCTGTAACAAGATAATCCTTTTTGGCATTTCTAGGATTTCTTTTCATAATATCAAGCTCAGCTGACTCATATGCCATCGCAACTGAAGGCATGATATCGGTTCCTAAATCAATACAAAGAATAAGAACTGTTGATAAGGCAAGAGGAATCTGGAAAATAATAAGAGCTAAGAAAGGAACTAGTTCTGGAACATTTGATGTCAAAATATAAGCAATTGTCTTCTTGAGGTTATCAAAAATGACTCTTCCTTCTTTAACTCCATCCACAATAGAAGCAAAATTGTCATCAATTAGAAGCATATCAGCAGCATCTTTAGCGACATCACTACCTGAAATATTCATTGCAATGCCAATGTCAGCTTTTTTAATGGCAGGACTGTCATTCACGCCATCTCCAGTCACAGCTACGATTTGACCGAGTTTTTGATTTGCATCTACAATCATGTATTTTTGAGCAGGAGATGTACGTGCGAAAACAATTTGATGCTTTGTAAGTCACTTAGCAATTCTTTGTTCATTAAATGGCAAGTCTTCATCTTCTGCATTTGCTTTGGTGAGCATATCACCATGGATAACAATTGCGTCACTTTTTTCGAAAGCGCTATCCCAATCCAACCCTTCTTCTACTAGCTCATTGACAGTTTTTGGCTCAGTAATAATATGCACTTGTCTTGCAATCGCAGCGGCAGTTAATGGCTGATCTCCCGTGACCATAATAACTTTGATACCAGCTTCATGGCAAGAAATTACAGCTTCTTTTACATGCCTTTTAGGAGGGTCCATGAGGGCTGTTAGACCGATAAATGTTAAACCTTTAAGAGGGAAGTTTGGTCCTTCTTCCAAATTAGGGTTAAAAACATAATCCGATGAGTATTTGGACTCTTCAAGCCATATGTAAGCAAATCCCAAAACTCTTTGGCCTTGGCTTCCAAAAGTCTTATTCGCCTTTGCGAAGTTCTGCTTTCATTCATCATCTTTAGGAACTTCCTTTCCATTTTTCATCATCTTAGAGCATCTCTCCCATAGCTGCTCTGGAGCTCCTTTCATGAATAAAATGCAATCGTTTTTGCGCTCAGGAGGAAACCAATCACACGGTTCATGAATTGTGATAGCATATTTATTTGCTGAGTTAAATGGGATTTCTCCTTTAACGCCTTGTCTTACCAGGACTGGGTACATTTTTCTGAATTTGTCTATTTCAAATATTGGGTGGAAAAATTTTATCAGTGCAACTTCTGAGGCATCCCCTCCAACAGTTTTCCAGGTTTGCACTGAGCCAGCAAGTTGATCTTTTTTATATTTTTCTCTAATTTCATCAGCTTTTGCTTTAGGTAAAGCGTTTCCATGAGAATCTTCAAGCATTTTTTCATCTGGCTCAAATGAAAACTCAGCTTTGCTATTCAGAGATGCGCATCTTTGAAGCATTTGGAATGTAGGATCAGTTATTTCGTATCCCAAATCTTTAACGGTATCTTTTTCTTCATAGTTTATAACACTTCTGATAGTTCCGTCATACCAAATATTCACAACTTTCATCTTGTTTTCTGTTAGAGTTCCTGTTTTATCTGAGCAGATGCAGCTGGTAGACCCGAGTGTTTCAACTGCCTCTAAATTTTTCACTAACTCCCTGCATATAAGATCGAAATAAATAAGAAAATTATATTAAAATAATTTATTTTGATAAAAGTTGACGAATTTGAAGTAGGACATTCTTCGCAGCCATTCTTTTTGCAGTCAGCGTTAGAGCGACTGTGACAGTTGCAAGAAGTCCTTCAGGAACGTTCGCTACAATAATCCCAATAGCATTAACCATGTTTACAATTGCTGAGTAGCCATAGATGAACCCTAGAACAAAGAAAATGATTCCTAAACAGATTGCAATTGTGCTGATCATTTTTACGAATCTTGCAATTTCAATGCCCAAAGTGGTTTCTTCTTCTTGAGTTGATGAGGTTAAATTGGCAATTTTACCCATAATAGTGTTATCACCAGTGAATACAACCATACCTTTATCAGCCGATATAAATGGTGGCATTGATGGAATAAGGACTCCAAGGCGCACTTCTTATGGAGCAGGAAGAACCCTTCCCTATGAAACTGAAAACAGGCCTCTGCCATTTTTTGATATAGGCCTTCAGACTTGGGGATAGCAGGAAGGAAGTTTTTTCTCCTTGGAGGTTTTCCTGTCCTTGCAAGATGGGCTAGGCAGGTTTTACATCTCATATAGTGCAGCCAACAGAGACTGGCTCAAGCTATTGAACTAATTCTTAGCTTGGTGAGTTTCATCAGTGATTTTAAAAGGCCGAACTTTGGCTGGACCGTTCACCATTTGCACTCTAGTGTATAATGACCCAGTGTATGCCATCTTTCCTGGAGTCATGAGAGGCCGCAAGAGGTTTCCGCTAATTGTTGTGTAATATTTTAATCTTTAACCTTTACCATCCCCTGAGCTACACATTGTCCCAAAAAATGCTAAATTTTCAGTCTCAAGTGGATTGTGCTCATTTGTGCAGTTTGGTGTTCTTGTCTGAGGCTCACTTTCGCCCGTAAGTGAAGAGTTATCAACTTTGAGGTTATTAGCTTCGATGATTCTAACGTCTGCTGGGATTCTTGAACCTTGTTTTAAGATAACAATATCTCCAGGCACGAGTTTGCTTGACTCAAAAACTTTTGGTGCACCTGCTCGAATCACTGTGCACGTAGGTGGTATCATATCTTTAAACCCTGCCATAATAGCAAGTGATTGGGATTCTTGATAAAAGCTGAAGCACCCAGTCAAGAAGACGACAACTGCAAGTACAATGCCTAGGTACATATTGGATGGATCAGATGGACTCAGGCCATAGGCGATAAAGCATAAAAGTGACCCTATCCAGAGTAGCATAGAAAAAAAGCCAGTCAGTTCTTTGAAAAACAAACAGTATCAAGGCATAGATTTTTTTTCGGTCAATTTGTTTTCACCATACTGCTTAAGCTTTTCCCTGCCAATATCATCTTGGAGACCCTTTTCTAGACTTGTCTCAAGGTTCCTTACGAGATCCTCCAGAGGAATTTTGTGCTCGGTCATGTCCCTGAATCCTTCAGAGTCTTTCAGTGCATCATTTTGTTTGTCTTTTCCTTTCTCAGTAGGCTTTTTAGTGTCGTCTTTTGTTTCAGGCTCTTTGAGGACTCTCTTCTCATGGTCTTTTATTTCCATTTGGTCCTTCAGCTGTTGAAAGCCGATAATAAACGAAGAGCTCTGTCTTCGAATTATAGGTCTGGACATTTTTTATTTATTCAGTTAGGCTGAGCACTGATAATTTGGTTTGGCATTTACAAATAAAAGGCATAAATTCAAACCGTTAATATCATTAGGTAAGGTTTAGCTAAGAATATTTTTATTGATTTATTTGGGAATGGAGAACTTACAAAATGCAAAAATCAAAAGGATTTTTGCAAAAACTCATGCTGCGCGAAATTTTGCACAATTTTTTAATTTTTCCGAAAAAGCAATTTTTGAGCATTTTTGAGATTTGCATCATTTTTGCAATGTCTCCATTTGGGAATCTGTGTGCTAATAGGGCTTAGAAGGAAAATTTTAATTAGCCATTGAATGCCACTTACTTTTAAAATATTCAATAAACTTTATGTTGAAAAATAGAATTCATGATTCATTGAATATTTAGTTTATTAGGTATTTATTGAGTAATTCATAGTCCTATTTGCACGATTGCTAATGAGCGAGAAGCAGGAAGCCACGAAAAATGAAAATTTATGAAGGGCATTTGTATTTAAAAGTAAGTAGTAAACTATTTGATTTAATGCAATTGATAGGCTTTCTATTAAAATTAATTCTCCTGCATTAATATTAAATAATTGCATTCATAAATCATCAAGGAAAGCCCAGAGATTGTTGGGAAGCAAGCGATAATTGATTTCTTTGCAATAAAATTAAACTAGCGAAGAAATACAAATAGCTTCTAATAATCATTTAATCATTTAATCTAGCCAATCTATGAAATCCATTTATATCTCAAAAGATATAAATAAGATTATTTCTAAAACTGGTCAGAAAATAAGTAAAGTGATTTTGACCTGCAAAATATTGCTAAAACCAATTAATTATATACATTTTTTGGATTTCAATGTCCTTATAGGAGTTCTCAAAGATTTATTATCATTAAGTAGGATGGATGGCTTTAAATTTTGCGCAAAAAATTTAAAGATGGGAAAATCAAGGATTATTTACTTGATTTTTTATTCACTTCCTCCCATTTAAATTTGATCAATTTTTTTTTTCCAATTTCAGTGGTTAATGGAAATTTTACAGATGTTTGGTTTCGATTTATAGGGGTTAAGCTAGGCTAGGCGTTAGCCATATTACAGTCGTCAAAGACCTCCCATATAGGAGGTTATACCGCTTTTCGACTCCAGCCCAGAGGGTCTGTGCCACTTCCGGTATCTTCTGTCTCCTCCTTGCCTGAGGCTCCAGTCTTGAGTAGGCGGCCTATGGATTTCTCGGCCCTGCTACGGGTAATTGGAGTAACTTGATTCCAAGGATCAACTCCTTTAAGTCTTTCGGGTGCCGAAGTGCCTTTCTTCTACACAGCTACTGGAAAAGACTAATACCCTCTCTGGCTTGGCCGAAACCTAAATTTCTCAGTAGAGGAAGCGTATGGGTCCTCGGATCCAAAAAGAGTTGCTGATCCAACCACATGAAAGCAACCAAAACTTACTAGGATGCACATCTCTTAAGCGTGAGCTTGAGTCTCAGCTCGGAGTCTGCTCCAGTTCACCGTAGCCATAAGATCTTTACTGTTGCGCCAAGAGGGCAGGTTGGCACGTGTCGCCATTTTAATATATATTCCGATTTATAGGGGAGTTAGTTAGTTTCGAATATATATCAAATAGGATAATTAGCTTTATTTAAAACACCAGAGAGATATATATTAGATATATGCTAATGCGATACAGTCTTGAAATCTAGCATTAATCAAGCAAAGCAAGAATCTCAATCAATAATCTTATAGGCTGTCTTATAATAGATATACTAATCTGTTTATTTCATAAAAATATCCTTATACCTTGTGTGAGTTATAATGGCCTCATGTTAAAATTTAATTATGCACATGCAAGTTTTCAGGGGTTTTAGAAGTTCGATAAGACTTCTTGCAAAAAAAGACTATTATAGTATTTTGGGAGTTCCTAAAAATGCTTCAGATACTGATATTAAGAAAGCTTATTTTAACCTTGCAAAGCAGTATCACCCTGACGTAAATAAATCTCCTGATGCGAAGGCTAAATTTGCTGAGATTAATAATGCATACGAAACATTAGGGACACCAGATAAGCGGAAAACATACGACGCTACTGGGATGACAGGAGATGAACAAGATCAGGCTAAGCAGGCAGGATTTGGAGATTTTGGGGGATTTGGAGGCTTTAATCCTTTTGGATCTGGATTTGGAGGAGGCGGAGGTAATCCTTTTGGTGGTGGTCAAGGGTTTTCTAGTTTCGAAGACATTTTTAGTGAGTTTGAAGGACTTTTTGGTGGCAAGAAATCACAGAAATCAGCAAGAGGTGATGACATTGTTGTGGGCATGGAAATTTCTTTTCTAGAAGCTGTACAAGGAGCGTCAAAGCCACTTGTAGTGACCAAAAATACAACGTGCGGGACTTGCAAAGGAAAGAAAATAAAGCCTGGCTCATCTCCATCGACATGTACAAATTGCGGTGGCAAAGGCCATGTTCATTTCCAGCGAGGTCCAATGTCTATACAAGTAGCTTGTCAGAAATGTGGAGGGACAGGATCGATCATAAAAGAATATTGCTCAACCTGCCGAGGATCAGGAATAACTGCATCTAAAGTGACAGAAACAGTGAATATTCCTGCAGGCGTAAATTCTGGCCACACCCTCCGAATGGCTGGCAAAGGCAGCTCTTCTGAGTCTGGAGGACAAGCTGGCGATATTCTTATAAAAGTTACTATAAAAGACCATCCAACTTTTCAGCGTGATGGCTTTGATATAATTTCTCAAGTCCCTATATCAATATCCCAAGCTATCCTCGGATCAAGTGTAGAAGTTGAAACTTTATATGGAAAAGTCCAGGTAAAAGTCGATCCAGGGACAAATACAGGCGATACCCACAAAATTTTAAACCATGGAGTCCCTCATCTCCCTCCACATAATAGCCAAAAAGGAAGCCATATAGTGAAATTTGTATTAAAGATCCCAAAGAAACTTACAGAGAGACAAAGGCAGTTGTTCGAGATGTTGGCTCATGAAGGTGTTTAAAGTTATAAAGCTTAATAGAGTAAATTGATATAAATGGTGAAGAAGAGCAAGAAGACTGCGGAAGGCATGAACTCCAAGCTTGCTTTGGTCATGAAAAGTGGCAGAGCTGCTCTTGGCTACAAAAGTGCACTTAAATCTCTGAGACAAGGCAAGTCAAAACTTGTGCTAATCTGCAACAACTGTCCACCTTTGAGAAAGAGTGAAATCGAATATGCATTTTTCCTTCAATAGTCTGATAATAATAAATTTTTATGATTTATTGTTAATAAGCTATGGTCAATTGATGGAGAAAGTTGATATTACTCGATGCTTGGAAAAGTTGAAGTTTATCATTATACAGGAAACAATAACGAACTTGGAAGAGCTTGTGGAAAAATGCACGCAGTTTCAACTTTATCAGTCATAGAGGCTGGAGATTCAGATATTCTTGGAGCTACTGCTTAACCACAGATTAACATAACTTAGCTTTTAAAATTCGTAAACGTTTAATTGTACAGAGAAGCGAAAGGAAAGCTGCTTATGGAGTTTTTTTGAAGTTTTTGTGATAATAAAACAGATTTTTCAAGGAAACTTCATCACCGTAAGGTAGATTAAAAAATGAGCATAAAGTAAGCAGAAATATGGTAAAGGATAGAAATCATTAGAGAAGAGCAAAATAAATGTCCCTTGAAAATCTTCATAGGAATATCACAGCTTTATAAAGTTAAATATCTTGGAATTGGAAAAAATAAACAAAGATTTATAATGGACGAAAATAAAATTATTAAGCTTTATAAATAGTTCTTTTCAAATGATAAAAAGTAATCAATCTGAAAAATCAAAAAGAGTCTTTGACACTTAACCAAAATGACCTAATGTATACTTAATCATAAAATGGAAGAGCTTAAGCGTTTGAAAGCACAGCTTATGCAAGTTCAGCAAAAGCAATCCGCAAACAGACTTACAGACAGAAACATTGTAGAAATCGTTAACAAACTAGTAGGAAACTACTCGCTTGAACTTGTATTTACATTATCAGGAAAAGAGTATTTGACACCGAAAAGGCTAGAACAAGAAATTGAGCAAGAAGTGAAAAAGCATGGAAGAATAAATCTCATTGATATGCCTGGAATCCTTAACGTCGGAGTCGAACAAATTGAAAAGCACGCAATCATAGTGGCTGATAAGACAAGTGATGTTGAATTTATCTTATCTTATCTTAATTATTTATAACGTTTTACGTCCACTGCGGGTTAGCCGTTTCCAGAGCTGCCACCATATTTATCCACGTGTCGGGCCCATGGACCTCTGGATCGACCCACTTCGATTCGCCAAGGCACCGGTAAGTACGGCGTTCCGGCTTCGACGGGCTTCTCTGCCGCCACGGCTTTATTCTGACTCAGCTCCTGCGCGTGTTCCGCTTAAGGGTCCACCTCCTTCGGTGTGCTGAGGGGCAAAGACCTGAGCCTCTTGATCGTACTGAGGAGCAGTTCCTTTGGTTATCCCCAAAGTTAAACCGCTGTTGCTGTGCAGAAGTTCTCTAGGTAATACCCAACCCCATAAATAAAATTGCTTGAGAGAGAGAAAATTAGCGGAGCTAATTTCACTTGAAGCGAAAGCCATTTATTTATGATGTTGAATTTATCAATGGACAATTGATAGCAAATAACTATTTAGATATGATTGCTCAAGAAATAAATGAAACTTTAGAAGAGACTGGACAGCTGCCTTTAAGTGATTTGACTTATAAATACTCTTTGCCTATGCAATATCTAAAAGACAGAATTGAAGCAAGGATCGGAACAATTATATATGGCCACTTCAAGCAGAACAATGTATTATTCACAGATGTTTATGTGCAGAGGCATTTAGCAAAATTAAGGGGGTTTCTAAGAGGCTGTGAAAAGCCAACAGAACTTAAAAATTTTGATCAAAGTTTGGTGCCTAATCAAGTTAAGGACCTAATAAGTAACAAAGAGATTGCAGGAAGCTACCAAAATGGGACTTTTACACCTTCTGTCTATTTGGATAACATTAAAAAAGAAATCGAAGATTTTTTTGCTTTAAATTCATACTTGCCTTATGATTTCGTGAAAAAAATAATGAATATTACTTCTACTCCTGCCTTAAAAAACTGAATAAATAAAGAAATTGGAGGCGGAATTCACCTAGAAAACAGCTATGCCAAGTCAGAGTTTATTGAAAAACTAAGAGGTGAAGTCAAAGAGGCACTTGAACAGCACTCTCTTATAAATGTAAATACTGATCTTAATTTACCCACATGCATTGAGCAGGAAGATTTAGAGAGTTTGGTTGAAGAAGGAAACACAGTTGCAGGCTATTATATTTGCAATGAAAACTGCATAAAAAAAGCACTTGACTTATTCAAAAACAAAATAAGCTTAACTGCAGAAGAGACAAAATCTAACGCAAAAGGGAAAAAGTCAGGGACACCTACAATACCAAAGCAAGAGATTCTCAACACTTTAGCCAAAGCAAGATTTCAGAATGCAGATGAAGAGTTCTTGGAATCCTTGTCAGAAATTCTTTATCCCAAAATAAGCAGACTGATTGTTGAACAATTTGAGCAAAGAAGCCAAACTGCAGATCTTGACAGTCCTTCAATTGTCCAAGAAATTAACTATCTTATGGTTTGCTGCAAATCACTTGGAGGTTTGAGTAAGAAGTATACAAATTTAAAGCCACTAAAAGCGCATCTGACTAAAACTATTGTGAATAAAGTTTTCAACCAGCTTTTAGAAATTCAGCTCAAAAACCAAGGATTTGGATCTATTTCTGTAAATTCAAATAACAGACAAGCTATGATTGAGAGACTCCCTGAATATTTAAGGGAAATTTTAAATAAGCTTGTGGCAAAGATGTCATCAAAGGATCCAGAAGGCTTTATAGCCGAGCTGCTTGATAACATCAAAGATATACCTGTAGTGAGCGTTAAGCAAGTTGATAAAAAAACAGAAAGATTGATAACACATAAGATAAAGCAGGATTTGAAGAGTAGGCTTGATGAATGCTTGAATGAAAATAAGTATGGGGAAATCGTGTATTTTGCAATGAAACTTAAAATTGCAAACTTTTTTGCAATTGATGTCCCGTTTGAAGATTGGGCACTTACTCCTCTTTTAAATTGGAACAAAAATATTATAAAATTTCTATTTTTGGAAATTTAAACCTCCTTAAAATAAAACAAATTTTTCAATGGAAAATTTTATAGGTGAAATCATAATTTTTAAAAGAACTTTCACCTAATCTAATGAAATGAGCGCAATTATAATGCTATTTTAACAGTTTGCACAATAATATGATTAATTTTTAAATGAATATTTCACAACAATAAATCTTTAAAACTATTGCATTTTATATATTTTAAAAATTTTTTTTATTATGAAATTAAATTTAATATTTTTTTTCTAAAATAAAATAACACTTTAAATTGGAGCGGAATTATTGCCCAATTTTTAAAGGGAGGAGTTAGGATTTTGACTGAAATTTATGAAGTAACTATAGGGAATGATGAAGCTGTTCAGTGCTTCAGGTTTATTATCGATAACTTCAAAAATGAAGACCCAGAAATGCACGAAAGGATCGAAAATATGCTGAGAGACATACGAAGCCAATTGTCAGGCTAATATAAGAATAATTCACATAATTGGTATAATTTTGGTATAAATATTAAATCACGCATTATATTATAGCTAGGATTCTCAAGCATTATTTATAAAATAAATATTTTTATGTTAATTCAGTTTTTTATTTTATATTTTATATCACATAAGACACCTGATAAATATAAATATAAAAACGATAAGGATTCAAATATAAAATGGGAAATAATTGCTGTTCATCTCGTGGTAATAATATCAAGACTTCACAAATAGGAATATCTGAGCCTGAGATAACTCTTGTCCTGAGATTAAGTCGAATTGATCCACCTATCACTCACCCTTGCGTTGAGAGATATGATTGAAGAGAAATCAGCCAGTTTTTAAAAGCAAATAATTATAATGTTGATGCTGCATTCGAATCAATATTAGATGACATTGTAAATTCTAGCTAGAACTGAAGGATTGATAATCTCCCTATAACGAAAGAGCAGCATTCAGATATATTGATAACGAGAGAAATTTTTGTTTTTAGGCATGATGTTAAAAACCACCCAGTTATAGTAATAAGACCTTTTTATAGCGACACACAGCCGATGAGCTTGAATTTCTGCCTTTATCTGACTTATTTTTTTGAAAATATTCAGCCAAGTCTGTAATTTATAAATAGAAAAGGCTTTAAACGAAAAATAACGCTTTTGATAGATTTCAATAACAATTTATTGAATGAAAATGCAATCAGTGTTATATGGGGATTCATGAAAGAGCATTATCCCAATAGAATTTTCCAAATATTAGTAATTCAAGCTTCAATAGTTAGATTGCCTGAAGAAAGCAGAGCCATTTTACGAAAAATCCCCACGCTTAGTATTTTTGATAGCAATTTCAAAGCGAATATTATTAAATTCATAGACCCAGAGAACTTAATGGAAGAATATGGAGGACTAAGACAATATTATTTTAAAGGCAATGATGATGGCGTTTTACCTCAGAAAAACATCTCTAACCAAATTTAAATTTAATAAAAAATCAATTTTATTTTCTGCAAAATAGACATATTTTATGTCACTTGTATTCCGAAAACAATTAGAAATTTTGGAAAATTCAGGGATTCCTGTAAAAACCCTGACTGCGGCTGATCTTTATCCATTTTGAGAAGACTCAGACCCAAGACTCAAGCACTTTGGTGACGAAGAGAAAAAAAAGTCAGTTTTAGATGTTGCTGAAGAATTAGAGCAAGGCAAAAATCCTAAATATCGGCTACTGTTATGCACTTTTATAGAAGGCTTAGGCTTTTGAAAAGATTACCAAGCTTTAAGATCAGAAATCAGCTCATCAGATCCTTACGAGCTTGCAAAATTCGATGCTGAGTTCAGACGATACGTATCCAGAAAACAAACACAAACCTATGAAGACGATTTTGAGCCAGAAAACCTTCCAATTCTGTCAGCTTCGAATCCAGAAAACGCTCCAACAGATTTCAATAGCACATTTGACAGGGATTCTGAGTGCAATCGGAGTGAGTACTTTGGAGACACAAGTACTTTTTCAAGATTCAAAACAATTTCATTTACAAACATCGTCCCCCAACCAGTGAGAGGAAACTATAATCAAGAATTGTATGAAGAAGACAGCCTCGAGCTGGATACAAGAACTGAAACGAAAACTTTTTTTACCCCAGCTGAGCTAGCACAAACTGAAGCAGATATAAATGATCTTTTATTTCCTGAAGATCAATTTATTATCAAAAAATTCATAGCAAAAGGAGGAGAAGGAAAGGTTTATGTCGCTGAAGATGTGGTGACCAAAGATCTTGTCGCATTAAAACAATTTGAAGCTCCTGTTGAGGAAAGAGATGCTTTTATCGCAATCATTTCGAAAGAAGCACAACTTATGAAATCTTTTTGCCATCCAAATATAGTGAAATGTCTCGGACTTTATATGCCACAGGAACAAACTGAAGGCATGATAACTGTAAGTATTGTGATGGAGTACATAGAAGGAGGGTCTTTAGCTGACAAACTTAAAACTAAAGGACCATTTTCTCTTGAAGAAATAAAAGATTTGTGCAAGGACATTCTAGAAGGGTTGGATTACTTGCATGGGCTTAATATTATCTACAGGGATATAAAGCCCAGCAATATTCTCTGCGGAGATTTGCTGAAGATTACTGATTTTGGGATTTCTACGCAATTGAGAGAAATTGAAACAATTCCAAGAAGCTGTGCAGGAACTCCTTGGTATATGGCACCTGAGGTGATATTAGGGGAGCCTTATTCTTACGCAGCTGATATATGAAGTCTTGGCTGTCTGGTTTATGAGCTATACACTGGGAGCAAGCCTTTCAAAACAGCTGGACTTACAAGAGTTTTACATTTGATGGTGGATTGTCTTAATCCTTTGGATTGCCAAGAAGAGCCACTTCCTCAAGATTTAGAAGACTTCTTATTGAAATGCTGGAGACGGCCATATTCTTTGCGACCTTCCGCAAAAGAATTGTTGGGGCATAGATTTTTAGTTTAATAAAATTTGTACAAGAAAATATTTTTAGCAATTGCACGTTCCAATAATCAAATTATTTTATAGGCTCTGTCGGTTTATTTAATTCTCCAGATCAAATCAGAAATTTAATAATTTTTTATGTATTATATATCGAGATTCAGAGACTGGCTGAAGTCTTGGTTTTGGCATCAAGAATTGGAAATATCGATTGTCGGAATTCAAAATGCAGGGAAGACGACGTTTGTAAATACACTAACAACATCGGAGTTTGATGAGAATACCATTCCAACAGTAGGATTCAATCATCGAGAAGTCAAAAAAGGATCAGTTCAGCTTAAAATATGAGATATCGGAGGCCAACATAAATATAGGAGTAGCTGGGAAAAGTATAGAGCTTATTATTGAATTATCCATTAGTCTGATAACACACTAATTGAGGATTTGACTAATCAAATTATTTTTAAGCTAATGATCAAATTGGACAATTTATTAGAAATCTTTATACTGTAGAAATGTGGATTGCATTATTTTTATTGTAGATTCTGCTGACTTTGGAAATTTAGATGTTGCAAGGACTCAGCTTCATAAGCTAATGTCTTGGCCTAGCCTTCATGGGATACCACTTTTAGTATTGGGAAATAAAAATGATTTGGAAGGTGCACTGAATGAAGAAGAATTAATCGTCTCTTTGGGGTTGAGATCTTTGAATGGAAGACCTGTTACATGTTACAGTGTGAGTGCCAAAAATCAAGTCAATATGGATATCACGATGAGATTTTTGGTAGATTTGTCAAAAAATAAGAAAAAAGACTAAAAACCTGAAATTTATTAAATATTAGTTTTAAATATTTCGACTGATAATAGGAGAGGATATTTATTATTTATGCATATTAAGGATTTTTTGAATTTAACAAACAGCATTCTGAAATCTGAAGAACTTTTTATAAAGGTAATTATAATTATCAAGATAATTAAATTCTGCTAATCAAGATTCTTTTGAGCTTTTTTTTAGATGCATTAAAAAATTAAAAAAAAAAGATAAAATTTTAGGCTAAATAATTTTATTATATCAATTTATCGGATGGATATCCAGATTGCAATATTTCTAGACTGGTTTCGGCACAAAAATTTTTTTAAATAGATAGCCTCTATTATTTTTATTGATGCGATAATTATAAAATAAGCAAATAAAAGCCAGGTTTAAATTGCATTTATTTTCCTTAATAATTGATAAATATCCATTTTTTAATTATGAATAAGGAATTGGATCAGAAAGAAAATAAGCCAATTGACGAATTGGAAGAACTTGAAATAAAGGACAAAATAAGTGACTTTTTTCCTGGCCCGAACGAAGACTTTGAGCATGGAAAACCTGGTTCACAAGGAATCCCCTTTAAGCCAAATCCTGAGTGCAAATACTGCCATGGATCTGGATATAAGGAAAAATATATAGGAAAACATAAAAAGCATATCAAAAGAGTTGAGGCTCTATGCAATCGATGCGCTCATGCATCAGGAATGTGCTCTAAATGCTTAGGCACTGGCTTTATGAATCCTGGAGATAGGAAATGTTTTTGCATTATGGATGGAATGAATTGGCGGGAATCAAAAAACCTTGGAGCAATTTACAAACTAAATTATCCGAATGGCTATCGCGTATTTGCAGGACATTAATTAACTTTGTGATAATTGCTAATTTTAGTTAGACCATATTAGTGTATTTTAATCAGACACCATTCATTTTTATTTAATTCATAAAATTTATTGGATTCACAATCAACTTTGCTTTTTCTATAAAACATAAGCAGGAGAATTCTATTCTTATTTTAACTCTAATAATAATACTTATTCCTATTATATTTATACACTGCCAGGAATTTATTTGAATTTATAGTTTCTAGTTTATTTAAGTCGAAGCGGGACTTATCTTAATTTTTCTACTTCTTCGATCGAAATGCTCTTGACCTGATTTGCAGGGAGGGGAGCCTGATATCCTGGATGAGTCTTATCTTGCTCGTCTTTGCTAACTCCTTCATTTTTAAGAGCAAAAACAAAATGTTGGAAAATTTCTTATTTAGGAAACAATCTCCATTAAAAAAAGATAAAAATTTTTAATATAAATATACTTTGTAAAAAAATGGATTTATAAAAATAGATTAGGTTTCTTTCAAATTGGAATATCTATATAATTAAGCCACGTTTAAATTAAAAATCTGCTTATTTAAGAGTGATCAAAATTTTTTTTCGGGAGTAAGAGTGATTTCAAGTCCTTCTAATTCTCTTTCGATAGTTTTGTCTTCTAGTCCTTCTTCTTGAGCACGATATAGAACCTGGACTTTTCTCTTGCTGAAGTTATTTATCTGGTGTAGTCCTAATTCATATCTTTTAACATCCTCAGCAACTTTGACTGCTTTTGGAATTGCTCCTCCACTAGCTTTAATTACAACGGTTCTCTTTCCATCTTTCTTGAGAAGTAATAAAGCTTGCTTTAAGAAGAAGCTTGGGTTGCCCATAGTGTTTACGAAAATTTCATTATCTTCTCTCTTTGTTTCTTCATGAGGCCTTTCTCTGATATATTTTCCTTGTTCCGGAGGGGCTCTTCTTTCATTTTGATAGCCGCCTCTTCCTCTGCTGCCTCTTGCTCCCCTGGTACCTCTTCCTCTGGAACTTCTGAAACCTCTAGACGACCCTCTTTCATACCTTTCCGTTGAGCCACGAGTTCTAGTGCTTGGTCTTTTTGTTTCTTCTTCTCCTTCTTTTGTTTTAGCTTCATGAGATCTATCTTTTCAAGGCTGACTCTGTTTATGCTCTTCTCTATGATACTGCTCAGGCTTTCTAGCTGTTTCTTCTCTTTTTGTTTCATCAAAAGCCCGCCTTGCAGGTGGATTTTTTAGTTCATCCCAGCTTTTGGATTGGTGAGGTTAATTAAAGTACACTGTACTTTTTTAAACCCCCTCCGAAAACCTACAAAAATGACTGTGTACTTTAAAAATGGTCGTTTAGTGTGAAAAAAGTACAAACGGTACTTTTCGATTTTTTAAAAACAGGGGGGTGAAAAAAGTAAACGGTGAAAAAAAAAGCCAAAAACAGAGGAAAAAAGTACATATAAAAATCAATATTCTATCAAGATTAAGTAAATTTAAGCAAAGAAAGGCCAAGGTTAAATTGGATAATAAACAGCCTATATTGCATTATAATAAATACTAAACAATATTGCTGGAAAGAATGCAAGAGCTGCATGATAAACAATAAAAAATATTTGGCTCTCAAAATAAGAGGAAAAAAGTACGCTGCAAAATATAAAATGATTAAAGTGACGTAGAATAATCTAATATAAAAGACTAATAATAAACACAGGAAATTCCCTTAGAAAGTTCAACTTAATTTGTTAAATAAAAGACCAAAAGTTACAAAGAAATATAAGAAAAGTGATTATGGAGAAAATTTTAAAAAATGGATGAAAAAAGTACTTTTTTTTATGAGTACTTTTTCACTCTTTTTGCACATATGAAAAAAAAAATGTACTTTTTTCATCCATTTTTTAAAATTTTCTCCATAATCACTTTTCTTATATTTCTTTGTAACTTTTGGTCTTTTATTTAACAAATTAAGTTGAACTTTCTAAGGGAATTTCCTGTGTTTATTATTAGTCTTTTATATTAGATTATTCTACGTCACTTTAATCATTTTATATTTTGCAGCGTACTTTTTTCCTCTTATTTTGAGAGCCAAATATTTTTTATTGTTTATCATGCAGCTCTTGCATTCTTTCCAGCAATATTGTTTAGTATTTATTATAATGCAATATAGGCTGTTTATTATCCAATTTAACCTTGGCCTTTCTTTGCTTAAATTTACTTAATCTTGATAGAATATTGATTTTTATATATGTACTTTTTTCCTCTGTTTTGGCTTTTTTTTTCACCGTTTACTTTTTTCACCCCCTGTTTTTAAAAAATCGAAAAGTACCGTTTGTACTTTTTTCACACTAAACGACCATTTTTAAAGTACACAGTCATTTTTGTAGGTTTTTTCGGAGGGGTTTAAAAAGTACAGTGTACTTTAATTAACCTCACCCTTTTGGATTCAACTTGGCTTTCAGGAATAGGGGCTTGATATCCTTTGCTAGTTTGATCCAAAGCATCTAGGCTTAATAAAAAGACCACTCTTGTCTTGTTGGTGTTAGGGACTCTTTCAAATGAGTTAACTTGGTGGATTCCTTTAACTTTGTGCTTGATGAGCTCGACCAAATTCACTGCATGAGGAATGGCTAAATTGATTGCTGTGATTTTTGCTTGTCTCTTTGTCTCCAGAAGAGTGGCTACTTGAGATACTTGTCTGCCAAAGCCTTGGGTACTTGAGACTGTCACTTCGTCAGGGCTAGCCATTAATTTTTACAAGCCGCTCATTTGCAAAAGCTGAAAACATGAAAATGGTGACGTGTGGGAAATTTAATAAGTTCTCATTCAAAATATTGGAGAATCAGCGATAATAGGGTTTTGGAATAGCAGCTTTTGAAGTGAAAATCCAATCAAGAGCTTATATGAGTTTAAAGTGGAAATAGAACATAAATAAAAGCAATTCGTAATAATTAAGCCTAAATGCTTTATCAGGATTTTCATTTTTAATTTATTTAATATAACGAGCTGGATATTATTACAACATGTTGATATAATTATAAATAATTTTTTTTTCTGAATATATTAAATATAAAATGTCAGGACATAAAAGCAAAAATTGTTCTAAAGGTATTAAATACTTGAGATCATAGAAATGAGAAGAATTTTCAGGTCTTTTGTAAGCATGCCAAACTTAAAAACAGGAGATTACATGCAAAAATTCTATAACTCTGTGAGCGAACCAAAAATTTTTTGTTCGCTCATGCTGATTTTTTTTTTAAAATCCCAATTCGCAAAATTCGAAAGCAAATATTTATTTAATTTGTAAAATTTTATGTTAAAATTAAACAGAATTAGCAGAAGATTTCATTATACTAATTATCACTTATATATCAATTTTTTCATAAAATTTTTTGTTCGTTGGGTGTGCTTTTGGAAAAAAATAGGGATTTTTTCCAATAGTTTTGCTCGCTCAAGGAGGGGTTGTAAGCATGCAGGAGTCAAAGAGACCGAAAAAGGTTTTCAAGTCCTGCTTGATGGCCGAGGAATAAAAACACCTGAAAGAAATAATGTAATTCTGCCCACTGAAATACTAGCCTTAGGAGTAGCAACAGAATGGCAAGTCCAGGACAAATTCATAAGAACTTCATCTATGCCTTTGGTACTTTCTATTTAGTTCCAGCTCTCAGCCACCGCAATTGATCTTTCACATACAGGCATTCGTCCACAACTAACAGAACGAATCCATCAATTTTTACAAAATGACAGTATATGGCAAGTATTATTAATTTAGTTATCGAGAAGACGAGCAAGAAAAATCAGACCGTCAAACCAAACTTTTCACCCCAGTGATTAATCACGTAAAAGAAAAATACGGCATTGAGCTCTCTACCTGCTCAGGATTTTCTACCCCACAAATTTCTAAAGAGTCCTTTGATAACCTGCAAAAACACATAGAAACCTTAGACAGCTTTGAAATTGTTGCTTTAGAAGCAGCCACCACAATAGCAAAATCTACTAGTGTTGGCTTGTCTTTGTTAGATGGGTTTTTATCTATTGAGAGAGAATTAAATTAGAGAGGGTTAAAACGGGGTTTTATTTCAGCCCTTGATCCAGTCGATCTTCAGCTTCACGCTCCTGTTGCGCTAAGCACTAAAGCTACCTATCGCCCTTTTCTGTCGACGTCACCATTTTTCGTCGTGACGTCGATATCTTTCGGGGAGACTCACCCGCATCTGCTTGGACCAGAATTTTCGGCAAAGGACTCTCTTAAACCTGGTAGTGCCCAGGGTACGAGAGAATTGTCCAAAGCCTCCTTCTGGAACTACCTCTGCCATTTGCAGATAGCATAATGCTCCTCCAGAAGTGCTCGATTGATGTTGCGTCGCCGATCTTCTTGTCTTTGGATTGGGGAGGCCCTGTCAGCCCAAGCCCACACTCTCTAGCCACCCGGAAAATTGCCACCGCGACCTCGTGGGCCCTCAGGGCCACCTTTTTTCTTTCGGAAGCCCTAAGTTTTTTTTTTGTTGCTGTCGCCCTGAGCAACTGCTGCTGCAATTGGCAAAAATGGCAATTATCTTTTATCTATTGAAAATTCCTTAAAATGCTCCCGTCTGGAAGAAGATTTGCAAATAGAAGCATACGGTAAAGTTGAAGGCCATCACGATTTAGATGAATTAAGCTCTCTAGTAGTCTTAGCAGCAGCAAAAACCTTAATTTCATTTAAGAACTTTAATTCATAATATGGAAGTAACTGAGGCTCTTTATACATGACTTCAACAGTTCAATGTCCTAAAACAAAACCCTATAGAATCAGACGGACAGATTTATATTCACGAATTAGATGCACAGGCGTTTGAATCTGGACTTAGATTTGTCCCGTTAATTAAACGACTCAATAAAGTTCTTAATAAGTTAGAAAGAGAAGCAACGCCAATGCCTGAAATAAATTCATTAAAGGACACAAGCTCCGCAGCAGCTAAGCTATACAACTGAAATGTTTTAATCAGGGCTCTTGAAACTGTTGGAGTTACAATTGATTCAGATATGAAAGCACTTATCGTTGCTGGAGATCGAGCCATGGTAACTGAAGTGCTAAAGAGCCTGTATGAGACCGAACAGAGGGTGATGAGCAAAGACTCGTCACAAATCATTGCGAAAAAGAAAAAATTCAAACCAAAAATAAGCCCGGACGGAGCTTTATTGTTGGATAACGTAGAAGTGGAGTGTCCTTTAGATGAAGCACAGAGTTCTTTGGAATTTTTAATATTATCACTTTGTCAGAGTTTCCAACTAACAATCAAGCAAAGTGCGGGACTATTGACACAAAATGGAAAATTTTTGAACCAAGTGCTAGTAAAAGGACTGAGAGGACAGTTTTATCCTGTGATAAGCTGATATGAAAAATTAACTGAAAGCGCTGATATTTTAGCAAGGCTTATTGAAAAAGAAATAGAAACTGGAGCTTTGACTCTAGTCATGGACTCTATTAAGCCAGGCTTGCAAAGCAAAGATGTGGGAGTTGTGAAGCAGTGCTGCAAGTTTTTGGAGAGAATAAAAACTTACTTGAGAAATGAAGAAGACCAAATAGTGGGCTGGTTTCTTCAAGATCCTTATACTCAGATTTTAAAAGGCCTTGATTTCTTTAAAGTGGAACTGACGAATTATGTGGCTGATATTTTTGTGGAGTATGGAAGATATAGACTAATAGAGTTTTTTGGGGAAAAATTGCAGCAGTATTATGGAGAAATGGCGAAATATTTTAATAGTTTGCTAGCCTTGCTGCCATACATGATAAGTGATATGGAATTGATAGCGCAGCTCGAAATCCAAGGGCTGGTAAAATATTGGGTTGAAGTTGGATTAAGGGAATCTGAAGCAGACCCTGATAAGGTTTCTCCTAAAAGACTGAGTGCTTTAGCTTTTATATGTGATATCTGGTGCATGTTTCCTGTCTATATTGAAAATAATGAAGAAACTGCAAATTCAATTTTGACAATACTAAAACGAGCATGCAGAGAAAAATCAAGAGGATTAAAAATTTTTTGTTTTGGAAGACTTTTTGCTTTGCTTTCTAGTTTTTCTGCTTGTAGAAACTCGTATGCTCCAATTATATACAAAACCCTTACTTTCTCTAGAAATAAAATAGTTAAATTGATGGAAGAAGGCTCACTATGGAGCACTATAGAACAGGTAGGACCCATCCCGATGAAGCTTAAAATAGTGCCTCTAATTATGCCTTCGGGCTTAGGGATAACTGTTGAAGAGGGAAATTTGTTTCTCTCCGAAGGTTTTTCCTATCACTACAAGATGGGTTAGACAGGTTTGCCTCCCACTTAGTCTTTGCTTATTAGGACTAATAGGCGTTTGCAAGTGATGGCTCTAATCTAAAGGGGCTAATCCTTAGTTTAGGTGGTTAGGCACGCTATTGGTCTATCCATTTATGCCCTTTAAAACTTAGCTTACTTTCTCTCTTGTCGAAAATTATTCTTTTGACAGGCTCAGAGAATTTATGCTTTCAAATTTTATAGTGATTTTCGAAGAAATTCAAAGTCTTCCGATTGGAATCTTAATGGAGCCAGTATCTAAGCAATTCCAAGTACTTGCAAGGCCAAAATACAATACAACTGACTTCGACTACTACATAGCATGTGCAAGGCATCCTATGCTAACTTTGAAGCATGCAGTTCTAGCTATTGATGTTCTAGGCCGCATTTATTTAAATGATGTCGCTTTCGCAAAAGCAGCTGAAATTCCATTTATGCTAATGGCTGGCCGATTTATAGACTCCAACCCTATGCAGGAATATCTAACTAAATTTTTCAATTTAGGCTTAAAGCTTCTATACACAAAAATGAAAGAAAAAACTGAAAGCGGAAGAGAATCACCTACAAAAGATGAAATAGAAGATGACAGGAGTTTCAGACACATGAAAAATTTGATACTCGGGCTTATTGAAAAAATATTGAGGATTGGAAACTCAGACATGAATTCTCTGGTTAAAGATATTTTAGTTTTTGCTAATGGCGAAGTCAAAAGAGTAACAGGATTAAATATGAGAGGGATCATGGGGCTATTAGAAATCATTGGAGATCCAGCTTATTTTATTGAGTCTTATGAAACTTCTCAAAGGTCAATTGTACCTGTGTCGGATTCTGGAAGAAATTATCCGAGCTCTTTAATTTCAAGATCAGCAGCTGATACTGTGTCTGATATAAATAAAGGGACAATGACAACCATCTCCAATATTCCTCGAGGAAGAGTCCTCAGCGACATTGCAAAACTAAAGCAAAAAAGAGTTGAAAAAGAAGCCAAGGAAAGAGCTCAGTCAGAGCAAAGAAAAAGAGATGATGAAAGGAAAAAGAGAGCACTGAGAAATCAAATTGAAAAAAGAAGAATTGCTTTAGGCGTTGAAGGAAAAAATGATGACCAGCCAGTATTCATTAAAGAACCAATTATATTAGCAAATGAAATATCTATTAAGCCTGTCAATGAGGAAACTGAAGATGAGCAAGAAATGATAAATATTATCATGAAAAAATACACAAGAGTGTCAAAGCTACTGTATAACAAATATGCTGGGACAGTAATTAAGCCTGATGTTTTGGAAAAAGAAACCTTTGACAGTATAAATAAAAGAGTTGGCCTAATGACTGACTTTCTCCCCTTTAAATTGGAATAGAAAATCCTGTTCCAAATTTTATGGGTTAATTTTTGATTGGAAAAAATTGTTAATTTTTAAAAATTAAAAAATTATAAACTGAACCCAATATTTTTGAATTTAGTCTATTTTACGAAGAATAAATTCAAATTAATCGATTAGTGTGAAAATTGTTTGAATAATATTCTATTTACATTTTTTCTATAAAATTAGGTCAAAACTAATTTTATTGTAAAAAAAAAGTTCCAATTTAAAGGGGTTAAAGTACCTAAAAATTGGAAATATTCCCTATATTTTGTTCGAATTTAAAGGGGGAAGTGAAGGCCAAGTAACTAAGCTGCTTAGAGAGCAAGGCATAACAAATTCAATGATTTCTACTGAAGACATTAAAAGACTCTATGCCATGATAATTCACGCCAATGGAACAGTTATGGATTTTGACAATTTTATGCAATTTATGTACCAGCTTTCACTGATAATTTATAGTAAATTCCCAAATACTTTATCTCAATTTCCTGCTGCTATCTGCATGAATGCGTTATATGAGCACATGAAAAATTCCTCAGCAGGTGTTGCTGTCCCTAAATACCTTTATGAGGAGCCTGATCCAGGAGCCGGAGACAGAGAAGTAGTTGCAATGCTAAATGATTTACTTTTAAAAGATCCAAGCACAGAAATCCCTGAAGGTTACAAAAAAGTCAAGGACAAAGAGCTTAAAATATTGTATGAAGTTCCTTCTGAATTGGGCCTTCCTGAAAGTCAGAAGATATGCGCAGAAATTGTGGACTCCATTATTTTTGATTATTTAAATACACATTTTCTTCAGCCTGTTATAAAAATTGAAACTTATACAAGAGCACGTGGAGTTTTAACAAAGCCACAAATTCAGGAAAAATCGCCATCATTAGGAGTTCCAGCCCATAAGGCAGCTTATAAAGCTCTCCCATTGCCTGCATATCTAAAGCTGACTCCAGGGATAAAAATAACTTTAAACAAGCTATCTCCATACTATTCAAATGATTTACTCTTAGAATGTGCAAGAGTTCTTGATGATTTAGTATATACTGTCGATAGCAATAACCCAATATTAATTAGCAGAAATCCTAAAGCAGCTGGTTCAGTTCCCAATAGAATCACTGAACAGCGAGAGTATGAAGTTAGCCAAGCTAAAACAGAGCAAGAAAAAGCTGAAGCTAAGAGGAAACAAAGAAAGCAAATATTGGAAGAACAACTCAGAAGAGAAAGAATGGAAAAAGAAATGAAACAGAAAGAAGAAGAGGAAGCCAAACGAAGAGAAGAAGAACTCACTCGCCAGCGAAAAAAGCGAGAAAAGGAACAAAAAGAAAAGGAAAAAGCTGAAATTGATAAAAAAATCAAAGAATTCCACTCAAAAAAAGACGAAGAGGAAGCCAAAAAGCGACAAGAAGAAATCCAAGCTAAATTATCTATTGAGGAAAAAAAGAAAAAAGAAAGGGAAGAGTTCTTAAAAGTGATCAATAAAAGGCTCACTGAAGTGTTTGATAAAAAGAAAGAAGAAAAGAAGAATTTAGTTGTAATAGAAGAAAACAAAGTAAAAGAAAACATTGTGAGAAAAGAGGCGCAAAGAAGGCTCTCAAAAATAGCACTTGAAGATGGGAGAGCTAAAAGGGAAGAAGAAAGGAAAATCAATGAAAAAATATCTCTTGCAATTGTTGACGAAGAAGTCCAAAACTTATTCTCAGAGTATGCAGGAGGGCTAGAAGTACTCTTTAATTATTATTGCAAAGCGGCAAGCTCGGTGGAAACGTTGCCATTAGCAGGGTTTAATAAATTCGTGGGGCAGTTTAATATATGTCCAATACTTTTGTCGAATGATGAAGCTATTAAAATATACAGATATTTGACCAAGCATAAAGAAAGTGTTTTAGAGCTGAATCTTGATGAATTTAAAGAAGCTATGATAAGAATTTCGTTCCAAGCTAAATCTATTCTTGAGCAAGAAGTTGAGAAGTCTCTAGATACAAATTTTGAATTAATGAAAAGTTTCTTCAATTGGATTTTAATACCTAAAGAGACTGCCAAGGCTTTGGATTTCATGAAGAAGTTGACAGCCACTCAACAAATTTTGAATCCAAGAGACAAAAAGAGGTTAAAAAATACGCTTCTGAAGAGTGTCAGTGAAGGAATTTCTGAGCCTCTTAAACAATTTGAAGATTAATGTTAAATAAAATAATAATTGTTCAATACTACTCACTATTATATGAATAAGATAGCTCATAACCTATATATAGGCTTAATTGGATTAACCTCATGATTTCATATTAAATTTATATTATGGCGATGCTTCATTGAATAGCTCTAGGTTGTATAGTAAAGAATATATTATATCGATTCTTAACCTATTAGCTTATATAATCAATAAAATTTTTCTTACTCTACCTTGCAGACTACCGGAAAATTTGTATTTTAGGGAAAAATTTTATAAGTAAATAAAAAAAATTTGCTATTTAATTGATAATTATAGTAATGAGTAATATTACATTTTAATTAAACAATCAATTTTATATATTAGATTGTTAGTTTCGATTTGAATTTTTTTAAATTCAAAATTTGTTTTTATATAATAATTTTTTTTGGAAATTACTAATGGAAGATGGGCGGACTTAGAATTTTCAAATTATATTAGCATCTTCATCATATCTTTTAATTTTTCATCTATATCTGTGAAGCCTTCTTGATCGACAATAATTTCACAATTCACTTTAGTTTTTTCTGGTATTTGCATTAAATCAATTTTAATCAATTCTTTTCCTTCTTTCTTGCCTTTTTCTTTAACTCAAGGACTACCTTTTTCAAACTGTCCAGTAAACAAAATCTTTTTAATGCAGTTTCTAAAGACAAAAAGGATTATATCTTTATCATTTGATTTACTGTGGAGGATTTCTCCGACGCCATCACCTTTCTTTTTATCTCCAACTTTAAATTTGCAGTCAAAATTAATTTTCTTTTCGTATTTCATTTCATTGCTTGGCAAGATTCTTCTCGGAGTAATATTTTCTTCAGCCACTAAGCTTCGTAGCAGTTCTTCAGTTTTTTCTTTTGAGATTTCTCCAATTAGTGATTCAAAGCATGAGGACTTGACAAGCTTGGTTGGAGTTTCTTTTCGTGCATCTGAATTTTTAATATCAGTGGCTTTAGTCAAAAAAGGATTTGGCAAGTTTGCTAAAGAAGCAAAAGGATTCGGCTTATTTATTGCACTTTCAAACGGATTAATAGGTTTCTTAGGTTCTTCTTTAGAATTTTCAGGCTTAAAGACTGGCTTGTAGTCTGAACTTAAAATCGAATTTTCTCCTAAGGAAGGACGTATAACTTTATAAATTTTTCTTTCTTTATCCTGATCTTTTTCTTCATCTCTTAAAGTATCTTCTGTGTATTGTGGAAGTGTTTCTATATCAGGCTCTAATTGAAACTCAGCCCGCCTTTTCATTTTAATTTTACTTCCTCTATTGAAACCAAAAACTCTATTCCAATTTAATAAATAACTTTCAATTTTTTTTCATTTTCATAGGGGATTCGAAGAGCAAAATTTTGTTTAGATATGCCTCATTTTTAAGAAAGCAAATTTACGATTTGAAGCATTAAATTGGTATCAAAACTATTAGCATAGAGATGAGAAGTTAAAAATAAAAGTTTTGCTCCCATTTAAAAGGGGAAATAGTTATTATAGCAACTAATAACTTTATTATTTTAAAATAAAAATCTAAAAAGCTAGTAATTAAAATGCAAGTAATAATTATCAGGCTTTCGCATCTGCTAATAAATCAGCCATCTGGAAAAAGACAAGGAATAAACTTACTTACTTACTTAGGTGTTTAAAGTGTCTTCCCTCTTCCGCAGGGTGATTTAGGCATGCATAGCCCACCCTTTTAAATCCCAACTAGTGACGTCAGCAGCAATCCTCCCTATATGTAGGCATTCCAGAAGACTTCACTTGTCAGGCCAGAAGGTCCGCACTGGCCGCGTTGGCCTCGCCCGAACTTGACATCTGCGCGTGTTCCGCCTAAGGGTCATAATTAAAATATGGCGTCTTCGTCTGGGGCATGGCCTCTCCCGGCCATGCAGCCTCGACTCATATTTTAATTATATCCGGCAAGGTTTTACCATTTCAGAGATGGACAGCAATGCTAGGTAAGCAATTCTGGTAGCTTTCAGAGCCTAGCCCTAGTCTATTCTCAGGGGTGGATTTTTCCTCGTGGGGAAGGAGGGTGCAAGGTTGGAAAGGGGAAGCCCAGCAAAGTCCTCTGGACCATTCGGGCAACTCCCTAGCGTGAAACTGGGCGTTACGTCCCAGGCTTTGCATTTTTCCTTTTTGCCGATAGCTGACCAGAAAAATCCATTTTTTGGGTTTTTCGGAAAAGCAAAACCCATGTACAAGCAAGTAGCTCATCCATGAGCCGTCGAAGACGTGGACATTTGCCCTAGAAGCACCCTGGTGATCGAAGCAAGTTTGTCTCCAGCAGACTGGTGGGCCCGATGCGACGAAAGGCGAGTGATAAACCTGGAGTTGTAACCCCGTAGTGGACGTTAAGCGATATAAATTCTAATGTAATGTAATGTTCCGCCTAAGGGTCACCCTCTCGGGTGTGTGTCAAGCAGCAAAACCAGGTGCTCCTAATTTCCTGGACCAAAGAAATACCCTATGCGGCATTCCATATTGGTATTGCGGATAAAGACCCACGTGGAAAACTGAACCCTATAATAATAAAAGCGAAGGAAGGAATAGTTTCTCGAGAGAGAACTAATTCCGCACTGAGCCATTTTATTATTATAACAAGGAATAAACAATTATAGTTGTCTTTAATTGTTAAATAAATCATTAAAAGTGAATAGGTTGAGTTTTAGATATTAAGATATTGCTATTCTTTTAACATTATTTATGCATATTTGGAAGCAAAAATAGTAAATTATCTCTGCCAATCAGTGTTATGAATTTTCTTAAAATTGTTGAAAGTGGCATTTTTTTGAATTATTAAAATATGAAGCTTAAGAAATTCTTATTGAGGTATTATCCTCCCGGAATTATCCTTGAATACATTCGATCGAATGGCCAAGGAGAAAGCAAATATATCGACCTGCTGAATTTAACCCCACAAACTGATGTAGATGCATTAGTTGACCAAATCCTTCTTGAAGAGCCTGCAATTTCCCAATCTAGAAAACCTCAGCTAAGGAAGCTGATAATAAAGCTAATGGAAAAATTGCAAACGAACAAAAGCCAGCGTTTCGAGCTTTTTAAAACTCTAAAAGCTCACATTCTTCCTCTAACAAATTGTGCATTCAATAAATCCGGTGACAAATTCATAACAGGCTCATATGATAGAACTTGCAAAGTCTGGGACACTACAACAGGTCAAGAGCTTCATAGTTTAGAAGGCCACAAAAACGTTGTATATGCAATAGCTTTCAATAATCCTTATGGAGATCGAGTGGCAACTGGATCTTTTGACAGGACTGCCAAGCTATGAGACACAAATACAGGAGAATGCTTATATACGCTGAGAGGCCACCAAAAGGAAATCGTTTGCCTTAACTTCGATACGAATGGATTTTTATTTGCCACTGGGTCTATGGACCAAACAGCTTCTGTTTGGGATGTAGAAACTGGGCAGCAAGTCTGCTCATTTGCAGGACACACTGGAGAAATCGTGAGTATTATGTTTAATACTGATGGAGACAAAGTGCTTACTGGGTCTTTCGATTTCTCTTCGAGAATTTGGGACACAAGAACTGGACTATGCATTAGAGTCCTTGAAGGTCATGCAGGAGAAATTTCTAATGCACAGTTTGATTTTTCTGGAGATTTTGTAGCATCTGGGTCTATTGATCATACATGCAAATTGTGGGATGTGGGAAGTGGAAAATGCATCGAAACCCTTAGAGGTCATACAAATGAGGTGCTAGATGTGGCGTTTAATTCAACCGGAACAAAGCTTATAACTGCATCAGCTGACACCTATGCGAGAGTGTATAATGTATTGACAAACGCATGTGTAGGAATCTTAGTTGGGCATGAAGGGGAAATTTCAAAAGTTTCATTTAACCCACAAGGAACGAAAATAATCACAGCAAGTAATGATAGGACTTGCAGAATTTGGGACTCAGAAAGTGGAGAATGCTTACAAACTCTAGAAGGACACACTGATGAAATATTTTCATGCGCCTTTAATTATGAAGGGGACACTATTATAACAGGGTCAAAAGACAATACGTGCCGGATCTGGAAGGATACTGCTTAGCCCTAATAGATTAAGATAAATAAATTAATAAAAATGCTTCTAAATGATTTGCCAAGTGATGAAAGCGATTCAGACTACGAACCTGATCAAAAAGAAGACGAAAAACAAGAAAAAGCTGAGTCAAGAGACCTTGATAAAGCTAAGGCTGAGCTAGAACAAATTAAGCAAGAGGTAAGCACACAAAAAATCGAAAAACCCAAAGAAAACAGCTTAGAAGAAGCCTTGAAAATTGCGCAAAAAATCAAAGAGTCAGAATCAGCTCCGCAAATGCAAACAATTAAAGCTAAATTTGCAGGAGAAAACCTAGGAGTTCTTCCAATAAAACGAGGTCGGGCAAGCTTAGACCAGCTTGCTTCCGAGCTTACTAAAAAGAAATCCATAACATCGGTAAGCAAGTCCAAACTTGACTGAGAGAAATATAAAGAACAGAATAATCTCGAAGACGATTTGGCGAAAAATAGAAAAGATGGATACCTTGGGAAGAAAGATTTTCTCGATCTCGCAAAAGAGAGAGAAAAAAGTAGACTTTCAGAAATGAAGAGAAAAAGATACAATGATAATTAAAAGTTTTTCTAAATTAAACCTTTTCTAGTGAGTGCAATAGTTTTTCTTGTTCAATTACATCATCTACATATTTATGGATTACTTCAATTGCTTTGCTTTGCAAGTGTTTGAGGTATTTTACTCTTTTATGAAGGGATTTACGATAAAACTCATTTTGTTTATGATACATATTCTTTAGATTTCCCAATTTTGGGTTTTCATTCAAATTGTGAATTTGATGTAATATATTTTCTTCTGATTTCTGTATCAGAGCTTGTTTAATTAAATGTGGGTTTTTACCGTTTCCAGCAATGATTTTTCGTGGGGGAGATCTTGATTTATTTTTTGGGCTATTACTGCCAGAGCTCTCATGGTGGATCTTGTAATATAACTTCTTGCGGGGAGAATGACTTAAATCATTCTTTAATGATGGATTAAATCTCATTTCGAGATAAGCTTTGGACGCATGAAAGGAGCTATCTCTAAAATGGTTCATTGGTGATGCTTCTCTATGAGGTAAAGGAGTAATACTGCTCAATTTGGGCACACTATTTGATGGCTTTCCCAGAAGTGAAACTTTCATTCAAAATTAGTTAAATTAATTGATAATTTACGACAAAATGCTGACTGAAAAGCTGGCTACTGAAAATGGCAAATTGCAAAGGTATAATATTTTTTGATAAATTTATCTACATGACTAATATTAAGCACTACTAAAATGCATGGGAAATTTATTAAATCATTTTCTTAGATTTAAAAAACTTCTTTAAATAAAGGATCTGCACAATTGCAATAGCAGCCAAGAATACAAGCGTCACAATTGAATAGCTTATCACCCTTGAATAAATTGTTTCATTTGTATTCCTCATCTGCTCTTCTCTTTCCCTTATATATTGCAGCTCTTTATGAATCTGTGTGCTTGTTTCTGATACTTTAACCACCATTAGCTCTGTTTCTTTCAATTCTTTGGTTGATGCGATATTTGTGTAATCCTTGGCAGCAATTCCTATTTTCACGGGTTGAGCTGAAAAAACCCTAGGGGTTTTTTTCATGTAGTTTTTTTTTCTGATGAAAATGACTGAAAAGTAGAATTCCTGGAATTTTCCAGGAAAAAACCCCAACGGTAATTTTCGAAAATTTTGCAAACCATACATGAAAAAACCCAACTTTGTGTTTTTCCTGGAATTTTCCAGGAAAAAACCCCCATCCTCAAAAAAGTCCATTATCAAATTAAGGTCATCGTAAGTAGAGATAAAGCCACAAAAATTCAACTGCAAAGACTAATCACATAATCTATTCTAAAATCTTATTATCAATAAGAAATGAATAAAGTAAACAAATAGTATCTAAATTAATACTTGATTTTGACAGTAGTAAATTTTTGATTCTCAAAAACAGCATGAAAAACCCTAATTTAAAAAAATAAATTATAATACAATTGCATAAGATAGAGTCCTCAAAAAGAGTGCTAATATAGGAAAATAGATATCTAAAGCAACAATACATCAAATACTTGATTATTAGAATCAAAACTCATAATAAATTACAATTGTTATATTATATTAAAAACAAATAAATAGGAAAAAAATTACAGGAAAAAACCCTCATGAAAAATTTAGGTTAAAAAACTACAGGAAAAAACCCCTAGTGACCCAAAAAATTACAGGAAAAAAACCCCAATGGTGGTAAAATCCTGGAAAATTCCAGGAAAAAACCCCTGAGAAAATTATAAAAAGCTCATTTGAAAAATAATAATTTAAAAAACCCCTTTACAAAAAGGGTAAGACATCTAGCACATGAAAATGCTTATTTATCAAGAGTATATCATGAAGTGCAGGATATGTCCCATATATATATGCATGGTGAGCTAGTGCAAGATCTGCTACAGGTAGCACAAGCTGAGCTAATACAGGAAGTGCCACAGGTGGTGCAAAGTGAGCTATATAGTGCTATATAATGCAAGATGTGCTATAGATTGATAAATGAGCGAGTTAAGGATTAATCACAGGTGATGCAAGGTAAGCTATTATCGGGTGCAAAGCTTCAAAACAAATACCTCAAGAGGTATGTAGCGATCTGATATGTCAGATAGAATTGATAAATTCCAGCTTTATTACAAGTACAGATTTGGTTTGACAAATAGATCCATTTTAAGTTTATCTCTTTAGATCGCTACTTTTACTCTTTAGGAATTGTTGCACCTTGATCATATTAACTCTTAAACCTAGCTGCAGGTTGATACAAGGTGGGCTAGAACAGATTTCTCAAAGGTTGATACAAAATTAGCTAGTACAGAGTGAGTGTACTGCAGGATATGTCACAGGTGGATACAATATTAGCTGCTAAAGTTCAAGGGATTAATATTAATATTTATTGAACAATACCAAAGAGTAAAAGTAGCTATATCATTAAAAAACTGAAATGGCAAAGACTATTTTCATTGTAAACTAACGTTTGGCTAAACAAACGGTGCCTACTAAAAATATTTGTCAAGACAAATCTGTACTTGTCATAAAAATGCCATTATTTCCATTTTGACTTTTCAGTAGCTACTGTACTTCTTCAGGTATTGTTTCATAGAGATCAAAATATGCTTTCAAGCCATGCAAGATGTGTTGCAGGTTGATGCAAGATGATCTAGTTCAGATATGTCATAGGTGGTACAAGGTGAGCTGGCAAATACATGATGATACAAGGTTAGCTAGTGCAAGATGTGCTGCAGGTAGATACAATATGTGAGAAATAGTTAAAATAGTAAATAGGATAAATGGTATCATAGTGTAATCATAGATCTCATTTTATTTCATATGCTTTTATTGCGTTTTAATACTTTATATATAAATGGTGCTAGATGTCTTAAACTTTTCGTGAAGGGGTTTTTTAAATTATTATTTTTCAAATGAGCTTTTTATAATTTTAAATTGGAACAAAAAATTTTGTTCCAATTTAAAGGGGAGTTAAAAACATTTTATATAAACATTTAAAAAACATTTCAAAAATTTATCAAATTATATTAATAAATTTGTTTAATAAAATGCTATTTACTCATTAACCATTAAAAAGAAGCAAAATATAACTAAATTTTAATTATTAGTTAATACGCCACTATTAATCGGTATCAAAATTATTTACACAAAAATTATTATTTTTATTGATAAAAACCATTTTAGAAAATTTATTAATCAAAGTGCTAATTTTTGTTTAAAATAACTATTTATCCTCTATTCTTAAATAAAGCAAGAAATAAAGTAAATATTGAATTTTTGTAAAGAATTTGCATTGAATTTATATCAAAATTATTTAAATAAAAAATATAATGTTTTTAAAAAAAATTTTGAAAATTAAATGCATTTAAAAATTTAGCAATTAAGGATAATAAATTTATTTAAATAAGATGCGCTTTATGCTCTCTTCTTTAAACAAGAGCAAGATATAACTAAATTTTTTAATTTTAGTTAAGAAGAAACATTTAACTTATATCAAAACTTTTTACATAAAATTTATTATTTTTATCTATAAAATTGAATTTTGTTCCAATTTAAAGGGGGAGGAGTCAGGGGTTTTTTTCCTGGAATTTTCCAGGATTTTACCACCATTGGGGTTTTTTCCTGTGATTTTTTTGGGTCACTAGGGGTTTTTTCCTGTAGTTTTTTAACCTAAATTTTTCATGAGGGTTTTTTCCTGTAATTTTTTTCCTATTTATTTGTTTTAATATAATATAACAATTGTAATTTATTATGAGTTTTGATTCTAATAATCAAGTATTTGATGTATTGTTGCTTTAGATATCTATTTTCCTATATTAGCACTCTTTTTGAGGACTCTATCTTATGCAATTGTATTAATAATTTATTTTTAATTAGGGTTTTTCATGCTGTTTTTTGAGAATCAAAAATTTACTACTGTCAAAATCAAGTATTAATTTAGATACTATTTGTTTACTTTATTCATTTCTTATTGATAATAAGATTTTAGAATAGATTATGTGATTAGTCTTTGCAATTGAATTTTTGTGGCTTTATCTCTACTTACGATGACCTTTAATTTGATAATGGACTTTTTTGAGGATGGGGGTTTTTTCCTGGAAAATTCCAGGAAAAACACAAAGTTGGGGTTTTTTCATGTATGGTTTGCAAAATTTTCGAAAATTACCGTTGGGGTTTTTTCCTGGAAAATTCCAGGAATTCTACTTTTCAGTCATTTTCATCAGAAAAAAAACTACATGAAAAAAACCCCTAGGGTTTTTTTCATGTCATCCCTATTTTCACGTCTACAGAAATGGTGACACTTTCTTTTCCTCCGTTAGTTATGCAAATATTATGAGCTCCTGCTTCTTCGGCTGTGAAGCTAAAGATTGAGCGATTCACATTTTGGCTTGTGTGTATCTGTTTTTTGCTGGGATTCATAATTTGAACAGAAAGGAATTTCTGGTCAACTCGTTTGTTTTTTATCAAGACTTCTCCGACTAACAGTGTGCCAGTGCTCATGTCTTCTCCAAAGCATTGTGTGTAGCTTGGGCCTAAGTTGAACTCGAAAGAAGAGGTGCAAAAGAGTAGAAAAAGAAATATCAGCAGCTTGTTTACCATTGTTACTTACTCCCCCCCTCCGTGAGTGAACAAAGCCATTAGAAAAATCCCAAAAACCCACCCTCCGTGAATGAACAAAAATTTTTTAATAGAAAAAATTTTTTATGGAAAATTTTTTTGATATATAAGTGATAATTAGTATAATGAAATCTAGAGCTAATTCTATTTAATTTTAAACAAATTGCTTTTTAAAACATAAAAATTTTACAAATGAAATTAATATTTGCTTTCCAACTTTTGCGAATTTAGGGAATTTTTTTTTAATTTCGAAAAAAAATATTTTCTATAAAATTTATTAAAAAAAAAAATTAGCCCCCCTCCATGAGTGAACAAAATTTTTTGTTCACTCACGGAGGGGGGCGAGTTATAAGATAAATAAAGATTGCATTGTTTTGGACTGTTTTCTTATTAGGGCATATCTTTTAAATATATAATTTATATGAAGTATGCAATTAAATATGTAATTGATTTAATGTTTATAAAAATATGAGCTGACAGAGATTACGTTATTCATGATGACAGTGCGCAGGGGGCTCTTACTAGATGCTGATAATGCGCTTGCTGATACTCTCACTAATTAATTATATATTACTAACAGCTTCTATAAGAAATAGCTTAAATATCCTACAATAATCAGAAATCTGTAATAATCTTTTTTTCTCAAATTGTGGCAGATGGATTCAAGCTATAAAGTAAGTATATATCTAGGGTCCTATGGTATTGCAAAGCTACTTTAAAAAGCTCAAAAAGGGTAGGAAGATAGGATGATTCATTTCAAAATTCACCAAACGTTGGTTTGTGCTGGATATGATTAGAGGAAATTTTTATTACACGGAAAATCATTCCAAAGCAAACCCTGATAAGGTCTACAAATTAAAGGAAATTGGTGATCTTGAAGAGAATCCAAAATCAGTAGAACGTTGTGACTGGAAATTCCCTTTTATCATTTATGCAATTGACAGGAAATACGTACTTCATGCAGAAACCAGTTCGATAAGGGATGATTGGTGTGCTGCAATAAGATGAGTTATTAAAAAAAACCAGATGCCTCGAATTCAATCTAAGAAGAATGGAGAAAATAAAATAAATGTTTCTTTAGATTTATCATATCGAGAAATTGAAAAGGAAAAGCCTATCGAAGGTCATGAAAACGAGGAAGAAATTTTGGTGGAAAATCAATCAAAAACGTATCAAATTATAACAACAAAAATAAAAAATATGCCGAATATGAAAACTTTTAAAATCATAAATGCTAAAGAAACAAATCCTTTATCAAATAAAAAACAAAATTGAATTGAAGGAGAAAATAACAAAGAAGACTTACTACTACTCCCTTTAAATTCGAACAAAACACGATAAAATTTATATTTTTAGTAAATTGATTAAACTCTTAATTTTTCAATTAAAATTTATAGGTGAAAATATTGATTTTATATATATAGTTTAATGAAATGAGTGCAATTAGAATGCTATTTACATGCTGGCACGTAGAATTGATTAATTTTTGAATCAATCCTTCGTAAAAATAAATTAAAACTCAAAAATATTGCATTCATTTTCTTTTTATTTTTTAAAAATTAATATATATTATATATTATTTAATATTAATATTTTTAAAAAAAAGTTGACCCTCTTTAAATTGAATATAATTCATTGATAAGTATAAAGGATAAGTTAGAAAATAAAATGGTGATTGATAATATGGTCGATAAAGTAAAAGAAGTAAAACAAGAAGAGGACGATGAAGCGAAGCTCACTGATAGACAGTCTTATCATATTACTCATAATGACATATTCAATCATCCCTCAACTATAGAAGATTTTCAATCTGCCCATATTAATTTCAGTCAGAATTATGAAGATACTCGCCATAGAAGGGCGTTCATCTCTACCCAAAAAGAGCTTTATTCTGATTACAAGAATGGATCATTTACAAACACTCAAATTTTTGAAGACAAAAGTCATGTAGAAGACTTGGAGTCTTCAACTCTATCTAAAATCTCAGTTCCAAGTAATATAATCAAAGATAAAGATGTTGAATTCGATCAAAAGGCATTGAAATCTAATTATACTAAAAATCAAAGCCAAGTCAATACCGCTTCTTTTCAACACCACCGCAAGGTAGCGGAGATAATAGTAGATCCAGTTCAACAGTTTACGCCCAAAGCAGCACCTCCAGCTTATAGCAATTCGGCTCCAATTAAAGAGAATAAATCAAACTTAGAGCATACAGAGTATTTATCCCGACTTTCAAATATAAAACCTGTTAGTACTGGCAGATCTCCAAATGCAATTCGAAGATTAAGAAATACGGCAAACCGACAAAAGATAGAAAACATTTCTTTAGATTTATCAACAAATAGTATTAACAGCCCCAATCGATCTGTATTTAACAACACCCAGCCAAATATTTCTCCTAAATTAGATGCATCTTTTGAAAATATTGGAGAGGAAAATAATAATTCAAGATTAGAAAGCCAAGATTCAGCACCAAGCTCTCCTAAAAAATATAATAAAAAACTTTTAAAGGGGAAGTTTATATATAAAAAAAGCTCCCAACCATCTCCAACTTATAAAGATGTTTTAGTAAAAAACAGTGCTTTCCAGAATGAAATAGATGATGCCAATAGTAGAGAAAAAATGCTATTAAATATAAACCGTCAGTCTAGCAGAAGTTCCAGTGAGTCTAGAGGCGAGTCGCCATCTATTTTAGAATCCAAACTTAATCCTCCAATAAGAGAAGTTTCGAGAAGCAAAAAGAAGATTAAGACGGTGCTAGTTGAGCCAAGCACGGCTAAAGTGCGAGATTCAATTATTAATGAGCTATATCAACCTATAAAGCCAATAACTCAAGTCAAACCCAGGCTCTCTTCCAGCTTCTTCAGCAGGCAGCAGTCATTCAATTTTGAAACCCGAAAAAACGAACCGACAGAAGAATCTTATATATATTAATCTGTGATATAAATCCAAAGCGTATTTAGTAAATTAAGTCTAATAAGTTATTATAGAAATCGACAAACTCATCAAAATCCACCTTTTCATCAAGCCTCTTATTAGATTTTTCAAACTGTTTGTCCAAAAACGTTTTGAAATTATCCTTATAAGGGTCATTCAGTCCCAAACAGTTGAAAATATCATTTAACTCAGCATAACCCAAAACTCCAGTTTCATTAATATCCAGCTCTGTAAAAATCGAGATTGCGTCATCTAGAGCTCTTTGTGCGTAGCTAATATAGTCCACTTCTCTATTTGGGTTCACAAGCTTCAGACGGAATATCTATATAGGAGTTACGGGTAACTGATTCCTCATTATCATGCTAAACAGGATAAGGAAACGATCCCAGGATATTGTTTGCTCGAGGGTTTCGAGATTAGGCCCAAAGAACATGCGATAGTATAGCCCAGGAACCCTTTTAGATTGTCCTGGGCTGGAATAATGTTGAGTAACTCTCCCAGTTTTATTCGTAAACTTGTTTTGGAGAACCAACTCAGGGAGTTCTCAGTATCTAAAGGGGTTCCTGGGCTATACTTGTCAAGACGGGCTTTTTCCATAGAAAGTCCCATTCTTCTCAATAAGCTAGGGAGTTCTTCCATATCAATCTCAGATGTACCTTCTATATCGAAATAATTAAAATTTTGTCTTGCAAAGAGTTCTTCTTCTTTGGAGAAATGAGAATCAGAAGGAGTTATCATAACAAGCCTTTTGGTTCGAGGGCCTCTAATTTTTGATGTATTCATTATTTAAAGATGTATTAATTTATATTTAGGTTCATTTATTCTAAGAAATTAGTAAGAAATTCAGATACTCAAAGCTGCCTTGGTGCTATTAAACTCTTTAATGAGTATATGCTGTGCTTTTGTGAGTTTGATTTCAAATCTTATAGATTTTTATGGTATTTAAATTAATTTTATATACAGATTATTTTGTTTAAGTCCATAAATCTCGGGTAGATATAGTCAATGCATTTTATATTATCTTACTATTTAATCTTTCTCGAAGCTCATGACAAAAGCTATTAAAATGATAAGCCATTTCTTCAGCGTCATTTGGAATTCGAGCATTATTTGAATAAACTTGAATGGCTTGCTTTTGAGCTGAGTCAACTTCATCTAGAAGTCAACTCGAGATTATGTTAGGAATATATTCAGGATCTTCATGTGTATTGAAATCAGGCACTATTACAATATGATCTAAAGCTGAAGTAAGCTTTCCTTGTAAATAATGTAAATTTGCTGCAGCCAAAGAATATATCCTTAAAATATCTGACCATTTCATTGTTCCGTCTAGTCTAATTCCTTCTAAAGCATGCTTGAATTGCAAACGTATTTAAAGTTTCTACTTGATCACACTTTTCTCTCTGCAGGTGGGTTTTGCCCTGCTAAAAGGGTTTTGCCTACCTCAGTACCTGGCCTGGCATCCTGAAGAGAGCCAAGACAAAAGCGGTTGTAGCATAATCAGTGAAGGCTCAAATGGAGCAGGTGGTGAGCAAGTCCCAAACTTACGCACTCTAGCTCAAGCCGTCTGCGTGCCACCAGCAACAACCGAGAGAAGAATCTGAAATCTGTATGATAGGAACCGTACAGCAAGTCCGTAAGTAGCTGAGACATAGCCGGTGACATATTAGGGTGAGTTTGATCGTTCTGAGCGGTATGCCGATCATTAATTCTGATCAGAAATTAACTATATATAACGATAATTATAACGATTATCCGTTCTGTCGTGAAGTCTTGCGGCTGGCATAAAGCAAATGCCACAAGCCAGGTCGAAAATCCCATTTATCTGCAGATTGGCAGAGCTCTTCGTTTTGATCCAAAAGGATTTTGTAAGCAGCTCCATTTTCAACTTGCAAGACCGGCCAAGTTTATAATGCCCTGTCTGTTCCCAAGTCCAAATCTCCAATAAGGAGGCCTTTTAGCTGAGAGATCCCCATTCATCTTGTCTTAAATCTCTCCTTTCGATCATCCTGAGTAAGAGCTCAGCAACTTTCGCTTTTCTAGGCGACACAGAAGCAGTTCGGCAGGAATATAGCCTTGCCTCATTACTGGCTGAGCACTTTAAAAAAAAAAAAACAAACTGTATATTGCATCAAAGCCAGATGAACGGATCCTAACTTGCTTTAGGGCTACTGATTATAGCTGGGGCTGTCATTGCACCAATACCATCTCGGTATACA
Organism: Blepharisma stoltei; assembly: GCA_914767885.1. Classification (NCBI taxonomy): domain Eukaryota; phylum Ciliophora; class Heterotrichea; order Heterotrichida; family Blepharismidae; genus Blepharisma; species Blepharisma stoltei. The sequence continues at coordinate 520,113 of CAJZBQ010000037.1, forward strand.
TATGGGCATCCCCACTAAAGGCCGGGCCATTTATCTCCAACCATTTTATATCTATTCTTAAGCATGCTTAATTTCACTGGCTTTTTGCTTTATGTCCATCAGTTTCTCAATCTGGCTTCCTCTTAAATCAATTGACTTGTCATCCATTTAAACTTATGCTGTTTTCCATAAGCAATCTTATGAAATAAACTCTTATGCTAATGGGGCTATTTAATGTAAATTACTATAATTATTTACAAATAAATAAAATTAAGAGTCATTTAATGCGCCAATAATGATGTTTATACTGTCATCAGGGTTTCTAAATATATTTTACATTTTTGTTTCTGCATAAAAATGGGTTACATCGCAATTGCTATCAATTCGTGATAGCTCAGGATCTTTAATATCTTTTTCAGACTCCGGAGACGAGAGGACAGACTTTATTGAAATTTCATCGAATAAAGGACTCTGGATAAGCTTTCCTAGCTTTAAGCTAGCTTTTTGCTCATAGAAGTTGACTAGATAATTTAAGTGAGGCATCATTTTCGGAGAAGCAAACTCTACTTTAGGTTCGCAATAAGGCCTAAGCTTATCTTGATTGTAAAGTTCCCTTAAGGTTAAATTTCTGTTCTTTAATATGTCTCTATTAGTGCTTGATAAAGTAGTTCTATGAAAATTCGGTAAAAACTGCTTGATGTATTCTTTTCTTGATTGTTGAGGATTTAATTTGAAATCTGATCCAGTCCTTTTGAATTTGTATGCATCTTTCTCATTAATTACATCACTGCTTCGTTTAGATGGATAGCTTGACTTAATATAATAGTTGGATTTCATTGAAATTAGCCTATTTAACGGCAAAGATGGAACCGTTTCCTTTTTCTTTTCTTTGCAATTAAGAATAAGCCGCTTTTTCTTTGCATCTCCTTGCATTTCTATTTAATTTATGATAAATGTATATGCCGGAAATGGATCCATTTTTAAAAAGTTAGGAATTTCCCAGAAATAAATTTAAAATATCTACTAAACTAATGAAATTATAAAATTTAATTTCCTTCAAATACACTGATAAAAGGAGTTTCCAGCTTAGACTCTGAAGGAATGATTGAACTGAGCATGCTTTTTCTCTCAGGCTCTTCCAGCATTTTCCCTAGTACAAAATTGTGTTGTCCGAAATCATCCATCTTCACCTCTTCTTCCTCTTTGGTCAAGTTCCTCGGCACTATTTTATTTCTTTCCTCCAGCTCCTTTTTCTTCACATTAATTCCAGCCTTTTTAAGCATTTTTTCCAGATATTTGACAACATTAGTATCATCAATCATAAGCAAAGTTTCTTCGTAATTATCAGTGATATCGCACTTAATTACTTCAACTAGATATTCAAAAACCTCCAGGTAATCTTTATTCACGTTCTTTTTGCTTCCAGCAGCAGCGACTTGAACAACACCTTCATGCCTTTTATTTCGTAAATTAAAATTAGCTCTGCATGTCTCATGTAGAAACTTGATCATTGCGTAGTTTCCATTTCTTACAGCAATCATGGCACAGTTCTCTCCTGTATAGTCATCTTGGTAATCGATGTCGAGAAAGTGAGGAACAAATGCTTCATCTTTAAAATAATTGTGAATGTAATTGATGACATTTATGTATCCTCGCTCGCATGCCAAGTGTATCGCAGTTTGCGGTTTTTTGATTGGCACATCAATGTATGCAGCTCTTTGAAAATCAACAGTCATGCTGTCTTCTGTGGTATGGGGAAGTGAGTCTTTATGGGTTGCAAGATAATGTGGGAGATAGTAATTCAGCATTTCTACATAGCCTTGCTGGCAAAGGATATCTAGAGGATTGATCCCTTGCTTCTCAAAAAGTTTTTCCATTGTCCCAATATTTGCACCAAGCTTCTGATGAAGGTGCTTAAAGACGTCAATTTTCCCCAAAACAAGGGAATATCCTAAAGAATTGACCTCAACTTCTTTATATCGTGTGATTGGCTCATTTAATAAAGAAGAGTCATTGTCTGGGAGAGGTTTTTCTAAAGGGCGAATGATTTGCTGGATTGATTTCGTGTTACTTCTTTCGATTGACTCTTTGAGTTTGAGTTGAATCATCTCAGATTTAGAATTGTCTCTTAGCTCGCTCGAACAGCACCCCATTCTATGATGTTATGACAATTAAGATGATAAATGCAGATTTTTAAAATGTTGTTGAAAAAAGAAGGGAAATTTTTGAGACGAATTTCTATCTATCAGGACAGTTTAAATTAATTTAGAGTTACTATATCATCCAAATAATCTATAATTACTCGATAAATCAATTTAGTAATTATGGAATTACGATTGTATAGAAGAAGTTAATTGAATCGTTTTTGAACCTCATTAGCCCTTGACTGTGGTAAAGCTGTAATACATCTTGAGTTTTCACTATTCTCAAAAATTGACCTATTTTCTCCTCTTGACACGCTTCTAACCCTTTCATGAGAAATTTTTCCATTTAACAGCACATTATCTTTATTCAAAATTTTTCGATATTTTCTTGATTCCTTAAACGCTTTTTCCCACTCTGATATTGAAAAATACGGCCTGATTCCAATCAATCTTTGAGCCAACTTTAAATTTTCGTCCTTTATCCTCCTTTGTTCTCTTTCCATAGCAGGCATCCTTATAGAGTGAGATCTTGCAGAATGATGCTCTTGTTTTGCACTTTGCTAATTGTTGGTTACTTTGTTGAATGATGTAATTTCGATTAATTGGTTTAGTAGCTTATAATTTTCTGTCTGATGGCTTGAGCAAAAGCTTAAATTACTTGGAGAACATCTTTTCTTTTTTTTGCGATGCAAAATCTGTTGAGGTGAAGATGAAGATCCCACACTTTTTGATGGGTTGCTTTTGATTTCTTTTAGCCGCTGCTTATGCTTATATTGTGTGATAATTCATTCTCTTTTAGTTGCAATATTAAGATCATTCATGATATAATAACCCAAGCAGCTTTTGTTATGATTACATAATAAAAAATTTAAATGCTAACTATCCTCATTTTTTTCCCTCATGTGCTTAAAGACTTGGTGTTAGAATTCAATAATTTCAGAGAGACTAAGCTCGTTTCAGTTTGACCGTTTCAAGCTCAGCACTACTTTAGAATAACACAGCAAATTCTTGCTCCCCTCTCCGGAGTGAACAAAAACATTTTGTTCGCTAACGGAGGGCACCATAAGATATAGGGCTGAAGTCTATTTGAAATGGAAATCCTAGATGTGTATAGAAAAGTTGCAAATTCTGAGTAAGGATGCATTGATGTGTTCGAAAGTGTATGCTCTGAAGGGCATAATGAAACTGAAGATCAAAATTTACCAATATTTAATGATTCAGAAAATAAACAAATCGCTTTAATCCTACAGAAGAAGCTAAAAATTATAATGCAGAGCTGACTGAAGAAAATAAGGTCGAGTATTTTGAGAATGTATATTGGAAGATAGAGTTAGATGCTAATGATTTAGAAGAAATAGTTTAATATAGATTATTTATTTTATAAAATGAACGTATTAAAAAGGCCTCGAATTGACCAAGGGCTTCTTTACGACACAATTCAGCTTGCTCATATGAACACAAATATAAAGGAATCACCTTTGTTTAACCACTACATCTGAACCCACGACATACATTCGCTAATTCCCCATTTTTAAGGCAAGCAAAAAATTGAAAATCGTATTTTGATGAAATTAGCACTATTTTCAAGCCAGAAAAATTATTTTATTTAGAATTAACAATTATTATACGCTATATTCAGCTTTTTCTATTAAAATTTAACAGATTGCAATTTAAAGCATTAAACTTATAAAATTAATTAGATTTTTCTTTTGTGAGCGACCAAAAAAATCTCTCTTCATTCTTAAAGAGAAAGTAAGTAGAATCCCAGAGCCTGACTTAGATGAAGAAACCTCTTTATCAGCTCAAGGCCGCATGAAGATAAAACAGGCAAAATTTCAAGGAGAATCCTTTGACGAAATTCCTCCTCTGAAAATAATCCAGACAAAGTCTCAAATTACTCTTGATAAAACACACCCAAGCACAAAAAGAACGGAAACACTAGAAGCTTTAGAAAACTCTGAAATTGTAGCCCAGGATAAGCAACGGCATAATAAAAAGGAAAAAGTGATTGGGTTCACAGATACAATGAGGAACCATTTCGAGATCGTGGATAAGTTACTGAACCAGAAAAGGGAAGAAAGGATTATTAAAGAAAAAATTGATGAGCTGACAAGGAAATCTAAAAGTATGAAGCTACTTGATGTGAAGAAATATGAGAAGATTTACCAAGATTTGTTTAATACAAATGATATTCTATCAAATGCTACTGCGAGGAAAAATTTAGATCTCATGAGTAATATAGTGAATGTTCATAAAGAAATAAGTCCAAAAGATCACCAGATTTCTACGTTTCCAGAGATTTCAAATTCGAGGAATGCATATAAGCAAAAGTCTGTTAAGGTATTTTAAATGTAGAAAAATGTTGGGGAAAATGGGTTTCTACCTTCAGAACGAATAAAAAATCTGAAACTCAAAGAAAAAGAAGCAAGAACAAATAGAAAGTATAATAGATTACCTTTCACTGTAAATCATAAGCAGCTTTATAGAGGAATTACTGATGAATTATAGTAATTAGTTGCAAGTATTGAGAAATTAATTAATTTATGAACCATCGTTAAAAATCAGTTTGCAATAAGTTCTTATTTTAATATATAATATTTCCCCTATAATAAAACTATGATGATTAATGAGTGAAACCCGTTTTAGCTTCATAAACCTTTGATTTGGTAATCTAGATCGATTGGCTATTAAAGGAAAGTATATAAACCTATTTACTATGAATTACTTTATTAATATAAGACCTATAGGCAGAGAGAGCACGCAATTTATTTTTAGATAGGAACAACGCAAAATTATATATGATAATATAGTTCGCAAGATATTAGATCGCTCTGAACTGGAGAAACCTGGCTATTACCAGAATTGATCAGCTCACTGAGATTGATAAAGCATCTTTAGAAATCAGTAAATGCCTCATATGGTTGCAGAAATAAAATAGTGATGCTGACGGAAAGTGGACTCCGAGGCGACACCTCCTGATGGGGCAGTGGACCGGCGAGAGAGGTGGCGAAATGTGCCTTTAGGGCTTTAGTAGACTGTCTCAATGGTAAACTTGCCAAAACAGAGTATTTTGTTTCTGCCCGGTAGGTTTCCCCTGTCCCTGCCAGATAGGCTAGACAGGTTTTGACTACCACAATGTTTTTCATCATCGGGACCATCGGGTCGCTATCAAGGAGCGGTTCTGTCCAAGCCGAGCTAATCCCCTTGACAGATGGTTCAGGTCGGAAATTCAAAATGGCATCCCTGATGCCATTTTGGAGCAGAGACGGGGCGGATGGTCAGCGCCTGCGGTAGCGCTTATGATCGGATACTTAATAATCTAATCTGATCATATAGGTGCATTTAACACATCCTTATGAATGCTATTGAGCCATTCAATGCAACTAGGATCTATATAATTATTTTGAAAACCTTCAAAAAGTTTTGAGAGTTGAAAGTTAATTCAATTATGCTAGCTCTCCTCTTTGAGCGAGCGAAACCATTGGAAAAATTCCCTATTTTTTTGGGAAAAAAAAAACTCAACGATCATAGCATTTTTTAATATATATATTATAATAATGATAACGGAACCTTTAACAAATTTAACTGAATTTCAAATTAGTTTGCATCCTTATATATAAACTTTAAAATTAAATAAATTTTATATTTTTAAATTTCGTAAAAAAAATTAGAATAAAATTTTAAAAAATCATTAATATAAAACATTTAAGTCCCCCTCCCTTATAATAAAAAATTGGATGACTACTCAACAGCCAGTTGCCAAAAAACAGCCAAGAAATATCGTAGAGTTCAAAAAACTCAAGCTGAATGATACAGATTATCACGTAGGAGACACAGTTCAAATCAAAGAATACTATGACGACAGTGCTTATGGTACAATTGTGAAGATCTGGAAAGACACAAATAAACCTGATGCTTATGTGAAGCTTAGATGGTTTTACAAGCCAGCTGATGTTTTTCATGAAGATCACGATTTTATTTCCCGAGCAGAGCTGTTTGATAGTGACAATATTCAAGACATATGGGTTCAATCTCTATATGATAAAGTGACTGTGCTTTCTTTTGAGGATTATCATTGTTTGGATGAAGTAGATGACGATGTTTTCTTTTCAAGAGCAGTATATAATTATAAAGATGGCACAATTACTCCGCCAATTTCTGAATGGAAAAAGAACTGTATATGCAAGTCGATAATAAATCCAGATACTCTATATGTAGCTTGTGATAATTGCTGGGAATTATTCCATCCTCACTGTGTGGGAATTAGCCCTGATGATCCTGGAGAATGGTTTTGCAGAAATTGCAAACAATAGAGACTATAGATGATCTTCAATAATATAATTTAACCTTTGTCCAAAATAAAATTAAATTGCGAAATTAAGACAGATTTTATATTATTGGAAAATAAAACTATTGAAAAATGATAAATACTTTCCGGCTTCATGCCAAATGGCAGCATGCTTTTGATAGTGTAAATTTCATTGAAGTACATTTGATAGAAAATTTTTAAATAGTGTGGTATTTGGTTGAAATTTAACTTTTATTTGGTCAAATGTCTTGCTATCAAAAAGTTCAACAATTTTCGACCAAAATATACTTGGGTGAATATACGCTATCAAAAGCGAATGATCATTGGGCCCTGCATCCATACTTTCTTACATATTTAAGCACTTAATTATCATCAGCTTTTATCAATAAGTATAATTTCTAAAAATTTAATTTCTTAAATTTTGACATAAGATTTAATTTAGTTTTTAAAATTAATTCTTATAAAATTGCTTTGCTCTAACTCCTTATTTTTTAATTTGAATAAAATATCAATAAATGAAAAATTTTATAGGTGAAATTAAGAATTTCTATATAAATATCTTTGAAACAATTTAATGAGAGAGCGCAAGTAGAATTTTATTTAAACATTGCTATCCTGAATTGATGAATTTTATGAAATAATTCTTTATACAATTAAATTAAAACTCAAAATTGTTTTTAAACTTATAATCATATTTTCAACAACAAAAAAAAATTAATCCCTTAAGTTTGAACAGATTTTTCGTTCCAATTAAAATGGTGGTAAGTAATTTCTTTTGGATAATACATAGTTAAGTCATTTTTTTAAGATCATGAACTTGTGCTAATTATAAATAATATTTTCTCTCATAAAAATTTATTATTCCTTACATTTAAAAATCAAAATACATTTTTTTTAATAATCTCCCTCTTCTCGAGGAAACTAGTGAATTTATTTTCCTTATTGCTTAATAATTTAAAAGATCGTTATATTTCAGATTTAAATTATTTATTTAGCATAAAAAACAATAAAAAACTTATAATTATTTCAATTTCTAAATGCTCAATATAAATAGAGTTTATGGGACTATCATATCTATTAAATTTATTAAAACATGGAAAAATATATGGCTTTCATAATTTTAGAAGATTGATTTAAGCTGAATAAGAAAATAGTTTAAAGATCAATTATGATTGGGAAGACATAATTTCACAATCTCACTTTCCCCAGTAATAAACAAGTCTTTTATTCGTGGGGGATTTTAGCACAAAGTTTTCAAATAGTAAATTTTATATGAATAAATCTAAATTCGCTTATTATTGGGGTTTTCAGATAAAATGCGAAAATGCAAATTTTGCGCATTATCTCCAATGATAGCAAATTTCTATTTTGTATATAAAATTTAATATTTAAAATTTTTAAAACCCCAATCAGCAAGAATTTACTTATCTGAGGGGAAGTCAGTGATTCTACTTTAGCAATAATAAATAAGATGGAGCAAGATGCAGAAGCAGAATTCAGTCTATCAAACTTGATTATCCATTCTAATTCTGAAGACCCTAAATCTCCTAATGCAATATTAAAACCTCAAAAACAAATAACTGCTATTGACTTTATTCCTAAAGCAAATTTTGAATTGATGTGAGATAAAAACAATTGAAATGGGAAATATTTAATTCATGCAGAAAGCTATTGAAAGCTGACTTGAGATATTTTTATTTTATTTAGCCTAATTTTGCAAGGAATTTATGTTCCTTTTGCGATCAGCTTTGATGTTGCATCAGCAGGGTTTTTAATTTATTACGATTTTATTGTTTCCTTAGCTTTTATTGTTGATATTATTTTTAATTTCAACACAGGATTTTTCAAAAGAGGCATATTAATTATGAATAGGAAACTGATTGCTTGAAACTACCTTAAAACTTGATTTATATTGGATATTCTGTCAAGTTTTCCTTATTCTTGAATTATTCAAGGTGGAATATTTCAAAATGATACCGTCAACAATACTCTTAGTGCAACAAGACTGCTAAGGACATTCCGAATACCGAGGTTCATTAAAATACTTAGATTAATAAAATTTGCAAAAATCAAGCTTTTTTTAGTGAAAATTGAGGATAACATCTTCAATGACTATTTGATCCAAGTTTTTCATTTTTTTCGATTCATTATAGTCATATTTACAATTGCACATTGGCTAGCTTGCCTTTGGCATTATACTGGAGTGTCTCAAGGGTTATCTGCTTCCAATACATGAGTTAATCTTTATGAAGAAAAAGATGTAAAAACTCCAACAAAGGGCGAAATGTATGTAACAAGCTTATATTGAGCCATAACAACACTACTTACTATTGGATACGGAGATATTCATGCTCAAACAACTCCAGAAAAAATCGTTGCAATGATATCTATGGTTTTTGCTTCTGCTTTTTATGGCTTTGCTTTAGGAAGTATACATGAATTTGTTGAGAGAACTACTCTTAAGGAAAGGAAGCATAGGGAATCAATTATTGCAATGACAAATCATATGAGGAGGAAAAGAATTCCTAAAGAATTGCAATTTAAAGTCAGAAATTATTTAGAGTACGTTTATGAAAATCAAAAAAATATAAACATAAGAGAAGATGAAATTCTTAATCTCCTTACCCCGTCTTCATTTATTAACAAACACATTTTTGATCTTATTAATTAGGTCTAAACTATAAAAAAATTTTAATTTTAAATTATTTCAAAAATTTTATTTTTTATTAAATGCCTCAGATTTATTAATTTTAAACAAAATAATCAAAGGATTATATCAATTATTTTAATTTAAACGTTGAAACATTAGAAATGCTAGTTGAGATATGCTTATAAAAATTTTTTTAGTTTGCTATTGAATGGGGTGGAGTTAGTGAGCCATTAAAAGATGAAATAACTGCATACATACACTATCCTGCAATTAAAAGCTGCCCAATTTTTATGAAATACCTGAGCCTAGAAGCTCTATCAATAGTACTAAAAAATCTAAGAGAAGAAACCTATGCACCTGACGATGAAATATTTTCTGAAGGAGAAAAGAATAGAACCATATATATCATTATAGAAGGCTCTATTTTTATTTATTACAAACAATTTAAAACTCATTTAGCAGATCTTCGTAAGGGGGATTATTTTGGAGAAATTGGATTTTTTGCAGGTCATCCTCGCACTGCCAGTGCTCATTGCGCTGGCTTTGCTGATCTTCTATCCTTGAAATTTGAAGATGCTTATAACTCACTTTATAAAGATACAAAATCTCAAGAAGTGCTGATGCTAATTCAGTCAGCTTGCAGACGTGAAGACTATTCAGAAATTGGGGTATCATGCTATATATGCCAGAACACAGGCCATGTTGCCACCAAGTGTAGTTTTCTTAGCCCTCATAATGACCAAGCTAAAAAGCAATGACTTGCCAAAAACTTTAAAGGATTGAAAAAAATCAATCCACATGATCCAAGTATGCCAAAGCTTTGTCGTAAGTCCAGGGTTGTTAAAAGAAGGATTGAAGCAAACAATATTCTGGGTATTAAGAGAACCCCAGAAGAAATGTATAAAAATGATGATGTTCTTACACATATTTATTGAGAAAATTATTTTTAAAGTGATTTTAAAAAAGCATAATATAAAAGTATGTCATCAAAAAAAACATTAAAAAATATTTTAGGAAACCATATTTTTTTAATTATTAAAATTAAAACTAAATGAGAAAATAAAAATAAGTTTTTGCTTCAAACTTAATTATTGATAACTATTTAAGAGGAAGATTAGACGTAAAGTCTCGCACTACCTAAATATTTCGAAACCCCCTATTAGTGTTTCCACAACTCTATCAGAGGCAAGTCTAAAACAAGATACCGTTTTTGAAATTCCAACTCTCTATCGATATTCAATGATTCTTCCAGATACACTGAGTGACGAAGATGAAGACAAAAAGGAAGAATAAAGAAAAAAACTCTTATTGTATTGCTAATATATATTTTTTTAAATTTCACCATTATAATTATTTTTTCATAGATCAAATAACAATTTTTAATTTTATAATGACCTTACAATAAAGATTATTGAATAAAAAATTCGTTTTTAGTATTGAAAATAAAATAGCCTGATTCAATCTTTCGATTTTTTTTTGATCACAAAATAGATAACTCCCATAATTTAAATTAAATTATTATAAATTAAATCAGCCAATCATGATGCAACTCCTTATTCTAAAAATTAATTTTATATTTATTATTTTATCTATTATTGATTCATCAAATTTAATAAATAGGGCATATATAATGAGAGATCGAATTCAAGCTAAGGAAAGCCCAAATGCTACTCACCAAAGTCTCCAATATCGGCAAACTATAGAAAGTTTAAAAGCTGAAACAAAAAAGCTAAAGGACCAAATGCAGCTTGATCACATACATACAGCCCCTATAGGAAACGAATCACATATTGCTCGCCTTCAAGATCAAGGTGACATCTACACTAGAAAAATTGAAATCGAGACCAAGAAGCGTGACGAGCTTGACAAAAAAATTATTGAAATGCAAGAAAAAATTATTAACAAACGTGCAGCATTGGGAGCTGCAAAGCGAAATAAAGAAACGAATGATACAATAGTCCAGAAAATCAAAAAAACAGAGCATAAACTCGATAAAACCTTGCAGAAATATAACGAAGCTGTAGCACAAAATAAAAAATTGCATGACCAAATTGATTCATTGAGAAGAGAAAAGCTTGTTTATCAAACCCTGCGTCAAAGTTTAACCGAAGAAGTTGATAAAAAGCAGCAAGAAATGAAACAAATTGAATCTCAAAAGGAGCAAGCTAAGATCCAAAGAGACGAAGCTAAAAAGAAATTATTAAATCTCATATAACAGAGAAAAATAATTTTTTTAATTTCACAAAATATAATTTATTTGATTTTAAATAAATATTTTGTTATTGTATAGGATAAGTCTTAAAGAAACTGCCGAAAGGGAGCAAGCTAAGTTCAAGCAAGAGTGGCAAGAATTAACAGAGCTGATAAAAAATGATTCGAAAATAAAAGATTATTTGGATTTAAGGCAGGAAGAAAAAGAAGATGAAAGCCAAGAAGAAAGCTTATTAAAAAAACATGATATGGACATTATCAAAAACTTAGATCGTACAGGATCGATCAGTAAAAAAGATAGAGAAAACATTAGAGAAGCGGTCAAAAAGGTAGAGCAATATGAAGAAGCTTTTAAGAAAATCGAAGAAGCTACAGGGCTATCTGACATCGATCAAATTGTCAGAACTTTTGTAGAAGCTGAAAAACATAATTATTCATTATATATAGCTTGAATATCGTTTTGACTAGGGACTGTGATAACGTCTCTAGACGTCATGCAGGGAGTTGAGGAGCCAGCATTTGTTAGTAAAAACATTTTGCTGGGTTGCAAATCCACTTCTACTGGAGATTTACGACCCAAGAGTTGGTTTTTTACCAAAAACCTTAGCTTGCAAACTCCTTTAGTGACCTAGGGAGACATCGGCATAGCCCGAGCCAAAACGAGGTTTAGGCATTAATTATGTAAATGAGCTAAGCAATGACATTGAAAGACTAGAAAAGCAAATAGCTCAAATTAAAGCAGAGATAGAAAAATACAAAGGAAAAGGAATAAACACAGACAATCAAAGGAAAAAAATTATGAGTGATTTAGAAGTAAGACTCAGCATGACTGAATCAAGAGCTGAAAATTACGAAAGAAAATACGAAAAGACCATGAAAACAATAAATGCACTAAAAATTGGGATTCAACAGATTTTAAAAAAAATTGGCTGCAATAACGAAATGACAGAAATGATGTTGGATACGCAAGGAGTTGATGAGTCTAACATGATGCAATGCCTTGGCGTGATTGAGCTGAGGACCAATGAAATACTGCAAATGTATTGGGGCTGCACTAATGATCATTCTTACGCTCCATCACAAGCTTTGCCATCGAATACACATCATAGTCAGCAGATTGCAGTAAAGCAGCCAATAAAAATTGAAATTGATGCTCCGCCTCTTAAAGATGAAAAGGACCCTGGAGAAGAAGATGATAAAGGAAACTTGCTGACAAGAGAGGAAATGAATGATAGAGCAATTATAAGAAGTGTTCAGTATAAGAAAAGATAATAAATCAATGAAACTAATTTATAAATTAGGAATTTTATAGTCCTGATAAAAATGGAAGACCGGGGTATCGATCCCCGTGCCTCTTGCATGCTAAGCAAGCGCTCTACCATTTGAGCTAGACTCCCAATTGAAATTATATGATATTGTATAATATTTATAGTAAAAATGCAAATGAGATAAGATTTATTTTTTAATATAACTAATAAAATAGCCAAATAAAACAAAAATTAAAATCTTGCAATAGAAATTCACATCAAGCTATATAATAAAGAATAATTAATAAAATTGATTATAAAAAATTATACTCACTTTTTACTTTTTAGGGTCTTGAAGTAATCCATTTTATGCTACAAGGTATCCGAATAAAATATAAAATATGAGTTTAAGGTCACGCATAAATGAGCTTCTTGACTCAAAACAAACTGAAGAAGCTGTCCGAACAATCCAAAGACGGTCACAAGAAATAACAAGCTCCGATCTCCAGTCTATTTATTATTTAATCCAGCAAGCACTCGATTACAAGCAAGCTGACCTAGCCGTTGCCGCTCTCAAAGCATTTGAAAAATCTCCAGTGCAGCTTGATCCCTACGATTTTAAATCCTGCATCAAAAACCTCTTAAGAGTGGGCACACTTGACCAAGGTCTTGACATTATGATTACCTATATCGAAGCAAAAATAATAAAAGATGCTAAAGCTGCCTTGGTCTACATTGAATCAGCATTGGAAGTCCAAGGATTTGAACAAAGCTTTGCCTTGATAATGAAACTGATTGAAAAAAAAATTCCATTGATCGAGCAGTTCTGGGAAGCGACTATTAAAGGATATTTACGGAAAGATGGGATTCAGCACGCAGGACAATGTTTGAGGCTCTTAGAACCTCCCGTTTTAGATTGCTTAAGGTTGTGGGAAGAATATTTTGACAGATGCATTGCTGGGAATCTTTTTGAAGCAGCATATGAAACTGTCATAGAAGTTTCTTTAAAATCGAACCGGAGGACGTCAGAAAAATGGTGGAATAGCCTTCTGAAAAAAGCGTCTTTAAGTTCAAGCACTTCAGGATACGATGTAAGTAGAATCCTAAATCAGATCAATGAAGTCCAGCTTCAAATTGAAGATTGGATTAAGATTAATTCTAGCTAGCAATTAGGGCTTATTTCAGTCCCTACACTCTACGAATTAGCTTTAGGCTCAATAGGCGCTAGACACTAACCCCAATTAACGCCCTATGTCACGTCCAGGGCTTGATTCTTGATAAACTATTTATGACTGCCTACCGTCAAGGCTTGATACTGCTGAATAGCCCAAAATCTCCTTCTTGGTCTGCCTTAGCCCTATTACAGACTAAAGAGAAGTGCGGAAGGATGCTTGCGCCTAAGTCTGTCATCTGTGGGTAGAGTAATAAAGGTCTAACACAAGAAACCCATACAGGAGAACTATCGCCACTAGGACTCACCTTCTTTGGGTCTATACAACTCGCAGGAGGAAGGCCTAACAGCATTCACCATTTTATTAATTTTTCAAATTGAAGATGATTCTTTGCTTTGCGCATTTTCAAAGTTTGTAAAATCAAGTGAAAGTGATAAAATTGTACCCTATATTCGGTTATTCAAAAAAGATATCACTAGAAATTTATTATCGAATTTAATATCGTCGTTAATCGAAAAACATTTAGCCAAAGAAGCAGTAGCATATCTTTAGTCGTGATTTTTTTCCCCGAAGATATTCCCCGATTTAGCTGATCGAAGCATTTTTCTCACCAGATATTCCTGGCAAAACCTTTATTTATGGTTAAATGTTTATCGAGGAAAAGTTTTGACCAAAGTACTGGAAAATATTGCCATTGGATATGCCTTAAGGAAAAAACATGCAGCCAAAAGAAGCACTTGAAATAGCAAATTTGGTCGTACTGGAATTTTTTGGTCAGCAAATAAGTATTGAATCATTGAACTTGAACAACGACAAACTTAAATGGATTGTAAAACAGCAGCAGCTTCAGATGATAAAACTTATGAGAGCAGTCAGACAGCCAGAAGAAGAAAAAGAAAAAGTTAAAGCTGCTCCATTATGTGAGGAAGATAAAAGCAAAATGAGTACAGACCCTCTGGAAGAGGATGAATTTATGTTCTTATAAGAATTTACAATAATATTGGTTAATATTAAATTGCGTCTACCATTTCTTCATCTACCATACCAGAATCTTCAGTTTCCATAATTGTGCTCTCATCACAAATCATGCTCGAAACATTCGGATCCGCGTTTTCATCTTTCCAATTTTTATGTGTTTCTTTCTCATCATTTTTCCATTGTTTCGATATGCTCTTTGGAATAGGCTGAGCTCTGAAAATCATGCTTTTTCGCAGCTCAGATATTTCTTGTTGCTCTTTTAGTCTCCTTTCTTCTGCTTGCTGTCTCTCTATATCATTTTTTATTTTTTCTTTTTCCAGCAGCTCTTTATCAAACAAAGCCCTTTGTTCAGCTCTTTTATCACTGTTTAACTCAATATCCATCGGATATACAAGTGGGATTTCTGAAGATTTCACAGGGGTTGGGACTTTGTTACTCCATGGTCTCGCCTTAAATTGGCGATTGTTTTCCTCAGTGGATATCTGCTCGTTTATTTGTTTTTCAAATTCTTGCTTTTTCGCACTTCCTCTAATTTCTGTTCTAAGGTTGAACTCTTGATGCTTTGTAGGAGTGAACATTTTCTTAGGGGTAAAAGGGGAAGAAAAATCTGGTGCTGGGCGGGCTTTAAAGCCAGGACTATCAAAGGTATGAGTATATTCGGACTTGTGAAGTGAGCTGAAAGGGGTTATATCTTGGAGAGTGCGTTTGTCAGGATTTGGGCTGAAGCAAAGTGAATGTCTATTTATAGGTGATGATAAATTAAACTCACGGGGAATAGTCAAAGGCCTGTCACTGCTTCTCACAAATAGCATAGGCTGGTTATTTGACTTCGGGATTTTCCTTGCTTTGAATTTTGGCCTAAACACATCTTGCTCGATTTCTCTTTTTTTTGGAGTTTGAAACCCTGCTGATCTAGGAGTGCTCATAACCACCGAGTTATATTGGCTATACATTCTTTGATGATGCTCCATTTCTTCTTTAATTCTCCTTTTCTCTTCTTCAACCTTTTGGAATTCAATTTCTTCAGAAGTCATCCATTGCGTTTTATTGTCGAGCTTTCTTTTTTTAACGCTTTTAACAGTGTCCTTAAAAAATCTCTTTTTTGCTCCACTTCTTGGTTTATCTTCCTCATACTCGTCAAGATATTTTTCAAAATTCATTTAAAATATTATTAACGGATTTGCGGAATCCAAAATTATTAGTTAAAATGTGCAATTGTTGCGTTATGGAAGTCACCAAAAGTCATGCCTTTTGAGAAGCGAGATCTTACTCCCCCCCCCCTTTAAATTGAAACAAAAAATTTTGTTTCAATTTAAAGGGGGTTAAGAAAATTTTTTTTTATAAAAAAAATTTATATATAAAAATTTTTTTCAGAGATAAAATTTTATAGAAAATAAATTATATAAATTTAAAGAATTTCATGAAAAATTAATTCATAAATTTTTCTCAATCTCAAAGTGTAAACTTGCTGAAATGGTATTCTTCTTCTAACTCTCCCCATAACAATTGGACAAAATAGAGTTTAATTTCTAAATCTTATATGTTTGAAGCATATTAAATAGGGTATTAACGTATTTACATATAAAATAATGATTTTTACCTATAAAATTTTCTATTATAATAAGTTTTGTTTCAATTTAAAGGGGGGGTAATTTCCCCCAAAAAATTAGGAATTTTACCTATATTTTGTTTCAATTTTAAAGGGGGGGGGAGTTAGGGATGGAATTCCTTCATGTTCTATAAAAATTTTGGAATAGTCATCAGGAACTCTTAAGTTTAAATCAGGTCTTGGCTCCATGAAAACTGCAAAGGTGTTTCTGGAGATATCAGCGAAACTTCCTCCGGTTAAAACAGAATGGGGAGTAGCCTGAAGATGTCCGTTTGAAAGAATTTGAGACGTCTCTGCTATTTGGAATAGCAATAAATCACTCGTTAGCTGAGCCTTAAGGATTTCTCCTTTCCGATTTCTTATGAAAAGTCCAGTCTGCTGGTCTGGAAGCTCATTTGGAGAGATAACTTCACCAGTAATTTGGTTAATATATAAAGGGCATGTCAGACCTGTAAGGGAAGAATGGTCATTATGCCAGCCGCACCACTCATGGGTGGACCCTACTTGAGGGAAATAATGAAGAAGTCTCCCAACTGAACTTTTGTGATTTTTAATTATATCTTCTAACAATCCAGGCTGATAATCGCTATAACGGGCTAACACATATTTGTCTAAATGCTTTGCCAATAGAGCTCCGACTCTCATTATTTCCTGTCCAAGCTCTCTAAAAGCAGTTCTAAGTCCTGGCAAAGTTTGAGGCCAGACATTGTCATGAAATGCTCCTTGGTATTTTGGAGCTTTATCGACCTCTGGATTTGCATAAAAAGAGCCTTTCTCCTTTTAATGAAAAAACTTGAATAATAATTTTTATTATTTTTTAAATAACAAAAAATTTGATATCTTTATAAGGGTTAGAGAAATCAGGAGTTCCTTCATAAAACTCTTTTCCATGGCTCCATCCAACTGTATATTTTATTTCAGGAAGTTCCAACTTCTGCTTTTCTGCATCAGGAAGCAATGCGAGATGTCGGGCATAGGGTAAAAGGGCCATTCGCTTTTCTTGGTAACCAGGAATATTTTCCACAGTGATAATTCCTAAGCCATTTGCTCCATACCCTTCTTCTATTTTGCTATCAATATTCGCATCACTTAGAAGCTCTTGGTAAGATACTTTTACAGGTCTAAAACTACTGATAAACCTCGCAAGATGTCTGGTGAACATAAAATATGGTTGATCCACATAAATGATTTTAAAATATCTTACTCCCCCTTCCCATGAGCGAAACAAAACCATTGGAAAAATCCCTATTTATAGCCCAAAAAACCCACCCTCCGTGAGCGGACAAAAATTTTTTTGATATACAAATTTTTTGTGAAAAATTTGATATATATAATTATTATAACGAAATCTCTAGCTATTCTATTAATTTTAAACAAACTGCATTTTAAAGCATAAATTTTGAAATTAATTAATTTTACTTCTCACGAAGGGTGGGGAGTTATTAATCAAAATTTAATTTAGCTAAAAATCTTGACTATATTTTAACATGTATAAGCCTCATTAAGCCCAGAAAAAGGAATAAATTATTTTTGAATTTTTTTAAATGAAATAATATTTTGTTCAATAATTCTACTTATCAGACCTTATTTTTTTAACGATTATATACGTTTCTCAATATGGGTACTTGCATTGGTCGAGATGATTGTAGGACCTACTACAAATCAATATATGACATTTCAATAGAAGATATAGACGGTAATGAAATCAAGTTGTCAACATTTCAAAACCAGGTTTTATTGATAGTGAACGTCGCAACTTATTGCGGACTGACTGACAAAAATTATTTTCAATTAGAAGAATTATATGAAAAGTATAACTCAAAAGGGTTCAATGTGATAGCTTTCCCTTGCAATCAGTTCTTATTCCAAGAGCCAAGGGAAGAGGCCAAGATCAAGGCTTTTGTTAAGTCTAAAGGCGCCAGATTCATATTATGCAAAAAAACTCAAATCAACGGAGATAAAGCTCATGACTTATTCAAATACTTGAGGCAGAACAGTAAACTGAGAGGAGGAAGAATAGGATGGAATTTTGGGAAGTTTCTAGTGGACAAAAACGGTGATATTTATAACTACTATAGCCCTGGGACAGAGCCAGAGTTAATAAAACCCGACATCGAGAGGCTCATTTAACCAGATCAGAATTATTAAAATATTTATAAAAAACCAAGTTATGTTTTCTTTAAATTGAAAAATCCAGTAGATCGCTTAGAATTTCCCCACAAGCAGCGCCAGCATTTATATAGTTATTATTACCAGCATTTTCTACTAATTTCTCCCAATTCTCTATTATCTGCGCATAGCTGGCTCCAAAATTCACTATGAGATTTCCGAACCCATCTTCAGTAAATAAATTTGGTAAAATGGTTGATAAATAGTTACCCCCACATAAATCCCAGGAATTTACAAGCTTATTGTTGTAATAGTTAAAATTGGTGATGGCTGCGAATAGATAGTTCAGATTTAGTTCAGTGAAAATGGAAATTATACTTTGACGCAGCTGAGAATAAGAATAGGAAAGAGGGGTAAAAGAATTGACACAAAAACCAGGAGAAATTGGGTTTTCTTGAATTCCTAGGTATATAATCTATGCACTCGTATAGATTTCTCTTTAGGACTTTTACAATGGACGGCTGAAGTGCTGGAATATTCAATACCAGGAAAATGGGCTCGATAACAATTTATAATAGTTATTAGTATAGGATGATATATAAGTAGTAATTGTTCCTAAGTCAAAAAGAAAGACATTTGTTTATGAAACAAGTTGAATTCGGGATCTTATCGGAAGAGTTTGGGTTGCTATGCAAGCGGACACTAAAAATGGAACTGGGCAAAGAGTGATCTCAGGAGAAAGTAGCTGATATGTGAAAGAAGTGCATAAAGACTGCCTTTATCGTGGTTCCCAGCAGCTTGGGACAGTGTAATCTGAACTAACCCTTGTTCCTGAGTCGCGGGATTTTGTTGTGTTCGATCCATTTTTTATTGCCGACTTTGACAAGCCAAGGTAACTTGGCGAGCCTAATTATAAATGAAAATGTAAATAAGCAACGCTATAATATTTTATAAAAGATTTTTGATTATCGTTGAACATCTTGTATAAAATATTTTAATCTACATGCTTAATTCTAGTATATCTAAAGGGTGATACTTATTGCCGTTTAACGTTTAACAGATATTACTTGATGCGGATTAGAGCGGATTAGGAAGCAAAAAGTACTCACTAAGAGAAGCTTATAGATATATTATAATTAAACACCTTGTACAAAATAATTTCAAATTTACACTTTAATCTAGTATATATAAAGGGTGATACTTATTGCCGTTAGCGTTTGACAGATATTACTTGAAGCGGATTTGTGTGGTTTAGGCTGCAAAAAGTACTCACTAAGAGAAGCTTAAGCGTGCATTAGCATTAGAAATCTTCTACAAAATACTTTCAAATTTGCATTTTAATCTGGCATATGCAAAGGGTGATACTTATTGCCGGTAGCATATAACAGCTATTACTGCAAGCGGATTCGAGCGGATTAGGCAGCAAAAGGTAATTATTGAATAAAGCTTATGCATGCATTATCGTTGAAAATCTTGTATAGAATATTACAATCTACATGTTCAATTCTGGTACATGTAAAGGGCGATACTTATTGCCGTCAACATTAACAGCTATTACTTGAAGCGGATTCGAGCGGATTAGGCAGCAAAAGATAATTATTGAATAAAGCTTAAGTGTGGATCATCGTTGAAAATCTTGTATAAAATATTCTAATCTGCATGTTCAATTCTGATATATGTAAAGGGTGATACTTATTACCGTTAGAATTTAACAGATATTATTTGAAGCGGATTCGAGCGGATTAGGCAGTAAAAGTTAATTATTAAATAAAGCTTAAGCGTGCATTAGAATTAGAAATCTTGTACAAAATACTTTCAAACTTTTACTTTAATTCTCGTATATGTAAATGGCGATACTTATTGCCTTTAGCGTTTAACAGCTATTACTGCAAGCGGATTCGAGCAGATTAGGCAGCAAGAATTAATTATTGATAAAGCTTAAGCGTGCATTATCGTTGAAAATCTTGTACAAAATATTCCAATCTACATGTTCAATTCTCTGGTATATGTAAAGGGTGATACTTATTGCCGTTAGCATTTAGCAGATATTACTTGAAGCGGATTCGAGCGGATCGGCAGCGAAAAGAACTCACTAAGAGAAGCTTATATGTGTATTGTAATCAAAAATCTTGTCTAAAATATTTAAAACTTGCATTTCTAACTCTCGCACAGTATTCAACTTTTAAGGATCTCATTTCCTTCAACTCTGTTAAACTTATTTTTTATCATCCCTATACTCTTTCGGCAAATGCAAATTGAGGTGTATAGGGCGAATTAAAAACAATGTTTATCGAAAGATGCCTATATAAGTTGATATTTTCATTTTGTTTTTTCATCATTGAAAGCATTGCTGCTTGCCTATTAAATTTCAAGGGTCTATTGTCTGGTGCACTGTTATATTTTGTATGTATTGTAGCGTTGCTTATTTACATTTTCATTTATAATTAGGCTCGCCAAGTTACCTTGGCTTGTCAAAGTCGGCAATAAAAATGGATCGAACACAACAAAATCCCGCGACTCAGGAACAAGGGTTAGTTCAGATTACACTGTCCCAAGCTGCTGGGAACCACGATAAAGGCAGTCTTTATGCACTTCTTTCACATATCAGCTACTTTCTCCTGAGATCACTCTTTGCCCAGTTTCCATTTTTAGTGTCCGCTTGCATAGCAACCCAAACTCTTCCGATAAGATCCCGAATTCAACTTGTTTCATAAACAAATGTCTTTCTTTTTGACTTAGGAACAATTACTATATACTTATATATCATCCTATACTAATAAACTATTATAAATTGTTATCGAGCCCATTTCCCTGGTATTGAATATTCCAGCACTTCAGCCGTCCATTGTAAAAGTCTTAAAGAGAAATCTATACGAGTGCATGGATTATATTCCATAGAAAAAGTCTTGGAATCCTGAGCCTAACAAATTTTCTGATCCTTTGAAGTTAGCAAGCTCTATTGCTTTTGTGATTAGGTAAAATACGCATTTTTGACTTTTGGGGTCTGAGCATATTTTTTCAAACTCTTTTATTGAAGCGTGCGCCGATGAAGGAATTGCTAGAGCTAAAGAAAGGCAGATAAAGATAACTAAGTATTTCATATTAATTCTTCACCCTTTTAAATTATATTCAAGATTCAATTAAACGATAAATTATAATTATTTGATTCTGATCTCAATATAAGAACTGTAATAGCAGCATGATAACAAGTGAAAAAATATCAATGCGATTGAATATATTAAATAATCATCTGCTCAATTTTATTCGTGCACATGAAACCGAAATTTTCATAAATTATAAGATTTTAAAAACTAACCAAATTTTTATTGCAAAGCATAGCAGCATCTTAAATGACCTTAAAATGATTAATAGTTCTAATCCTCCGTGAGCAATAAAAAAAACTTTGCTCCATCACGGAAAGGTATTAATTTTTTTAAAAATATTTATATATAGAAAATTTTTTTTTTTCAAAATTTAAAAAATTCTAATTAATATAATTTGTAAAATTTGCAAGCTGTTTAAAATTAAACAGAATTAGCTAGAAATTATATTATAATAATTATCACATATATATATATATATATATCAAAATTTTTGTTTGCTCACGGAGATGGGCTTTTACCAAAAATAGGGATTTTTTCTAATGGTTTTGTTCGTTCACGGAGGGATGGGGAGTGAGCAAATTTAAAGACGGTCATTAAATGAAATAATCATTTGAAATCATTTTCAACAATTGATTAGCAATGCTTTTTCTTTGAACTGAATTTTGTTCTACAGCTGTTTTAGCCTTTATCTTGTTGTGATTTTCATACTCATAAGAGCAGTTAATTATAATATGGTAGATCGAACAAAAGTTGAAGTTAAGCTAGATTTTCCTATATCCCTTGAAGATATCCTTACTCCCCCCCTCCGAGAGTGAACAAAAAAAAAGTTTGTTCACTCACGGAGGGGATTAATTTTTTTAAAAAAATTTATATATAAATATAGAAACAATATTTTTCGAAATTTAAAAAAATCCTAATTTGCAAAAATTGGGAAGCAAATATTATTTTAATTTATAAAATTTATGTTTTAAAAACGAATTTGTTTAAAATTAAACAGAATTAGCTCGGGTTTCATTATATTAATTATCATTTATATATCAAAAAATTTTTTTCTATTAAAAAATTTTTGTTCACTCACGAAGGGTGGGTTTTTTGGCAAAAAATAGGAATTTTTCTAATGGTTTTGCTCACTCACAGAGGGGGGAAGCTAGCGTTTCCGTTAATACCAACAATTTCAAACTTGTATTTGACTTTATCCTAGATATTCTCAGAAAGCATGAAAACGTGATGCGCGATATAAAGTAACCTCTAATTAGAAATATTACAAATTCTGAAGGCTTATCTTCAGAGATATCAAAAATTAAAGAAATGCTTGCAGCTCAACAGCAAGATATTGATGAGATGAAGAAAATTTCTACAGAGCAAAACACCAAAATACAAAGCATTGATGACAAGCTAAATGATGGTTTCAAGCGTCATGATATTTCTCTTGAAGACATATATCAGCGCCTTGACCAGCACCAAGAACAGCTAAACAATCAAGTCAGACAAATCGATACCTTAAGGATTGAAGTTGAAGACGAAGCAAAGCGAATTTCAGAAAATGAAATAAAAATGAAGGAAATTCAAAATAAAACTGAAAAAAACGTGTCAGATATCAATGATCATGAGCTTAGGTTGAGAGTTTTAGAACAAAATATTGATGATATCATCAACGGTATTAGGAATGGCTCACTCTCTAACAATAAAAAAAGCAGCGAAGCTAATGATGAGTCAAAACGATTTTCAGATCAATCAAGGACAAACATTTCAAATGATATAACAAGAGAAGTAAGAGACCTCAATATTAAGCTAAGAGAGCTTGAAAGCAAGCTGAAATCAGTTGATGAGAAATCTGAAGACGCTAAAATAATCGCTGATAGAGCTGACCAAAGAACAGCTTTCCATGATAGCAAAATCACTGAACTTGAAGAATCTATAAGAAAATTAGAACACTTATATAAGCGATTTGATAGCAATGGACAATCAGTTTCAGATGAACTAGATTCATTGAAAAAACTTTTCAGACAATTTGAAGAAACCTTAAGGCAGAAAGTGGACGTAGAAGATTTTGATCAGCTTAAATCAATGCTTCAAAACCAAGGAGGCAGTGCAGGAGGACATCCTCAGCCTAGCAATTCTGGAGGATCTATTTCTACTAAAGACTTAAATTTATTGAGGGAACTTGGAAAACGATATGATGATCTCAGAGAAAAGCTGGAATCATTAAGTGGGGTTAATCCTCAGCTTATTGATGATATTTTGAGCAGAATAAGCAAGCTTGAAGAAACTATCATTAAAAAAGCTGATAAAAGCGATTTAGATGAACTTACTCCGCTTTGCTTTTTAAAACCGAATAAGTCTAATCCAATGAAAGAGTCTTAACTTTGTTATTGGAAAATAATAAAATTTCGGTAGACAAAACGCTAAAATTTTCAACAAAAAAAAATATTAAAAAAAAATTATCAATTCAACAGTTCCGATTACAGAGTGGGAGAGTCAAAAGTCTTTTAAGCAAACTTAAAAGCGACATTGAACGGCATGAAAGATCAATCAGAAGCCTAGAGGAAAGGCCAATTTCTTTTGGAGCCAGTGGAGAAGACATAGGAGCCAGTGGCGCTGATTCTTCTAAAATTAACTCTTTATCAAGAAGAATTGCAGTCATTGAAGAGCAACTTCGATTACTAGTGCTCCCTGAAGGCATTGATTTAATTCACATGTGAAATCTTCTACAAAGAGCTACAGAAGATATAAAAGAACTGAAAGAAAAGTTTGAAAAAATGTATAAAGAATTTTGAACAAAAATAAAAGAACTTAATGACTTATTCTCAGGCCAAGCAAGCCAAGAAGACCTTAAAAATCTTGAAAAAAGCTTGCAAGAAAAAGTCATTGCAGTCTGCGATGCAATGGGCAAAAAATTTGCAGATAAAACAGACACGAAAAAAGCTTTGAAATATTTAGAAAGGCTAATAAGAGAAATTTATGAGTCGCCTGGCAAAGAAAGAAGAGATGGGGAAGATGCAATGCTGGCTAAAAAGCCATTGGGCGGCTGGTCTTGTGCATCATGTGAAAAACAGCTTGAGAAATTAGCAGGAAAAGTCGCAAATTATCAGCCTTGAAACAAAATGCCTCATCGTGATCCCGCAGATCGCATTGCGAGAGCTGGCCCTGGGTTCTCTAGGATGCTTGCAACGGTAAACCCAGAGATGCTGAGCAATCGCACAAGAACTTCTCACTATCATGCCCAGTCACCAATAAATTCTCATTTTGAAGAAGATATGCCAGGAAACAACTCTGATATGGTAAACTTACCTCCTGTTCGTGGAGGAGAACGCCCAACAAGTTCGAGTTAATTAGTTTTAATTCTTATATAAATGATAAGCGAAAATTATTCAATCTTAAAAATCAGCATTTTAAACATAAATTTAATCATTGATGATCAAACTCCTAAAAAGGGCTTTTAGCATACTAGGACCACAATCTGCCAAAGATCAAGGTAAGCTAACAGTGGTTTTGGACTTAGATGAAACTCTTGGCTATGTATATCACCCAGAAGACGTATGTGGGTATCAATATCAGCCAGATATAAAAGAAGATGCAGTGATTGATTTAAAAACACACAAAACTCAGCTGTTCATATATAAGAGACCTCATCTACAAGAGTTTCTAGAGCTGCTTGATGAACACTTTGAACCAATTCTCTGGTCAACTGGCGAAAAAGAGTACACCGATCTTGTAGCTGATGTGATTGACCCTAAAGGGATATTTAGACAAAGGCTTTACCAAGATGACTGCACCTATCAAAGAGTCTGGAACTACCCTCAGTATGAATTTCTTAAAGACATAAGAGCACTTCGAAATGATGTATCTAGAACAGTGATTATTGACGATGATTGGCAAGGAATGTATTTTCAGCCTGATAATTATTTGAATATCGACAAATTCGAAGCTTATTATCAAGACGATTGGCTAAAGAATGATATTCCAAGATTTTTAATGGAAATGAAAGATTTGCCTGATATAAGACCGTATTTGAGAGCGAGGTTCATGATGAAATATGCATGGGCAAAGGAAGGGCAGCTATATGAGCTGACAGATGAAGATGTGCAATGGGCAAAATATATGGGGAAGTATAATCACACTCACTATAAAGAATTAAAGTCAAAATATGATCAGCTATTCGAGCCAGGCCACAAACTTCTTCCAAGCAATAAGTTATGGTAAACATTAAAAATTTAATATCATTGCCTCTTTGTAAAATTCAAGAATTTAATACTAATTTAACTTTAAAAAAATAATAAGCCGATTAAATGCTGGCTGGTTTATTTCTTAGGCTTATTAAATATAGAGTTTAAGAAGTCAACAGACAGCAAAGTGATGATTGCATGAGGAGCAATACGGACCACATAGGTGCTGAACCCAACGTAGTATCCAAGGAACCCTTCATTTCTCAGGGATCTCATAAAGCAGTCCATGAAACTCTTATATGGATAAGTTCCATCAGGCTTCTTAGCCATTCTTTGGAATTTGGTTTTCACATTATCAAAAGGCAGAGAAAAGACGCAAGCGAAAAATGCAGCAATAAATGAGGATGCTATTCTGATGCCATTGAACTCGCCGAAATTCTTAGTCAGCATTTCCTTAGCCTGATCATAAGGACCTAGCATGCCAAAGTTGATAGCCATGGCTCTGTAAATAGTTGGGGTTGACCCTCTCCACATACTGAAGAACCCTTCTTCCTTTATAATTCTAGAAAGAGCGTTAACAACGCCAGTGTAGTGTCTTCTTTGTGCTTCTGGCAGAGTATGATCACTTTGCATTCTAATTAAAGCGAGATCAGCTGGGTTTCCAATAAGAGCTGCGAAGCCTCCTGCAAATAGAGAATAAGCACCCTTCTGCCATGCTGGGACAACTCCTTTATTCATTTCAGCACCCCAGTCCATCAAAGACTTATAAGTGCCCATTCTTGTAGTTGTATAAGTGGCTTGTCTTAGCAACGCAGAGTCCAAGCCAGTGTAGAGTCTCCTCACTCCAAATTCGCTAATTGTTTGCTTCAAAATGGTGAAAGGATTTGGACGCGCACCTTTAACACCTTCTCCTTTGATTTGGAGCTGAACTTTAACAAAATCTATTGGCTGGACGACAGATGTGGCAATCATGCCAGCTGCGCCCCCAATTATGTAGTTTTTTATGATACTTGGCTTCTTATCCCCTGACATTTATTAG
Source organism: Blepharisma stoltei (assembly GCA_914767885.1). Lineage (NCBI taxonomy): Eukaryota > Ciliophora > Heterotrichea > Heterotrichida > Blepharismidae > Blepharisma > Blepharisma stoltei. Next base: position 546,830 of record CAJZBQ010000037.1, read on the forward strand.
CCAATGGAGGCATTTTGGATATTTGACGGATTTTACGTCATATAAGAAATAAAGCTAAAACAGTCAATAGGACTTTATGACTTGTATTATAGAAATTTAGAAAAAATATTTCAAATATTGAGTAATAGCTTAGTTAGCTTTATCCTCAACTCATCTATTCTTCTGGAGTAATTTCTTCATCCTCCCCACCTTCTTCAGCTGCAGCCTCTATTTCCAGGTACTTCTTTTTGAGTCCTTCCCAGTCATGATAAAGTTCATCGTTGTTTACATATTTGATTGCATTCATTTCAATATCCATGTTATAATGCCCAAAGAAAGTCCCAGTGTATGGAACTTCAAGCCAAATGAAGTAGAGAAAAGCACTAGAAACCCAAAATCCTGCGAAAATCCAAAAATATCTGTAGTGGGATGGTCTCTGATGCAAAACAGTCATACCGTGGTCTTCATAGTCGTAGGATTCAGAGGCATAATCAAAACCGTGGTCAACTTTCTTCTCCATTGAGATTACTTCAACTGGAGGAATGCCGAATGGGTACCTAATAAAGTCGGTTTGGAACTCTGGCTTCTCGTGGATTTTTAATCTTAAGAATGGAGCACGAGCTATTGATCGCAAGCTCTTGGTAAACATTTTATTATTGCTTAAATTATGAAAAAGTATAGATGAGGATCGTGAAAATGCATGAATCACTTGGCAGTAATGAAAATTTTATTGTTGAAACTGTGGGAGAATCTGATGTGTGGTTTAGATATTTCATAAGTCAGGAAATAATTGGATTTGCTCTATTTTCTTCGATAATTATGCGCTGCAAAAGCTTAGTCGTATGAATTAAATACATATTTAAGAATTCTATCTGAATTTGCATTATATAGTTTATTATAATATGCATTTAACGAGAGATTTCATTTCTCATATTTAAATAGATATTTCCTCCTAGTATAGTTAGATATGTTTGATAGGTATTTGCCATTAATTTTTTTCTTATGCTTTGTAAAGCTTGAATGCCTATATATAAATAAAATTCCCATCATTTATAGTAAAACTTAGTGGGTTTACCCACTTATGGCCAATCGTTTATTTTAATTTATAGACTAATTGCATTTGCTAATTTGAAGAATAGTAATAAGTAGCTTGGGTATTTGCTTGTTCTTTATTATTAAGGACTCTTTTTGGGTTTATAAGCATGATTTTTTTTGATTGAATTCACTATAAGAAAACAGATATAAATAGTTATTAAAGCTACCTATGATACAGAGTAAGCGATAAGGTATTATATATATCAATAAATCTGCTGATAAAATATTTAAACAACATATTTATATAAATCGCAGTACCTTTATTCTTATTAGACAGAAAGTTTGAAATGGAGATTGTTTTATGATTGACCAGTATCGATAGTTAAAATCATGCTAGAGAATCCAGCAAACGACGAAAAATTTTCTAGTTTTATTTTGCAAAGCCTTTATGTTGCAACAATTTTACTAATAAATGGAATTCCAGGAATATAAGTATAGATGGGTTATTTTGCTACTTTACTGCTTAGCTGAAGCGATGAATGCAATGGTATGAATTACTTGCTCTTCTATTACCTCAGTCATAAGCAAAGTAAAATACGATTAGACCTATAATGTTAGCACCTTTGCTGTTGCCTTGTGCTCCTTAGTATATATGATTGCATATATTCCTCTCGTATTTCCTTCTAATTACATTCTTGACACTTATGGTTTAAAAGCAGGAGTATTTTTCAAATAGACAATAATTGGAATTGGCATTACTACACTTGGAGCTTGATTTCATGTGGGTGCGTATGATAACTTTTGGAGCATTTTGGTCGGTAGCATTTTGGGAGGAATTGGGCAGCCATTTCTTTTGAATGCTCCTGCTAAGCTAGCTGCCTTTTGGTTTAGACCAAACACTGTAAAACCTAAATAGAGAGCAATTGCAACAACAATTGGATCTGTATCAAACCCAATAGGAATAGCTATAGGTTTTGGATTGCCTGGAATTATAGTTACAAGCAGCAAATCAAAAGAAGAAATTGGAAATTTAATGCTTGTTGAAGCCTGCCTGTCTACTGCTGTATGCATAAGTTGCATCATATTTTTTAAATCGAAACCTAAAACTCCTCCAAGCAACTCAGCAGACATGAAAAGAGAAGAATTTCTACCTTCAATGAAGCAATTACTCAAAAACAAGAATTTTATTATGCTCTTTATTTTCTTTGCTATGGGGCAAGGAGCACTCAATGCATTTGCAACTTTACTTGACCAAATCAGCAAGCCTTATGGGTTTTCCTCATCTGATAATAGTTTATTTGGAGCTCTTGTCATCATTTTTGGGCTTATTGGCTCTGGAATTGCAGGAGGAATTGTAGCAGTAACCCAGAGATATAGAATAAGCTGTTTAGTTATTGCTTTTGGATCGCTTGGAGGAATAGTTGCATTTCTAGCAGTTCTGCCCTTAGAATCAACATTGTGATCAGCAATTTTTGCTTCAGTACTTGGATTGCTATTGATGCCAATCCTCCCAGTATCATTTGAATTTGTGTGTGAAGTAACATTTCCAATTGGAGAAGCCATGAGTGGAGGGTTTTTAAACTGAGGAGGACAGATTGTTGGGATAGCTGAGGTGGGGCTTTCATATTTGCTGTCAAATCAAGCAATAATTGTCGGAATCATATGCTCTTCTGGGATTTTACTTGGGGGATTGTGTATGGTGTTTGTAAAGCAAGATTTAAGAAGGACGAACAACGATAAGGTTCATAATCTTAACAACGAACTGCATTATGAGGGATTAGTTAGCATGTTGAGTGGAGAATTAACACACTAAAACTACTTAATTATTATCCAAAGCTTCTTGGTCTATTGGCTAAACTCCTTATTTCTATTTAAAATCTATTTATATCTAATACAATTGCCATCTTGTAAAATAATCCCAAATCTCCAAATCAGGCACTTGCGTAAGAATCGGCAAAATTTCATAATGGGTCTGTTTATAATCTTTTGATATGAATTCATCTCTTTCCATAGACCACACCGATAGCGTATGGTGCCTAAATTCTTCTGATCCTTTTTCACAATTCGACATAAAAGTTCCAAAAAGTCCAGAATAAAGTGAATCTGCTAGAAACAGCAAATATTTATTCGTGAACTGGAACTCTCGCGGCCACTGTCTAAGAATCTGATGAACTGCGTCTAAAAATTGGACAAAAATAGGAGAGCCACCCTTTTGTGACCTGTCTCTAAACCTGTGCCCAAAAGAAAGTCATTCTTTTGAGATCAAGACTTGGAAACCGTGAAAAGTCCTATAAAAAGGGTCGAGTAAAAGTTGGGCAATTGAGGTAATCTGAGATGTCCGATCCCAGCCATCACTGCAATGTACTAAAATGTTGGCGTGTTCATATACCATATAATCCGCGGCAGCTTTTCCTGCGACAAGAAGAGTTTTTAGATGATGAAGTCATCTGGAGTTGTGAAGAGCTTCAAAAAACCCGTCTTCTTTTTCATAAAGCTGATTAAGGGCATGAAAACTTTGCTGGACTTTATGGATATTGTGGATTTTTAAAAATAAAATTGTAGAGCTTGGATAGTAAGCTGTAAGCTCGTATCCCTTTCCTGCAGCTTTGTTAGCTTTTGCATTCATTTTAGGCCGGGCATCAAAAATATATGTGATATTACACTTTGTTATCAAATCTTCATCTTCTTTGCATCGATAAGATAAAACACCGACTAGAGGTTGGCTGCTTCTGTATAAAGTCACCCCACGTCTATATCAACAAACTGTTGGGATCCTGCTTCTGCTTCTGAATTTACTAATACTGATTAGTTCCTCGGTAGATATATAAGAAGGCTCAATCAAGACTGTGGGATAAGAGTCGCACATTAAATAGTCACTATTAATATGTGTCACTTTTAACTGTCCTCCTTCAAAAGCTCCTAGGCGAGTAAACTCCTATCATAAAATTTACGCGTATTGGGTCATATACATCCCAACCAAAATCACGAGGCTGTTCTAAAGCTTGATAATAGCGAAAACAAAAAGAGCTGCCATAGTCAGGTGTGTAACGTTCATTAAATGATTCAACTGCAGAAGGAGATTCAAAAATATAGTCAATCACTCTTGAATCTTTCGCGTAAATCTATATAGCGATTACTTTTATAACGTTACCTAAGGATTCAAAGGAATCTATGCAGTAGATATGGACTTCAAAGAAATGAATATATTCTGATGGAGCCATAAATAAAATCCTATAATTAGTTAGATAAAACATACCTTCCAGTTTCAAGCATCGGCAACTTGCCACACCAGGGTATGAATCTAAGATTAATTCTCCAGCAAATAAATCAGGAGCAGGCAATTGCACTTGCTTTGGAGATAGGCTTGTTTCTATACTCTCTGATTTAGACAATGGCTTATTTATTGAAAGCCTGATGTGCATTTCACATGAAGCAATTGCATATTTTTGTAAGCTGAATTTTACAATGGTAGAAAAATCATCGCTTTCTGCTGTTTGGCTTTGAATATCAGACAATTTATGCAAGGACTGCCCAATAACAGCATTTTGACTTTTAAGTGTGAGCAAAAGATTATCGTCTCAGCTAAAGTTTTCAAATGTAATAATACTTGAAGAGCTAAATAATTTGCCACTTTGGTCTTCAGAAGATTGAAATACAATTGATTGAAAATCATGTGAAAGGCTACAGTCGACAATGAACTCTGGGCTAAGATTATTGTTTTTCGTAACGCTGGTCTCAGTGAACTTTAGAAATGTATTAGGAACCCAGCCTTTGTTTCCAGACGAGTCCATTGCTCAGGACCATAACTCCCTTCTATCTAAAATATGCAACTGTTGGTCTTTTCTGAGAGGCAAGTGAGTAATGCTTTCTGATCTTACAGTGCTTAATGCTATTGCTTGGTTTATTTTCAGATTAGAAATTTGGGAGATTTGAAGGTGAATGCAATCCATTTATAAGTTTATTAATTTTCAAAAACAAAGAAGTTAATGATTTATTTAATTATTTATGAGAGTCCGATATTTTATTATGATTATTTGGCTTGTTTTGCTATCTATTAGTAAATTTTATAAATTTAAAATGCTTTCTTGTCAATTTTTGGCATTAAATTTTACTTTATATGATTATTATAACAAAAATTAATGTGATGCTATTTTCCTTTACTATACCTAATAAAAATTATAATTTAAAATTTTTGATATCAATTACTATATTTGTATCTGAAATTATAAAAATATGCCTAAAATTTTGCTTTTTACATTATAATTTATTAATATTAATGATTTTATAGTTCATTGGACTCAATGAGTGACCTGGCAAAATAAGAATGAATAGATAATTGCATTATAAATATCAATTATTTTTGATTCTATTATCATTAAAGATCAGTAATTTTAGATAAAAATGCTGATTGCAGCATTGCTTCTGCGTCAAATTCAATAGTTTTCAATTTCAGCATTCTTTTTTCTGCCTTTTTTCTTTCCAAGAGTTTATGAATAGCATTTTTGCTTACATATTGCGCAGCAGCAAACAATTGCTCACGATTATAAGGGTCGATATCATTTCGATGAGTTCTGAAAGTTATTATTTCATTTACATCGTCGCTAAAAAGGGTTCCCTCATCAATGATAATATCTTCTTTGTCATCATTTATATTGGACTTTATAGTTAAATCTGGACCTTGTGTTAGATTCTCGTCTTTATTTATTGCCACCTCCATTTCCTTGACGATGCTCGAAGCTTGGCAGCAACCCATTATTTATTATAAAGCAAAATGAATTATTGGATAAAATAACGGAAAGAGCAATTAATATATTTAGATAAAGAAATAATTTAGATCATGTTTAATGATCATTTATTGCTTTGAAATTTTATTTACTCAAATATTTTATATACTCTGTATAATTAGTGGCTTACAGGCTCTGACTATGTTATTTAACTAGATCTAAATTTTAGAGCAAGATTTCTCTTTTAAAATATTTCTGAGTTATTTTTTATTGCGAAATATTTGCATTTTAATTATTCCCAAAATTAGAGTAAATATTAAAAAATTCAAATTTAAATAAATTACAGCCCCCTTATGTCTTCTCAAAGCTCAAAGGTATCTTCAAACGCCTCCAGACAAATAAAAGCCTTTGCATCTGCAGACCTTTCAGAAAAAGAAAATCTCAGCATATTATCTGAGCCTCAGCTTTTATTTGAAAGCCAATCAATTGGAGATTCAATTTTAAAAGCTCAAATTGAAAATCAAGTTTGCCCTCTATGCAAAGGGCACGATCAATACACTAAGGTTCTTCAAGATGCTTTAAGAGAGGTATTAGATCAAAATGAGGTGTTGAGAACAAAAGTGTTTGAACTAGAGGCGATGCTTAATAAAACAGAAGATGAAGTCAGAAACAAAAATGAATTAATTTTCGAACTTGAATCGGCATTATCTAAAGCCAAACCTAAAAGAAAGTCAATGAAAAAAAATAAATCTTAATTAATTGGTTGTATAACAGAATGTTTTACTAGTTAAATTAACTCTAATTATATAGATCTAATTTTATATTATTAGCATTTCCAAAATTAACGGCATAAAATTTTAAAAAAGACTTCTAGAAGAGAGAACAGTTCAAATTTCCTCTCGATTTCGGGAAGAAAATGCTGAATTTTTATAATTATTTTTATACTTATACTTCTGAATAATAGAAACTGTGAGTTTAGACTATTTAAGGAGCTAGAAGAATTAATTATTGTGGGCATTCTATAGTTTTTAAAGATCCTTTCCTGGGAGAACATTGCTTGAAAGATTTGATATTTTATAATACGAACCTTTAGAGCTAAACTGGCACATAATCACTAAATATCCCATAAAGTGTGTACATAAAGTCGATGAAATAATAAAAAACCAACGATGATATTTCGGGATTTGCCACGACATCACTACAAATAGCGGTACAGAAATAAAGTAAATTGACCCAAATATCATAAAACTAATAAGAAACGTACGAGTTTTAGATTTGACTTGCTGATATAAGTTTGCTGCGCAATATAAGAAAAAAATTCAAAATGAAAGCCTAAAAATAAATAAAATTGTTCCTGGCATCCCATCATATATTGAAATTTTTCCAGGGTCTTCATTATGGGCTTTTGAATATCCAATTATAACAATATGGATAAAAAGCATCAACATTCCGATTGGCAAAAATGTTTCTGAGTCTGGAAATTCATCATGTTTTATGCCCCATCCAGTCGCAATTAGAATCAGCATAGTAATAAATAGAAGCTGGGATAAGAATTCACAGAATTGTGAAAATAAGGACAATATTTCCATGCCAATACCATTATATGAATATAATCATAAATGCGTAGTTTCTGAAATAATCCCAAGAAGCTCAATACCTATTGTTAAACATAACAAAAATATTTTTTTCTCAATTTTCTCTGTCTGCTGCAAATAATTTTGTAAATTGATAAAGCATTGAATAAACGCTATTGCAAATAAGATGCTGCTTGCTGGGTATAAGTATGTCAAAAAATAAGATTCATATGAAATGTGTGACCCGCTCTCTGTTTGAATGGTGAGCTCTACTTTTACTTTGTATTTTCCTTGAAGCGTACTATTGCATGACGAAACAGTAAAAAATCAAGTGTGAGGAAAAACATTTCTGGCAAGTTCACCATGAGTGAAATCTGTTCAATCTCCATTTGGGAGCAAACTCAAAGTTTTTTCTCTTACTTCCTCTTTATCATATTGCTGGCAGAAGACAAGCTGATTAATTGAATCCCATTCATAATCTATATGTGTCATGACTTCTAAAGCAATATTGTCAGAAGCTATAGGATTGACTAATTTTGCTCGTAGCTGCCAATATCCTATTTCAGGTCCTAAATTAAACTTTGATAAGTAAGCCCATCGATTTTGTTTAGAGATGCTAACTATGGTACTGATAGATTTGCTGAAGACTGCACAAGAGAATACAATTAAATAAAATAATGAAGTCATAATCATTTTATAGTTATCCATTGTTTACAGCAATTAAATTAAAGAAAATTATGAGCATATCTAGTTTTTCTAATTAAAAATTATAATTAAACACTTTATAGATAAATTATTAGCAAAACTTTAATTGTAAATAAATCAATTTCTATATTCCTTGAATTTAAACTAACCAAATAATAAAATGAGAAGTCCCAGGAAAAGAAGCTATTCAAGAAGTAGTTCTTATGAAAGGCGGCATCGACGTTCATCAAGCCGTGATCATTCCTACAGCCGCCACCGTCATCGCCATCGCCATAGTAGAGATAGATATGATGACTATGACAGGTCTTATCATCGTCGACATCGCTCTCCTCCACGACACGGAGGAATTTCCAACCCACCTCCTGGCCATCCTGATGCAAATCCAGGTAACAACATTTATATCTCAAATCTTGCATCGGAAACGACAGAAAATGACCTAAAAGAGCTCTTCTCTAATCTTGGGACCATTTTAGACATGAGAATTATCAAAGATCCTTTTACAAAGGAATCACGAAGATTTGGATTTGTGACCTTTGAAAACATGGAAGACGCAGAAGAGGCAATAAAAACTAAAGATAAATCAGAATTGCAAGGAAAGACTATTAGAGTGGAAAGAGCTCGAAGAAGCAAGCCACATGTCCCTACTCCTGGTGCTTATTGTGGGCCTGAAGGCGCTTCGAGTAAATATAGAAATTCTTCAAGCCATAGAAGCAGGAGATCACCTTCACCCCTGGCGGAGAGAAAATCAGCCTCTTCCAGTCGTCCAATTCCAGATCAGGCTAAATAACGCTACTCCTACATCTTAACAACTCCTTCTAATTCATTTCATACTCATCATTTATAATATCAGCACTACTCGATACATTATCTCATCATCAATTACCGATTTTTAATTAATTTATTTCAAATTTTGTAAAATATCTTCCCAAACATTTTCAAAACTTTGATTGGCGTTAATATTTGCTAAAATTCCTTTGCTTGTATAATAGCTCATTGCATTTACTGTGTTTTCTTTGTATTCCTCAAGTCTTTTATTTAAAGTTTCTAGATTATCCACATCTCTTTGAACCAAAGGCTCTCCAGTAACATCATCTACTTCAGGTGCTTTAGGGGGATTAAACTTAACATGATATCTTCTATTGCTTGGCAAATGAACTCTTTTTCCTGTAATTCTTTCAGCAAGAATATTATCAGTCGCGTTCAGCTCAATAACTTTATCAATTTTCATACCATTCTCTTCAAGGAACGCATCAAGCTCTTGAGCTTCCAAAGGAGTTCGGGGAAACCCATCAATGACTGCTCCCCTGCTACATTGCGGATCTTTTAATTTTGCTTTAAGTGTGTCAATCGAATCGATTCCTTCTGATCCAGCATTTTCACGAACATTTGATAAAGGGCCTCTTACAGCTAAATGGCATCAGCAATTTTCCTCACTTAATTTAGATGCTTGAGTCCATTTCCCTGAGCCTGGTGGGCCAGTAATGATAACTCTTTTTTGGGGCTTGAATGAACACTCAAATCTGCGCTTTACTTCGGCAAAGAGATCGGAATTTGTGATATCTCTTAAATCTGGTCTAGACATTTATAATTTTATGACCATTAATTTTTGACAATAATTAAATGAGCAACCAACTTAAAGCATCGAAAAATGATCTAAAAAATATCTATAAGACACTTTTGATAAGTTATAACGATTGTATCATTTTACTGCAATGCTAAGAATAAACATTATTAATCGAATTCTATGAACATTAATTACACTTTACCAATCATTTACTCAGGATGTTTATTTTCTAAGCTACACTCTGATGCGCTCTGTGATGTTTCCAGATCTCCATCATCAATCAAAAATAATTTAATATCAGCTCTAATCGAAAAAATGGAAACTTCTTTATGGAGTTTGAATTTGAAAAATCCAGGCCTATAATTTTCAATCAAATTTTTAGTGGCTTCACTTACAGCAATTTTCCCTGATATGCCATTGCTTTCCATTTTATTTGCGATTAATACATCCCTCCCGTATATATCGTATCTTACAATATTAGTCCCAGCTATCCCTCCTATAATATTTCCTGTATGTATGCCAATTCTCATATTTAACTCTGTAAAATGCTGGCAATTAAATTCATTAATAATTTCTACCATTGAAATTGCGAAATTAATGAGATTGAAGCACTCTTCTCCTGGATTTCTTCCTTCTTCACCCTTGTATCCCATAGCAACATAGCAGTCTCCAATAGTGTGTACTTTGTATATATTAAATTCTACACATCTTCTATCGAACTGACAGAAAAGCTCATATAGCATGTCAAGAACGCTCTCAGGACTTCTGTTTGAAGACCATGCTGTAAAGCCAACAATATCGGCATACAAGAGAGTGACATCTTTTAAAAAGTCAGTCTGAGCAATCTCTTCTTTTAAGTTTTTATATACATGTGGAGGCATCATTTGAGTTAGTAAATTTTCAGTTTTTTCTAATTCTCTATTCGCATAGTCTTTAAAGGCAAAAATAATTCGTAAGTTTTTTTCTTTATAATAATTTATATGGATGGTGATCAATGTGATGGATAACAAAACTACTATATATGGCAGTTTATTGTTCGTGTCAAGAAACGATATAAATATAATTGAGGGAATAGACTCAGCTAAAATAGAGATGATCAAACGCTTGAAAAATAGGGTTGAGCCAAGTGCTAAAAGGAGTATGTTGAAGGTTAAATAAGAAAATTTTATGAATTCATGAGCGTTTGTATCTAGAATTCAAAAATTTATAGTTGCAAATGTAACACAAATATAAAAAATTTGTAAAATTCATGGGAATGATCAATGCAGATAAATTCATTTTAATGTTACTGCTATTGACATAAAAAGAATTGATAAAGCAAATAGCATGACTGAAAAGTATAAACATCCAGTATCAGATTCATCAGTGCTTATAAAATGCCCTATCTTTACTAAAAACATAATAAAATTGCATAAAGAACTTACAATCAATACACAATAAATGCATATTGAATTATTTTCCATCACTTGACTTCTGAAAAGTTTCTCTTTTTCTCCTTCTTTGCACTTAAATGAAAAGCATTTAATGGGTTCAATTATATCACTTTCTCTTCTCTCAAATAGTTCAGAAGGATCCAGTAGATCAAAATTTTGGATCATCAAAGATCTTTTCTTCGAGTCCATGCTGTATTGTTTTTCCATAAAACTACTTTTTGAGAGAGTTAAACTGATTGCATTTCTAAGAGGAGAGGAAACATATAAGCTAGGAGATAATGGAGGAGATCGATTCAGATCTGTTATTTCTTTCTCTTTGACAGTAAAAACGTTTATTAGCCCTTTTCCTTTGGCATCAACTTTTTTAAGGCAAAAAGAAAATTCATTTTTATCTTCTATTAAGTTGAAAGAATCTTCAGATATTTGTATTGAATTTATTTCGACGTTAGTTGTTGCCATTCTACTTGCAGTGTTTACAGTATCCCCAACTAATGAAAACTGAGGCTTATGAAATCCTACCACTCCAGCATGAACAGGCCCGCTGTGCAATCCGATTTTTACTTTCAAATGTTCACCGTTTTTTAATTTTATATTTTTAATTGCTTTTAATATACTCATTCCCATTTCAATTCCTCTTCGAACATGACATACTGAGGCTATATTAACATCCAACTCAGTTTCATTATCTTTTATTCCAGCACAAGCCATATAAGTTTTCCCCACCGTCTCGACTTTAGTGACCCCAACAATTTCACATATATGGTCAAACTGCCTATAAATATTATCTAAAAGGGCTACTAATTCATTAGCTGTATAAATCTCCACAATTTCATCAAAATTATAAATATCGCAAAACAGCACTGAAACGATTCCTTGGTCCTCAGCTATATATCTAACCCCATTTTTTACTCTGTTTTTAACAAACCTAGGCAAAATACAGCTTAAAACTTGTTTAGATTTTTCTACCTCTGCTTCAACTTTTTTGATTAAAATAAATTTTTCCCTCCTGTTCATCTCGATTTTATATCCTACAATTGCTGAAGAAATCCAAATTGAAAATAAAATAATTGTATATTGAGTTCCACTAAAAAATACTGCTAAAGTGCTATTTTCTGAAATCGGAGGTGAGCTAGCCTCGATAAATGATATAGCTGAAGCAGCAACGCACACTGCAAAGGATAGCATTAATGAGTTAAAATAGTCTGCACAAGCAGCAATAAATAAAATTACAGGTCAACTTATCATAACTTCAACAACATAAATCCTGCATACGAATGAGCCGATAAAAAGCAGCAAAGCTTCATAATAATTCAGAAACATCATAAATAGCTTTAAACGTGACGCGAAAAAAGGTGTTCAGGAAAATACCATAAAAATAAAATATATAGGCAAATAAATAACTGAAAAAAGTTTGAATTGTTTGCCTCCGTAATTACTGTATCATACTAAAGAAGACATAAGAGATAGTATACCAATAAAACGGCAAACAATGAACACCCTATAGCTGAATAAAACTTCATATGATTTTTCTGTTTGGTATCCTATTTCTGCACATTCGGATTTAAACCTCAGGGTAAATCTATTGAAATTAAATGCATTAATGTCGCCTTTTTTACTGAAATCGCTACTCTCTTTGTATATTTCACCAAGTTTTCCTATGTAATTTTCAATCCATGCCTTAGATTCGAAAAATAAATTTAGGATCATTGTAAGTTTAGTAAGAAAAAAAGGGTTACAAATCCGGCATAAGTAAATAGGCACAAAGCAAATTAGTGGTACAAAGAAAATCTGCAAAAATGCTACTGGAGCTGAATTCAGAATATCTAATATTCCATATCTTGGATAATGACTTGACCAAGAAGTTGCTTCTAGTGTTATAACCATAAGCAAAACAGACACTAATAAAGATAAAATAGTGTATCTCGTATATGAATTTATTTTTGGAATAAAATATAATAGCACCGCTCCATATGCATTTAATAGCACCTGTATTGATGACAGCTCTCTATTTTCTGTAAAACCCTTATTATTGATTATTTCTAATGGATTGTTGAATACGAATATAATAGATGCACATAATAATGACAATATAATCATAAAAATCAATCTTTTAACTGTGATTAATTTTCTATAAGAAGCCATCGAATAAATTTCTGAAAATTTCAGAATTTCAACCCTACTAAAATCTTTATCAAATATGCCAAATATCAATAATGGAATTACAAGACAAATAAGATAGTGAAAGAGCATTAAATCCAAATCAATCAAAGGGTCTCCTGCAGTATTTTCAATTCAAGTGTAAAAAAATAGCAAAAATGCAGAAATCAGGCTTCCGAAAAATAAAATAAATATTGCGTTGATTATTCTAATATTAAATATTCTCCCTTCAAATAGCAATAAATCTTGAAGCTGAGAAAATTTTCTGATTGATATTTGCGCGGCATTTGATGCTGATTTTCCTTTTTTCCCATTAATTCCAACACCAATATGTGCTTGCTTTATCATTCCAATATCACTGCTCCCATCACCTATCGCCAGAAAAGTCGGTTTATAAGAAAAATTATTTTTCAAAAATTTTGCAACCCGTGATTTATCATTTGGGCTTAGTGAATGAAAGCACACACAATTTGCTGCACATAAAAGTGCTGAAAAATATTTCCTATTTTCTTCTGTACTGAGACCATAATTAATGCCGCTTGAATCTACAGATAAAATAAAATACACTGAATTGGGGTTAAAATGCATACTCAATGGAGACTCCATATTCACATTTGCAAATTTGCTCAAAAAAGGATGGATTTTTATTTGATGCTTTAATTGTGTTGGGTTTATATAAAAATCATCGTTCAACGACACTATAGAACATTCACTTTTAATGAGAGGGGCTAAAGGCTCACTATTGCAATCTTGAGATTCAAAAGACATTACACTTGGAAGATTTGAGTGGCTGGGTTTTGAGCTTTCTCTATAATGTATGATATATCTTTTTATATGATCGTTTAGTACTGATCTTGCTTCTAGTTCATTATTGACTTCTGTAAGTCGAGCTATGCCCACGTTTATTTCAACTAATCCGGCACTAACCGCTGTCGAAAGGGTAATTTCTTCATTTTCTCCACTCATCAGTCAGAATTTTATTCCAGCTTTCTTAAATAAATCAATAGTGTCTTTTGTGTCATCTGCAATTTTGTCTTCAATTGTTGCAGCTCCCAAATAAGTTAAATCTTTTTCTAGCTCTTCAAATAAATTTTCGATTTTTCCATCACTATTTACAGGAGAAAGCTTTGCATTTTCATATTTGAAATTAAAATTAGCAATATCATTGCTTGATAGTATTTTATACCCTGCAAAAATTAATCTTTTACCAATAAGATTATTACAGTAAAGAGTCTCTTCAATGTTTAATTTTTCTTCTTGTGAAAGGCTGAATATATCAAACATTGGCTCTTTTGATCCTTTTACATATAATATCATTGTTAATTGAGCAATATCCGAAATAATGATTCTGAACTTATTTGATTTTGAGCCAGAATATTTATAAGCAATAACTCCATATTCGATAAAATTTCCATACGCATTTATAACGCATGATTTTTTATTTCTGCTGATCAGACTTATCCCTAAAATCTTGCTTGTTTCAACTAGAATTTTATCGTCACCAGATATACTTATGCATTTTCCTGAAGAGTAAGGAAAGACTTGATTACAAAGAGCTAAGCACATGACAAAATGATAGGCTTTTGAGTTTTCACTTGATTTTTTTTCAAGTTTATTTTTCAAATACTTGAATGAAAAAATATTATCACAGCTTAAATCATTATTAATCTCTTGCACAGTGTCTGCTGGGCCAGCTTTTGTAAGGGGAGAGGTTTCAGATTTGGTATCAGGGGTTAAGAATTTTAAGTTTTCATCTCTTAAATAAATACGGTCCTCGATTATACAAGATGTTACAATAAACTTATCTTTTGTTATAGTCCCTGATCTATCAGCTAATATATATTCAATTTGTCCTAAATTGTCTATAGCTTTTTTAGAATTAAATTTAATTTCTTCATTATTTTTGGTGATTTTTCAGCATTGCAGCCAACGAATTAGAGGTAAAAATATGTAAACCGATAAGGGAATATTTTCATGGAGAATTACAATTAAATATACCAGTAAATCTCCTGTAGTGTCATTAAAATCTAAGCCAAACCAAAATCTGTTAACAAAAAATGCTGAAATTATCATTAAAAATGATAAAGCAATCATCCAAAAAATTCATCCATTCAACCGTTTTTCTAATATTGTTAAACTCCCATAATCGCAAGAAATTGCAGCTGAAGTGAATGAATCTTTTCCTGTATACAAAACAACACCAAAAATTCAAGAAGTCTCAGTTAGCTGAGATCCTCGAGGAATAAAATTTAATTTAGTTATTTCTGCCAGTTGAGGATTTGCAGCGAGTTTGACAGATCCATAAATGTTTTTTTGCTCTGTTTCAGGTACTTTGATTTTCATATTCAGTTTATGGATTTGTGCTGCGGCTTCGTCAACGATTATGGAGTCGAAAAGCAATTGGGTGTCTTTTATAGACTTTCTTACCTTAATATCTTTACCCCCAGTCACTCCAGTGGAGTCGATACAGCATATGTGCTCCTCTTCTCCTACTGTTAGAATTAAAATATCGGCAGGACAATATTCTTTATTATTGAGCCAAATTATGTCTCCAACGTTAATATCCTGACTTGCCTTGTAGGCAAAATTATGTCCATTTCATACATAATATAGCTTATTGTTGGATTTTTTATCGTTTTTGTGATTTCTGATGTCTTGATAGGCATTGAAGATAAAGGCAATCAGCAACAAAAAGGGAAAAGGGAATATCAGAGGCCAGTAAATATTTACATCTGATTGGGAAATAGCCAGAATGAGAGGGTTAATAAGAAAAATACAGTAGGCGTAGTTCCCAAACAGCTCAATGACACTTTTAGGAAGGAATGTAAATAAGTTATAGCGAGAAGTAATAATTTCGTTTCTTGGGAACCCTTTATTCTGATTTTCTCCTTGGCCAGTCACTTGAATTAATCTCAAGTTTACCATTTATTCTTTTTATTGATAGCATTTTAGCATATTCCTTACTATTAGAAGCTTGCCAAATAACAAAATACAGATATTTAGAAAATCAAAGTATTTAGAACATAAGTCCAATTAATTTCAATACAAAAGGGAGATAGCAATTTATATACAAAATCTTCAACTTAATTATCAGCTCTAAATTAATCAAAATGTTTTATTACTCAATGTCAATTAAAAATGTTTGTATTTTCGTTTTTATTGACGAAATATCGATTGCTTTATAAGAAGAAAACCCAAATAAGCCAGGAGAATAATTTTCTATTAAGTTCTTTGTTGCTTCACTAACTGATACTCTTCCTGCTAGTCCATTACTTTCTATTTGGTTTGCTATCAATACATCCTTTCCATAAATATCATATCTGACTATATTGGTCCCAGTAATTCCTCCTATGATATTTCCGGTGTGAATTCCAATTCTCATGTTCAGCCCACTTCCATGCTCTTGGTTCATAGCATCTATAACCTCAATCATTGAAGAAGCGAATTTAATGATATTTAAGCACTCTTCCCCTGGATTCCTGTCTAAATCTCCTTTAAAGCTCATCGCAACATAGCAGTCTCCAATTGTGTGCACTTTATATACATGATTTTCGACACATTTTTTTATAATTTACTTGATTTACTTAAATAGCTTTTAGAGAAATCCTATCCAAGCCTGTAGGCCAATACTCGCCTCCGCATTATGCTCTACTGTTTGCTTGTCAGCTAGGACATGGCCTTGAATGTATGGCTCCTCACGAATGAGGGCTTGTACTTGTTAGTTGAGAGTAAGTGACACTGAGACCATCAAACCATACATCAACGAATTTGTCTTCTAGAAAATTCACTTTTTGAATACTGGTTGGGTTGCTGACCAAGATGAAATCTGAACCCTGGGCGTAACACATGATCGCTCTGGGAATTTTGCCTGATGGCTAATTGAGCACCTCTGGCTTTCCAGGCATCCCCATCCCAGCTCCAGTGAGCCATCTTCCCATGGGTTAAGCCATGGCTTGGATGTGTGTATGCAGTTTGCTAATCCTGTATTGCACACCAGCAAGCTAATTAAAACCAAATCGGACACACATTTAAGAGCGCTGCCCATCCTTTCCACATGGACTTCGGCTTTTCCAATGAATCCTCTGGCTAAGGGTGCTAAAAAGTAGGCTGGCTAACCACACCATTTTAATTTATATCACAATTTTTATCAAACTCACTAAAAAGCTCATAAAGCATGCCTACAATGCTATCTGGGCTCCTATTAGAAGATCAGGCTGTGAAACCGACAATGTCAGCATATAAGAGTGTCACTTGAGGCAATGAGTCAGTGGTCGTTATCTCTTCTTTAAGTCGTTTATATACATGTGGAGGCATCATCTGTGTCAGCAAGTTTTCTGTTTTTTCAAGCTCTTTTTTTGCTAGGTCTTTTAATGCGAAGAACACACGGAGATCGCTTTCAACTGTATAGCCAATACAGTTGATGACAACAATGAAGCCTCCAAAAGCTATTAAATGCAGGCAAGTGTCCATTGTATGGTCGATAATTATAAGGGGAACTACAACTCCTAGCATCATTAAGCTTGTGATAACAAGGTATTTCATAAATAGACCAGAACAGAGAACTCGTATCTTCACACGACGACTATTTCATAACGACTATTTTTTTTTTGGCCTATTTTTTTTTGGCCTATTTTTTTTCACCTTTTTTTTTTTGGCCTATTTTTTTTCACCTATTTTTTTTTGGCCTATTTTTTTGGCTTTTTTTTGACAATTTTTTAACTATTTTTTACTAATATTTGGGCATAATTCCATACTAATTGTTTTAATCTAATTTTTAATGTGTTTTAAACGATTTAACCAACAAAAAATGCACCCTTAACAGATTTCTTACTCCATGAATACTAATTCACTGCTTTTAAAATTTCGAGAATTTTAGGTTTAATTAGGAGTTTTTAACTTAATTTACTCAATATTAATCGCGTAAGGAAAGGTCTCTGTTTCTCAATAAGGTTTTAGTCCTCTCAGCAGCTTCATGAATGAGGCTAGGCAAAAAAAATAGCAAAAAAAAATAGGCCAAAAAAAATAGGCCAAAAAAAAATAGGCCAAAAAAAAATAGGCCAAAAAAAAATAGGCCAAAAAAAAATAGGTGAAAAAAAATAGGCCAAAAAAAAATAGGCCAAAAAAAAAATAGTCGTTATGAAATAGTCGTCGTGTGAAGGAACCCAGAGAACTATCAATAAAGCATTGTAGATTACATATGAAATTTCCACTGAGTCAAGCTCATTGTTCTCAGTAAATCCTTCTATTATTACTGCACAGATGATAAAAAAGCAAGTTTGTTTAATAAACCAAGGAAAAGCTTTTGACTTATAGCACTTTTTAGTTGAAATGATAATTCCAATGAATATGAAAGATACTATGAAGAGAAATACTGAAGAGATGATATTAGCGTCATCATTGCCCTCATTCAGTATGATATATACAATCTTAAAAGCTCCTAAAAATGCATTCGAAACAGCTCCTATTAGAAGTCCTGGATATAAAATAGAGAATTTGTTTTCTATCATTTGTATCCTTAATAGCATTTCTTTTTTGTTTTCTTTACAGCTGCATGAAATTAGTTTAACTGGATCTATAATTTCTGTATTTTTCCTCGCAAAAAGCTGTGAAGGGTCATTTATGTCAAGCTGCAGCATGATTATAGATTTTCTATTGACTTCGCTATTTCTTCGAATTTCGCCTGAGCTAACTTTCTTCCTAGCAAATGTTCGCGAGTGTATGAGTGGCAGCTGAAGTCCTTCTTTAGCTGGAATTTCAACTCCCGTATCATGAATTTTTCTTTCTTTGACTAAAAGTGTTTCTATTCACCCTTTTCCTTTTGCTTCCACTCTTGTTTGTGTGAAAATTAAGTCTGACTTCGAATCGACCAATGCATAAGTTTCTTCAGATATCTGTATGATATTTGGCTCTTTAATTGTAGATGCCATTCTACTTGCCGTATTGACTGTATCTCCAACAAGTGAAAACTGAGGCTTATGGAACCCTACAACTCCTGCAGTTACAGGGCCACTATGAATTCCAATTTTTACTTTTAATGTTTCTCCATTCCATAGCTTTATCTTTTGTATAGACTTTAAAATGCTTATCCCCATCTCTATAGCTCTCCTTGCATGTGACACCGACTGAAAATGAGGATCCAACTCTGCTTCGCAATCTTTTATTCCTGCACAAGCCATATATGTTTTCCCTACTGTTTCTATTTTTACAACTCCGACCATTTCACATAGATGGTCGAACTTTCTATATACATTGTCTAAAAAAGCTGTGAGCTCTTGAGGGGAATAACCTTCAATGATGTCTTCAAAGTTATAAATGTCACAGAAAAGCACAGTCACTATTCCTTGGTCGTCAGCGATGTATCTTGCCCCATCTTTAACTCTTTTCCTAACAAAATTGGGGAGTACACATTCCAGGACCTGCTTTGACTTTTCAACCTCGATTTCTACTTTTTTGATCAGGATGAATTTATTTCTGTTGTATTTTTCTGTGAAATAGCCGATAAAAGCAGAAGTGAGCCATATTGAGAAATAGACTGTAACAAACTCAAAACTATGGAGAATTACTTCAGAGCTGGAAAGGTCGTCAATGAGCGATATTTCGATGATAGCAGATGTAGAGACAAAAATGCACATTATAAATGTCAAGATAAGCGAAAATGCTCAGTCATTGCAAAGACCTATAAGGATTAATGGAGGCCAAGAATAGTATAGTGGTGAACTTTAAGTTGAAATCGCATATAGATAATTACCTATAAAAGAGTCTTAATTATAGCCACACATAAACTTGAATTTAATCTATCACAGCATATAAAGCATGAAGATAGACTTTAAAAGCAAAAGTAGTTATTAGAAATGCAACACCTTCGTATACATTTAATGCAAAAATAAGCTGCTTTAAATTTCCTTTGAAGTAAGGCAGCCATGATATAAAAATACATGCAAAGTAGACAAATTTATATATCGTGTAATAAATTTGAAACGATATGCTCCCAATATCAGCAGCTCATATATAGAGGTTGAAAATAAAGCAAGAAATGAACTGAATCATGATGAGAATTCTATAACTTTTTATTTTTTCATCAAATTTTTCTGTTTGGTATTCAGATTCTGTAAGCTCTGAGGCAAATCTTAAAATTCACTTGTTTATTTTGAACATATCATGATGGTTTTTCTTTCTATAGTCTTTGCTTTCCTTGTAAACTTCATCTAATCTTTCATTAAAATAAGAAACTCTTGTTTGATCTTCATAATATGCTTTACCTTTAAAATTATTTCTTAAAAAGTCAACAAAGCTTGGGAAGAACAATATGCTATATGTTTTTAAGGCATAGTTAAAGATTGCAGTTATTAGAGTTACAAAAATGATGAGTAAAATTCCCATTGGGGATATATTAATCATTTGCAAAATCCCAAATTTTTCAAAAACTATAGTTCAAGAAGTAAGTTCTAAAATTATAATTGCAGAAATAATAAAAAAAACGTAGGCAAGAATTGTGAATTTGCTATAAGAATAAGATTCGATAATCATGTATAGTAAAAATGAAAAGCACATACATAAATATAAAATTGTTGAGTTTAAATCAAAATTTTCAGTAAACCCCGAATCATTTCATATTCCTATATTCATTATTATAAAAAAGCATATTAAAGAATATGCCAATGCTTTTGCAAATACATAAAAGAGCTTCTTTGTTGTTAATAAAAGTCTGTATAGACCTGCTCTATATACTTCTGGATACGTAAAAATGCGATTTTCATCAATATCTACATCAAAAATTCCAATAATAATCAAAGGAATTCCTGTGATCACTAAATTATACATCGACAACAACCAGGATTCAAAAATACTATTCGCAGCAGTTGACTTTATAAGTGAATAAAAAAAGGCCAAAAATGAATAAAATGCAGATTTAAATAAAATCATCATCACTATATTGCTGGTTCTAACATAATTCCAGTGCCCTTCTATTAAAACTAAATTTTTCAGTAGAGAAAATTTCTTTATAGCATAATGTCCAGAATTTAGCGAGCAAAGGCCTTTTGATCCAGTTATTTCAACTCCAACATGTGCTGAATTTATCATCCCAGCATCACTTGAGCTATCTCCAATCGCTAGGAATATTGGCTTATATGAAAAATTGTATCTAAGTAAGCTTGCAATTCTTGTTTTATCATTGGGCTTGAGTGAATGAAAGCAAACACTATGTGCTGCACAAAGAAGAGAGCAGAATATTTTTCTGTTTTCTTCTGAGCTAAGTGCATAATCAATTCCATTACTATCAATTGATAGCACGAAGTAAACTGAATCAGGGTTAAAACTCATCTTTAGAGGTGATGAAATACTGAATGATGCTATTTGTGTCAAAAATGGATGGAATTTTTTAGTTTTCATGTACTCTTGAGACCTTCTCCTTCCATATTGAAAAAATGATTGAGGACTTTCATCTCCATCAAGCAAAACTGGGTCAGTTTTGGAATTAGGCATTTTCTTAATGTCACAATTTAAAAATGTTCCAGAAACAGCGATTTGGTTGCTTATGGCTGTTTTCTCAGTGTTGCAATGGAGAATATGATTTTTCACATGATTAATCATATCAATAGCGCAGTCTAGCTGAGAATTATATCCTCCAATTCTTGCTATATTGGATTCAATTTCAAAAATTTCTGCAGCCACTGCTGTTGTTAAAGTGATTTCTTCATCTTCTCCACTCATCAGCCAAAACTTTATACCTCCTTCAGACAATAATGAAATTGCGTTTTTCGTGCCATTTGAGATTTGATCTTCAATAGTCACACATCCTAGATAGCTTATTCCTTGTTCCAATTCTTCAAGAATGTGCTCAATTCTTCCATCTCGATTAATTGGGGATAATTTCGCATTATTATAAGCAAAATTAAAAGAGTCCATTTCATCCTTTGCAAGTTTTTTATATCCCATAAAAATATGCCTTTTTCCCCATTGGTTATAATTAAACAGATTTTCTTCAACATTAAGTTTTTCTTCATCAGTCAAATTATAAATATCAAACATTTTGCTTTTGGGCCCTTTCACATAAAGAATAGCTTCCCCTGTTTTATGGCTCCCTACAATAATTCTGTATTTTCTTGAATCACCTGTATAATGATGAAATGCTATTATAGGGAACTCTATAATATTTCCTAATATATCAACTAGGCAAGTATCATGGGCTTTAGATAGCAATGAGACCCCTAAATCTTTACTGGTATCCATTAAAATTCGGTCATCAGCACTCATATATATCATTTTTTCAGTTGATTTAGGAAAGACTTGGTTGCAAATGGCCATACACATTACAAAGTTATATACTGGGCTTTCATCGTTGATCCCTTTTATGAAGTCATTTTTTAAAGATTTGAATGATAGTTTTTCGTTTGTAGGGTTTATGCATGTAATTTCATTATTTTTATCTTGCTCTTTAGGAGTGCAGGTTTCTGGAATTTCAGTTTGTATAGTATCAGTTCACTCATAAACTGTTTCTCCTATGCAGCAAGCAGTGATCTTCAGCTTATTTTTACTAATTGTTCCAGCTCTATCAGCTAAAATAATTTCCACTTGTCCTAAGTCTTCACTCGCTTTAGAAGAACGAACACAAATCCCTTCATATTTTTTAGAAATTTTCCAGCTTTGGAAAAATCGGATAACTGGTAGTGTTACATAAAGCATCACAGGAATATGCTTACGGTCAAGGATAAGTAAATTAAGAAAAAGACTCATATATGTATCATCATAGTCTAATCCATAGCTATAGATACTTACAAAAAATCCAGACAATACCATTCCAAATAGCAAGAGAGTCATTCAAAAAACTCACCTGTTGAGTTTCTTTTCTAGAGTTGATAATTTTTTAGGTTTACAAGACAGGCCTCCAATAGTTGATGCTTCAGTCCCTGTGTAAACTACAACCCCAAAAATTCATGAGGTTTCTATTAGCTGAGATCCCAATTGTATCAAATTATATATATCAATTTCAGTTTGATTTGGGCATGTGCTAAGCTTGATCGATCCATAGAACTCTCCTTGGGAAGATTCTGGGACTTTTATTTTTGCATTAAGTTTTGGAATTTGTGCTGCTATCTCTTCAATGTCGAGCTTTGTCATTCGCTTGCTTTCATCAATATCATTTGTATCGAAATTTAATTGAGTTTCTCTGACTGGCTTTTTAATTATGATATCAGTGCCTCCAATAGCTTTTGTTGCGTCAATATAACAGATTTTATCATTTTCACTGACATAAAGCACAAGAATGTCAGCAGGTGCTATTTCATTTATTTTTAGTAAAATAATGTCGCCAACTTCAATGTCTTCGAGCTTTTTATTAGAAAATTTATATCCGTCTCATATATCATATTCTTTATTATTTGTAGCTGAGTCATTCCTATGATGTTTTATATCTTGAATAGCATCAAAAATAAAAGTTGTAAACAATAGTAGGAGAAATGGTATCATAAACATCCAGCTGAAGCTTGAGTATGGATCAAGGAATATCTGAGCTATAGGGTCAATTAAAAAAATATAATATGCGTAACTTCTGAATTGGTCTCTGATGTTTAAGGGGATAAAATTTAAAAGTGTATATCGTGATGTTACAATTTTATTCTTTGCATACCCTTTCATGGAGATTGAATTGCTTCCTTGTATGTGAATATACCTTCACCTCTCTTCTTTTTTTTCTAAGGATGATATTGGCTTAAAAGACATTATTTTAATCTTCAATAATTTTATATAAAACTCAAAAAAAGAAATTAGCCATTCTGCTCTAATTTTAACATTTACTTTCAATAGAAAATGCCTTTGAATTTCGAGGTAACACATTTAAATCCAAAACTATGCTCCCTATACCATGAAAATCAACCCCTGCGAGAACAAATATGAAAAACATTTTCTTCATAATAAGATTAAGATTAAAATCAAGTTAAATAACTCAATCGATCTTATATGTAAGAATTTTCTGGAAAAGCGGTTACAGATTTTCTTCTAAAACAATTATTAAAGATGCAAACAAGTTTTAATCGAGATATTACTACAGTGCGAAAGAAGCTATTTGCAAGAATTTTAAACAAAATTTATTAAGAAATGATTTGGCCATATTCAAAAATAAGAGTGAAAATATATTTATTGCTTTAGGGGTATAAATTTACTAATAAGTATTTTTAAATGTATAATTATTTAAAATAAGCAATTGTCATTATCTTAATCAAGATCCAGTCAAAATGCATTTATCTTCGATTTTATTGCTTGAATTGGTATTTCTTTATGAAAAGTAAAGTTATATAGTTCAGGCTTATACCCTTCAATCAAGCTTTTAACAGCTTCACTTACAAGTATTTTCCCACCTGCCCCATTGCTTTCAATTTTATTTGCTATAAGTACGTCTTTTCCATATATATCATATCGAACTATATTAGTTCCAGCAATTCCTCCTATAATATTTCCTGTATGTATCCCAATCCTCATATTCAGTTTTGAATTATTAATTGCATTCACTTTTTCAATTATTTCTACCATAGACTCTGCAAATCTTATGACCTTTAAACACTCTTCTCCTGGGTTTCTTTCTATGTCTCCATTAAATCCCATAGCTACATAGCAATCTCCTATGGTGTGAACTTTATAGACTTTATGCTCCACACATTTCATGTCAAACTTGCTAAAAAGCTCATAAAGCATCCCAACAATGTTATCTGGGGTTCTCTGTGATGATCATTCTGTAAAACCTACAATATCTGCATACAATAAGGTGACTTGGCTTAAAGAATCAGTGGTGGTGGTCTCTTCTTTTAAATTATTATAGACATGAGGCGGCATCATTTGCTTTAGCAAGCTCTCTGTTTTTTCAAGCTCTTTTTTAGCAAAATCTTCTAACGCATAATTAAACCTCATCGTTTTTTCAGTAAAATAAGAAATTGATAGCATAGCGAACTCAAATGATATAATGGATATCAAATATATATATTTATTAGCAGAACCACCAATGAGCATTTGGTCAAGAGCTATAAAAATTGTAGCTAGAATTGTTGTGCTTATAATGTTTTTGAAAAATGAACAGATGCATTGAGAAGATAATAAAGTGCAATATAACAGATACGAAACTTCTACAATTTCAACTTCATCTTTTCGATTTAATCTCATTATAAGAACTAAAATTATTGGAGTCAAGTAGCCAACTTGCATAATTCATGAAATGTACTTTGATTTGTAAATCCTTGCAAATATCCTTCAAAGTGAAATGTACCAAATAAGAACTGATGTAAAATAAATCGCTGAAATGATATTATAGTTGCTATTATCTGACAGCTGGATAAGAATGAATTTCATAATTCCTAACAATAAGCTGCATATAAAGGCTGTTAAAATTCTGATTTTTAGCATTCATCGGCTGTGCTCTATTATGTGAATCCTCAGGCATCTTTCTTTATTAGATTCGCGACATGAAAAAGGATGAAATTTTATAGGGTCAATTTTGTCAGTATTTCTTCTTTTATATAGGAGAGATTGGTCATAAACTCCAAGAGTTGTCATAATGGACTGCTTTCGGGCCTCTGAAGTAAATAATGAGTTTCTTTTTTCGACTGAATTTAAAGTTGATTGCCTTCCTGCTGATGGAATGACAATTGAATTTCTCTTTCCGTCAGCTGGAGTTAATGTTGGCATTTTTTTGGCGTCAGGAGATAATGCAATTGATTTCCTCCTAACCCCTGTGACAGTTGCGTGCCTCCTTCTAGGCTCCTTTCCAGTTGCAACTGATGGTCTTCTTTCAGGGCTTCATGCATGCTCTACCATAGTTCTTTTTCTAACAGAATGCATTGAGTTTGTCATTACAAAATCAGGATCACCAAAGCTAAATAAAGGCAAATCATTTAATTCGCTTTCTCTTACTGTATATGCAGTAATGAAACCTTTCCCTTTTGCTTCAACCTGGCGTTTTGCAAATGCAAAATCATCTTTTTCTTCTATACTATTATAGGTTTCTTCAGAAATTTGTATTGTATTTGGATCTTGGTTAGTTGAAGACATTCTGCTTGCAGTATTAACAGTGTCTCCAACAAGCGAAAACTGAGGCTTATGAAACCCCACAACTCCTGCCGTTACAGGCCCACTGTGGATGCCAACTTTCACTTGTAAAGACCCTCCACTTTTTAATTTGATTTTTTCAGCTGCTTTAATCATCGCCAAACCCATTTCCACAGCTCTTCTTGCATGAGGGACAGATTGGATTATTCAATCCAGTTCAGCTTCGCTGTCTTTAATGCCAGCGCAGGCCATATAAGTTTTTCCTACAGTTTCCACCTTAGTAACCCCTATTATCTCACAAAGGTTATCAAATTGCCTATAAACATTGTCTAAAAATGCAGTAAGCTCATATAAAGGATAAGCATCCACTATATCTTCAAAGTTGTGGATATCGCAAAATAGCACAGTAGCTGTTCCTTGATCGTCAGCGATATATCTTGCGCCATCTTTAACCCTTTTTCTAACAAAATCAGGCAAGACGCAGTCTAAAACTTGTTTGGATTTTTCTACTTCATTTTCTACTTTTTTTAATAGGATGAATTTTTCTCTGTTATACCTTTCAACTGAATAGCCAATTATAGCTGAAGAAATTCATATTGCGGAATAAATTATTGTAAATTCTGTTCCTGATATGAAAGCTTCAGTAGATGTAAGGCCATCCAGATTAGAAGTGTGGATGTAAGCAGAAATACATATGAATACTGAGGCTGATAAGGATGAAAATATGGTTGTGGTCCAATCTGTGCAGGAACCAATAAAAATTACAGAAGGCCAGCTTAGATATATGGTGGGAATTTGGAAGCCTAGAACAAATGAGTGAATTATAATCATAATGATATCACAAAGATTCATTAATAATGTGATTGTTTTTCTTTGATATTTAAAATGAGAAATAAAAGAAAATGCAACAAATCCTGCATAAATAAATGCAGTCACAGTAAAAAATGGACCTAGAGTTGTATCATCAATTTCATCCGACCATACGTAGATGAAAATAGATAAAATTACAATAAACCGGTACATAATGAATGCTCGATAAATAATCAATGTTTCTTCAATTTTTTCATTTTGATAGTCTTTTTCAGTAGACTCATCCCAAAATCTCAAAATTCACTTGTTTATTGTAAATTCCTTTTTAATCTTGGTATTTCTTAATTTTTTGCTTTCTTTGTAGACTTTGTCAAGTCTTCCATTAAATAAATCTACTCTGGATTTTGCTTCAAAAAACAATTTTCCATTAAACTTACTTCTAATAAAATCAATGAATCCTGGGTAAAACATTATTTCATAGCATTTTGTTGCATAATTTACTATTAGACAGATCAGTGGAATAAAGAAAAACTGGCAAAAAAGCAATGGAGAAGTGTTAGTCATTTCTAAATTTCCAAACATATGAGAACTCGGTACTTCTGACATTATTTCTAGATATACTATTAGCGAGATAATAGAAATGATATATCCAATAATGCTAATAAAGCTGTAAGAGTAAGTTTCCAGTATCAAATATGCAAGAAATGAGCCGTATAGTGATATATGCATTACCAATGACATATATGCACCATTTTCAGTGTATCCATCGTTATTTAATATTCCACAATAAAGCACCATATAAAAAATCAGCAATGATTGGATAAGAGCTTTTATAGAAATAAGAATCAGCTTTTTACTTGTAAGAATAAGCTTATGTAGTCCAACATTATGAATTTCAGGAAATTTTGCAATTTGATGGCCTTCTACATCTTCATCAAAAATTCCAATTATAATTAAGGGAATTGCCGTTAAAAATCCGTAATAATATCATGTCATCCCAATGCTAAATATTGCGTTTCCGCCAGCCACTTTCACAAAAGTATAGAAAAATATGATATAAGTATGCATAAAGCTTGAAAATAAATATATCAAAATAACATTCGAAATCTTTACATAATTTCAATGCCCTTCAAACAAAATCAGATCTTTTATTTGCGAAAAGTCCTTAACCGCAATATCTCCTGCATCCGCAGCAAATCCTCATTTTTTACCTTCAATCCCTATTCCAACATGACCTTTTTTAATCATCCCCACATCGCCTGCGCCATCTCCAATTGTCAAAAAAGTAGGTTTATATGAAAAATTATTTTTCAATAACGAGGCGATTTGTCTTTTATGCCCTGGTAAAAGTGAATGGAAACAAACGCAATTGGCAGCACTTACCCCCTTTGAGAGTGAGTAGCTTAATTATTTTCTAAAAGTTTTTTATTATAAAAAAATATTTTTTTAAATCTGAATCAAAATGAAAAGTCTAATTTATTTATAATAAAATTTTATATAGAAAATTTTTTTGCTAGCTCTAAAATTTAGTTAATTTCATCAGAATTGTTGTATTTTCAAATGGTTTTTCTCATTCTTTAGTGAGTAGAGTTAGTAAAGCGCAAAATAATTTTCTGTTTTCTTCTGAGCCAAGTTCATGAGTGATACTTCGCGCATCAACAGATAATACAAAAAAGACAGATTCAGGGTTAAAAGTCATCTTTAGAGGTGAAGATAAATTTATAGTAGTCAGCTGAGCTAAAAATGGATGAATATTATTGACTGCTGATTTTTCTCTTCCTA
Organism: Blepharisma stoltei; assembly: GCA_914767885.1. Lineage (NCBI taxonomy): Eukaryota > Ciliophora > Heterotrichea > Heterotrichida > Blepharismidae > Blepharisma > Blepharisma stoltei. The sequence continues at coordinate 575,625 of CAJZBQ010000037.1, forward strand.
TATTCTTTTTTTCTATAATCCCAGATAGCTTTGGGGTTCAATTTTGGTCAATTTCTGATAGATTCGGGACACTTAAAAGCTTTTGAGAAGAGTGCAAGGGAGCTTTTCCGAATTCTTTTGGAATTGATAAGGGGTTTATATCAGTCATATCTTCACCTACATGCAAAATAAATCTTTTTACATGCTCAATCATATCCATATGGCATTCTAAATGCGAAGAATAAGACGCTAATCTTGCTATACTAGCATTTAGATCAAACATATTCGCAGAAATCGCAGTTGTAAGTGTGATTTCTTCATCATCACCGCTCATAAGCCAAAATTTTATTCCAGCTTGAGTTAAAAGTGATACAGCATTTTTTGTTTTTTTAGAAATTTTATCTTCTATTGTAATGCAGCCCAGAAATTTTAACTTTTGCTCCAATGACTCAAAAATGCTTTCAATCCTTCCTTCGCTATTAACTGGTGATCTTTTAGCATTTTTATAAGCAAAACTGAAGTACTTAATCTCTTTTTCAGTCAAAACTTTATAGCCCATAAATATCAATCTTTTTCCTAAAAGATTAAAGGTGTATAGGTTTTCTTCAATGTTAAGCTTGTCTTCATTCGATAAATCAAATAATTCATTCATAGATTCTTTTGTACCTTTTACATATAAAATAGTTTCTTTAGTGCTTTCATCAAAAACGATAATTCGGTTTTTCTTGTTTTTTGCTGAGAATGGTCGATATGCAATTATATCTAATACTTTTATATTCCCTAGAATATTAACGAGGCATTCTTTATGTGTTCTGCTTACTAATTGAATTCCTAATTGTCCAGATAAAAATAGAATGATGATGACGAAAGGCGGACTCCTAAGCTTACTCCCTAAAAGATGTAGAGCGTATCTTAGGTGCTAAATTCAAGCACCTATGTGCTTCCCAGAAGGCATTTTGACTAGGGATACTATTGAAGAGAGAAGTTTTGTTTCTCCTCGAATTTTTTCCTGTTACTGCTTACGCTAGGCAGATTTTCCTTACCACACAGTCTTTCCTTATGGGGGCTGTCTGGGCACTCCCAGAGAGTGGCTCTACCCCAAGAAGCTGATCCTTGTTGTAGGTCATCAGATTGTAAATTCAAGAAGTACTCTTATTATTCTTATTTGCACCCTGAATCAATTTACTGTACCTTTTTGGGAACAAGATAAGGTAAAGACTAGTAGATCAACCACTTGATCAAGTATAAAACCCACCCCATATCCCTCAAATTAAACTATACTCTTTGATATAGTCGAAAAATACTGCTTAGGTGGTTTTGTTTACTAGGCTAAATAGCATTATTATCCTTAAAATGGATAGGCACAAATAAATAAATAAATAAATAAATAAATAAATAAATAAATAAAGCATAATTATGCATCATAGGCACATAATATATCTAGCATCGATTTCACTAAACAATGCGTTTTTAACAGATATAGTATGCTTAATAGCTTATATTTAAATATAAAAACATCACAATATTACAAATGCCAGTTAGGAATAGGTCCTAACTCCTGCTAAGCAGGTCCGGGTCCTATTATCAGAGCTTAGTGAGAGAAGTCAAGCTTCTTGAGAGTATCCGCTTAAAAGAGAAGAAGTCGGTGCTGAGGCTGGCACTGACTAGAGAAGTCTTAACGGGCTTATTAACTTTAATGGTTTGACGGTTAGGCCGGTCCACCTACCGTTATTCAGCTGTTAATGTAGCTTGACCCTCAAGTAAAAGAAGACTGATGGCAATATGCTAGAGTAATTCGTTAAACTTAAACTTAAACTTAAAATATAAAACATGATATGATATATCTCATTTAAATTTAATACAAAAATATAAGCTAAATGTGATAGCCATATAAATTTTTTATATAGTAGAGATATGAAATAAAGTATTAAAATATGTATAAGCATTCTATAAATCACATTTTTAATAGTTTAGGAGCGAAAATACTGCAATATCTCTTATATTTCTTATTATTAAGACTAGGTAGTTTGATATTGAAGGAGTTAGAGGGATGGGTTTTATGCTTGACCAACCGCTTAATGCTAGATACTTAATAATCCCCGTCGAAGCCGGAACGCCATATGGACATGTGCCCTGGTGCAACAAAGTGAATCGATCCAGAGGTCCATGGCCCGACACGTGGACAAATATGGTGGCAGCTCAGGAAACGGCTACCCCGTAGTAAACTTTAAACGTTATAGATAATTAAGTAAGATACTTAATAATCTAATCTAATTGTCCCGCGGTTTCTACAAGAGTTCTATCATCTGCAGATATCGATATGCATTTTCTAGAAATTTTTGGGAAAAATTGATTGCAAATTGCCATGCACATAATAAAATTGTAAACATCTCCTCTCCTGTTTTGAGAGCCAGTCTTAATCTTAAATTATTTATAATATCTTACGTCTACTATGGGGTAACCTTGTCCAGAGCTGCCACCATATTTGTCTACGTGTCGGGCCCATGGACCTCTGGATCGATCCACTTTGGATTCACCAAGGCACGGACAAATAAAGCGTTTCGGCTTCAACGGGCTTTGCTGCTGCCACAGCTCTATTCTACTCAACTCCTGTGTGTGTTCCCCCTAAGGGCCACCTTCCTCAAGGTGTGCTTAGGGTAAAGACCTGAGCCTCTTGAGTGCACTGAGGAGCAGTTCCTCTATTTATCCACAGAGTTAAACCACTATTGCTGTGCAGAAGTTCTCGAGATAAACCGAACCCCACAAATAAAATTGCTTGATGGAGAGAAAATTAGCGGAGCTAATTTCGTCTAGCCGAATACCATTTTATTTATGTTTTGGGAGCCAATCAATTCATTTTTTAAAGTATAAAATGATAAATTTTCATTTGATATCCTACGATTTGCGCTATCAATAAGGAAATTCCCTGTATGAAACGGCGATGTATCTGTTTTTTGATCTGGCAATTGAGTTTTTGTGTTAATGTAAACTGCGTCATTAACCATGCATGATGATATCATCAATTTATTTTTTGTAATAGTTCCAGAGCGGTCTGTTAAAATATATTCAACTTGGCCAAGCTCGTCAAGAGCTTTACTTGAGTGAAAAGTAACGCCAGGATAGGTTTTTGAGAGTCTCCAGATTTGGATAAACCGAATGATAGGCAAAATCACATATAAAAATATATGGACATGCCTGTTTAAAACAAAAGTCGTTGTTAGAAACAAAGATCGAGAATTATCATCGTACTTTGTGCCATATATAAGTAAATTAACTAAAAAGGATGCGATGACAAAACAAAAATATATGGAGCCGATCCACAAAACCCATATATTCAGTTGCTTTTCTATAGTAGAAATTCTATATTTTTCTCTTAATGATACTGATACAGAAGTTTCATTCCCTGTGTATATTACAACTCCTAAAATTCATGAAGTCTCAATTATATAAGATCACTGCTGAATAAAATTCTCAGAGCTAATTTCTGTGTGATCTGGGTTTATACTCATCTTAAAAGTTCCTTTTATATCTTTGGATGAAGAATCGGGGATTTTTATTTTTCCATTTATGCGGCCTAAAATTGTTGACGCTTCATCAATATCAATAGTATCAAATAGCCTTTGTACATCTTTTATCGGCTTCTTTACTTTAATATCTGTGCCTCCAATAAACCCAGACTTTTCAACGTAGCACTCTTTCTCATTTTCTCCAATGCAAATAATAAGAATATCTGCTGGTGCATAATCGTTCTCATTCAGTAAAATTATATCTCCTACACAAATATTTTCACTTTTTGTCTGTCTAAATTGTAGCCCATCTCATATTTCAAATATTTTTTCATTTACTTTCTTATCATTTTTATGATTTCTTATATCTCTATAAGCATCAAACATAAAAGTAAATATTAAAAGAAGAGCTATAGGCAGTATTGATGTTCGGGTGCAGGCCCAATGATAGTGCCTTTTTGATATGTGCATTTCACCGAAGTATTTTTGGTTGAAAATTTTTTTAAAAACGTACCCATTTAGCCGAAATTTAACGGTTTTTTTGGTCAAATGTCTCACTATCGAAAATGATTCGAACAAATTTTCCCCTAGGAGATGTCGCACTATCAAATTTCCACAGTCATTTGGCATGAAGCCGTGATGTTCAGTCATAAGAATTGGGATTTTCAATTAATTGTGAAATTGGGTCTATTAGATATCAGTAATAAGCGTAATTTCGAAATTGGTCACGGATATTTTTTGGGAAGAAATTCAGGAATGTATATCGATACGTTGTTATTTGGTTTTTTTGGTAACCTTTATTTGGATTTTTGGAGTTTCCAAGGAGATGGATGTATCTTCAGTTTTCGTTTTTCTTTTTATCTGGATCTAGATTTGAACTCAATGACATTGATATTATAGATTAAAGCCAAATATTTATATTCGTGATTTTGAGATATGGAAACTCCCATATGCTAACTTATTTATAAAAAGGATGAAAATAAATTCAGCATGTGATATATTTTAGAAAATATAGAAGAGTTAGGAGCTAATCATAATTTTTAACGATATTGGATGAAGAAAAATATTTTTTCTCTTTAAGTTATATAAGACATGATGCATGTTTTTATGTTTTTAAAATAAGTATTTTTGATATGGCTTTAGGCAATTTGCAATTTTTAGAGAATGATGTTTATATTCATAATCTGCTTATGTGAGAGTAACGCATTTGGCCGAATTACGAGTATATTATTTTTCGTCATAAAAAAAAAGCATTAGGTTTACCAATAATATTACGCATTTTTATCTGATTTAGGTCATATGATAGATTCAAATTAAGCTTTAAATATCTCTAATGAGCTGCATAATCTATTTATTTACTTTCATATAAAAAATTTTGCACCATTTAATATTTCATAGCAAGCTAAAGTATTTTGACATGCCAAGTCTAATAATAAACTGTGCAAAGGATTATATATATACGAAAATCTTGTTTGAAATAATTATTTTAATTTTATTATATTGAAGAGCAGCCTAAATCCTCCACCTCACATCTCCTGTCCCATTCAATTGTCTCTTCAAATTCTTCGGATCAGCCCAAGCAGAATTTAAATACTCATCTTCATCTACCGACATTAGCTTTTTCGCTTCTTCCTGCTTTTTATGATAAAATGCAATCATATTTTTCTGAGTCTCTGCACCCACAACAGGCTCCCTCGCGCTCCCTGCCCTTGCTTTTGTATTTTCGCGATGATTTTTGTATTTTCACTGGTTCGTTCACGGAGCGGGGTGAGTAAATCTTTTCCTCTCATCATTTCTTTTCCAGCAAACCAAAGTGATGAGTTTCTGCTTCAAAAATATCTTCACCTTGTGCAAGTTCTTTAATATCAGGACTTTCGAGTACCAACATTGCAGGCTCCCATGGTAGAAGTCCATGATAAGCTGGATAGGCCATCATTACAGCGCCTTTCATTAAGTCTAAAGCTTCTAGTAGCTGATTCCTTGTCAGTGGAATTCTCCTTTCAGCGTTCATTTTGTGAATTAGTCTTTGGAGGCCTGAGCTGTTTCGAAAATTCTGATTCCAAGGTCTTCTGGAACGCACCAGCCAGTTCGATAATGGGTTTCGTCAACACAGAATCTGTGTCCAGGCAGGTCTGGCTCTGTGGAGTTTTCGCCTTTGCTAGACCTCTAGTTTCTTCAGGTTTAAGTGGACCCGCTTTGACGAGTTCTTCAATGAAATGCGAAGCTCGATCTACTTTTACTCTTAAGTTGTTAACCTGATGGTCTCTGACTTTCTACGATATCTTGAATGAGCTGGGCAATAGGAGTAGCTCTGGTAGCTTCATGGATAAATTGGTTGAGATCAGTTTTCTTAATATGAATGACCATTTTAATTATAAAGAGCGATTATAGCTTTTAGAGCTATCAAAATTCACTTAAATTGAAAGATTCCAGTTTTGATCTTGAAAACCAACTATATATTGACAAGATTTGCCAAAAATATAATTCTAAACTTTTGGCGGTCTTAAAGCTTATTAAAGCATTTGAAGCTAGAAAATCGCTTTCAATTAATGGAATATAAAGAAAAATAATGTTTCCTTATCACATAGAAATTATTTTACATCTAAAAGAGAAACCCAACTATTTATCTTGAGTTACACTACTGATTAAAGCTAAGCCAAGGATGCAGAAGTGCATCTCTTGAAGTAATTCGTTCTTTTGGATTTAACCTCAAGCAAGCTTAATAAATTCTTTCAATCCAGTCCCTTCAGACTTTCGCCAATGCCTATTATGAAAAGGAATAGGTTTTCCTGGTGACCATTTCATTGCATGAGGTGTATATCCAACTGCCAAATTATGCAGAAGTAAACCTAAACTTCATATAATTTAGTTTATTCCTCTCAATTGCTAACATTGATTAATGAGCATTAAGTGTTTATGATGCCATGAAATTCTTTGATAAAATGCAAGCTCTTGAAAATGAAGAATTCATAAAGAATGATAACAACCTTTCCAATTCCTTACTCCCCCCCTCCGTGAGTGAGCAAAACCATTAGAAAAATCGCTATTTTTTGCCGAAAAACCCACCCTCCGTGAGTGAATAAAACTTTTTTAATAGAAAAATTTTTCATGGAAAAAACTTTTGATATATAAGTGATAATTAGCATAATGAAATCTAGTGCTAATTCTGTTTAATTTTAAACAAATTGCTTTTTAAAACATAGATTTTATAAATCAAATTAATATTTGCTTTCCAATTTTTGCGAATTAGGAATTTTTTAAATTTCGAAAAAAAAATATTTTTTATAATTAACCCCGAACAAAATTTTTTTGTTCACTCACGGAGGGGGGGGAGTCAGAAGAACTCTCCTCGTTCAGAGAACTAATTAAATCCGATCCACAATTTATTAATCTTCGTGACAGCCGTCTCGGTTCCACTCCTCTTATTTCCTCAGTGATCTCGAATAACTTTAAAAAAATAGAATTTCTCTTGCTTTCTGGAGCAAACCCAAATATCCCAAATGACTTGGGAGAAACCCCTCTGCATATAGCCGCTGATAATTTCGACTATCAAACTGCAAAAATTTTATTAAAATATAGTGCAGACCCTAAAATCGCAAATCTGGAAGGCGAAACACCACTACACAATGCAACATATAGAGGAGACGACAAAATTGTTAATCTTTTGCTACAAAATGATGCAGATCCGAATTCCTTGACTACTCAGCTGGATCTTAGACTTAGATTACTTAATTTAACTCACATCTAGTGGGAGCTCAAGTTGCGCAGGACAATGAAGTCTATTTTTCCTCGGTTTTGGTCGCTTCCTTAGATAGTCCGTACAGCCTGCCGACAAAAGTCACTTCTTCTAGCCTCCGTGAAGCCAAACGAATGCCCAGAAGTCCTGGGAACACTTGTGGCTTGGCGCGTTGCCTCGCTCTATCCGACTTTCTTCCAGCGCCAGTTCTGCCCTAGGGTCCTACCTTTATTGGGTAGTGGAAAGAGGTAAAGCACGATGCCTGTAGGATGTGAAGTAAGAAAACCTTCACCATCTCTTCACTATTAGACAGAACTACACATCTAAAAGCCTAACCCTCTAATAATAAAAATTGGGTGAGGGAGTGTGGAATTTGCAGAGTGAATTTTCCTCTCATCCAAAGCCATTTTATTATTATTACACAGCTGGGTCAGTCTCCATTACATATAGCGGCATCAAACGGCCATTTAGAGATTATTAAGCTTCTTCTTTCACATGGTGCTGATCCAGATATAAAGGACAAACAAGGAGATTCTGCGCTGAATTTAGCTAAAAATAAAAAAATCAAACAAATTTTGCAAGACTGGAGTGAAGAAGTGAAATATGACGCAAATACAGGGCTTTGAGAAATAAGAGAAGCCAGACCAAGTGAAGAAGATATATCAAGTAGACTCTCATTACAGCTGCAGTCATCAATTTCTTCAGCTGTTATGAGTCCTACTGAAAAAGTCCAGTCAACTTCTTTATCTCCCTTTGATAAGCATCTTAAATCATGTGGGACAGCTGATACAACATTAAGAATGAATCAAGGGTCAACATCACTACCAGGAAGTCATGAAATTTCAATTAATGCAAAAGATAACGACAAACTTTACCAATTTTTAACAAACATTAAGCTCGATATTTATTTTCCAAACTTAGTAAATGCTGGTTTTGATGATTTTGAAAGCTTGATTTCTCAAATGAATACTCCTTTGCCAATAACGGCAGATATGCTTGATAGAACAGGAATAACGAAGCCTGGCCACCAGAAAAGAATCCTTATTATGATTGAAAAAGTCAAAAACTCCCCTGACGATTTTTTTAATAATTGGAATGTTGATGAAAACGTTTTAACTGAATCCATTTGATGGAAATGCTGCATATTTCAGCAAGCTTAACTTAACTTAAATTAATTATTGAGAAGTCCCCTGCAGGTCTGCAGGCCACTACTAGCCTCCACATAACACTCCACTGCTTGTTTGCCAATCTGGACAGAGCCTTCCACCGTGTTGCACTTCAAGGTATAATTAAATATGACGTCTCGGCCATGCAGCCTCGAGAGCACATTTAATTAAGGATCCCCCCCTTCATTTGTCCAATTTTCTAGTCTTTTTTTTATAAGAAAAAAAAATTTCAGGACCTCATTTGTCCTAAAATCTAGTCAAAAATGAATTGTCCCATTTTCTAGTCTTTTTTGGATTTTTTCGAATGTCCTAAATTTTAGTTTTTTCTTTTAAAAAAACTAGAAAATGAGACAATTGAGGTCCTGAAATTTTTTTTTACTATCAAAATTTCGAGTAGAAAATTGGACAAATGAGGTCCTAAAAAAATTTTTTTCCTATAAAAAAAACTAGAAAAATGGGCAAATGATAAAAGAATAGAAAATTGGACAAATGAGGGGGGGATCCTTATATCCGGCAAAGTTTTACCAATCCAGAAAGGGACAGCAATACTAGGTAAGCAATTCAGTAGCGATTGGAGCCTAGCCAAGTTTCTTTTCAAGATTGGATTTTACCTCGTGGGAAAGGAAGAGTTTGGAGTTGGAAATGGTAAGCCCAGCAATCATTTTGGCCCTTCAGTCAACTCTCTAAATCCCAGTAAGCAGGTCAAACTTGTAGCCCAGGACGTAACTCCTAGTTTCAGCTGGCTAGAGTTTTCATTTTCTGCGCAGGAAACCCATTTTCAAGCCTGAGAGCTGGAAGGACAGCAGTCTAAATCCGATTGCTGGGCTTCCCCTTTTTAACTCCATCGAACCATTTCCCCACACGAGATAAAACCTTGACCTGGATGTGAGCATGCAGTCAGCTAAAACCAACATTGCACTTCGAACGCTGTCCTCTCTTCCACAAGGTCCTGGCTTTCCCAATGAACCTACCAGCCGAAGGTGTTAAGAGGGCAGGTTGGCTCATCACACCATTTTAATGTATTGTAATTGTCCGAGGATGGCGCTATCTGTCGCCATCCTCGGGCAATTACTATATAGAAATTTCCCATAGATGGCGCTGTTTGCCCTTGATTTGCCCATGAGGAAAATTTTTTGGTTTGACCAAACCATATGGTACTGGTAGAACCAAAAAATTTCCCCAGTGGACAAATCAAGGGCAAGCAGCGCCATCTATGGGAAATTTCTATATATATTTTCAGCAAACAGAAAGGGCTAATTTATCACTAAAAGATATGCTAGAGTCTTTGAACCTAAGCTTTTTACTTGAAAATTTTTATGAAGTTGGATATGAGGAATTAGAATTTTTGGTTGAGCAGATGAGCTCAGAGCTTGTGATTACTGACAAATTATTAAAAGAAGAAATAGGTATCAAAGAGCCTAAGCATAGAAAAGTTATTTTAAAAAAGCTTAAAAATATAAGTAAGCAAACAAAGAAGAGTCATCTACAAGCTTCAATCAATTGCTGTGTGTTTTAATTAATGCTAATTTTAATAGGCTGAGTTTTTTAAGTTTCTTATAAAAATGGCATTAGTTCATGTAGCAAGGCATTGAGATAGATAAACTAGCACATACATCACTGTTTACTAGCAAAGATTGACGGAAATTGATATAGGTTCATAAAATAACTTCTAGGTGCAAAAATAATTTTTAAGCCTTGATGCAAAATTTTAGTAATAAATTGGTTGATTTATGTGAAATCAACAGGGCCAAGTCCGAAAAGGTTATTCCAAAAGTTCAAGCAGTAGCATTAAACTATTTTTTTATAAGAATTTTTAATTAATTCAGCTACATAGAGCAATCAGAAGCTTATCTATTTTATTTAAGCACATATAGATAATTTCTGGTGTCCTTTATTGTTAATTTTAATGACCACTAGAAGTGTGAATGTGATAGTTGAGGATTTTTTGAATCAAATAGGCTGAGGAAAGTATCAAAATATCATGGCATTGCAATGCGGACTTGTAAAGATAATTTAGGCATGAACGACGACTCAAATGTGAGAAGTTTTAATTGGCCTCCTTTTGGGCTTAGTTGCAGACGACTGAAACTTAAGCATTCAAATGGAAGGCTATTTAGCTACATCAATGCAACTAGGAATCATGATGGGTTCTTATATATGGTGTTATCTCAGCGACAGATTTGGGAGAATGTTTTCTTTCAAGAAAAGTGCAGTTTTACTAACTCTTACAAGTTTTTTATTGATATTTTCTCCTGAATATTATTCCTTTCTCGTTTTCCTCTTTTTTATGGGATTTTCTATTGGTGGTGAATTGACTGTAGGAGGGGCAGTATTTTCAGAGTTTTGCCCACCTAAAGATATCAATAAATTAGCAAGTCTATCATTTACTTGGGGAGTTGGAGGAGTATTTGCTGCTTTAATTGGAATATTTTGCACTGAACAGAATTTTCTTCCAATTACTTCATGAAGAATTATGATAGCAATTGCATTTTTATATGAATTTTGCATAATGTGTTTTAGATTCAAAATGGACGAAACACCATTTTATTTGGGTTGCTCTGGAAATATAGACAAGGCTGAAAAAATAATAGAGAAAATTGCGAAGACTAATAACTATAATTTACAAAAGCCGCTAGTTTTACAAACTCATATAGAGTATGGAGAAAATAACAAAAAGAGTATTTTGGGTTTATTAAAATTATTATTTTCTGAAAAATACACAAAAAATAGCATCTTTTTTGCCTTTATTTACTTTTTTCTTGCTAGTGGATATACAAATATGCTATACTTTATGCCTTTATTCTTAGATGGGTATTCTTTAACCGAAAGATATTTAATTATCATGCTTCAACAAATGTGCGCAATACCTGGGACTATTGTTTCATCTTATTTATGCAAATCAAGCTTAGGAAGTAAGCATACCCTATCAATTGGGATCTTATTTTCGGCTATATTTTGCATTTTATTTTATATGGCTAATGAATTTGCTACAGTAAAATTTATTTAGATTTTAACTTTTACTTCTCTGTTGATTTTGGTAATTATGCTTGCATATGGCACTCTTTATATGATTACTCCCGAGTCTTATCCAATAGAAATAAAAAGCACAGGCTGCGGATGGTCTAATGCATGTGGAAGAACGGGAGGATTGTTAACTCCTATTGCTACTGGGTGGCTCTTGAGCATGAATAATGGCAAACCAATAGTTTTGGCTTTATGTTCCCTGTATTTTTTGATTTCTGGCATTAGTTCATTTTTTATTCAAGAATCAAAAATGCTAAATAAAGGAAGTCTATTTATTTATGAAAAAATTGATATTTCAATGCAGCCAAATTAAATAGTAAAATATTCTAAAATTATTTTCATATAAATTTTATAAAGAGTAATTTTTGTTGCTATAAAAATTAATTTTGTTCCAAGATTTTTTTTGAAGTCTTTATGTTTCCCAGTATTTTTCGGCAATAACTATAATAAAAATTCTAAATATTTTTAATATAGAAAAAATTTTAATAGAAAAAAATTTTGCTATATAAGTGATAATTAGTATAATGAAATCTAGAGCTAATTCTGTTTAATTTTAAACAAATTGCGTTTTAAAAAACATAAATTTTGCAAATTAAATTAGTATTTGCTTCCCAATTTTTGCAAATTAGGATTTTTTTTAAATTTCGAAAAAAATATTTTTTTATAAAATTTATATATAAATTGTTTTTAAAAAAAAAAATTAACCCCCCTCCGTGAGTGAACAAAATTTTTTTTGTTCGCTCACGGAGGGGGGGGGGGGGAGTTAGAATAAGTCTCAAAATCATCATCAAATGCAATTTTTATATAATTATGCGTGCACTTTTATGAAATTTATAATTATAAAGCTAAATAACGTCTTAAATTTTAATAAATAAACCATGATCAAAGCTGACAAAAGGCCACACGAAAGAAAATCAGATCCAAACTTAGAAGAAGCTTTATGAGATGCCTCACAGTCAAAAACTCCAAACAATAGACCAAGCATTACTGAGACTATGAACTCTCTCAGATCTCAAAATGCAGAATTAGCCCACAAAATTGAAATACTTGAAAGCGAGCTGACTGAAGTTCGAAGAGAGAAGGCAGAACTCGCCCAAAACTCCAGATTTTCTTCTTCAAGAGGCCTTATGAGCTCTTCTCAGCTTGAATTAAAGCTTAATTCACTTCGGTCATTAGAGCAAGAAAAAGACAGCTTAATTCAAACAATCCGAGCTCTCGAAATCAACCAAGAAAAAATCGTTCAGGAAAACCAAGAACTGGCTCGAGCTCTTTCTCAGAGATCTGAACATTCCTCATTACTAGAAGGCGACAAAGTTTCATTAACTGAAAAAATCAGGCAGCTTCAAATGCAGCTGATGGAATTTGAAGTGGCTCATTCTTCTCTGCTTCAAGAAAAAGCCAATTTAAAGTCTTCTCTTGCTAAGCTTGAAGGAGAAAAGGCTGAAGCTGAAATAAGATTCAGTGACTTTCGGAGCTCTCATGAACAATTTATGATTGCAAGTAATAACGAAATTGACCATTTGAAATGAAATTATGTGAAGCACAGCAAATTATTGGCTGGAAATGGCCTAGCAATGGTAATTGAGAAAATTATTATAAAGATAGAAAGCTTTGGATTCAAAAAAATCAGAGATTTGAAGGTTATTAGTTTGAATAAAAATAGTGCAGCAAGAATTTTGATAGATAAAGCAAAAATTTTTTGGAGAAATAAACTGCAAAAGGCACACAATGTGTGACGGAAAGCATTAAATTGGAATCATTTGAAAAAAATGAGAGATAACTTGGTTGTTGATATAAGTGCAGTTAAAATTAGGAGAAAAGCGTTTTCTAATTGGAGGAATTTGTTCTTAAAAAGAATGAAGTATAAAAAAGTGGCTAAAGAGTCGATTGATAAGCTGTTTTATATTTATTCACCGAAAATTAGCTCAAAAATTGCGAAACGTTTTACTCAATGAAAAACAAAACCTCGAGTTGAGCCCGTAATAAAAAAACTGCTAAAAAGAATCATAAATCGAAAATATCGCAGTTCCTTAAATGTTTATTTCAATTCATGATCAAAAGCTTGTACAAAAGTAAGACTATTACAAGGAAAAGCTGATCTTTCCATTGATTTCGCAGCCTTTGCTCTAAAGCAATCTGTCTTTTTAGAATTCAAAAGAGTTTGCCAATTATCTTTAATGAAGCGTCAATACCACTATTGGGTCCGAAAGCAGTATGAAAGGAAAGAACAGTTCAAAATAATTAATGAACTTCAAAAAATATCAAGCTATAATAAACAAAAGGTTGCAAGAATAAATCATGTGGTTAGTGTTTGGATAAATAAAGCTGAAGCAAATGCATTCACAACTTGGAAAAAAGAAACAAAAGAATCCAAATCATTTAACAGGATTGAGAACATTTTACTCAATAAAGATCTTGAATATAATGGGAAATGCCTTGATATCACTTTGACTGCTTGGAAACTCTTTACTAGTCAATCTAAATCTGCAAAAATGCTAAAAGAGTTCACAGTTGAAAAAGAAAAACATCAAGAAGTTAAAAAAATGCTATCTATTGAAAAGTACCAAAGTTCTTATAAAGGCTTACTCCCCCCCTCCGTGAGTGAACAAAACCATTAGAAAAATCGCCATTTTTTGACAAAAAACCCACCCTCCATGAGTGAACAAAAATTTTTTTAATAGAAAAATTTTTAATGGGAAAAAAAATTTTGATATATAAGTGATAATTAGTATAATGAAATCTAGTTCTAATTCTGTTTAATTTTAAACAAATTGCGTTTTAAAACATAAATTTTATAAATCAAATTAATATTTGCTTCCCAATTTTTGCAAATTAGGATTTTTTACATTTTGAAAAAAAAAATTTTTTATAAAATTTATATAAAAATTGTTTAAAAAAACTAAAATTAACCCCCTCCGTGAGTGAAACAAAATTTTTTGTTCACTCACGGAGGAGGGGGGAGTTAGTAAAAACTTATAAAGCAATACTAAGATCTTCAAAACGATTAGTTGCAAGCTATTTTAAGGTCTGGAAATTAAAAATTCCAATCCTTAAAGCTGGAGCTCACAGCGTAGGAAAATTCATGTATCTTGAGAAATTTTTTGAAAACCATTGGAAGCAAAATAACGAAAATAAAATAAAAATATTTGCTCAAAATGCTATGAAAGCATCAGATGTTAAGCTTGGTTCCAATAAAATGGAATATCAAATTATGAAGTGCTACATAAGAATTGGGTTTAATGAAATATCTAATTTTTCAGAAAAAGTTAAAGAATATGAAAACAGAAGACTTTTTTTATTAGAGCTTGACACAAAAAGACAAATAAAATTAGCAAAAGTCTGAAGAGCATGGAAAAATCAGCACTTGCGAAAAGCTTGTAGAACTTGGATACATAACATGAAAGAAAATCTTAAAAAAGCATCTGAATTCCCCATCCGTGAGCGAACAAAAAAAATTTTGCTTTCTCATCACTAACAAGGCGACTTAAATGTTTATAAATAATTTTATAGTATTATTATATTTTTGAAATTTAAAATCCCAATTGGAAAACAAAAAATTAATTTAATTGTAAAATTTATGTTTTAAAATGCAAGCTTTTTAAAATTCAACAGAATTATTTCATTATACTATTTATTGCTTATATATATATCAAAATGTTTGTATTTTTCATAAAAAAATTTTTGTTAGCTCATATGGAGGGTAGATTTTTATACAAAAAATAGGGGTTTTCCAATAGTTTTGTCCGCTCAAGAAGAAGGGGAGTGAAGAAACTATATCAACTCATATTTCAGATAAAAAAGCTATTAGAAGAGAAATGCAAGCTATTAAAACGAAATTCGAAACCATAATAGAGGAGAAAAATAAAGAAATTATTTTGAATGTCAATGAACAAAAAAAACTGAAAAAAATAATAAATTTCTTTTTGCAGAAACGAGCAAATGATTTTTCATATGAATATTCCATCAATAAAGCATCTTATGCATTCAAAGAGTGGAAGATTAGATATAGCCACTCCAGAAGAGCTTGCAATGTATTGAGTAAGCATGCCAAAAAAGTTAGATACATTTTAGGATTATCTTCAATTAAAGAATATGCTAAAAATATCTTGAAAAATCAAAGGGTTCAAGAGCAGCTATACAAATTTTTTTATAGTTATGGAGCGCATACCTGCAAACAAGCAGTCGCACTATGGAGGAGAAATTATCATTTAGGGGAAAGAGAAAATGGCAATGCTGAGGTAAACAAAAGAGCAAACCAAATAAGTGAATTTAAAAAGCAGCTTTATCAAATTAAAAAGAGGAATATGAAAAAATCATTTGCCTTTTTAGTTTCTAAAACAAAAAACCAAGTTTTTAATGCATGGTTTAGCATTGCCAGCGAATTACGAAACATAAAAATTGCAACTGCTAAATTCCGAAACAAGAAAATTTCAATGAGAACAGAATTAGGCTTTAACTACTTGCTGAGTTATAAAATAGAAAAGAAGATTAAAAATCACAAAATTAAGATCGTGAGGAGAAAAGTATTTTTGGACTTATTAAGAACTGTATTTGAAGAATGGAAAAATTATCACATAGAGTACCGAAAATTCATTAAATATGTGGAGTCAACCACAATTTCTCCAGTAATTAAAAACCCAGAAACAGAAATTGACATCCAAACAGAAAACGAAGGATTGAAACGAACATTAATCCAATATAACAACTTTATTAAAAAAGAAGGCCATGATCCTAAAGAACTTGATAATTATTTAATTGAAAATTTAAGCTGTGAAGATATATTTTATAGATGAAAATTGGTAGGGAGCTATAAAACGGATAAGGACTTATTAGAAAATACTTTTACCTTGTGGAAAATTTGGATCATTAAAAGAAGCAAATATAAGAGATCTGCTGAAAGAATGATGATTTATAAGAGAAGGGGTGAAGAATTGTGGGCTTTGAGGACCTGGAAGCGCAGTTTTTCACTTTTTACAAAGGAAGTAAAGCAAATGAATAGAAATCAACTTCTAGACTTGCTAGTCAAAATGGATAGGGATATTGCCACGCTTAAAGATGCAGCCATTGAAAAGCATAAAAAGCTTAAATATATAGAATCATATTGCATAGAACTAGAAGAGCATGTAAGAAGAGGACAAAATCAAGCTTTAATTGTGTGTGGATTCAACATTCACAATACATTAAAGCGAGTTTTACACAATTGGCACGTAAAGGTTTCTTACCTTAAATTTAGAGATCTTTATCAGAAGTTAACAGTTCTACAAGAGGAATATTCGCATATAAAAAATCAGTTCAAGCAGCTTGATTTGAAAAATAAAGCTCTTTTGAATGAAAATTGGGATCTGAGACATACAGCAATGAATGGGCTATCGATGACAGATACGATTGAACGAATTAAAATTGAGAAGGATAAGTTATCAGTAGATTTGAATGAAAGAAATTCAATGATTGAGAAACTAATAGAAGATAAAAAAGACTTAGAATTCAAGCTGAGGTATTCAGAATCTAAAGGATTTAGAAAATCAAACTATTAATTACGATACTAATTAAAACAGATTAAGATAAATGAGTCATAATTACATTATTTATTAGAGATCAGCCAAAAAATCAGGGATGGGCTTAGCTTTTGAGCTGAGTGTGCTTGTAGATACATTTGATTGTAAATCGCTTAGTCATATTGCCTTTGGCGGATCCATTTTATGAGAATTGCTATACTCATCTACAAATGGTTGAGGTCTTTGTCTTTTAGCAAATGAATTATTAGACTCCAAATTGATTTCTTTATTTTCCGGGATTCTAATATCAACATTTTGATCATTTTTTTTGTTTTCAAATAGATGTGAGCGGTCTCTTCCAGTTTTGGATGCAATCCCTATCAATGGGCCATTATTTTTAGTTTCTTCAATTTTAATTAAATTTTTTTCTTCCTGAAATTCACCATCATGAGGCCTTAATAGCTTTCCCTGATTCACTGGGCTAAGTATAGGATTTTCTTTTGGTTTTAAAAAATCAGGTAAATCATTATTGTTCCGCAAAGCATCTTCTTTTTTATTTGTGTTATAATTATCAAATTTAAATTCTTTTTCTATAAAACTGCTTTTTTTCGGAGGAATCAATTCAACTGGCTTCAGAAAGTCTGGAATATTTGATGATTTTTCGGTTACTTGTGTATTTGGAGTCTCAAAAAGTGAAGATGGCTCGGAACCTTTCAAAAAATCTGGCTCTTTAATATGCAAATTTGATTTCAAAGAAGGCTCAGTTTTGATTTCTAATGGAGGACTATTAGCAAAGTCTTTTGAGTCTGGGCTTATACGAAAATTGAAATCAGGCTTAGTTTTTATATCGAAAATTGGTTTTGAATTAATTGCTGATTTTTTTTCTTGAGGAGCAGGGCTTGCATATGAAAATTCTGGAATTGCATTTTTTTCAACAGTTTTGGAAATTTGAGGAATACTTTGTTCCATATTTGACGGATTTTTAAAATGCTTTTTCACGGATTCTTGGCTATTTTGTTGCTGCAAAAAGGATTCTAATTTAGTTTCTTCATATATTTCCACATTAGAAAAAATTGATTCCAAATCTGTCCCCTTACATGAATTCAATAGCTCTTTAGCTTCATTATTCAATTGTTTTAATTTAATCAAACAATTTTCTAAATCCAAACTCATTTCCCTTTGGCTGGCTCCTAACGTTTTCAGCTCTATTTGTAGCCCGGTTTCTCTTTGTGCCAAAATTTTAATTTCATTGTCATAACATTTTGTTTTTACATTTAAAGTTAATTGCAATTTTTCATAATGCTTTTGCAGCTTCTCATTTTTTTCTTTTTGTGATTTTTTCAAGTCTATTTCATAATATTCACTAATTTCTTGCAGTTTTTTATATTTTTCGCTCACTCTGCACCATTAATAAGCAATTACTTGTTTATTCATATTTTTGACAAAAATTTTTAAATAGTAAATTTAATATAATAGATCGAAAATTGTTTGTTATTGAGCCCATAAATTGCATTTTCACTTTTTATCTGAGAACCCCCAGTAATAAGCAATTTATAATCTATTCACATTTAAAAATTTTTGCAAAAACCCATGAACAAAAAAGAAATTGCTTATTGCAGGGGGAATTAGTACCGACTCTGTATAATTTGTTTCTTCAAGCAATTTTTGGTTTTTTGCGGATTCGCTTTCTAATGCAGATATTTCATCCGCTAATTCATTTCTTTTATTAGTATAATGGGCATAGTCTTCCACAGCATTTTTCAGCACATCAGGCTCATGAACTTTTACATTTTCGATATGCAGTTTTCGATTTAGTGATATTTTCTGTTCCTCCAGCTGTTTCAATCTTTCTTTTTTTCTCTCTACAATTTGCCTGAGTTCTGGCAAATAGTCAGTCTTCATTAATTTATTTAATTTAGCTTCCATTCTACTGTACTCCTTTTTATAGCTTGCTAGCATTTTTTGTGCATTTTTTAATTCATCGTAGGCAGTCCTATTGCTATCATAAATTTTCGAATAATTTTTTTTGCGTGATAGAGCGTCCAGCACACTATTTAGTTTTCCATTAAGAATTTGTAGTTCAAGCTTTAAATTTGCGTTTTGCCTCTCAAGATCAACAAAAGTTTCTTTTCTTGGCGATGTTCTGTTTGGAACCTGTGGCAAACTCTTATGAGAAGCTACGTTTTCTTCTTTTTTTACTGTGTCTTTATTAAATTTCGACTTGCTCTCAAAAAGATATTCCTCATTTGTTTCAGTTAAGAAAAATGTAGCTTTTGCTTCTTTGTTATCTTTTGGAGAAATTAAAATTTGGATCGGCCTATTTATTTCTTGTTTTTGAGTTTCTATGCCAGCTTTAAAGGTAGAAATTGATATACTCATAAAATGGCTGGTGGCCTGTCCTCCCCGTAGCGGGTGCCCTTATGTATATAAGGACATGGATTTTTTGGTGCAAATGGCGCCCAAGGGTTGGGTTACCTCAAAGTGAGAGACCCAATACTACTTCACTAGTTAGGCTTTTCTCGAGCGGGAGTTTTTTGCATCTTTTCACCAAAAGCATCCAGGCACAGGATGAGTGTCCGATAGAGGCGGGGGGACTTACCTGCTTAGGCTAATTTCTTTGTCTGTCTCTAATAGCATAAGCTGCTGACTGTAGACCACTCTGAGATAAGGCCAGGGTAGCCTTATCTCAGAGTGGTCTACTATTATAAGAAAAATTAATATTTTAATAATAAAATAACATATTTTATTAGTAAAATTTTAGGTGGCCTTATCTCAGGGCGGTTAGCATTAAAAAAAATATACCACTCTGAGATAAGGCCAGGGGCATTTTTATAATAAATAATAAATGAAGAACTCCCGACAAAATTAAAGAGAAGAAGAGATAATTGTAAAAAGCTTCAAATTATGCAACCTAAAAAGGCAAGAAGGAGAAAGTATTGAATTTGATATTGTCCAAGATTTAAAGATTTAAATTTATAAAAAAATATTTTTACTTTAATTTGATTTTTTTATACCACTCTGAGAAGACCACTCTGAGAAGGCCACCCTGGCCTTATCTCAGAGTGGTCTACAGTGAGTTCTTTTTTTAGAGGTGATCAAGTAAAAGGGGGGAAGACAGGCTAAGCAAGGTCCTCAAGGACGAATTTCTTCAGTCTAAAAGGGCTTGATGAAAATGGCGATCTGGCATAGATTCCCAGAGTTTACGCAGCATAGGCGAATGTTTCGGCAGCATCCTCATGGGACGGATAAATTAGGTAATCCTCTGATGAGAAACTGGGCTCTCGCTAAGATGGAAACCATCTACATGCCTCTGCCACCGGTGGGCAGCATTTGTGGCTAATCTCAGAGAACGGCGCCTCAGAAGAAAGGACTATAAATACCCAGTGTAACTTAGCTTACCTTAAAGTAGAAATTGGTTTTGGAAGATCATGAACAGTCGAGCTCGCTTCAAAATCGCTTTCATATACATCAGCATCTTCTTCCGGCTTATCTTTATTTAACTCAATTGACACTTCTTCAATACTAGATCCTGAGTCTGATACAAAATCACTTTCATATTCTTCTTCCATTATATAAGTTTCATTATTACGATCATCTCTACTTTTTATGTTTCTGCTAACAAATAAAAAAAGGAATTAAATTTTGTTTTAAATGAAATATAGGCATAAATTATAATTTTCTGAGATTCAATAAGCTTAAATTGCTAATTAATACCACTTATGTTGTCCTATCTAATTTTGTATTCAAATATAAGCTTAATTATTTTTTTAGGCCATTGCATTAAATTACCAATCACATATGAGCAATATTGGATTTTTCAGACCTGAAATATTATTTCCTCAAGCAGAAAATACAGCCCGAGGATACCTCCAAAAAGAAAGAGAAGCCAGACTTAAAAAAGAAGAAGAAAATTTGATGCTCGAATTTGAAAAATCATTAAAATCAAGCACATATGAGCATAAAACTGAAGAAAAAGAACTCACAAATCTGACAAAGCAATACAACCTTCTTCATTATTCTAACCAAAAAAAAATAGAATTTCTGCAGCATCTCAAAATAACTGCCAAACTTATGCAAACCAAATCAATTGACCTGTCCCCACAACATACATTTTCATCTGGATCTCTTAAAGACATGCAGAACACCTTAAACTCCAAAAATAACGTCAATTTATTTGAACTTCAAGAACTAATAGACCGACTTAACGAAGAAATCAGAAATATCGAGCTGAAAATAACCCACGAAAGGTATACAACCGAACAATTAGAAAACATGTACAAGAAGGAAAAAGAAGATTTTATTTATCATCGAGAGAAATTTCTTGACTGTAAAGCAATAAATAAAGGAATTGATAAATATAGTGGACAGATTGAAGACACAAAGGCGAGGGCAAAAAATGAATTAATTAAGGCAAATGACACAGTTTCCAAGCTCAAAACGGAAATAAAAAAACAGTCAACGGTAAGAGCGAAAAAAATGGAAGGAATTAAACATAAAGAAAAACACATAAAGAAAGAAGTAGAAATTCTGACCCACAGAGTAGCAGAAACAGCTGTAGAAATGGAAGAAAATGGACTGAAAAATGAAATGCTCAAAACAGAATATGGGCAATTATTAGCAGAATTCGAAAATGATAAAAAATTCAAAGAAAATTACACAAAACAGCTGGAGTATTATTCAGATATTTTTGAAAAAATTAAAAAAATTATTAAGGAATCAAAATGCTTGTCAATCGAGCCTGAAAAAGTAGATACATTTTCCCCAAAAGATATTTTGAAAGCTTTCCAGCAAATGCTTTCAATAGAGTCAAGGCTTCAAATTAGATTTTTAGGACTCGCAGCAGAACAATATGAATTGAGGCAAATTTGCGATGATATTACTATAGAGCTGTCTGAATTAAAAGAAGACCCAGGATTGAGCAGTGGAAATATTCAGGAGCTTCGGTCTCGGACAAGAAGACTTACCAGAAATGAAACCTTTGAAATAGGAACATATACAGGCTTATTAGTATCTTTGGACACTATGAATTCTGTTTCAAAAGAAGAGCTAATTGCTAAATATGAGCATGTGATTGTTTTTTCCTTGAAATTTTTCTATCAATTAGCTTTTCGGGTTAAGAAACAATTGGATTTAATTAAAGAACAATGCTATGGGCATCCTGAGGCTTTGCAAGACTATATTGGTGGAACCTCAATTTTTAAAGATACCCAGGTTGAAGTGAATTCAAGGCCGAATAAAAATGAAAAGAAAAATGTTGTAATTCTTCCCACAAATTTAACAAGAAGAAAAACAAGTTCTGCAGCTAATTCACCTCTGCCAAGGGATTTTGCTTTGAAGCCTGAAGAAAGCGCATCTTCAATTAAATTCCAAAACATCAATAAATTCGATTTGCAAGAAATGTATCTTGGAATATTCCCAGGACTCCCCACAATTGCTCAAAGCTTTGCACTAGGTGTTCTAGAAAACACAATTATGAGGTATTTTTTGGATAATGAAACTGTATATAAGTATCTAAAAGATTGCAAGGATCAGAATTCAGGCCAGCTTTCAGCCATTGTAAACCTTAGCCAGCTTTCTATTTTAGCGAACAGGAACCTAAAAAAGCAGTTGGCGAGCACTTTAGAGTCTTTGTCAGGGTTACTACTCAATACAATTGCTTCAGATAAAGAAATAAGCCACATAATTGATTCAAAAGGTATGACAACAGAAATGCAAATTCTTTTAATTGCAAAATTAAGAGAAACTGAAAAAGGCATTGGAGTTGTGCCAAATATTGCTGATATTAAAAATTTCTCTGACTTACTCCTCCGATTCAGACTTAAGATATAAAATTTTTAAAAATTACTTTTGCCTTCTAGGAGCAGTCCCAATGATTTCTATAATATTTTTTTAATTTAAATTAAAAAATTTTGTAATATAATAATTTTAACATAGAAGGTTAGTGAAAACAATGATGCTTTGCAAATTCCAAAACAACCCAAAGCCAAGACTAGGACTTAAAGAAGAATATGATGCCTTCGTACAAAGGTTCCAAATCAATGAAATCAAATTTAACAGTCCCGAGAACATTGAAGATTTACCTGCAAATGCAGATGAAGATGGCTCTTTCGAAAAAACTGCATCAGAAGTTAGCACTGCTAGAAACCAGATAGACGAAGAAAGCGCGATTAAAACGAAAACTCCTCGGGCATTTATCAAATCTAAACAGCATCGTCCTAAAATGCTGAATTTCGGATCAGTTCCAGCCCTTCCGAAAATCGAAGGTAAAAGAGATCTACTTAAGGAAATGAAAAGAATCGAAAATAGCTTGATAAGTGTAAAGAAAAGCGCTTTAGGCATCAGTAAGGCTGAAGAAGAAACCTGCATAAGCGATGATAGCTTTTCTCCAGGGAATGAAGAACAAAAGCTTCCGTTAATTTCGCCTAAAAGTGAAGGTCGAAGCTTTTTTCTATTAAAAAGATAGGAAATATATAATAATCTTCTTAATTATTTTTTTGCTGACAAAATTTCATTTAAAGTCCTTTGAGTTTGTGGGAGGACTCCATAAGGTCTTAGAGGCACTTTTAGTGACATTTGAAGTTTCCATTGGTCTGTTGTGAATTGATATGGATTTTCTCTGATAACTCGAACAAGAGTTTTTTCATTTAATTGAAGCAGCTCTAAAAACTGGCTGACTTTGGTTAGCTGCTCTGTTGTAGAAACTCCAGGCTAAGTTATAATTACGATTTCTATTTGATTCAGCTCGCTTTGCAGAACTTTAATATTTTTTATGTAAATCGCTAACCCCTGCTTTGATAGCTGCTGATCTTTAATTTTGCTTAATCCAAAAATTAACATTTCTGCTAATATGTTAAAAACATTTTCCCAAATGAATTTCAGCTGCTGCGCATTTAAAATAGGTCTAACAGCTAAGTGCACTAATAGCAATTCTCTGCTTAGCTGCCCAATAAACCATTCCGCATCAGGTATTTCTTCATCTCTCCAATAATTTGCATCTTTCAAATGGAATAAAAAATAAAAGATCCTCATTTTAATTTCCCCTCTCAAAATAAAAAGTGACATGTCATGCTGCTCATGAAGTTTCAACAATTGATGTCGCAATTTCAGCTTGGTGTCTTCCATAGTTTTATCTAGCTCTGCAATCCTAAAAACTGCTTCAGTTGTTGGGCCTTTTTCTTTTTTCTTTTTTTTAATTCCAAGTCCATCTCTTAATTTTGATGTAAAAGTTGAGAATTTTCCTTTTTTCTTTTCTGAGGAGTCTTGTAGTGAAATATCAGATCTGATTGAGCTTCTCCGCGGGGTCATATTTTCATCAGTGTTTATTTCAAAAATATGCTCCAATAAGCTTGACAAACATACAAGTAAATTATCATAAGTGGTCTTTATATTGATTGCTAATGCAGCAAAGAAGCTTAATTTCGCGCTTTCGCCAATAAAAGGATGGTCTACCATGGTTTCAAATCTTATAAA